>JAYRBT010000042.1:62754868-62883855 GCA_036023395.1 Myiotriccus ornatus | reverse complement strand
ATCCATGGTAGGCAAGTGTCCCCTTGCAAGTCCATGGAAAAACCTTCAGGGCTTGGGTAACCCCCAGCCTCCGGTCTTAGCCCAGGAAGGGGGTACGCCCAGCCCTGGAGGCCGACACAGAGAAGGAGAAAAAGTTCCAGCTGCAATGAAAGTGCTGCAAGGTTGTTAAAGAAACCTGAAGCTCTAAGAATGGAGGAGAAGACTGCTTCTCCTCCTTAGACTGATATAAAGAAGGGAGAAGTATTTTCTGTAAATGCATAGCACTTTTACTTAAGTAGAATTGTTATAGTTATAGTTCTTAAGTAGTTTTTATTTTGCTAGTAATAAATGTTCGTGTTATTTTCCCAAATCCAGTCTCTTTTGTCTGCATAAACCTTCTCTCAACTTAAAGTAATTGTGTGAGGAATGTGAAAGCAAATTAACCCAAGGCAAAACCACGACATCAGAGTCAGAACATTCTCTGGCCAAATACTTCTCTTTTGATGTTACTTTGCCTTTAAAAAGTCATTCAGAAAAAAAACCTCCAGGTCAGGTGTAATGGCAGGATACATTGAGTGGATATTTACACATCAGGGGAAAAAATCCAAACTTCATGTATTAAGATCTCCACATCTACCTGTCAAAACATTAATGCATTTTCCTGATCACAGTAGCTTTTTTCATTCCTCGTTTATTTGTCCCTCAAGAAGAGCCAGGCTATAAAACTTTCTCAGTAGTTGCAAAGCACACTTTCAGGATTTTTATCTTCCAAGATTTCATGTTTGTGGTTATTTGTCTGGTTTCAATCAAATTAAAAAAATAAATCCTAGTTTATCAAAGCATGTCAAAGCATGCTTATATGAAATAGTATTTGTACATTTGCCTCTTACAAATTAATTTGAGCACATCAAGAATTAAGTGTTTGTCATAAGATAATTTCTAGAATAACAAAGACCTATTGCTCACAGATAATATTACAGGACTTATCATGAGTTCCCTGGAGCTTATAATTTCAGTAAAACAGCCTCACTTCACAAACAACCTGCAAGCAGAGTGTTGCTCACATCGCTCTTATTTAATTTCTTCAAGAAGAGAAGCGAAAATTTTCCTCTGAGTATCAACAAGTACCTCGTTCAAAATATATTAACAGTATCAGTTACTTTTGCATTCTCAAACATATTAGACTTGCAGTAGCAAGCAGTGCAGAGTATGAAGCATAAAGCACATCACCTTATCTTGTCATCTTAGGAGTTCTCGGATAAGACAAAATTTTAAAAGAACCAAAAACCCCACAAATTGAAGCCCACACCCCGGAGCTCACCAATCCCTTTCTTGACAAACAGGCCTCCTTCAGGCAATGCATCATTTGCCACCATGACATAAGGGGATGGGTCAGAGCCTGAGTTCTCCCCACTTATGTTGCCCAAAAAGACAACGCTAATGTTTCAGGCACAGACAAGCTGGAAGCTCAGCAAACGCAGGTCAAAACAGTGACAGAGCAGGATTTGGGATTTAGATTCTCTTTGAGTGCCCAGGGAAGTAGTGTGTGCCAACCATGAGAATGAGACACCTGCAACCTTGCACTGAGGATTAACCCCACAAAAGCCAGGCACACACAGAAAGACAAAGGGCAACCTGAGCGGAGGCTGCCCTAGTTTTGCCTTTTGGGATTTCCTATGTGAAGAAGAAAAGAGGCTTCACTCTCTAGAAGGACCACACACCAGTGGAATTGTCAGGCTGTACCCATAGTTGGCACACACATCACACTTGATTGCATGCACCCAGGAAATTATTAGTATTTGCAAGTTACTTATATCTTTATAAATATAAAGCCAGCTTTATTGGTGGGTGGAAACTGTAGCTCCCAGCCATCAATGTTGGCCAGCACAGCACACGATCCCACACCACAAGAACTCATTTTGCATCTGTACAGCTGCTTCTCCCATACCTGAGGTTCATGCTGAATCCCCCCAGGATCCAACAGCCTGAAAAATAAAACGGATCTTGAAACAGAAAAAATAACCCTCTGTGACATGTCTAAAACCCTACTGATTTTTTCCTTAGAATAAATCTTAACCCTAGGACAAACCTAAGTTCTTACAGCCAGAAATGACTGTCACTGCCGAAATACTACCACAAGCACCAAGGGAAATGATGAGAAAAAGTGAGGACAGGAGAGCTGCCCCACTTGACCACTGAGGAGGGTAAAATCAAGGCCGTGCCATCCAGCTGCCAGAGCATTTAAAGAACATCTAATGTAACACAGTGAAACACCAACTAAAGATACAAATCAAATATTAAACAAAACCAAACCAGAGTTACAGCAACTTAAATGAAGCCGTGTGGTTGCAAGAAACTGGAAAAAGTGCAAAATCAATTTCTTTCTCTGGGCTTTCTGGAAGAAAAAAAAGGAGAAAAGTTCCAACAAAATATCTTGTTGCATATGTTTCTGGAACAAAATAACTTTACCTTATAAATCGAAACTACTTTTTACATTAAAAGCTGTAACTGCAACAAATTATTTTAATCAGTGTGGGTTTTTTGTTTTGGCTTTTGACTTTTCAAAATCAGCCACAACATGAAACATCTGTCTTCCCCACATTTCTTAATCAAATCTCAGAAATCAGTAAGGCGATTTTTTTTTTTTTAATTCTTGCTGCTGACAATATAGTATGCCACCTATTCCTACTGAAATCAATTACAATTATATTAGGAGGATACTAAGAGAGCAAAATAAAGCTTTAAGAGGTTTGAAAATCTTAGGCTTAGTGCAGCTTTTGTATCCTCAAGCACATGCAAAAATGGGCCCAAATGGGTCCAGTTCTTCAGTTATGTTCTCCTACTTTTTTCGCCATAGGATCTCCATTTGATTTTTCAAATACTAGAATTCTAGAGAAAATAATATCCTGGGAGGTTTTAGTATTATACATAAAAAAACCCCTTTCATGTGAAATGAATCAGTCACAAACTCAGGAGTCTCATCCTTGAAATGTAAAGCTCACATGAAGACTTGTAGAAGTTCTTAGTCATCTGTAGAGTCCTGTCAGCAGGGACAGATAGTAGTAAGTCAGTCTCCTTTAATAATTTTTTTTGAGTCTGTGTTTACTGAGATTCTTCAGGGGCTTATAAACTCAAGCAGTTTGGTCAGATTTTCAAAGTGGTTTTTATATCCAGCCCTTAACAGTAGAGGAAACAAAGCCAAAACCAAAGAAATACACTCTGAGTTTATTTTCCTCACAGTCGATAAATAACCCTAACTTTTCCCTAGGCATAATCTCCAAAATAGCAAGACCTTTTTGACTGAAAAGTTCTAAATGGAAAATATTAATTGAAGCAGTTAAACTATGATAATCTACTGAAAGGAAAACATTGTAATGGAAGACGAGCAACTTTAATTATAGATCTCACCATTGCCTCTGCAACAATACAGCTTCTTTGGAGCTGATGAAATACCAGTATAGTCCTGATGACATTAAAATATGACTGAAGGTCAATGACTGGTTAAACTGGAATGTTTCCGAGCCATTGTTAAATTATTCAGAATTATTTTAGGAAAGCTGCATAAAAAGTGCAAGAGTGCAGTTTTAGCTTCATCTGAATGCACATACTGAGAATGGAAAAGCAAAATGGGAAATTGTCCTTTGCAATTGCCTTAAAAAGAGAAAAAAATAATATCTTGTGTACCTTCGACTTACAATTTATCTAGCAAAGGAGAAGAGTGCAAGATAGTTCTTGTTTTTACTGCTTATTTCCCCAAACCCTTTTCTGCAAGAGCACGCATGAAAGTAAAAGCAGAGGAATGGAATATTATTTCAGTAAAGAATGTAGTTATTTTTGTTTCTATCGCTTCGCACCAGTGAGAGGAGGCTGGCAGGAGTAAATAATTAACAAGAATCAACAATCCTTTACTTTCGCTGCAGAATAGCTGTTGCCTGACCCTGGTAAATATGTTGCTGTGTATGTGTGTGCGGGGCCAAATGGAGTCTTTTCAAGCCATCCTCAAGCCTTCAGAAACAGAAGATTCAACATGAAAATGAGCAGTGGCCAGGTGTGCTCCAAGTAGGGAGCACTCATTATGCTGGAGAGCTGGGAGTGAGCCATGCAGTGTAAAAACTTGACTTTTACACCCCTCATCCTCCTCGCTCTCCCATTTAAGTTGGTGAATGTAACACTGAAAACACATCAGTAGTGCCAGGAAGTGTCCTTCAACTTTCCTTGGTCATGGTCAGTAGCGCTGCATGTACAGAGCAGCACTTCCACAGCACCTGCAAAGCACAGAGCAGCGTCTTCCCTTCCCAAGGCTCAGATCAGCCAACTATTTGCTACCAATTATTTACAACAAATGGTGCCAAGATATGTGGTTGCTATATAAACAAAGAAGAATTCTCACCAGAGACTGAAATAGTACCTACCGACTCATTCTTCACTTACGATCCACAAGACTTATGGCTGTAACACGCAGTCAGTGGTAAGGAGTGCACAGTCTCTAAACGTGGAGGTTTCATTCTCACAGAGCAAATGTTACGTAGCACAGGTCACAAGGAAAAAAAAACCAGGATGGCAACAATTTTTTGCTCAGAACAGATCTACTGGAGTTAATCACTGGGTAGAAGAGAACTTTCCACATTTTGGTCAGAGAACCACTACAAACCAGTTGCATCGATTTAAGATGCTACAACCCCACCAGCTGTTCAACGCCCCCCCTCTATTGGAGATAACCACCATTGAAATGGAGCTGGTGGAGCGCCCTTGTGAGCATTCATCATCTGCGTCACTGCCAAGTCAGCCTGCATAGTTTTGAAAAAGTCCACGTTAACACATAAACTAAGATGAATTAGCTTCTTAGCTGAACCAGATGAGGAATGCTCACAGGATCCATTTGGTAGGTCTTGCTGTGGGAATGGTAAGTCCGGCTAAGACATCTTAACAAAAGGTTGTTAGCATTGTGCTAGATAAGAATATTATCATTATATCACTAAAAAAAAAAAAAAAAAAAAGGGGGAAGGAAGAAACCTTTCATGCTTCTAAGTTCAAGTATAAACATAAAGGCAGGTAAATGGATTAAGCAATCTGGATGAATGTCTAAAGAGAAAATTATTCCCACTATTTTGAAGATGACAATAGTACCTTTAAATGAAGAGCAGAGGCTTTCAAGGTTTATTATAATACTGCCCACATGTATCACATTAACTCTCGCTGAAGAGGAATGAACTTCACCTGCACACAGACAAGTCCCCAGATAGAACTCTTATCACATTCAAAACAAAAAGCTTATCCATGAAAAAAAAAAAATCACCTGATGGCACAACAGTTGATAGAGTTCAAAATGGGGTGGAGTAGGAACAGATTTGGAGCCAGTGAGAAAAATGATGCCCGGATGCAACCTCTGGCACTGCAAGTCACCATAGCACTGGTTGCTGGAGGCTGGGCAGATAAGCCAGAAGGAAGATTACTGTCACTGTCTGTCCTGCTGTTATGATAGTCTTCTGAACTCTGCTGCTGGCCACCTCTGAAAGAGGACACTCAACAAGGCTACACAGATCTTAGGTATGATACACGACAACCACTCAAATATCATTTATTGCCATGTCACATCCACTCCAGTGCTGAACTTCCAGGCTTCTAGGTATGTACACGTAAATCACTTCTCTGTGCTGTGAAACGTCACTTGCATAGACCTGAGACAGTTCGTCTATCATCAGATCTTCAAAAGGACTTTTTGTACTGGAGCAGCTGAGTTACCTCCAAATGTGGTTAAAGACATGGAAACAAAGCAAAGTGCTGGGTCTGAACTCTGATTGCTCAAGCATGTAAAAAAGGCCAACTCGAATGTTGTGATCTGAGCCTATGTCAATTCTGGAACAAGTGACAAACTAATTACTCTTTTAAACAAAAGCAGCCTGGGAAATGCAGGAATCAAAGGACATGACACTCTACTGTATGTCAAGAATAGAGAAAAGTGAGAAAATTGTACACAAAACAACCAATCTGCTACTGTCAAGTAACAGTATCACAAGTCAGAAACGAGGGACTGTTAAAAACCTGGGCTATTAGACTGAATAAGCTTCAGAAAAAATATTCTTACAGCATACGTTACAAGAAGTAGGATAAGTTAATTTCCCTTTAAAAAATCAACAAATCAACAGAAATCAAAGGTCAGGACCAGCAAAGACCAGCACAAACTGCATCTCTACTCCACCTACTCACAACACAGTCAGTTAAGGACAGGATTAGATAAGGAAGCAATACTGTATTTAAACAGGAAGAAATATTCATCAGACTTAGGATTTCACATATTTTATCCAGTGGTAAAACATGTTCTTTAAATAAGGAACAGAGCCCTAGGAATAGATAGTCCTTTCCTGCCTGCAAGTGTTGCTTGTCTTCAGTATTATTATTCAGTATTAAAAAAAAAAAGTGCTGCAAACCCAATAAATAAATAGCCAATGTAAGTTTGATGAAAGATTGGCTCAGAAGACTGCTTTTGGCCTGAATAGAAAGATATGCTTTCATCCTGTTTTGACTATACTCATACGTTTACCTAACATAATTGGATGTAGTTAATATTGCAGGAGCCTTCAAGCAGCGCACATTTCCCTCATTAGTGGGTTTAAAGCCTTAATGATATCTCCTGTGCTGCAGAAAAGCCCAATGTAGGCTTTAAAAGTGATTGGCAAGTTTCAAGGGGAGAAAAACTGGGGGAAGGGAAGGCAAAAGCTAATAAAACTCTGATCTTGATTTCTTCAGTTGTTTAGAAAAGGAAATTTTGCAAATAAAGAAAAAAAAGATGAGGACAAACATGCCAAAATTGATAATTTCAAAAGCTGATCTTATAGTAACTCAAAGAAACATATGAAAGAAACAGGGAGTGGGTAGAAAGAATAAGGTGGCCCTTCATGTACCTGCAATACATTAAGACACATGCATAGTTAGTCCTACACAAACTTCTGATGGCATAAACAAGTGCATATGCACAGCATATTGTCAAATCAGCATCTTCCTACACCTGCAGCAAAACCACCTTTTTGTAGTTTCATTATGCAGTATTCACCCCCCCACACACTTTAGTCTCAATAGAGTTGGCAGGGAAGCCTTGCATTTAAGAAACAGAACGTCACAATATACCACTAACTAAGTACATGTAAAGGGTTTGGGGTTTTGTTGTTTGTTTGTTTTGCTGGCTTTTTATTGACTAATTTTGACCATTTTCCAGGAACAGAAATTTCACAGGCTGATTTAGTTTCAAAAGAAGCGTAATTATGTACAGCTGTATTCAGTATTTCTTAACTGCCTTGAACAAGCAGTGAAAGGGAGATTTGCACACATTATCAGGCACTATCATTAGTGCTGTAAGTACGTAATCCATCTGGTGTTCTGGTGTCTACCTAGGAGCAGGTATTGAACCAATGATGGCTGCAGTATAATAGCATAGAGAAAGAGTGCTAAAAATGAACAAAACAACACAGCAACCCCAGTCATTTCTTGATACGAGACTGTCCTTGCATTTGTGTTCTCCCATGGTTCCACAAACCATCTTTATATGTATAGGCGTGGAGAGTGGAGAATTAAAAATGTAAATTTCCTCAACATGCGGTTTTGCAGTCTTCACAGGGGAAGAGGTAGAAGGATACCATGGTGATGGCAGCACTGCAGCCCATTAATAAACCAGAGAAAGACTCAGGGATAGATTCAAATACTTAGACCCATGCTGAAAAATAACTCATTTCATAATAACTCCTGGAAAAAATAAGAGGACTGTATATCTCAACCTCAGCTGTGGTCTCAACCTGCTGATTCATCATTTCTTGATGGGGGACAAGGAAAGAGGAAACTTGTTTTCAAGTCTTCTAGTCTCCTTACAGTCAGTTGCACTGCTTTTATATTGCCAAGGTTTATGGCCCATAGCATCTGAAAATAGACAACGCATGTCTATAAAAGAGAAAAAATGGAAAGTTTTTATTTCGTATTCTGTCTGTGTGTAACCCAGATGGAGTTTTCACCACTACCGCTAGCCCTTCATACAGAAGGTAGCAGCCAATTTTATTTGCAATCTTACCCAGAAGTGTAACAAATATTAGTGTTTACTTACTCAATTAGAGATCCATAAATCTCAAGCAAACAAATTCACATGACCCACCTGGACAACAATACAGCATCCAGTTAACACAGCAGCCTCAACAGAAGTGTGGCTTTCTCAAAAGCCCTGCTACAGCCTTGTCATCACTGCTGGGGATACGCTGAGAGCTTCCTCCAGTCACAACAACACAGGAAACCTTCCTCAAACCACAAACTACCTCAGTCATCGCTCAGAGGAAATACATTGTCAGCTAGAGCGCCTCTCCAAGTCAGTCAACAGGACCATCCTTTAGATTATTGGACTTTACTACAGTCAGTGTTCAAAGACTGATTGCTTGTAAGCTGTTCAGTGGTACTCTAACCCATTTTTATTTATATCTTCCTAAACTTTCAGAAGTCTTTATCAAATACTTAAATGTGTGAGAATCAAAGAATCACAGGGAGTTAGCAGGGACCCAAAAGGATCACTGATTCCAACCCTTAGCCTTGCACAGGACCACCCCCAAGAATCACACCATTTGCCTGAGAGCATTGTCCAAATGCTTCTTGAACTATGTCAGGCTTGGTGCTGTGACCACTTCCTTGGGGAGCCTGTTCTAGTGCCTGATCACCCTCTGGGGGAAAACCTTTTTCTTATATCCAAACTAAACCTCCCCTGACACAACTTCAGGCTGTTCCCTTGGGTCCTGTCACTGGTCACCACAGAGAAGAGATCAGTGCTTGCCCTTCTTCTTCCCCTCATGAGGAAATTGTAGACTGCAATGAGGTTTCACCATCTTTTCCATGAGAGGCACAGTGAAAGACAAAGTCTCCTATTTATGGAATATCCTAATTCCGGGCAGACTGTGAATAAACATACTTATGTATACACACAGTCATGGTCCACTGAATTAAATTAGAAGAATGTGAATAGAAGTAAGCAAATGCTACCATCTTATTATGTATAGTGGTGTCGTGGTTTAGCAATGGTACTCCCCAGTTCAGTGCCCCCACTGAGACTCTGCAAACCACACTGCCACTCTCTCGCTTCCCTGCTTTCCCTCCCCTCCTCCCTGCAGGAGGAGGAAGAGGAGAATTGGAGGCAAAAAGGCAAAGATCACAGGTTGAGAGGAGAACAAATTACTGGAAATAGTAATGAGATGAGAAAATGAACAGTAACTCTGACAGAGGGTAGAAGAAAAGAAATTATTCACACGGAAACCTCCTGGCAACAGACAATACTGCATGGCTCCCTAGAAAAGCATCCCTTTCCCCTGTCCCCAAAACCATGAGGTGGTATAGAATAACCTATGAGTTCTGGCCATGCCCCTTCCTGGCTATCACAAAAAATTCAGCCTCTCCATGCTGGGATCACGACAAGTGGTCAGCAGAAGCACATGCCAGGTGTTCCAAGGTAAGTACAGAGGAGCTTTCCCATTTTGCAGGACAGAGATTTCACTTGGTTTCCTGTTCTGAATTAGAATCACAAATAAAAGTTTCTGGTGGAAAAAAAAAAAAAAAAAGCTTGAGAGATGATAATCCTCAAATACATCCAATTGAATCTGATAACATTAACTGTTCTACTTTAGCATTTTTTTAATACTTCGAAACAGAAACGTACTTAAAAAGAAAAAAAGGAGCTTTTCATTAAAATTTTTTAATCTATATTTCTGAAGCTTTTTTTAAGAACAAACAAAAAACCCTCCCACCACAACTACTTGAATTAACAGATAAACCAAATCCCAATCCATTGCCATCAGTCCTAAAGCACTAACATTTGCTAATGATACTGTTCAGCTGGAAATTCCCAATATAGTCTTTTACATGTATTAAGGTGACAAAGCACTTCCTAAATGCTTTGCCCTTGTGAACACAGGAATTCTGCAGCAAAGCCAAAAACTGAGCTCAAAGCTCCTAAATCCCAACCTAGAGCCCTAATCACAAAACCAGACTTCATCTCACCGGGATTCAGAGGATCAGGTGGTTCACAGAACAGTCTACTAATACATCAGTTCTTTCTTTAAGGGTAACTGAAGCCAAAGTCTGATTAATTTTACAGTCAACAGCAGTGATCATTTGAGAACATTAGTTTTCTGCTATTAGATTCAGCATATGGGGAATAGGGGGCGATTTGTTGTGCATGCATAAAAAGGCTTACATAGTGTGAAAGAAATGACCCTCTCAAAATTTATTATTTTAATTTTCAAGTTTCTATTGCAAGCATATGCACTGCTACTTTAAAACATTTAAACCAAACTGAATTTAATTGCTCAGAAAAATTAACGTGCAAGCTCTGAAAGCAAAAAAGAGGAAAGAAAAAAGAAATCCAGCATTAAAAGTACCAGGTATAAAAGGCAGTAAAATAGTTACATATATATGGACAAGGCTAGAAAGGTATTCCAGCATGTCTAGAAGACATCCATGGAAACAAACTTGGGAAAGCAAGCAGATACATCATTATGGTGGTTGAATCTCAGTGCTCCTGAACCATCAGGTCAAAACAAGGATAAGAGCCCTTTCTCAGCTTCCTGGCAGGGACTGGCACTGGAAAAACACTCAGACATCTGGGCTTACATGGCTGTACAACAGCACCCACAAACACGCAGTCAAACAATTAATGTTAAACAGATAAGTGCTATATAGTCAAATGCATTCCCTAACATAATTCCTTTTCTATAATGATGCTGTACCAGCCAAGATTTCAAACCAGCTATGATCTAGAAGCTGTAGAAAACTGCTAGGCAAAAAATTCACTGCTTGGACACCTTTTCACTTATCCTCGTAAGGCATAGAATGATTTTTGGAAGCACCAAATATTCTTAGGTAACAAGACTGAGGCTTGTTGTACATGTGGCAGGACTGATGTTTGGGTTAGTCCTAAAAAGTCAGGGAGGGAAGAACATCACAGCTCTGTATCACAAACAACCGGATGGTCAAAGCATGGCCTGCCATCAGGCGTGACGGCTTTACGGCATCAGGAACCGAAATGTCACCATGGCATGTACAAAGAGGCACATTTTGTGAAGATTCCACAATAAGATATAGCACAGCTGATGTCTACAACACTCTAGCGAGGACTAGAGATTCAGTCTCTCCTCAAATCACAAAGAGACCCCAAATCAATATGTGTGCATCTGTATGCATCCATAAATATATACAGGTATATGCACACATGCACACATGTCCACATGCAGGTGTAGCAACTAATCTTGGGACATGGTGTCTCCAGAGGTGTTATGCTGGTCACCTTTCATGTCCCATGTGAACCAAACAAAAACTAAGATGAAAAAAATGAAGAGATGGAAAAGTGAAAAAAACCCCATATCTAAACAGACTGAGGCAGTCTAACAAATTTAAAGCACATTCCTTCTCTCTGCAGCCACAAAACCCAGGAACCTTTCAAAACTAAATATCACAATCAAACTATTTGCACGCTCCGGAATATCACTTGTCTACTAAACCACCCCACTGAACAGTCATTTTAAAGGGCGGGAAAATTAAGACCTTGTTTAATATATATTTACCATTTTTTCTCATTTGTTTGAATCATTTTCCAAGTATTGGCTTACCCGCTGTCTTACTGTGTGTCACTGGTGCTCCAAACCACCACACGAAGGTAAGCTTACAGCAAAGCTCATTCATCATCTGTTTACAAAGTGAGTTCATCGGACTTTACAACAACAATTTCCACATAAACTAAGAAATTCACACGAAAGGGATGATGACGATGGCATTGACACGCCCGGAAATAATCCTAGGAAGTTTCATCTGAAGAAAAGAAACATTTCTAAACCAAACACCCAAGGCTACAGGGTCAAGTCAGCATGTATATGTGTCTTTTGGCAACAGTACACAACTTTTCATGCCTTAACTATTTTTACATTACATGTCTCCAAATGAGTATGTTAGTGGGCTCATTTTTCAAACTAAAAACTGTATTTGTGAGAGAGATACTGAAGAAACAACCCAGCCCACAAGCTGGATCAGGCTCTGGGTTTGGATACACAACTGCATTAGCACTGTTTACTGAAAGACAGCATTGTGGGGCTGATGCCTGTTCTTTAAAAATCAAGTAAGATCTTGCACAAGACACGCAAGTGATCTTTTACTTGCAGAAGACCAAGAGCACAGAGGCATACAAGTCAGTTCCTGAGGCACAACACCAAGTTGTTTGAAGCCAGTTGTACATCCCAGTCCTGCTCTGGAGACACATAATCACTATCAGCCAGAGTAGAGTCATCTAAAGTTAATAGAAGTATGTTGATTTATGCTGACTGAGGACCTGACCCAAAATCCACAGAATTATAGGTTGGTTGAGTTTGCAAGGGACCTCTGGAGGGCCTCTTGTATCAAATTTGGATAGATCTTTTGATACAATAATATGAAGACAATTTTTCTTCCCCCCTAGAGCAAGACCAGAAAGAACAGCTAATTCAAGGATATGTCAGACATCCTGGACCACAACTGAACAAGATGCAAAAAATAGCATCCTTCCTAGTTTGTGGTTGTATTTTATTTGTTTAACGGCACAGGTAAGCCTGAAGTTTACAGATCTACCAAAATCAAGACGAAGCCAACAGCTTAGTGTAACAGACAAATTCTACATGTGAAAAGAGCAATCAGATCTCATGTGGATGAACTAGAAGGGTAGACAAGCAAAAAGAAAAGAAGCCCAGGCAACTTGCTTTTCCTTCAGGAGGGATAAAAGGAATTTGTACTGCCATGTTTTATCAACATTCATGCTACTTTTTTGTTCTTTTACAACTTCATTACTGTTTGCTGTTAATCCATTATTACTTTTTCCACTGTAGTAGCAAAACTCCTGATGAGAAAACAGTGATGTTTTCTCACAGCTATTGTAATGGGTGTAGATTTTTTAATTTAAAAATGTCATCCTCCTCCAGCTGGTATGCATGCAGATTTAAGGATTTGGTCTGAATAAACCACTAGTTTCCACTTGTGATAGCCACAGGAATCCTGGCAGAACACTGACTCCAGCAGCCTGGCAAACCTTGACTAGCCAGTACTTACCTTTGCCTTAGGGCCCATTGATCCACATTTTTAGCAAATATTTTGACATACAACTTCTGAATTATTCAAATTATATATGAAGTAATGTTTCTCTTCACGTTTTTCCACCTTAACATTCTGCTCCTACACTTTTAAAAGTACACTTTCATGATTCTCAAGTACTTATTGAAAAACAAATTTACAATGCAGAAACTAAAAACAATCTCAAAACAGATTATGTATTGCTATCCCACCTGGCAGAATGCAACAAACATCATAATCCTATCTCACTTGCAACACAGGAATGCAGTTAAAAATGGTCCTAGTGCTCTTAAAAGGAAAATTCCATTCAAGAGACAACACAGTTGTGAGAAAAAGGTATTATTTACTGCAGCACAGCCCGGCCTAAAATGCTGGCTGAGGTTTCCATGGTTAACCTAAATTAAAATTAATTCCATATTTTTTGGCAGAATGTTTATAAACTAATTTTCATATTTTCTTCTTCAACTATAATTAAAAACATAGGGGAAAGGCTTCATATGCCTCAAGTATGAAGGTATATTACAGTAGACATTTTTGGTTTTAAATTGCTACAATGCTTACTTTTATTGAAGCAAAATTAAGTGAGAAAGAATGTCATGACTGCCTTCTGTGATTATACAGTTAATACACATACCCCATGCCTACAGGGCAATAACAGCCTGCATCCTAGATTTGGTTGCATGTTCTAAAAGGATGTGAACCTTAATGCAGATTTGATCTGCAGGCACCATAGATTTCTGTTGCAAGAATTACTAATCAGCAATTTAGAAACAAGAGAAGATAGCAAGGGAACCTAAAGACTTTTTACAGCAATATTCAAAAGATATTAATAGTAAAGATGTGAAATGTATAATATCAAAGAGAAACATAATTGAATAAAATTAAGAGTGGTGTGGCTTGTGCTCACATGCAAGATCTGCTTTGTCTATATAATCAGTGAGCAGGCAGATTCAATGTGAGAAAAGTGCACAAATGGTCCAGGTCTCTCTGGATGTGAAGACAGGACAAGAGATGCATCCAAAAGAATCCTCTCAGCAGATTAAAACCACTCTGATGGTTTTAATCTAAAGGCCTTCTGATGACTTCCTAGCAAGTAGTCCATAAATGCACAATCCCAGATTAAGGTCATCCTTCTTACAAGCACTCAAAGGCATGACATCATATTACACACAGTTTTAATAAAAGCTGTTAGAGTTCACTGAATCATCATCTTATTGGCTTCTGTCTATCAAGAACATCCACTGTTTGTAACTCTTCACAATAATCATCTCTAAACTGAATACATACATATTCTAAAATTAATTGGAAAAGCAGCAAAATAAACATGAAATATAAACTTTTTCCTCACTTCGCTTCTAGAATTAGAAGCACATCCTGAAACCCGGTGACACTGTAACAGCAATTGCTACAATTGCTACAACTGCTACTGGACGTGGTGAGTAATCGCCTTTGCAACACTGTGGTTAGACAACTCTCACCTATGGTGGATGAAGTACAATCTTGGTTTAGGAAATGCATGTGGAGAGGTGAGGAAGAAAAGTGCATGTGTGTTTTCCTAAGGCCTGTTCAAACACAGTAGTCTTACTCACTTTCCCATCCTTCTTACTTTAAAAGGCTGATAAAAGGCTGACATTCTTAAGCTAAAAAAAGACTTTGAGTTGAAATCATAAGTGTGTGCCATGTCTGGACTGAAATATATTAGCTTAGGTTTGTGAATAGCACTGACTCCAAAATAAATTCTATAACCACTTTTCAGTAAACTACTGGGAAAGGAATTGGTAAAATAAAGTGGTGGTATCTATTTCATGTTTCGAATTCTCTACTAGCAAATAGAAACACTCGCTTAAAATAGAGGAGCTTGCTTTGGCTAATTTAAAAATATACAAACAGAAGCAACCCTATTAAGAGTCTTAAAACTACATTTATTCAGACAATGTGAGAAGAAAGATTCTATTACTCGGAAAGCACTTTCCTCACCTCACCTTTCAACCATTATTTGCATACAACCCAAACCACATCTGGATAAATTCCACTGGCCTTCCTTATATACCATCATTATTTATTTTCCTGTGGAACAGTTAGTGTACAGGATATCCTAACACTTCACCCAGACAGCTGATTGCAAATTAAAGAGGAGACAGAGCTTCCACTGTGAAAACTCCAGAGGGGAAAAAGATCCACAAGTTAAATGTGGAAGAACCTAGAAAGAGAGGGCTGCTTATCTTCAGTAAGTGAAAAGCAATGGCTAGAAAAAGTGGGAAACAAAACGAAAAGTGAGAAACAATGATCAAAGATTGTAGGTATGCGAGATGACCATAGAACAAGCAGATAGAAGCATGTAAGATGAAGCAAGTTCATTTGAATTGGACTCACAGGCATTAAGCAAGCCAGAAATAGCAACACTGCACAGGTCAGAAACTGTTAATTTTTCTAAAGGGCAGGCTAGGAGTTAAATTTCTCATCTGTCATAGGCTTTCTGGTTAGTGGCAGGGATGTCACTCAGTCTATGTCTCAGTCCCTCATCGATAAAGCTGGGTGTTGTACAGAAAAGCCACAAATGATTCAGGTGACAGTCACTTGATAAGGGCAAGATATGAGCCTACAGAGACAGCTATACCTCACAGATCCCTGCTGAAGAAAACAAAAAGGAGAGAGAGGAGGAAAGGGGGAGAGGGAGAGAGAGAGAGAGAGAGGGAGAATGGCTAGAATGACATGACTTACCTACCTGAATGTTAGAGAGGAACACAAATGTCCCTGACAGATGGACATACAACCATAAGAAAGATAAAAGTCTGAGCACAAAAAGCCTGAAGAAGAAGAACATTTTCACCAGCTGAGAAGGGTGGTAATACAGAAAGAAGTATATTCAAATGATAAGGCTGACTATAATTAAAAGTAGAACAAATCTCTGAGATTACTCTCAATGGAATGCCCTCTAATTTCAGGGAGGTGTTGTGTGGTTACCAGCTACTGCTAGGAACAGTGAATACAGTTTATTAGTATCAAATATACATGAGAAAAGCGTGGGAAAGTTATGGACAGGAAGAAATAGGATTTCTGCTAGCAGTGGAAGAAAGGAAGGCTTGGGAAACTTCCTCAAGTACATAGAAAATGGGGAAAAGACCCTTGTCACACACAACTGCAGCCTAAGAAGCCTAAGAATAGATTCATACATTCAGGTGTGACTTGTGGGCAGAATGGAGGACAACTGGTACAAGTAGTTATTAAATAGGATACAGGTAGTCACAAGAGGAACCTCATGTACCAAAAGAAGCAAGCAAAGGAGACAAGCAGTCTGCACACAGATTATCTCGTTGCAGAGAGGATCAGAGGGGCAGAGAAGACAGACAGTTGATCAGAGATGAAATTTTCCCTGAGGGCACAAACAACCCTCCAGAATACATGTGAGTTTATTTGAGCAGGTTTGAGCATATAAGGGGGCCAGAGGGAAACATGGGAATAAGTGGCACTGAGGCAGCAAGTAATCACAGTGACAGTATTTCTTCATAAAATGCTGAGCAACTCCTGGAAATCTTTACTATCCCCTCTGGACACTGCCCCTCATTATTTGTTCTAACCAGTGCTTGAAAAAGAGCTTTTCAATATGTTAAGATGGTAACCAACAGCATATGCATAATTTCTTGCTAAGTCCAACTTCCTTCTTTGCTAGTTATTATTTTCAGAGTGGTAAGTATGACTAAATAATATACAATAACTGTGAGAGACATTTCCTTGTCCCAGGCAGACTTCTCCTGCCCTATAAAGTCTAAAAGAACAAAACAGATCGTGGTGGGAGAAAGCAAATAGTACCATCTCCCTGTTGCAGACTGAGAACTGAGGGAGAGAGCTAGGAAGTGAATTTCCCAGGATATCACAGGAAGTCACTGGCAAAACTGGATACTGAAACCCTCTCTCTTCAATATCCATCTGGTGGTGCTTCAGCACAAGGGCAATGTATCTCTTCTAAAGACATTCTCTTTCATTCTCAGAGTGTTCTGGTAACAAGTCTTAGACTGAATGTATATACTCAGTGTACACAGCTTAAAGTCTTGTGGTACACCACATTGTACATTTCCCTCTCTCTATTTCCAGCTTTCTTGTAGCCACTTTTGGTCTGAGCTCAAATTAGCAGTGCTACCACCTCCATCCACAGTCAATGTTTTTGTGTACTTACAGTTCTGTTGGTGAAGTTACTGAACTCTGTCACTAAGATTTGCTTGATCATGTCTGGTGAGGAGACCACCACAAACATCTGGCGACCAATGTAATACCTACAAAGAAAGAGTCATTTTAGCAGAGAGTGACAACAGAGAACTATCTCCTTCCCTAAAAGACCTCTTTTTGCTTGAAAATACTTGCCATGATCAAATATTACAGAAAACATATTCCCTTTGGTAAGTAGTATTTTTCCCCAGTCCTCCCAACAATTAAATTAAGATGCATGGTCCTGGAATTTAAAGGAAACAGCTTAAAATCTTTTACTGATTAATCAATACTCAGCCAACATTTTAATGCAAAGGTTTGTAGACTCTGTGCACTCTCTGAATGCTGTAAAAGGTGATGTAGTATCACTAAACCAAACTATAGAGAAGCAAAACATTAGCAACCAACAACCCAAATAATCCTTGAAGACCTACAAATTAGATTTTCCTGCAGTTAGCCACATGATGGCAAAGCCTTGTCTACAATGAGCATTTCCAGAAGTCCCCCCCAGCGTGACTGCAGTAAAGGCACACTTCCACCACTTCTGCTAGCACTGGAACTGTGTGCATCTCAGACCCCAGGCTCTGCATCACCACGGACATAACAGATACCATCTGAACCTTACCTTATACCAATAGGGAGGGGGGAAAAAAGAAGGGGGAAAAAAAAAAGGGAAAAAAAAAGTGTTCACCAAGTCTAAGGAAATTAACAAAGCTTTAGAAGAAGAATAGGTGGTAGGGGTGTCTCTGCCTGTATGCCCTCTATCTCCCTGCTCCCAGTTTAATCTGATCTTGTGGAGCCATGGTATGTCCTTGTGTGTCTTCGCACCATTGTGGAAGCTGCAGAGTACTGGGACCCAGCATCACAACTCCTAGGGGTGCAGAGCTCCCTTCTCCAGCACCCTTCCCTTCAAGGCCCGCTGGCACTGCATGCTTGGCTGGTCTGCCAGGGGATGAAGAAGTACCACCAGCAAGTAGATGCTGTTTGCAGTCCCTACCTTTGTTGACTGCTGGACCAGAAAGATTATTCAGGCGGTGCTGTCTTTCCTCCACCAGGAGAAAGGAAGAAGAGGCTGGAGGCAGGCACAGGAGGGCTAGGCAGCTCATAGCAGAATATAAGAGCAACACCACAGATGCTGCAAAACCGTGGTAATATCTGTGCCTAATCATTTTAGTATGATATAGCTTAGTATCAATATATTGCTTATCACCTGTCTACATTGCAGCAACTGAATAGACAAGCAAACCCTGGGCTGAATTAAATATAGTAACTAGAGGTTCCCATGGCAATGAAGCTGCAGCAGCCCAATTTCTCCAAGGGCAAACAAATCAGACAAATATCTTGATTCCAAAGCAAGGTTTCACAGACCATCTTGACCCCCCTACCACCAAAACTCATAACAAACAAATGGCAAAGAAGAGTAAAAACACAATTTTCTTCAGGAAGAAAGGTATCATCTTTTCTTCTCTGGTGGGTTTCCAGAGGAAACTTTTATTTCCCAAATGCAATCCACAGGCTCTACTCAAACCTTAGATGTGGGTGGTGTGGTCTATGAAGGTAAACCTTTTTCACCCCTCCCAGTTTGTTCAACCACAGCAAAATACCTGTCTGTTAAAAATCAAACTTTTATTCAGAATCCCAATAGGTGCATACAAAAGAGCTGAGGCCTCATTTTAAAGAGGAGTTTAATCACAGACTTTAGCGAAAGAGGATAATGCCCTACGTGCACCTTCTGCATGTACTTTGTAAAGTTTTTCTGGCATCAAAGAGACAAAGCAAGCTCTCACGGCAAAGACCTAGCCACGAATACTGACATCTCACGCTCATACTTTGCTGTTTTCTTCCTCTCTCCAAGTTTACCAAGTTCCTTGTCACATTTAATGGTTAGTGACTGATGGTCCTGCAACACACAGCTTTTTACAGGGACCAATTTCCTGACACCAGATTCCAAATCTCAGTCAGAAGCCAAACATGTCTACCCAGATCGCCTAACTCTGAGCAGGAAGAGACACCACATGATACATCATGCAAAGGGGGTGTGTGTAAGAGAGACACACTTCTAATTTATTTCAAAGCTGGGAAGCTGCAGAGCTCCAGCTCCTGTCCAATGGAATAACAGGCCAGGACTCACAGCAGGAGTCTTTATGTCACAGCACACTTTGTGCTTGAAAGCATTCAGGACTAAAAATTTGGGACAGGAGCATCTCCTACTCCAGCTGCTTTTATGAGAAAGTGACTCACAAGCCAAGCTTATGCAAACAAATCTATTCATCGTCCTCCAACTCAGACCAGTCACCCGAACTCCCAGTTCTGCTTCTACAGCTAAGCTCTTTCTTTTTTATTTACTCTTCTCTAACTTTCTAGCTATAGGCACCTGCTTTTCCTTTTCTTATCCAGTTATAAATAAGGGCAGAGAAGGAGAAGGGAAAAAAGATACCCTACAACCAATAAGTTGAAAATTCGGGAAAAAAACCCTTAAATTGCTATGTAAGCAAAGTTCTGCCCATTTTTAAGGAATGACTGCTGTAAAGCACACACCACCATCTCTTATTGTATCCCAAACAGCAAAGGCTTTCTTCCTGCCTTTTTTTCCATTCTCCTGCTTTCTGTATATAATCTCTCTAACCTTTTCTAGGACACAAAAAGAAGAGTGTGTGTATGGACATGCTTTGGAAGTCAAGATCCACAGGCTAGAAGCATGACTTAGATGATCTTCCCCTCAAGTTAAGGAAAAAGGACAGGTAGAACTAAGCATGAAACAAGATCATCTGAGCTATTTCACTTAGCCGACAGAGGTTCTGAACCTGCAAAGCCACCAGAAAGATGCTCAACTGAGTTTTAACATATTTAAAATCCTTTACAGGATCAAGGCTTCAGTCACACGCCAAGAGAATATCTCCTAACTAGGCATTTTGGGGTTTTATTCACTTCTTTTTCAAAATGGCATGTAAAAGATAAAATCCTCCTGAACAATAATCTATTGTAAATAACATAGTTCACCCCTGCCATGTAACTTCATTTTGATTCCGTATTACTACATGAGGATATCACCAGTCTCACATAGATTTATTATTGAGCAAAACCTGATATTCTTGTCAGATTTTAATAAATAAGAGTTTGAGAAAAACAAAAGCCTCTGGGCAACTGCATTGCAAATGGATTCATGAATAATTTAGGACAGCACTTTTTATTAACTTTTCTTGGGTTAATCTTTTCACATGGCTCATTCACACACAAAAGTCCTACCGTTAGCTACAGTACCATTACACTGCTTGACCCAACACTTTGAACTATTTTCATGTAGGGCATTCAGGGTATAATGCAAATGCTTGGGACTACCTAGCTCACTCCTTCAGAGAAGCAAGAACACATGCATGTAGTCTGGCATCCTCAGGGTGATGCAACTCTGTCCACATCAAAACACTTGTGGAAACACTTACTGCCATGCCAGTAAAAATAAATTTCATCACCCATGCACGAAGGCAATTTTCCGGTGTAGATGAGGCCTCAGTTATTTAAGTTATGCTGTTGGGGCAATTTCTATTATATTTCAGTTTAAACTGCAGCAGCACAAAATAGAGAAAGAATTCCACCTTTTGGACCAGTAGCTTTAGCTCCATTGAAAGGTGAGACAGGAAAAACCTGGTACCAGTCTATTAACGGCACACGGACAGTGTCAGCTTCCTCCAGCAAATGAGAGTGCAGATCAGGAGCCATTGCCCCAGCAGGCTGCCGGGGCAGAAGCAGGAAGCCCTGTGTTGCATCATCCTCAGGAGGGCCAGGCAAAAGTTTCTCGCAGGTGTTCTACAGAAGGCATGGATCTATTCCCAGAAGTTATGGAAAAGGCAAAGGTTACCAAAGGGTTCACAGGTCAAGGAGATGGTTAGGTTACAGGATATTGAACAAAATTAATTAATCTTCATCCAAAGCGTTTTAACAACTGAAGAGGCAATAAATACCCACTGCAGCAATGTGGTTCACAAGATCAGAGAAGCACCACTCTTAAGGCAATTAATGACAAGGACAGAGACTACCGCCTTGTGTTCAGGTTTCACCCAGGATGTTGTAGTCCTCTTTACAATGATTTAGTAATTCAGAAAATTAATCTCTTTTTTTAATTCACAAGAATAAAAATCAATCTATCAATGTTTTCTCATGCACCACCATTGCTCACTGCAGAGATGTGGCCTAGGTGTCTGAAACCACACCTAGTGCCTGCCGTGGCCACAGCAACACCCAAGCATTTCATCCTCCTTCCCAAGTTTTGCCAGGGACTCCCACAGAATGCAGATTTCTTTTCTCAGACAATCTAGCAGATCAACCAGCTACTTCTAATTTGAAAGACCAACCTAGCATTATATTTTCTGCGCTCCCAAGATCATCCTGGCCACACTGCGTGGTCATCAGCTGCCGACAGCATCCCTGAGATCCCGAGCCACCGATGTGCTCACAGCAATGTTGCCTTGTTGCACAGAAAAAGGTAAGAGCACTTATAGTACCTTATGGCAAAGGGCCATATGTTTTTGTATAACACCCATGTGGGAAACACCTGCAACCCTTTCACCTTGTTTATAGTGCTGCTGTCAATTCAGAGGAGACTTTGATCTCCCTATCTATTATCAGTCCCATGTATTATAAACACATCATATTAATCATAAAACATATACATGCTGTTAGACAAGAAACAAGGCTTTGTTTTCTATGCTGTGGTCTGGCAAAGTACACAAAGATCATGTGCAAAGCCATATGAAAATAGAATATTTTATTATCTCTATCTTCCTCAGAGAAGAGCAACGAACAAAGGAAGAAGGTGGGATGGGGAAGGAGAGTTATGCAAAGATATACAGATACAGGGGAAAAGGCTAATTTTCTTAGGAGATATTTCCTTAAAAGAAATTCCTTGACCACTCTGCCTCTTTTGTTTAGAGATACCCATTAACTGCCATCAGAGAAATGTAAAAACGGACAGCACACTGCTTGTTCAAAATAGGACTGAAGCCTGGCATTACTTACTTAATTATTTCAGAGCAAACTGATTTGTCATGAGCACTGTCCCCTTTCAGTGCTCACAGCCAGTTCAGAGGTGGTTGGACTAAGCGATACATAATGAACAGCTGCAAAGTCCAAACACCGTCTTCACAGAAAGGGTTATTTTGGGCTGAGAGGAAAGGAAAGGAGCAGGACAGATTTGTCAAGTACCATGAGTCCCATTATTATTTGTGTTATATTAGCAGCTAGAGGCCTCTGAGGTCCCCATGCCCTAATTTGACAGGAGATACACATAAGTCGAAAGCTTATTCTAGGCCTGTGGAGCCTACAATTTAAATAACCTGGAGTGATGAACAGTGGGGAAAACAAACATGTCCTCCATTTGCCATCTGAGGGATTGGGGGACAGGCAGGTATGGAGGGGAAAAGAATTGCCAGCAATGATCTTTTTTTTTTTTTTTTCTGTTTTCACCCTGTGAGAACAGAGCTTCTCAGCTGCCACATACACCTGGAAATCCTGTGCCAGCTTTCTTCAGGAAAGTTGGGACCTAACTGCTGTGTCATTTCTCCTGCTTCCTGGGCTGCCACTCTAGCTGGCCAGGTGCCTTCCTGGACTGCTTTTATAAAGCACTCACAAACTGACTATCTCCAGATTAGAGAACTGGGAAACACACTACCACTTAAGAGAACAAAAAGAAGACAATGCTCCAAAACCACAACACCCTAGAAACAGGTGAACTTACTGCACATGAAAATGAAACCCCAGTAGCACTGAGCAGTCTTAGGAATGGAAAAAAGTTTCAAAGCACAGCTCTGCCAACACACACACACACCCCCCTCAGCCAGAGACTAATCCAACCCATTGTGTAAATTCATGGGGGAAAAAAAAAAAAAAAAGACATGGCCACAGTGATTTCTATTTAAGAAAAAATTGTTCCTCATTTCCTTTTTCGATGAACTACATTTCTTTTCATGTCGTGAAAGCTTTAAAATAAGCACATGGAACTATTAATTTAATTCCTGACTGTATTAAAAATACCGTGTAACGTAAGATGCTTGCTCGCGCACACTTTCTGCGCCGCTCTGTACGGCTACATCCACCTCTTTGTCCACATACCCAGGATTAAAAATGCTATCTTCTACATACCAACAACCTCTGTGCTATCTCAGACTTGCACCTTGCCAAAAGGCCTCTTGCTTTCTGACATGCTTAAGGAAGTACCAAAAAAAGGAAGAAAATTCTGGGATTATTTATATCCTCCCCACCACTAAAAGCACAGCTATTTTTAAAGGAAATCCTCCCTCGTCAGGTGCAATAAGAGACTTGTGGTATCAAAGTAGTATATTTAGGGTTGACAATAGGAAGGAGGGCTGATTGGGGCCATTACAAGTTACAGAGCTGGTAGAGTCTTTCAAGTACCTTACACCAGGGTGCAAAAGAGATCTATTTCTGGGCATCTCTAACCCCAGGGTTTAGCAACTTGAGGGTGTCACACACATTTACTAATCCCTTCCCCCTTCCAAGTGAGCAGTGCAGGAGACACAGACTCTGCATGGCTGTGTTAATTCATTCATGAAATGAAGTAGATGACATTTACCCACATATAAGAAATGACAGAGATTAAATTAAGCTCACAAAGTGCCATGAAGAGGAAAAAAACCCCACATCTGAATTATACAAGCACATTTAGCAATCTATGTCCATTTGGTTTTTGAAGGAAATCTGTGTCCAGATCTAAGTACAAAAACTCACGCCCACGTTCAGAGGTTGGGAAGAGAATCAGCAAAAGGGATTCCGCAAAATGGACAGGGATAACAGAATTGTTCCTTTTCTCGGTTCAAGTGGGCTGCAGCAGAAGCTGGGCTCCACAGCAGCGCAGAGCCACGGGGTCCTGGGCTGTGCTCCTCCACAGCCAGGGAGCTGCTGCTTCCCAGGGCTGGCAGGGGTTATTTTTATCCTGCCAACTGGGCTAAGATGATTGCCACCACCACCGCCACTCCGCATGCTTGCATCATACCACTAGTGCTGATTAGCTACATCAGTATTCCACTTCATTAATGCGAAATGAAAGCTGTAAATAGGGTACTGCTTTTACAGGATGCTACTGGAAACAAGAAGTACTGCGATATTAACAAGAAACCAGTTGCTCCCCTCCCGAGTAGGGTGTGTGGTGCTATCACGACCGGGTGACACAGAAAGTGCTCACAGCTCTTCACCTAGTAAGAGCACCAGAAGAAGGTTTCTAAAACTTTTCCCATGGTATTTCCCACCAAGCTTGGACTGTATTAGTCTGTGTTTTGTTACCCGTGTTTAGACTGTGACATTTTCACCAAAGCTTGTTTTGTCTGCACTCACTAAAGCGCAGTATGCCTGACTGACCTCATGTGACGGTGCAGCAGGCGTTTCCTGTGGGTTTCAGCATATTTCTGTGCTTGGCCTTTCTGTTGGTTTTTGAGATGCAGCGTGAGAGCAGTCTCATCTCTTGCACCTAATTCACTACTAAAGTACTATTTTGCCATATCCTAAGGGAAAAACCACCAGGCTACTATTTCCAGAACACTGGAATATCATTTCTGGGGAAGGCTACCTCTGGGAGACAGCAAACATTCTGTGTCTCCAAACTATACTTACTGTTATGAACACAGTGTTCATTTGTATGGATTTGTATGAGTCTATTATTTATATTCAACATTGTTACCTATTTTGATCAGTGCAGCGAAAAGAAAAATCTAAAATATGGCTGAGGAGGATAAGTAGACAATGTTACTTGGTCTAAAGAAGAGTAGTCTCTTCTCTATCTCACTTTTTTTTTTTTTTTTTTCCCCCCCCCCACCGGGAGGGAGAGGAATCTGCTGAGTGCTTTTCCTGATTTCTAGTCAGGAGTTCTAAGCAGGTTCCCTTGACAGGCAGGTAAGCAATTTCTGGGAAACAACAGGCAGCATTACCCTGGCACTGCTACAGCCATTTCGTACAAGATAAATGGAGACAGAGCAGTGCACTTGAAGAAGATGAGGGATATGACTGCGATGCTTCATCGAATAACATGGCTGGGAGAACACGTAGAAGAGGGGCCTGCAGTGCAGGGCTGCTTTCTAGCAAAGTATGGGGGACTTATCTGAACAGGTGGCCGTGAAGCCAAGGAGGACTATCAGTGTCCCAGAGCAGGGCAGCATGTGTGTGACATGGTGCAGGATCCAAGAAAAATTTGGGGACAGGGGACAAAAGAAGGAGAGCATATGTGTGACCATATGGAGAAAACAAAACAGGAAGGAGGTCAAAGGATTTAAATATAATTTGTGATACTACGACATCACAAGATACAGCAAGGGATGAAACAGGTTGACTATAATAAAAGCACAAATGTAATAAAGTTGTTGCTTACATGCCCATCACTAAACTTCATATAAGCAAACATAGTTCAGGATGACTAGAACAAAACCATGTGATCTGACTTCTGCCTCTCATAAAGCATCTCTGACCACGACAAAATTGAGGTTTGTGTTATTTTTCCTCCCTGAGACCTGACACCAGGGTACAACGAAAAGCCATCTACAACTCGGCATTTCTGCAACCTTCATCTCACGTATACTTTACTTATCATGGCCAGAACTCAGTTGTGACTGGAGTTTTTCACTTCTCCAGTTTTGGTTACCCATTTTAGCCCTGAAGGAAAGAAAAGACTTTCGGGAAACACTGAGTATCTCTACCTATTGAAAACTCATGTCCTCCTCATACATATCTTTAAAGCAGCATTGAGAACAGAGGCATTCAGAATCAGTAGGCTGTTTCTGCTTGTTTTAATTCTGCACTTTATCTTTCATTTCTTTATAGTCAAGACAGCTCATCTGCCTCCTGTAAATAGAATCAGCAGTGGTGGACGATACAATATTTTATTTTGGAATGTACTTGAAATAAACACGTAAATGATTTTCTTTCAGTCTGCTTCTGGCATTTTGATCTTAAATCAATTAGAGAGTTACATTACATTGCTAGCCACCTCTCTTAATTCCTTTGCTCTGCTTATGTTAATGCAGATGCATGCATTTATGAAATAATAGTCTTAATATTAGAATATTTTAATTCTTCAATAATAGATAAGACTAAATAGACTGATTTTTTTTTTTTTACATCATAAACATAATGGAATGAGGAAGACAAATTGAATTTTGTGTGACTACACATACATAGACTGTTCCGTAGAATAAGAAACGACACTTTGACTTGGTCACGGTTACTAGCCTGAAATTACCCGAAGTTTAAGCAAATGAAAGCAGGGTTTCATGAGTGGGAAGCAATGGGCAACCCATTCATTCGGTTTGCATTCAATAATGACGCAGATCCCAGCCAACAACAGACAGCCCGACTCAGGGAAGGAAAGGATTGCCAGACTGGCCATCATGGGGACAGTCACTGGGACTCACTTTTCTTTCACAATCCACTTAAAAAAAAAAAAAACCACACGTGGAAACAAAGAAAAAAAAAGAAAGTAACCACCTACTCCTGGGAATGTACTTTTTATGTTACAGCATACAATATACACACAGGAAAGATTAATTTTTTACCTATAGAAGCATGAACTTTTTCTATCCATTCTTAGGATCTACACACACAAAACCATTTATTTTGTTAATGCATTATTAAATGTACACTAAGCCAAATAAAAGTAATTTCCCAGTGCTTTACGCATTTATCATGAAACCACTAGCAGAATTCTTTACAATAAAAACGCTAGCAGTACACATGACCAACCTAAATTATCTAGGGAAATGGCTAATATCTGACCATGTGGAAACATTAGAAAGCAGGGCTTTGTTATGGGCTAGAAGGAAAAAAATAGATGTATTTTCTTACAGAAAAATTGCAATGATAAAAATATTTTTAATAGTGAAACAGTACAGCTCCAGGAAATTTTCCTGAATCAATTCAATCTGTGTCGTGCTGGACTTTAAAAACCCATTAAAAATAACCATGATAAATTTCTCAACCTCTTTCAATGCACCACGCAGAAGACAAAGGAAACTGCAATTCAACAGGGATAGAAAAGAAAGAAAAGAATGGAAAAACCTGATAGCTTGTGTATCAGCAGTAACATCCTCACTAACATTAGTGAGCAATTCTGCACCACAAAGGACAAGAAGAGCAGGAGTGATGTGTACAGCTGACAATGGCACTCCAAAGTAATGACTTCCAGGAAAATCTGCTGTTACAAATGGACAACACACTGCTGAGAGGTAGTTGAGTCACAAGTTTCATAACATGTCAAAATATTTCAGCCAAAAAATGAATGTACTAAAATCCAGGATGTAAAGAGCTCTGGTAAGGTAACTATGGGGATAACATCCCACAAACAGCTAATACACTCACCTGGTTTTAATTATTAATCTTTGCTGAAACCCATGCATGTTCAGGGTTTTTTTTTCCCCCATATTTAATGTGTAGTCATAAGATACGGATCATGTTTCAAACACTAGTATTAGTAAAAGTACTGCCTAATTGACCTCTTTTGTATTTACCATGTTGTACATATTATCAGCTGTAACAAACACACTTCTTTTGCTGCTCTCTTTTTTGTGGGGGGAGAAGGGGGCAATGGCATAACAAATAGCATATGCATCACTGTATCATGAAACAACCCAAATCCTCGAGGAATGAAGAGTACATTAACCCTGTCTTCCA
Source organism: Myiotriccus ornatus (assembly GCA_036023395.1). Classification (NCBI taxonomy): domain Eukaryota; kingdom Metazoa; phylum Chordata; class Aves; order Passeriformes; family Tyrannidae; genus Myiotriccus; species Myiotriccus ornatus. Next base: position 62,855,901 of record JAYRBT010000042.1, on the reverse strand, counting down.
CAGGCATATCCTTTCACCTTCACCAGCAGGTCCTGTTCACCCACCACCTTCTACTGACACCCAGCTGGAGTGCAGCCCGTCACACTGGTGCTGGCACCGCATCTGCATTGCACACCTTTGAGTTCTCTTCACAACTGCATTAAACAGCTGTCCCAGGCCCGTATCTGGCTGCCTGGGGACATGAGTGAGATGTAGGCTCAAGAATTTCTCCCCTCTGCCTCAGTCACAGCTGCTTGGCTAAAGACTGCAGGACTCCCATAGACCTGCCTCATTTTTGAGTCAGTGTTATCATTCAACACCACTTTGCTGTGTTACTTCCCAAACCCTCTGGATCTCCAGAGTCAGCTGGAGCAGTTTCCTAGAGCCATTTCCTCCAAATAGTTGAGCATACATGAAATGGCAGTTGTACTTAAGATTTCTGAGTAGAACACCTCTGAAGCAAAAATGGCATTTTTAATCGCTTAGTCTACCTAGAAAAAAGGAAAAACTAGTAGATTTTAACACAGACCAAAGTAAACAATATTCCCTCTAAATATAAAGGTATTGGGGCAAGTTCAAGCAACTTGATCCTCACACAGCTACAGAGGTATAGCAGAGATACAACTCACTGAATCTATTCATAACTGCTATAAACAAAGCAAAAGAAGTAATACAAGCACAACTGTAGGATGAACCATCACTGAAGTAAATATATTGATCTATCAAAAATGATTGAAGACTGACAATAAAAGGGTTATAAATTCTTAGAAGAAAGAGAGAGCAAAAAACCACACAACCAACCCACTGAAAAACTCCCACCTACATTCACAGGAAAAAATGGACTGGAATAATAAAACATAATGGCAATGCCTGTACATCTTTGATAGCTGCCCCTCCCAAAAGCTGGAACAATCCTGCTATAAACCAAGCAAATGAAAATGTAAATGCATGAGCAATTGTCTGGGGGATTCAGATGCTTTGTGTCCTGTAGGCAAAGAAGGAAGGGGAAAAAAAGGTAGGAAAGCAAAAGAAGGCACCACTTTTAATATTTGTAATTACTGATCATGCTCTTCTCACCTGGAGCCTTTTAAATCCAGCAGAGACCTTCCAGTTAAACACGCAGCACTGCCTGCACCGCACGTTTAGCACTGACAGCAACACCCGCTTGTCCTCTGACCTCGTCGCAATCTGCTGCTTCCACTCCTCCAGCAGGAGGGTCAGCCTGCAGATTTTGTGGGTGCCAGCCAGTGCCAACAGAGCTGCCTGCAGAAATCCAGGTTTCAAAATGGCAAGCTCGGAAGAGGCACAGGATTGGGAAATACACTGAACGCAATGCCCAGAGCAGTCCTGTGGGTACGTATAAATACAGCAGTGTATAAAAGGGGGTTTAGGGCCTACTTGAAGGCTTACAAGTATTTGCATATTTTGGTAACTTCCCAAACTTGATTCTGTTCTTCACTACTGATGAAAATCCAATTGCATTAATTATTGGGCAAAAGCAAATAAAATGCCACTGACGCAGAAGAAAAGATGGGTCTGTAGTAAGAATAACTTTAGGTACTTCAAATATTAATCATCCCATTTTGCAGTATACTTCTCTGCTTCAAAAATAAAAATTTAAATTATTTTAATAGAATTTAATATTTAAGAGCTAATGCCTTTCCATTTGATGTTACATTACCATCTGACCTACTTTAACATTTGTCTCTGTACTGCATTTGCAGAACATACTTTCTCTTTCTCCTGCCCCATACGTAGCTTATTTCCTACTGGTCCAAATGGACAGCCAGTGGACATATAAAATTGTTAGGTAATTGCTTTGGTAACATTTTGCTTTGGCCCTTCAAACAGAGTATTTCATAAGATGTTCCATGCAATAAAAGGTCCCAAAGAACCAAGATCCTCTCATAATGTCACTCTGAAAGACTGCAGCAATTCCCAGTGTTCTTGCCAAAATCCTTTTTCAATGAAATAGATTCCAACATTGACAGAAAAGCTTAGATTATTGCTGAGTGATAAAATGTCTGCTGCTATCCCTTACAGAGTCAGAACATTGCTCCCAGCTCACTCCTTTTTCTGTAAACTACTTTAAGAGGGCTGGGTATATCTTAAAATTTGCTGTACAAAACCTAATTTTACTCAATAAGTACCACCATCCAAAAAATGAAGTTATATAACATGAGAGAGGCCCAAAAACATTGGGTCAAGATCCTCAAATAGCCATGACTCTATGCCTTTAATGGAGCTACACTGAAGTAAGCAATAGCTTGAAGGTCCAGAGCACTTTTTTTAGGCATGTTTACATGGGGGAGAGAGGAGATTCTGGGACAAGACATAATTTGAATCTTAATAAAGTTACACTAGAAGAAACTCCTATGGGAGCACACCCCTATAATGGCTGGGGAAGATGGTCAGTCTTTTCCCTGATGTAGTTTATGTCATTCCAGAACTGCTGTGTCTGGACATGAGAGGTTTTTTTGACATTTGACAAGATGTTTAATTTTACCAGTACAATTTTATCAGTATGACTAAAATAAACCCTCCTTCAAGACAAGCCTTCAGGTTTAGCCCCGAAATTTACTTGAGGGAAAGCAAGATTCACAATCCCCAGGGTGATGGTGGCTCAGCTCATTCCATGCTCCCCAAACTAGTGAAAAAAAAAATAAACAGAGTAGCAGCCGAAAACAACTTCTTCTGCAGCAGGGTATACTTTTGCCTATTGCCTGATGAAATCATACCCAGTTCACTACCAGCAGAAGGTCTGACATAAAGCAGACTCTCCAGGGAAAGAAGAGAGGAAGTCTAACAGAGAAAAAGGGTAATTTGAAGTTGGTGCCAAACCAACAAAGAAAAAAGGAGATTTTTGTTTCCCTTACTGCTAATAAAACATAGTGGACTAAAATTGATCCCCAGACTAATAAGGTAGAGGAAAAACAAAAACCTATATATGACAAAACAATAAAAAAGTAATGAAGAGATTTATGGAATTACATAAAAACCTTGGAATGATGTTAAAATTGTCAGCTCACGTTACTGTTTTCAACTCAAAACAGTTAAGAAAAACAGAGAGCAATAAAAATTAGAGCATGGAGGAAAGATAGCATAGGGCTAAAGAGAATGGAGAGAAGTAAGAGGAAAAAAACAAAGCCAGAGCGAATATTTGGCGATGGAAAGAGAACAAGAAAAGCCTGAATACAGAGCCCACAAATCTAGGTAGTCAATGTAAAAAAGAAAAACAGAACAAACCCCAACAAAGTGATGGTACCATCAAAGGACAACAGGCAGCACTTGATAGGAAATGCCTCCATAGGTACCTGGCAAATTGTAGTCATTCTCAAAGACAAAAATAGGACTATTCCTAAGAAACTAAATAAGAGACATCCCCAATCACTTCCTGTGCATTGCTTTGGTGTCCTAAGGGTCTTACCTAAGGACTTCCCAGCATGGGGAGAGAGGGTTCAATCAGCATCTGCATCCAGAAGCTCTCAGCAGATGGACATGAGAAGGGTCAGAGACATGGATGCTTCAGCCTTGTGCTTGGCTTGCAGACAACAGGCACATACAACAAGCTGCTGATCTGCAGCTTCTTCTCTGCATCCTTCTCCAGACCCCAGTGTGGGATATGTGGGAAAGGGGAATCCATCCCTGTTGCTTGATGCTTCTCATGGCACATGACAAATAATCACAAGCTGCTTTTGGATTTCTTTGGGCTGCAGGAAAGAAAGGTAAACCGGCAGGAGGGAGCCACCTGGAAAGGCAGTAACGTGACTCTCCTGTGAAGTGTTGGATGACCAAGGAGGGCAGGAGGAGCTCCTGAGTTGAACATTAAAGCTGATTTGCTTCAAAGTCTGCCAAGAAAGGGAAGGACACACACACACTGGGAGTCATGATGCATTTTCCTCCCTTTATGTAGCATGAGGGGATACAACTGAGGAAATTCATTAAAAAATTACCATGTGTGGCACAGGGAACACCAGTTCATAATCAGATACAGCGTGAGTGAAATCAGAGACCATTAATAGCTACTGAACATTACATATTGCATGTATCCACTTCAGGTTTGCATCAACACCTCTGGGTGCTGTAGAAAATTCTAATGAAAGCATTTGATACGCACAGCAAAGTCAACAATGCTGCTGTTTTCCCATAGTTTCTAGAAGGATTGGTATATTGAAAAAATGCCTCAGATTTTTCAGTCTTTTAAAAGGCTTCCTCCTACTTCTTTCCAAATGGTGGAAAGGGAGGGGGGGAAATTACAAGGTGGACTTTACAGCCTGTTAAGAAGTTTATCAAATACAGGCTCCAGTAAATAGTGAAGATGGTAGAGCAAGGTGAAATTAGGTCTAGGAAACTAGTTTTTGTAACTCAGAATATTTCCTCCCCCTTCCTTGAATGAAGATGATGCAGTCTGGTATGCAGGTGCTCATCACAAAGGTGTAACATAATAAGAAGAGGCAATCTGTTTAACAGTCTCATTCTAAGTCCTTTAAAATGATAATTTTAAGCATTAATTAGCTAAAAAGCAGGCAGTAGAGATCAAAGATCACCTGTGCTGCATATTTGCTGTAAAACAATCCTTGGACAGTGAAATTTCACTTTTCAGATAATCCTAACCTGGAGCTCACAAGTACTGTGCTTTAACAGCTAAATGATGCATTATCAGTGCACAAGGAAACAAAGGAAAGAAGAAACACTTCCACAGGAGCAAATGGAGGTGAAACCTTCTCCTAGCCAAGGTTGCTACCTGAACACACAGAAGCATACCAAGATTTAATCAGGTTCCTCAAAGCCTAAGATATGGTACAAGGGCCTTCTCTCTGCTTCCATTGTCAATCCTAGGAATTGACAGAGCTCTGGCCACTCTCACAGACCCTTCCTGTGTCCAGCCAATGCTGTCTCAGTGGAGCCATACCAACCAGGAGATTTTCCTCTGCACAAACAGCAATTCGCAGAAGCTACAATCACAGCGGTTTCCACACACCATAAATACAGAAACAAACATCAGAAACACAGTGCAGGTGACAGGCAATGTCCTTTGCTGCCTTGCCAAGGGCACATAAAATCTTGTCTGTCTCACAGGGTTGGATTTCACACTCTTTCCAGAGGTGTAAAAGATTACATCTTTGACTTACATTGGCTTAAACAGCTGCAGTAGAGTCATGGAGCAGTCTTTCATGGAGGAAACAAACCTGGGAATAAGCACAGCAGTGAGCACATGCCTGCAGCTCAGCGACCCCAGGGCAACATCTGGAGCCTCAGGGTGCAAGAGCTTGGCACCCAGAAGAAGTTACCACTTGCACCAAACGTTTTCATCCAAACGGCTTTGCCTGCACTGAGGGCTGGGACTGCGACATTTTTGTGGGCCTTTGAGTCTCTGTCTGTGAAAACATAGAACACAAGTGTCCCTGGACCTTACTGGGACAGCAAGAGGCTGTAGTAACAAGTTAAGAGCCATCACAGATGCTCAAATTGCACAGTTCTCAGGCGAGGTCACAGTCCACACATTAGATTTGTCTGTGGCTAAGAGCCACTCATTAATGAATACCTTCAACATTACTAGTAACTAAGCATCAATTTGCAGTGTTCCAGAGACCTAAGTACATTTGAAACATGCCAGAATTAAACTAGTCAACTAATTTATCATAAATTTTGCCAATAAACTGCAGCCCACAGGTCTGTGTATGCAGAATGTAAAATACTCCATAATGACCAGGCAGCCCACAAAAATTATCACAACTGTAACAGTAACACTAGACTCCAATTCTCAAAACAGTGTGATACGCCACCTTTTGGGTAAATCTTTAGGCATCAGTCCCATGGAAGGCTATGTTTTTAAGACAATTAGCTCTAGAGACAAGAGGAGAAACTGATGATGACATACCCAGAAGTAACTCATAGGAGTTCCAGCAGCTTGATTTAATCACTGGAGCTAACTATAACCAATACCTAATTATAGTTAAGTGTGGGGATTCAGATGGAGATGTAGGATCGCACTGTGACTTCTGCCCTGGAACTTCTGCCAGGACTATTGTTGGGATTCAGTTATTTTTTAAAAGAAAACTTGAAAAAAAAAATAGAGTACTATTAACAAGTTCTAAAAGTTATAATTAAAGGGAAAAAAAAAAGGAAAGGAGAGGTCTGAAAGTTTAATTTAAGAACATTAAGATTTTCCTATTGTTCTGTCCATTTTTGAGATAATATTTTCCATTTCAGAGAGAATGGCTAACACATTACACAGAGGAGCAACAAAATTGTCTACAAGCAAAGACAGGGTGGGAAATGAAAAAGAAATATTTTTCTCCCCATTAAATTCTTCCAGATACAATAGAACTAGGTGTTTATGTGTACCAACAGTAGTAAAAATATTTTTTAAGGCACAAATGCAATTGGTTCTTTTATGGCCCTGATTCAGCAAGGTAGACAAACTTCTGCCTAACTTGAAGCGTGTTGACTAATACCATCGACTTCAATGGAACTACTCGTGCTCAAAGTCTGGCACATGTTTAATGGTTCTGCTCTACTGTATCTACAATTTGCAGGTATTTAAAGGGAGAAAGAGATAACTCTAACAACAGCAATTCTGGGGCTCATCAACGATCTTGTAGAGTCAAAGGATCTTATTGAAACACATAGAGGAGAAAACAGTGGAAGAAAATAAATCTTGCTGGAATACAAAAGACTTAACACTGGCAAAAAACCCTATCACTCTTTAAGGAAACAAAAATCCAGGCAAGTTAGACTACCAAAATTCCCTACCAGGTTACACATGAAACAGAGATTATGAAGACCTACAGATCAGCAACAAGAAGCTTGTTTTTCCCTATCCTTGCCCAGCTATGATTTTCTCGAACTGAAATAAGAAAAATAAATTCTTTAAAATATCAAACTTAAGGAAGGACCACAAGAGAGGTAATAAGTCCATTAGACCCCACCCCCCCCCAGTGATAAAGGCGAAATAAAACAGGATAAGAAAAGTCTTTGAAAAAAGTTCCATATGCCTAAATCCCAGAAGCACGTGTCCCTCTTCTGTCCCCAAAGGGGGAAAGCTCCAAACCCTCACAGTGACTAACCAGTGTGCCTCAGCTCTGATGCAGAGGCCAGAAGCAGCAGCAAGAAAAGACTGTTTCTTGTTCACAACTGTTTGGTTATGGACTCACCTGCAGAAATGATAACTAGTACCATCTGTGGCGGCATTTTTTAGGGAGAGGAGAAGTCAAGCCAGAACAAAGTCTGGCTGCATAGACTTCTGAAAAGCTGTCAGCTGCCAGTATAGTTTACAATCACACCTCACCCCTGGACACATTTCAAGTTAGTGACTGGCTCCATGATCTATCCTAATCCTTTAAACCACCCAATTATTTAAGTAACCTTGCTTCATCTTGGTTTCAATAATAATTTCTTAGGAAATCGTGTAAGGAATATTAGGAAGTCTTTAAGGAAAAGGAAAAAAAACCCAAACAAACCAAAAAACCAAAACCCAACAAACCATCACCCACAGATCTGACATTGAGTAATCCTACAGACACCTTAAGAAAAATTGCCTATCCTATTTTAAGCTGCTTTCTGTGTAATACATAAAAGTGTGCTGAAGTAACCCACTGCAAAAGAAGATAGTCTTTATACAAAAATGGAGCTCCATTCACATCCATGTTTTCACAAGATGCTTGAGGAATGCGTGCACCTTGACCTGCGTCCTGCTGTGCTGTGCTGACTCTGGTATGCTTATGCTGGAGCCCAGCAGAGGCTCAGCATGGGTAGACGCAGTTTGCTGATGGTGGTTTTATTGGGACTGAGAATGGTTTACAACTGAATCTTGTCAGAAATGTTCTCATTAATTCCTCTCCACATTAAGAAAATGCGGATTTCAATCTCGTTGCCTCCCTTTCCCGGTTCACAGCCTGACAGCCCTGAACTCCAACATCCCAATTGTCTTCTGCATTCTAGAGGTGGTTTAATCCAAAATCCATCCTCTTGCTACTTCTAGACCCATCTCTTCATCTCTGCCTTACTTATTTTTGTCCTTTTTAGAGCTTCTACTACATACATCTTCAGACTTCTCACAGCAGGTTGAAGTTGAGTGTTAAAGTGAAGGAAGAGTAAGAATAGGGTCTGACCTACTGCAAGCTGTTTCTGATGCAAAACAACATGAAGAAAGAGTGTCACCCCACAAATTGCACTGAATTTTAATCTCTTCTCACTCTGATTATACACAGAGGTCTGTGTTATGAACTCGTACGTTCTTCCCCACATCCAAATGCATTGCTATAATTGCAGACAGAAGAAGTTCATTCATCCCAAAGCAATCACCTGCCCACTTGGTGCTGTATCGTATTTTCTACCTTCACTGGTAGTATGTTGTTGGGCCAAGAATATATTACTTATTTTGGCAGATTTCTTTAACTCCAAATTAGTCATACGTGCTTACAGTGCTGCAAAGTCACAATGATGCAATTGCAGTAGAGTGGCCAAACACATACGAAGTGTATATATAAAGTAAAATTAACTCACTGTCTCTATACCTCTGCTCACATTGCAGTAGTTGCTTTTCTGATTCCATAAAATACCCTCTTTATTTATCCTCTTTAACCCAGGAGCTCTTTGTTTCTCTGTCTGCTCTTACCACTTATTTCTGATCAGTAGCCATAACCTACAACTGAAATGTAACAATTGGATATGGTAGAGGTGAAAATAAAGTATCAAAACATCAATATTCATCAAACAAATAAGTGGTATAAGTGACTAATTTCCACGGAAAACAGGACTACTCTCCTGCTTTCGCTTACATGAAAAGGAGAATATTCAAGGCAAATTTTAATAAGTATCACTGTTTTCCAAGTAGGATATTTTTCAATTTTACTTCATTATGGAAAAATGGCACATATATTTAAAAGAAAGCATTTTTATAGAAGGCACTCTGAACTATAGCTAAACCAAAGACTACCACTCTTGCAATATCTCTTCAAAAGTCATGTCAGTGGTTAGATTCCCTGTTGAATAGAAGTGCTCCATCTCAGAGCTGTTTGTTTTTGCCTTGGCCTCCATCTTGGGCCACCTCTGTGTGAAGACAGTTTTCACAGCACACACTCACAGCTGATGACTGTTTGCATTGTCTCTCTCTATAAAATACCAATACCATCACCTCTCCTTTGAATTCACACACGGGAGCGAAGGGAATAAAAAGCTTTTGTGACCTACAAAAGCCTTACTTGAAATAATTCTCTACGACTTCAGGCCTTTTGGAATGGAAGGGATATATTGTTTTGACTTGATTAAAGCTGAAAAGTTGATTTGACATCCTGTTGTCAAGGAAACCAATTCACACACAAAAGAAAACAGTTGTGATGGTATCATTCAGACTATTCAAGTGACCTTAGAAAGAAAAAAAGGCTTCAGTTCCGAAGATTTGTATTCAACTCACTTCACCACTGTAGAAATAAAGATCATTGCTCTTTATGCTTATTGGAAAGCAGTTTTCAATCTGGGAAAAGAAAAATACCACATCTTCTTCCATCTGCCAGATCCAATACTTTGCTGGGACTATACACATAAACACACCTACCATTTATTTGCCTTTTTCAAAGGACCACAGAAAGAATCATACAGAAGACTTAGAGGGAAAGAGAAGGAATTTCTTTAGTTGACAGGACTATGATAAATACCCCCTGACACATACCACACCTATTGAACAGCAGCTCACAAGCCAGGTTTTAAAACATCCTCCTTCAATTACACATAGACCTTACCTCAAACACAGTATTGTTTGCATCCAGCTTTGTTTTCCTGGGAGATACCAAAAACCAGCATCTTTTTTCTCTTCCAGCCTCCTAGGTCCCTCACAAATTGAGTTGTCCATGCATGCAATAAATGAAGTATACCTGTGCTCACGCCTCCTGCCTACAGAATCCAAAGAGGCAGAGCTGTCCTGGCTGACCACTACCACCATCATCCAGCTTTGCAGTCCATGCAAGTCTTACAGAGGTTTCATTCCCGAACAGCTGTGAGTAGATTGGAGAAATGAAACTTTCTATCTGCTCACACACTGTAATTATACATCTCTTTCTCCAATGACACAGCCTCTGCCTGGCTGAGTGAGCAGACAGATGACTAAATAGCAACTTGTCTCAAATTCAGCTTGGGAAAAAATAGGCATGATATTAATAAGGAGGGAAATATACTGAGGAATGGATGTCAGTGTTCTTACATTATTGTCATTTAAGGGCATCACACCAAAGGTCACAGAGATAATACGCCTCAGTCATTTTCCATTTGTTGCACAACATACAAATTGCCACAGCATTAATGAATATCTTTTCCCACTCGTGGCCAGCCAAGACACTGTATTATTTCCTCTTAGACAAGCACCTAACCCTTGGAATTCATTATTTCCATCACTTCTTGCAGCACTTTCTCCTCAGGGTTGAGCATAAATGCCACAAGGCGGCTGTGACTGGAGCATCAAACGCTTTGTATGCCTGGGTCTGACTTCTTTCTGCTAGAGCTTTTTTGCTGGAAGAGCATACAAAGCATATCGGTAGCTTTTATGATCAAATGTGTATACACACAAACATTCATATATGCTCTCTTGCAAGTGTCTTAAAGCCCTTGCAGACCACAGTGGGGGTGGGGAGAAAATGACATTTCTGTACTTTGTGGATATTGCATGATAGCTATATATTGAAATAATAGTTATGGTACAAACACCAAATAACCACAGCAACAGAAGCTACCACGAAATAACTGCATTTCCACTTAAAACGATGACAAGCGGAAAGTAGTTATTGGAACAGAAATGACATTCACAGAAATGTGGAAGGGCTTCTATGAAGGGATATACTGCTTAAATCCTCTTTACTCCTAATAAACTGCTAAGATAGCACAGCTGAGCTATATAGAGAGGAATGCCTCATTTCTACTCTATACTTCATTGTATTTTAAGTTGAGGAATTCTGCATAAATATAGATAGCAACAGCTGAACCAAATTCCTACTATTTCATAAACTAAATGAGGGTTTTTTTAAGATGACAAATTATTATTTCCCCTGTTCACTGTAAGTATAAAGAATATGCAGATGAAAAGAGAATATTGAAGGCTGGTAGCTTTGTAGAGTTCTGAAAAGGACTAAACTTTATGTGCATAATTAAAATAAGAAAGAGAAGAATGAATCCAATACCAAATGATGAACTAAAATAAGGCAAGAGTACTTGCTGCATGTAATCAAACCACCTCCACCTCTGTCCTCCAGGCTGAAACAGAGCACTCTGCATTTTAATGAACAACTTACCTTGGTATTTTCTCCCCTCCCACCCAACAAACTCAAACAGCCAGAGCCAGCCAGGAAAGAAGAAAGCTGATGGCACTGCTAAGCTTACCCACAAACAGGTCCATATTCCGTAATGAGTTTTGTGTGGTTTTCCCAAAAACCCTGGAGAAAAATAAAAATAACAAAGTGGTTTAGAACAGTACTTAACAGAAACTATTTTACTCAGTGCTGCTAACACTCACACAAAGCTCTGAACCTCATCTAGGGGAACCACGGTATTAACTCAAAGCCTCACCTTTCTCTTATTGTCCATATGTGCCATGCATAGAGTCTAGAAACGCCCACTGAAAAGGAAAAAAAAACCCCAACCCTAAAAAATACCTGAAAGTCCATGAAACATGTTTTCATCAAGGTCTTACACTCCAAAATCTTATTTTTTTGAAACTAATTTTGTCATTTGTGTCCTGACTCAATTTTTTTCAGATACGTGAATGGATGGAAAAACTGACAGAGAAATTAACAGAGGACAAGTAAGTGACTTACTGCACAAAAGAGAAACACAGGGAATGTGGTGAGGTCATCTTGATTTGGTTTTAATCACTTCATTTAAAAACAAACAAACAAACACAAATCTGCAAAGTCGAAGTTTAGCACAAGGCAGTCACCTAAGACACTCTGCAGAATAGTAAGCAGATATATTTTTTAAAATTTTTAGAATTTTTACTGTGTTTCATTGTCATAATTGATGCAAACCGGTAGCCATTTATCTAAATAAACCTGCCACTATCCTAAACTGTTAGTGTCCTAAATGAATCTAAATTGATTAATCTAAAGAAGGTGTGCAAAATATATCCCCAAAAGTGAACATAAAAAAATTCTGTTTTAATGAAACTACAATATTTGAGAATCATGCTCCATTGTGTTTGTAACTTGTTTGTGGAAAAGATAACACATTTAACTGCATTAATCTGCATTTCTTTCAATTCAAGAAGTCTATCATGATCTATCTTCATTTCTAAGAGAAAATTTACTAACAAAGTAGAATATTTATGCCTCATATTGAATCTTTCTTATTTTTTATGACATACAGCAGGTATTAGCTAGCACAATATGAAGTTCTGTAGGTACATCTACTGCTGACATAAATAATCAAGACCATGGAATGTGTGTATGCTACAAGAGCATTTTACCACACTAAGCACAAGAAAATGTGGTAATCAGAAGTAGTTATCTGACCTTGGGTGCTAACTTATCGCTCAAATCAGCAAAGCACTTGCCACCACCTGCAGTCCTCCTCTCATAGAGCCCCTCAATTCTGTTTCATTCTTACAGTATGGTTGTGCTTTTTATTTATTTTTTTTAACCCTGGACTTGTAATATTTTTATTCTACAGGACAATAAGTCTCCAGTTTAGAGGCAAGAACTTTAGGGTTTCCATTAGCTACAAAAAGCACTGGATGATGTGTAAGAAAACACACTAAAGATAAAATTATGAAAGAGGTGAATTAGATGACTGCCTGAAGAGAATATTCACTGCCTGAAAAGAATACATATTCTCACATGAAAATTCTTTACTACTAAGCTAAGCAGAAAAGCCTCATCCATTAGCACACAGAAATGAAGGTGGACAAAGCCTTTGTAATGCCACAAATACACACAGCTAACTCAAAAAGGTTTTTATCTGCAGACACCGTGGGAGGGGAAAAAGTACATACACATTCACACCGACCTGCATTTTGCTATAGGGACACTTCAGCTGTTACAGGATTTCAGCCTGCAATTGCTATGATTTCAGCATTACAAAGGTTGTCGACTGCCTTCCCCTGCTGATGCAAGGGGAAATCCTAGGGCCAGATTCCCCCAGTGCTATTCTCCAGGCGGTCCTTTAAGGCTGAGTGCAGCAGGCCCAGTTCATGGGCACGCTCTGACCACTTTGCCTGGGAGAGCAGCTCCAACCTGCACAAACACAGCCACACTGAGGCACCAGCGCGACACAGGGCACCGCTCGAGGTCACCAGGCACAGACAAACAAGGGGTGCAAACAATACAGTTCTATCCCAGCTGCACTGGTTGCTCAGAGCAGAGGGACTTCCAGGCCTGTGAGACGATGCCAAATCAGGTCTGCTCTCCAGCCCACTTTCCTCCTAGCCCGAGCCTTCAGTGAGGACACCCCACACCGCAGCCTGAACCTTGCCTGCTAAACTGTGCTTTGGATTGCAAGCACGCACGTAGGTATTGCACTTGCTGTACCCACCAGCTGCATTCCAGTGAGCCAGCAGGATATTAACATTTTCAAAAAGCCTAGGCTTTAAATGATTCAGTGAAAAAGCCTTCCAGAAAGTCGGCTCCTTGGAAGAACTGCTCCTGGCTCACTACAGTAGAGGGGTCAGGCAGAACACATTTCAATTCAGGTCTGTTAACCAGTAACTGATTTTCCACCTCCAGGACTCCTAAATGATTGCACTGGCTTAAAATTAACCACACTTAATTTTTCTTCCCCAAAGTGAGAAGTACAAGCCTGCAGGATGGGGGGAGAGAAGGAGTTGAAAAGTACCTAGGTAGAGACTGTGAGAAAGCATCCTCAGGAGCGAAAAAAAGCCCCATTCTCCACACTCCAGGACACTTTCTCATGTCCTGCACCACTGCATACACATGCTCACCACTACCTGTCTCTGCTGTTCACCCCCAGGACCCCCTGCTGTCCAGGCCCCCTTCATAGGCCTGGTAAGCCTTGGGCAGCCTGGGAAAGACAAGCACAGGCAGAGCCCTGTGAGGCTGCGGTGCCCTGAGCATGGGAAAGGCAGAGAGTGCATGTGTGCACATCCCTTACAAGCCAAGGCACACATTTCAGCTGGAGGAAGCTGGAGTCATACAAAGGCGCCTGCGTTTGCTTTTGATAGCCACGAGGAAGGCCAGTGGACCTGCAATGGGCTCAGAACACAGTGAGGGGATATGCCACATCCACATGGCTCTGCCAGTTTTGCAGCATCATCCCTGAATACTGCTTCCAGCAGACAGGTACCCTGAAAACACCCTCCTCCTCCTATGAGTCATGTTTGAAGCAGAGCAAGCCTCATAAGTGCTTTTGGTAACTTATATACACTGGCTGAGGCTGCTCTGCTCTAAGGCGCATCATTGCAAGCTTGTCCAGGTTTATAATTTTATTAATTATATATAATTTATATATATATAAAGATATATATATTTATATATAGATATATAATTTATATATTATATATATAATTTATAATTGCAATTCTACTTCGTATACATCGTATAACTAAGCACCTGCCCATCACCAGCAGCTGTCTTACAGGAAAATAGAGGTAGAGATCACCTCTCTTTGGCTGAAGATCACCCAGTGGATAAATATGAGAGCAAGCAAACTCAGGTACCTTCTAACTTGTACCCAGTGGCTTTAACAGCCCTAAGACAGGAATTATAATAAAGCAATATGGCTTTTAGGAAGGGAATAATCAAGGAAAAATGGAAACACATATTCTGATTTTTTAGGAAAACAGAAGGAAACTGCAAAGCAAAACAATACACAGTATCATGAGATGATACCATGTCCATCAGGAGGAAATGTAGCGCATTAAACAGTCACTCACAACAATTAAAAGCATAGTCGGCAATGTGTTCCAAGTCAAAAAAAAAACTTAGGTTTTTCTTTGTTTGGAAGCTGCAGAATATGAATTGTTATTAACAAAAACTCAGAAAAGGGTTGGGCCGGGGGGACGTGTTGCATGTGGCCCATACAGTGAGGTACCAGCCTGATGACAGTTCATTATCAAACAAAATAATGCAGGAGTATGAAAAGCTTCTTTCCATGCAGAAAGCATATTTCACAGCATCTGGTATACCATGGAAACAGCAGCTCAAGTGGGGGGACTGCTGCACACCCGGAAGGCTTCTTTGTTTACGTGGCTGGCAGTTGCCTCCCTGCAGGGAATTTGCATTCTTCCCTTCCTCTGAGCATGTATCATCAGCTGCATCTGTGGGTAGAACCACTCACAAGGCCAAGTCCTGCCCTCAGGGATACAGGTACTATCCCTATGGAAAGAGAACAAGGTTTGGGTCTGCATCAGCCAGAGCAAAGTCTGGTCATTGCCAACCATCTGTCTTGAGATATCATATGCTGAAGCTTCAGCTTGAGTAGCATACATGAAAGGGCTTCAATTGCTCAAGTATCCCCTTTCCTTTTCTTAAATAGACTCTGCCACTCCAAGACAGATACTTCAGCAAATTCCTCCTCATTGCATATTCACCTTGCTAGTTCCTCACAGCAAGGAAAAAATCTGCAGCAATGTCATCTTCCCTCCTTGCTGAAAATGGGTTTAGGCACTAAGCCAAAGTTTTCAGAAAGAGGCAGTATTTCAGAGAGTAGCAATGGGTTTTGATTTTTGGGGTGTTTAACATGAGGCATGGCCAAACTATTCCTGTTAGTTGCTCAATACCTGCAGATCTCATGGCTGCAACTGGGAACTGACTCAGATTGCGTGGAGGAATCTTTGAACATTTCAACTTGTTGCAGCTGGAAAACAAATCCTGTGGTTTATGAACTTACACATAGTCCTTAAGGGTCGCTAGATAAAACGGTTTGAAGAGGGCCACAAAACTGGGATCCAGCAGACGCATGTTCCTGACAGTAACTCAAAATCTGGACTCCAAAAAAGGGTCCTGGAGAATGCAGTGATGGTAGTCCTTGAATTTTGTAGTAGGAATGCCACAATAGCTACTAAGCTCTGTGGAGCTGGATGTGATGAGTCCATCAAAATTCACTGCAAATGGGAAACATTGCCCATGTAAGAACAGCTAAGGGAAAAGGCTTCTTTTGTTACCCCTTTCTGAAAAGTATCACATATTACTTGATGTCAGTCACTTATCAGGACACTTGGGGTTCAAACTTGTGGCTTAGAAGCCAAAGATGCCACATCCCATAACTAGTCCCATATTCTCTACCCTCACCACCCTATAGTCAGATGTGATGTTCTGTTTCATTGTGATATTAATAACCACAGAAACATTGTTGGATTGCACACCTCATATCAAAAGATTAAAAAATCTATACAGTTTTTTATGGTACAAAATGGCAATGAATGACATTTACGGATCAGATTTTTAGTATTCAGTGGGCTTTACATGTCTTTTTAACTTAGACCACCAGAAAAAAATCACAATTGCTAATAACCTACTACCCAAAGAGATTTTTTTAAACACAAGCTAACATTTAATTAAAGCAACCTTGTATCAGTCTGCAGCCCACTTTGAAGGAATGACCCCAGACTGTACATCATCTCCAGTAATAATCCTACTGAAAACACTAGGATGCCAGCAGACAAGAGGAAGAAAACAGCATGAACTTCTAACCAGCCTGATTTTGAGCTATGTATATAGTTTGTTTCCTTTGATCATTACCATTAATGGTTGTCCTCTGTGTGTAATTTGGTTTAATTTATGTGTGTGTCATTTCAGATTTTAAAAAACACATATAGCCCTTCTAAATGTATTAAAAGCAGCCTTCATACCCTTAATAGTTATTAAGAGAGGTTAGTGTTATGTAATTAAGTTAATCCTCATCTGTAAAGGCTAATTAACTAAACACTAATTGAATCTGCATATGAAAATTTGGCCAATGTGTTCTCATTACACAATTTAAAAAAATTACCTGAACTAAATACCAAACAAATTGTAAATTTCTTTCCTTCTACCTTTTCAAGCCTTTAATAGAAACTAAACGGGCAGGTTTATTTCTGTGTGCTGTATGAGTTCCTGCTGTCCGTGACAAAGAGCTGTTGTCTCACTGTTCAGAGAAACAGCTCGAGTCCTTCCCTGGAATATGATTGTTTCCCTTTTTGCACAAGCAAAAGGAAAACAACCATTTTCCTTTCTCTCTGCCCTTACCCTACCCTTCTCATTGCCCTCTTCTCCTTCCACCCCCTGTCACCTGCCCCAGTCAGAGAGGGCAAAGGCTCTTGAGTTCAAGTCGTACCACACAAAGGATAAGAAGGCATCCAGATATCATCTTAATCAATAATATTACCCAAAAGAATCAAATGGCAAAATACAACTCGGTCATGCTGATTCAGCACCCCAAAGCCTGCACTCAGCCAGCTGAAAGCCACCTTGGCAGCTTTGGCCCCCAAAGAACCCTTGCCAGTGAAGTCCTCATCTCAATCTGCTCTGCCTGGGTGTGACTGCATTACAGAAGTAAGACATATTTTGAACCCTTTGCAGCCTTTTCTTGATACATTTACATTTTATAACAGTCAAATTTCCAAGAGGGAATTAAGAAAAGCACAGCATCCTTTCTGGTATTTGCTGTTTCTCCCCATTAACCAGGTTAATGGCTGATTCTAATAGGCTGGTAACTGAAGAGTTGGAGGGAGGGGAAGCCAAGCAAGTAAATACGCAATTGCAAGCCTGACCTCAATAGTGTGCAAGACTTCTCAGTGCGTGCAACACTCACAGTCCTCAAATATTCCTCACAAACCCCACCATATGTTTTTAACATTCGAGTCGTAAGCACCTGCACTGCCTAAGTGGCATGGCTGGATGGAGCAGCTCCAGCCAGTCAACAGCCCCTTTAGGCACCACACCTGGCCCAGCGGTACCAACGTGGCACCCTGCTTCACAGCAGATACTTAAAGAGGATCACAGGAATGGGAAATGGGATATACTGCTTGTTATCTTTCCTCAGGAAGATAATATATTTTCTAGGTGAGGGAACAAGGGAAGATGTACACAGATTTCAGTAATGCATTTGGTCTGGTGGCCGGTAAACAATTGTTATACCCAAAAGGATGAAAATCAGAATTAACAATGAAAGACAGTAAACACTGAAGGTGTAGGGCAATGAGTATGGACTCAGTAGAAAGAAAAGTACAGGAAAGGACAAAACCCATAGTTTTCTCTAGGGTCAGTCCTGGGACAAACCTTGTTCAATTTTTGGAGAACTGAGTTTGGCACAAAAGGCAGTCAGGCTTCAGTGAAGTACATGGTCTTGGGTTGTAAAGACAGAGCTTTTCCTCAGCAGGCAGAAAGACTGAGATTGTCAAATCAGAAGAATTGGACGACCTAAAGAACCTGAACAACTGCAATAGAGGAGAGATTTTAGTTGAAAGCAAAGCTTCATGCCCTTAGAGAGACTACGTTAACTCCAAGAATTTCTGCAGTAGTAGATGATTGTTCAAAAATAATGGAGAAGGAAAAACCTGGATGGATACATTAACCACAGGACAAAGATGAACAAGTATTATGGACACTAAGATGAAGAATATCTGGGATACAACTTCTCTGGAATGCTGCATGTAAATCTGATGAGCCACGTTCAAAAGGAATGAATTAAAAATGGAACAAGTGGAGAAAAGGGTTACAAGGACCCTCAGGGAACAGAAGGCCTGTCTTACAAGTCATAATTAGGAGAGTTCATTTTAGCTAACCAAAGGTTCATTTTAGCAGACCAAAGGGAGGAGACACGCTTGCTGTCTATAACTGTACTGGGAGTAATCACCAGGGAGAGAAAAATATCTATTTAATATAAAGGTCTACACTACTAAAAGATCAAAGTAGTATAAACTGGCTGTGGATAAATGTTGCTAGAAATTAGATGGATGTTACTGATTATCACAGTAGTAAGATTTTAGAACAGCCTTCTAGTCAGAATAGTGGGGACAAGATCCTTAAGAAGGGTTTTGAGGCACAAGAGACAAGATGGGGATACTTAGAAAAAAATGAACTATAGTATGAATAACCCACAGCCCATCTACAGCAGACCCTCAAGGTCACATGCAGTCACTTCTAGAATAAGGAGGACTCTTCTCATGGAAATTATTTACTGCACTTTCCTATGTGCACACTGCATTCACACTTCTAGTTGAATCAACTTAACTTTCCAACTCATTCTTATATAGATATGGTCTCATACATTAATTTGGCACACTGCAATGAGATTCTCGCCTTCTTTTTCTCTTTTTTTCAATCTTATTTCACTTCACAAACTTCATTTCCACAACATCTCTGAGATGGTAAATGCCCATCTGTCACAGGTGGGGAGTTGGAAGTACACAAGATTAAGCAATTTGCCAAATGCCAATAAGAAGTCTATGGTAGAGCCAGAAACAAGCTGAAGGTTTCACAGTCCTCCTTCTTGGTAGCTTACAAAACTGTTCTTTCTCTGCCACAGAAACACAGACAGTATATGAGAAAGGAAAGGAATATCAACAAAGTCGATCTATTTCTGAGCTTTCAGACATATCACATGCCTGAGGCTTTGAAGGAAGGCAAGAGGAAAAGAACCCTACATACACAGTTTACTCTAAAGTGCTTTAAATAGAGGGACGTTTCCTCCTCACCCAGCTATTAGCTTGAGATTCAATTACTCTTATCATAGTATGCATAGCTACAAATGTAATTAGTCATAAAATTATCCAGACCCTCAAATTATTCCAGCTGCTGTATTCGACTCCCTCATTCTTGCAATGATGAATGCAAGATTACAGTCTGATTACACTGGTTAGAATAATATTTTTTTTATCTATTTGAAAGTTACCTGCTGTTAGCTTAGACCTTGTTCATATCTGCTATAGAGATATAATTGCAAACTTACTATTTTTATTAGAACTATTGTCTAGATAACACTCCTGCTAGGCCCTTATTTTACTTCATAGTAAATGTCACAGAAGACACCTATTCAGGCTTCTAGAAACCTTTATCAAAAACAGAAAACATGTCATTATGAAGACATGTACAAAGAGAAATACAATTTGTTCAATGTGTGTTCATGAAAGGCTCCATATGAGGTCTTACAAACTCACTGCAGTTTCTGATCCTGCTATAAACATATATTTAAAATAAGAAACTAGAAAAAAATATAAAGGAATGATGGATTTATTTTTTTACTAGAGTATGTAATTTCCACTAAGTTGTCTTCTTTCCAAACTGAGTGTAATTCTCTCCTACACAGTCTCTACTCATATGCAATTTCACTAGATCCTAACCACCTTTGCTGCCTTTCTTAATATTACTACATCCTCAAATTACAACAGCAAAACACAGAGAATCACAGCACTTTCTATAGGAGGGAATTAATTGTGCAATAGAAGACCTTTGCAATGTGGATTTTCACTGTGAGCCCAGTGTCTCTCAGATGGATTAGCATAAGCATTCAGCACATCTTACTAATGGTGAATGAACTTTATTAATTTTCTCTGCTGGCCTCCCTTAAGAGAAGCAAAACAGTAACTGCATAATTTAAAGAAATGGAAACAACTTGTAGGACAGACAGACATGCTAGCTAAATCAAAGGAAAACAAATATTTGAGGAACACTGTTTTAGGAGCCACAGATTGGCATTTGGAGAAATGAAAGTTAACTTCTCTCCCAAGAAAGGAAGACAGGGACTCTTTCCTTCAAGGAGTTTCCTCACTTCAGAAGACCATCCCCTTCATTTTCAAACCCATCAACAGCAGATTCCTTCAAACTACGAAAATGTAATTTTAAGGATAAAATATATTAACCAAACCCATTGTGCAATAATCTGTCTTGGCTGCCATAAAGTACAAACAGTCCAAATACGTATTGGAAAAATTACATGTCTACATGAAAATCTTCACCTACAGAATTAGGATGACAGTGGTTAAGCTTTCTTTTCTGATGCAAGCTCTGGGCCATCTCATACTGCTTAACTTACTAGTGCCTAAGTGGGTACTGTTTAGACATGTGGGTTTCAAGAAAACCTAATCTTTGGGAATCAAGATTACTCATTCAGTGGGTGATAATATCTTGGCCTCTTCAGAGACATCGCCTTTGTACAATGGTAGAGGTCTTTGCCATTGTTTATGAACTGATTATAAAATCAATGCCACCTAATTATCTGTGATCAATGAGTTTGAAACTTGGAAACATACATGCGGAAGAACTAAAGATTATCACAAATTCTATCTGTGTTTAGCTCCCAAATTTTGATCTTTTATTGTGATGAAACTAAGACACAAAACAATGCTCAAACCCAAGCACTAGACAGCAGAGTGCTGCATCAAGCAAAGAGACCTGGAAAGAGCATTACATGTGACAGACATTAATCATGCCATTTAATGCATTACTGAAAGATACTAGGACTATTTCTGTATTTTAACATAGCTGGACAAGCTCAGGCTTCCTCTTGTCTAATTCCCACCTTGTATGGATACAGCTCTCAGGCACGAAAAGAGAAAAACGCTCCTATAGATTGTACTGGCCTCTGATGCAGAACAGAGTTGGCTGATATCTGCAGCATGGACAGGCCAGGCAAAGGCATGACAGGTCCCTTTGTACTACCATCTATCACATGGCACCTCTGTAAAAGCCACAAGGTTAAGGGCAGGCACGTCAGCTTGACACACACAAGCAGTGAGGTGAGCCCCTACATTCGGCAGGGCACAAGGGGGCTCATGTATGCAGAGCAACAAGCATCTTCACCCTGGCCATGGGAACAAACACTCGGTGTGCTTCATCCTGGTCACAGACTGACAGGCCGCCAGGTAGGACAGGCCTATCCTAGGCCACTATAGACAGAGATGTGCTGTAAGATCCTGTGCAGAACAGAATAGTTTCATTCCTTCAGGAATAAGACAAGCTGCAGCCCCAACAGCCACATTACACCAGGCAGTTGACTCTTCAGCTATCTTAAAATAATTATTCCAACAAAATCTCCCTGTTTTCATAAGGTAAGTTACTCTTCATGTTCTGTCCTGAAGCCAAACACTGTTTAAGACTCAAGCCACCCATATTGTAGCTGGTAGCATCTGAGCATGGAAAACAGAAACACTAGAAGCCAAATCAGGCTTCTCTGGATCAAGGGATTAAGAAGAGGCAGACAGAAACAAAGTGCCAACCCCTGTGTGGGCTGGAGAGAAGACTGCAGAAATCAGCAGGAGCTGAGATAGCATGAGGAAACTAAACAGGAGGCTGCAGTGAAATGAGAATTTGGAGCAGCTCTAGGAATCAGCAAGGCCACTGGCCAGCACCTAGGGCAAGCACAGGGGGTACCAAGCAGAAACACAGTCACAGTTTCGACTGTGACAATTTCATAAACCAAAGAGCTCAGGCTTAGAGATGGGGACTGAATTGGCTCATATCAGCCATTCATTTCTGTTTCTAGATCATCACTCAGGGCTGGATTCTGAAGCAGCATTAGAAAAAAAAAAACACCTTATCAAACCATCTGGCCTTTTCTTTTTTCTGCACATCTGCAAATATCAGATATTTTCCAGAGGAACCAATGCATTTAGCTGCCCTTTCATAGCTGAATTCATCTGCACTCAGGAAAGGAGAGAGGAGCTTGGCATCCTCATTCAGTACAGCAGTTATGCAGGACTAGATGCTTTGGCACAAGGCACAAAGTTAAGAGCAACCACTGCTCCTCCCTCTCCCTGTAAATAACCATGTCCCACGGGGACTGGGCCACTGGCAGAAAGTAACCACTGCTAGGGACATAAAACAATTCTTCCATCACATTGTCCCCATAAAGCAACCACCTGGAGGGACTGTAGAGGAAAACAGCACAATCAAGCTCCTGATGAAGACATCATCTCAGATGGAACACTGTCAGCACTCTTGCACTCTACTGCTTCTTCTTATGTATACAGTATACCTATACAGAGTAGAGGGTCTGCACATTCCCAGCTCCAAGAGGGTCCCATATTGTAGGTAGTGGTTCCAAAGAAGGGGTTTTCTCCTGGAGGTCTTCAAGGAAAAGAAGACCCCTGTCTGGTAAACAATAAGAAATCAAATTATGTGACATCTGAAGGACAAATTCTCTCCAGAAGTAAGAATCAAAATAAAACAACGCACAGTTAGAAGAGGTGCTAAAAGTTTACCCTATCTGACATGAATGTTTGTCCTACAGAAAAAGGGCTGGAGGACCGACCATGAGAGAATGTGGCATCCACTCTTTGGAAGTGAAGGGGCCCTTGGATGTAAAGGGACACTCCACCATACCACTGGGAATAGCACGGGTCACCCTGTGAAAGCCATGGAGAATCTTCTGTCAGTGCAAGATTTGGCAGCAGTGCACTCTCTGCTGGCTCATCTCTAAACCCAGTCCTTGATCAGTAGATACATCAGGAAATACTGCCATGACCAGAAGGTAAACGGACTCCAGAGCTACATGCCAGGTCCCTGAGAGCTTTCACAGAGACAGGACAGTTTAGGGTCTGCTTAAACTTCATAGTTTAAACTGGAGTTCTTTTGACCACTTGTGCTGGCTTTGGCTGGGGTAGAGGTAGTTTTCTTCAAAGTGGCTACTACTAACAGTGGCTATGTTCTGGATTTGTGCTGAACACAGGGTCAATAATATAGAGATGTTTTTGTTATCGGTGAGCAGCACTTAAACAGAGCTAAGGCCTTTTCTGTTTTTCACACTGGCACGCTGGCAAGGAAGTTGGGGATGCATGCGAGGCTGGGAGGAGACACAGCCAGGACAGATGACCCAAACTGACCAAAGGGATATTCCATACCATATGACATCACGCTCAGTATATAAAGAGCAAGGAAGGAGGAGGGAGGTGGGAACATTTGGAGCGATGGTGTTTACCTACCCAAGTAACGGTTATGCACAATGGGGCGCTGCTTTCCTGGGGATGTCTGAACACCTGTCTGCCCATGGGGAGCAATGAATTAAATTCTTGTTTTGCTTTGCTTGTGTGGGGAACTTTTTCTTTCCCTTTTAAACCACGTTTATCTCACCATATGAGTTTTCAAGCTTTTATCCTTCCAATTCTCTCCCTGATCCCGCTGGTGGGGGAGTGAGCAGTTGCGTGGGGCTTGGTTGTTGACTGGGGTTAAACCACACCACCACTCTAAAAAGGTGGCCTCTTCGACACAGATTTGGGTCAATGCCTCTTTTTAACTCAGGATAAGAGTTACAGGGTTGATGTGGAAGTAAAGTAAGAGCAAGACCCAGATGAAGAGTGTATATATCTAGTCCTCTGACTCTCCTGCCAAAATTTCAAATTAAGAATGTTATACGCACATCTCCCCAGTTATATGTAAGAAAATATCTCTATATATTCATAACAGCCTCAGGTTATTATTTATATTACAATGTAGGATGACAAGAGAATCAGGTCCCCCAAAATACAAGCAAATATCTTAGCTCTTGTGGAACAAGTCGTTCCTAGAGGGTGATAGATTAAATTCGATTAAAGGAACAGATATGAAGCACTGTCTTTAGAGCAGGGCTCCTCTCTCCCACAAATCCTTTACACAGTAGCTGGACATCTAGTTTCGTTACATGCCAAAATATTTGTGCCTTGTAAAGAAAGAGGCAGGAGAAGGAATGTTAATGACCTCTTTTTACAGTAGCTAGTTGTCAGAGGAGGTGGGAGAAAACAAACCACATGGAAAACAATTGCCAATTTGTGGTCTTGACCATTTAAAAATGGATCCCAAAATAGTCTCCTGAATTGTTTCACCCGGAGCAAAATTACCCATGAATACATATGCATGCACACAAAAACAACATCTCTTGACGCAGTGCTGATGGTGACTGCAGTCAAGGAAGAAGCGTTATTGCATTCCACATTGTGAAAAGACCACAATGCAGTAATTATTCTGAAAGGTTTTCACAAAGCACAATTATTAAGCTAACATTATCCTATTATTGTTTGTTGCTATGGAGATAATATAATCAATATATTTTCTGGATTGATTTTTTTAATACTACCAGCACATTGCACAATATAGCAAGATTTAACTCAATGCATTAACTGATTTTAGTTTATGATTGGCAAAGTCTTGAGGCAATAGATTGCAATTCATTGCACGCCTATTATTCTATCAAGACACTTAATGTCAAAATCTCTGCTGCAAAAGCAAGTTTACTTATTGAAAATGAGAAAAAGGATACCAAATTTCTCTGAACAGAGGCAATCTTTAAAGCATGAATTTAACACTTATTTCCATTTTTTCTAAGCCGGACTAAAATTACCAGACTGACTACAAAAGCAGTAAAAAAGTAAGTTGTGTTTGAACTCCCAACTTAAGATGCTTATTTATTCCAGTGGGGATGTTTTGAGGCATTATCCTACTACATGTAATATAAACTTCTCCTGCAGCAACGGGGGACTCTGGTAAGGTGGCATCCATTGTGGTACTGTGCTAGAGCCCACTGGATGAAGACGCAGTCCACAGCCTTTGTCACAACCTAGCTTCCTGCACAAGTTCAGAGGAGTCAGTAGCTACCTGCTCCCATGCCCAGTGAAGACAGCAGGCACTTGGCTGTGGGTCTCAGTGGGTGGGTGAAGCAAAATTCTTATAGCCACAGCCCTTTGTTTCCTTGCCCATAAAACTGCAAGCATGCTTCCTGTCTTCCAAGTCTGCCTCCGCAGATGATAAGCTTTTAGCATATTAAGTGAATGCTCCTGTGCTAGGACAGTGGTAAGTCTGCACAAACCCAAGTCTCAGATCTTTACAAGACAATAATATAATAAGAGGCTTCAATTCTGACACTGTTGTTGCAGCCTGTTACCTCTCCTAGCAAGAGATGGGCTCATCATCGTGCAAGGTCTCAAAGCCTTTCCATATATATTTGCCACAATTGTTCATAGAAAGATTTTATCAGATTTTTCCCTCCCATATGGCCATACTGCGGTAAATTGCCTTCTCCTCAGTCACAGAATTATAGAATAGTCTGGGTTGGAGGAGACCTTTAAAGGCCATCTAGTTCAACCCCCCTGCAATAAGCGGGGACATCTTCAACTGGATCATGTTGCTCAGAGTCCTAAAAGGAGTTACAGCAACGTTTGAAAGTACCAACAGGTGTTAACTCCTGTGACACTCATATGATTGTGCTTTTAGGTGCCAAAGCATGGCTTTAGCTGCCTTGGGTTAGACACCAGTATATAAGCATTTTGGCCATAGAGCATACAGCTGATTGATAAAATGTGAAATCACAGCAATTCCACCTTCTCTCTTCCCTAAAGGCACTAGATTGGGTGGTCCTGCCTTTCTGTATGAAGTGGACTGGGGCTCAGTAATGTAACTTTTGGACTGTCTGGAGGGGATCCATCAGGAATGATCACTCACAGATTAAATATGTTGCCTATGCAGCACATCTGGCCCTTCTGGCCCAGGGGATAAGTAATAGAGTTAGGAATGCAGATTCACAGCCCACCCCCTCCAAGATCGCTGTGCTGACACTAACCCAAGCAGACCTAGGGCTGGTTTATAAGCCACCTCTGCCCTCCCTGCTCTGATTGGCACAGATCTTTTTCTTCCATCACATTTCTCAGTGATGCCACTTGTGTAAAATGGCACTGCATTGCTACGAGGGCATGTGCCACAGTGGACAAGATAAGCACATAGGTCGGGGTTGCTTGCCTTCCCACCTTGTTTACTTTTATGTTAATTTATGAATGATTTTTCTGCTAGATGAGGCTTTAGACAAGCAGGTATGGTACTCATTCAAACAGGCTACTGCCACACGTGCAGCCTTAAAGGACACCATCTGCTAGTGCATCAAGCACAGTAAAGTATTGCTTAATACACACCTTGGTGTCAAATATGAAGAAAAACCCCATTTGTTTCAAACCACTGACTGCATGCTGTCCAACACAATGCCTTATCACGCAACAGCCCAGAAATTCTGCAAAAATAAAAACTCATTTAGCTGCAGTCAGGCAGGGGATATCAATTTTGGTAACAAGAATGATACAATTACATTCCTAAGCAATTGGTCTCACTAACAGACAGACAGCACCTCTGGTAAATTGGCTGCAGGCCTGAATTTACCAGTCTCATTCAGAATGGATCTCACAAGCGAAACCCCTTCATTTCAGTGCTAGGGGACTAAGATACTACTTAGCAAAAGTAATCAGTGTCCTGCTGCAAACGTTGAGCCTAATCACACTTTGCTCAGTTAAATACTGTAATTGTTGTGTATTACCTTCTAGCCAAAGGCTACAATTTTATTTTTCTAAAATTAATCAAATAAAAAAAAATAATTATCATTACTCCACAGCACAGAGACTTGAACTTTGTTGCTGCAGATTGACCTGATGTAGCAGAATCATGCAGCAGCAAAGAGGCATGGCACAGAAGCATCTGTTGATGGAGAATCCTGTCCCTGCACAGCAGGATTTCTCCTGGAGCTCAGATTTGGCAGCTCAGCTGTCCCTGGCCAGTACATTGACCCAGCCTGCTACAGAAAGGTACTGGGATCCTACAACCTTACCTTCACGACTTTTCCCTCACACGTTAGGAGAAATTTCTTCACTAAAAAGGCTGTCAAGCACTGGAACAGGCTGCCCAGGGGAGTGGTTGAGTCACCATCCCTGGAGGTATTTAAAAGACAAGTAGATGTGACACTTATAGACACAGTTTTGTGGTGGATCTGGCAGTGCTGGGTAAATGGCTGGACTCAGTCTTAAAGGTCTTTTGCAACCTAAATGATTCTCTGTACAACACAGCCTTAGAGAAACAAAGAAAAGACAGCCCTCACACAGGTCACATCTTAGTGCAAAAAATTCTTGTAAACTTCCTTCTCTACTACCTCCACAACTAAAAATAATTGAACCTGAAACACTTGGCCCATAAATATGTGAAAAGGTAGATTTGAGATGGGAGGTTGGAGGGGAAGCCTGCACCACACATTGCAGAGCTCCCTATGCCGGCTCCGGAGCAGTGCTGTGCTCTGGGAGATGGGAGCTGTTCAAATGTTTTGACAGAACACGCCGATTCCTCGGGAATGTTTTTATTCTAGTCGATGTGCCAATTCTGCACAGATTTCCAGTAGAAAGAAGGCAGACTGTCTGGGTCTGCTGAAATAAAACGACTTCACCCAGAAAGAAGAAAAAGTTGCATTTTCAGACTATTTTTACTCGATCCATCATTGTATTTGTTTCAGTCAGTTTGTTGGATTGTTTTCAATTTTACCTGGAAACTACATTTTCTAGCAGGCTCTAAAGACAGGCCAAAAGGCACCAAAACACTGTGGAAAATTAAGCCGAAGCAGAAGACCTCTGAGGACTTTTGAGATATGACTTTTTAAGTAAACAGTGCAAAGAGATAAACAGGGAAACCCAAAAATTAACCGTGTCCTAACTACAACTGCTTAGTCCAGTTCTGCAAGAACCGAAATTCTCCATTTTTGCATTTGCGGTTGTCTTTCAAAGGCTTTCTTTTTTCCCCTTTGCCTTAGGGAGTTATTTATAGGGCTATTATAATTTGAGGTCTGGTCTTCTTGTGGCAGGTCCTCCATCCAGGAAATGAAATAGCATTAGAAAATGAAATCTCGCGTTTATGAGGTCTTCGAGATGGCTCCCTGGGGCATTGGGGAGAAAAAAAAAAGGTAGTGAAAAATATAAACACAAATATAACTACAAGATACTTCCAAGGTCCTTAATTCTATCTGTGATGAACTTTATGAGACTCTTTATTAAAATAGAGACCTCTGGTATAAGGTCACCAACTACTTTTTTTCCCCCCAAAGCTCTCTCATTTCCCCCTTCGGTGTGATCAAGCACCTTTCCCACTCCATCTTGGCTGCAAGGGGCTCCTGTCCTAGATTGCATTCAGAAGCGGAACAAAAATAAGGATACATCAAATGCTACCCTTCCTCCTTCTGCCTTGTCACATACTTTTCACTGCATATCACATGTTGCAGCATATTTACAGATCAAGGTAGATGAGTTCACCCCTTTGCAAAAATCATATATCCATCACCAATTTCTTATTCATACCTCTTTGTACTTCTTTCCTAGACTACTCTCTAGAGCCACAAGGTCCCTTATCCTATCCAGAGCTTATCATCCTCTCAATATATGGACATAAAAGCAAACAGAGGCAAATCAGTGGAGACACTGGGGCTCCCCATCCCCTTCCTCTGTGTGCCCAAAGAGACACTTCTTCCTTCCAACACCTTCTCTTGCCATGTATCTTCTTCCCTTCTCCTGAGTGGAACAGGAAAAGCCCCACTCAGCAGAAAAATAACCACTATGTTTAAAGTCCCAGTCAACTTCCCAGAGAATATTTCAACTCATCATCGTATGTGACTTGTTATGGCTCCTTTAGCCCAGCTTTCACTAATCCTACCCAAATCACCTCTGGCATCACACTGCTTATGAAAGTTAGCAGCTTTGTATACTCACAGAATCGAAAAAAAGCCATCAGATATAATGCTCAAAAACTATGGAAAGTCACCAAACAGTCAGACTAATTTTTCAATTATTTTAATATTTATTTCTTGCATAGTTTATTTTCAAAACATGTATTTGAGAATATTTTGAAACATACAGCTCAGTTTCAATTTCTTTTTCTCTTGCTTATAATTTTCAGTTGTCTTGTAGTAGGGTAAAATAAGTCACCAGTGTTCAGTGAGTAGTTTTTGATGCTGAATATTTAAAACTGTCACTGTGCAACTGTCCAAAGACCACTTTTCCCCCTGCCTTACTATAAATTATCTAAAATTCATAGAATAATGAAAAATTTAAAAATGTAAGCAGGAAGAAAGGTTAATAGTTAAGAAACAAAATGAAAAAGTCCAAGGACAACCCAAGACTGATTCATTTCCCTGCACTGCATGATGATAAAAGCAAAAAGGAAAAAGAACAATTTGAAATACATTTTTTTAAAGCACACAGGTTTGTTTAAATTTTTGGTTGAATTTTTTTTATTTTCTAAAAAAAAACAAACAAGAAACCACCCAATAAAAACACAGTCAGTTCTCAAACAAACTGGATTAGAATCCAACTCTGATTCTTTTTTCACATTGCCATCTAAATTTAGACATGTGCCAAGGCCTCTAAGGCCATGGAGAAATAGATTAACTTTTGAACTTTATATCTCTCTGATAAAATCAGTCCTTTCTTATACTTTGATGTCTTTCTAGGCAACTTACATTTCTGGATCAAGCTGCATAAATACTTAAAAAAAAAAAAAAAGCACTCAAGAAACTAACTTTTAATTTATTTCTGAGAAATTAAGAGAATCTTGGGCACACAACAGCTCATTTACACTTGCCCCTCACAGCCCTGCCCCAGTGCCCACCCTACAAACCCACCCTGCCCTTCCCAGCACAGGCCATGAGTATGACCTAATTTCACACTCAGTGAGTGTGAAATTTCTCTCTTAGAGAAAGTTATCTTTCAACTCTACATCCTTCCTGGGGAGATGAGGAAGCAGGGAGAACCCAGAAGTCATGAGTCTTACATCCAAGTAAAGCCACCAGGAGGTGATGCCAGCCGAGGTACATCATAGGCAACCAGAAGGCAGCACACAAATACCAGGGAATTAACTACACGTGTTTGAACAGGCAGTTCTCCAAAGCCTTTGATTACACTTTTAAATATAAATCCTTGCAGAAACCAAGCCTAGATAGCTGCAGCAGATCAGACCCACAGCTTCTGTACCCACCTACTCCCAGAAAGGACAGGGGAAGTGTCTTGATTGCCACCCTTCCAGGATGACTTGCTGTACAGAAGGCCAGCTTCTGATGTGAAAAGACATGTCCTGCTGTAAACATTTCTAGTGAAGCTTGGGTTAGCAGCACTTGTAAGAAAACCCTAATGAAAATAAATTGTTATGTATTTACCCATATGCTGAGGAGCATATGGCTAATGCATCTAGACACTGCTAATGAAGTTAAGACTCTGCTAAATTTGTTGGCTCGTGGATAACAACTGTTCTCAACAACCAATCTGAGCCTGCTATAATTTTAGCATTACAACTGATACCTGGCCATTATTATATGTATTAGTCTTACTGACATAGAAGAACTGGCTTTCTGAATGTGGATTTTTCCACATCACAAGAAGGTGAAGAGCATATGAAACTACTAAACTCCAAACAGACAGGTAATACAAGGAAGTTACAAATTCATGTAAAATAATAAAGTTGCTCTTATTCACTGCAGCCCTGAGTCTATTGCTCTCTTAATTTCAATAACTAAAAGATTTTATTTAGTCCAACCCCATTCTCTCCAGGCCAGTGCCACACTGGTGTGAGCACAGACAAAACTGAAGAGAAGACAATCATGCCTAAGAAATAGTCCTGCTTTTTTAAGTCCATGTATAAAAGCCCATTGAGTTTTCTACAACAGCTACTATCCTCCTATTCAACCATATCACTATTGCAATGCTCTTCAAGGTCTCTACTTCTTCTGGAGTCCAAGCTAAAGTGCAGTTTAAGTGACTACTTAAGGTCTACCTGTATGCTACTACATTGCAGTTATACATTATCTTCATTCTCTCAACCCAACTACTGCATCGCACTGCTTTTTGTGTTCACTGCTGTTGCATGTCATGCCAGAGCTGGCTTTAGTTTAGCAGTGCATGCTGCTTAAAGAGGAGGCTACATAGCAAATTCCAGAGAGTTATGCAAATACACTCTCCAATAGACATAACATGTGGCAAACTTCCCCCACACTGTTCTTGCGAGCGAGGTGTCACTTTAATGATACAGAACTCTGCTCTGACAAATCCTGGGTAGTCATTTGCTGCTGCCACCAAAAACCCATCAAACAACACCGGCATAGAACGGCAGAGAAGTATCCTTTAGCACTGTTATCTTGGGGACCAACCTCACTCAGATACCTTCATTCCTAGACCAGAATTCAGGCCTGGCATTAATCCACAGCCCCGCTTGCTCTGTGAATATTGTGAAAACATTTAAACTCCTTCCAGTCTTCAAGCGTCCCAGTCCACTCAAGACAGCAGCGATACCAGGCTCCCCAAATTTAACCAAGTCCGCAGCGAAGTTGTTCCAAGTGTTTCACCATAACTTGATGAAAAAGCAGACCTATCTATTCCAGAATTCCTCTGCCATTTTGCAGAGGGCTAAAAGAGGCCCAAGGTGAAGCAAAAGAAAGAGATTCACTTACCCAGAAAAGAAGAAAGCTTTGCCTCCATCAGACTTGCCCAAAATCACATTGAGAGTCTGGGGAAAGCCAGCAGCATGATCAGGGAATCTCTCTTCTCACTTGCTGTGCTGCCACAGAGAACATAACCCCCTTCCACTTAACAATCAGCAGTTGCCTCAGCCATTGCCTCTTCACCTCATGCAGCGTTCAGTAAAGCAACCATAAAGTATGACAAGAGGAACCACCAAAACATGGGTTAAGGAGTACCAAAGCCATGATGGTGCTCATCAGCGAAGTCTGCATCTCCTTCTAGGGGCAACTGCTGAGGTCTGTGGTAAACACTCACCCAGCCCTGCCTGGCAAATTAGATGTCAGAGCTGCTCTAGGCAAAAGCCACACAGTCAACACACCATTCCCTGGAATAAAAAAAGGACTTCCCTCAGAGGAAAAATGGCATAGTCCAAAGGAGCAAAAGCATCTGTCACGACCACTAGCACCTTCACTGCTTGGGTCACTATTATTCACCAGCAAAGCAGTAACAATTCACCCCCTTTTCCTGACACATAAAACCTGCCAGTTGCTTTGCGTATCCTAATACTGTCTCCAGCTCCCATAAATGTTATTTAAAGTTGACTTCACAACCAGGGATGTCTCGCAAACACAGTTATCAGAAACACTGAACGCAAAAAAAGCCAAGGACATCAAGCCTCTACAGAGGAGTTTCTGAGGTGTACACACTGCTCCCCCAGAAGGCCACTCACCCTCCTGACACCCCATCTGGGAGAAGCTGGGAGAAGCACAGCTCCACCCAATGCCTTTTTGAGAAACAGAAGTTCTGCTCTTGCTGAAGGGTGCAAATAGCATTTAGTCAAGTGAGAGACCGACAATTGTGATGTCTTGATTTCCTGCATTACATTCCCACAAACAGATACTGCATTGATTTTGTCAGGTTATGTGACAATGCTAACATGTGATCAAAGGAGGTAACACAGAGTATCAGCTGAGACTTGGAAAATACACATTTTTGAAAGGGAGATAGACTGGCTTTATAGATGTAGAAATATACACATAAACCCACATCTAACCCCAGGTTTTCTGTCATGTTGCAGACTGTGACATGGCTAGGCTTAGATCTGCACCACATGCATGTACAGGCCTCCCAGTCTAGGGCAGGGATGTTCCCAGGACAGAAGAGAAGACCTAGAGCACCCCGAGAGGTCTGTTCAGGCAGTCAGCAGCCTACAGCAGATGCGCACAGTCGACTGGAGGAGATAAAGACAGGTTGGTTGGTGATGCCGCAGCCACCCTTCCTGGTTCCATGCAGATAGCTATCAAGCTGCAAAACACACGCTCCCTATCCCGTTCTTCTCCTTTGTCTGCACGAAGCAACACCAAACCATATGCAGGCTTTCACTGTCAATATAAGCCATATTATTCTTATAATTCAATCCAGGTCCACAGCCTGAGAGCTCCTTTTCCTCCCTTTCCCCCTCTTTGCTCCCCTCACCACTTGCCTCTCTCCAACCTTGTTTAGGTTTACATGCTGTGTCATTAAATTCCAGACCAGTAAACACTGCAGCCTCTCTAAGCACCCCCACACTGTTTTCTAGGCTGAAAATTAGACATGGGGTTAATTTCATTCCTGCAAGGACTCTGGCTTTTATTTTTCTTTACGTCCAACTCAAAAGATGCTTTTGGCAGATGCATGGTGGAAAAAAAATAAAATGTTTGCTCTCTGCTTCCTCCCTACACTCCCCTCTTCTCCACTCCCACCCACCAGCCATAAAACAACACAGCCCAGCCAGATCCCAAACTGAAAGCAAGACAAAGCACCCACACAGCCCCCATTTCCATTCAGCAGAAATGGGTTGCTCTGGGGTAGCCCAGGATCTACAAGTAGGCCAGACAGAAATAAACAGAGTAAACAAAGAGTATCCTGTCCAAGCAGAGAGGAGCTAAAGAGAGTGATGTCTTTCATTAACATGCAAGGCAGGGATGCAAGCACACAGACAGTCAAAGGCATCACTGGAGCTTGCTAGGAATAATAGGAGGAGAGCAACACATGATCGTGCTTTTACAAGGACCCAAAGCACACCACCCAACTGTACACTGGGCGCAACTGCATATCTCGCCTTCCAAGGACCACAGCAAGGCAGCCACCCACACCCCCCCCCAGAGGGGCCATCCCCGAGCCTGCTGCAGCACAGCGTGGCTCTCCAGAAGGCTGGGTAGGGAGCAGCACACACAGGTACGGTACCAGGTGACCAGGGCCCTGCAAATGTCAGAGCCTGTGACATTTAAAAACAGCATAGCTGTCTTTTTAGGAAAGAGATGGGAAAGAGAGAGAAAAGCACAGCACAGCCATAGCAACAGGTCAAGTGTTTGCTGCAGGTCTTGAGGAGAAAGGGTGACGCAGCGTGTGTCTTGTCCGTTTTCAGAGCATTTGTCACGTAATGAAATCATTAGCCTGGGAACGGATAGGAAATCCTGGTTTAGTTTTTCTGCAGTGAGCTGCTCTGAAGCCCATACAGATCCATGTGTGAAAGTCCATGGTGTGTATACCCTTGTGTCTTCCCTTACATAGCTATCACAAACAACCTTCACATTTTTCCAGACTTGTAGGAAAAAGCAGTAAATGGAGAGGTGGGGGAAGAATCAGGAGTTTGCAGCAAAACAGCAGCCTGCCGGCTGCAAGTCTGCTCAGTTATTGGGAAAAATTGAACATGCTGCTTTTTTTAAACAGCCTAATCATATTTGCTATTACATCAGACTTGCCCACCACAAATTGTTCTCATGCAATGGGAGAATTTTTAATCTAATATCTTGGACTCAGATAATTTCCCAGCTGCAGAACGGCAATAGTTTCCTATCTTCTCATTGTTGAGATAAGCCGACTAACTTGGATATGTTTTAGTTTCAGAGTGCGATTATCTCCCTTTATTGTACTTGAGAGAGAAGGGGTGACTTACAGTAAAATGTTTTTTTGTTTTCCCCAAGTCAGCTCTTAAAGTCTGCTTCTCTGTGATGGAGATAGGTCTTTGCTGTTGCATTTCCCTTAGCCCCTTAACTTTCCACATTTCCTCTCTCTCTCTCAGAACTATAGTAAGAGCACCTCTTATTTTACTCAAAGAAAATATACTGTTCAAGAAGTCTCTAAAATAATTCCTTCCAAAAAAAGTCTCATTGGCAAAACATTTTCTTGTTTAAAATACCTTTGAAACTTTATTAAATACCCCACAACCCAGTACTACCAGTCAAATCCTGCTTGCTTTGTTCATTTGTTTTCAGGCATATTTGCAGAAGAATTGCAAGGGGCGGGGGGGAAGGATGATAAGGCCTGAAGGTCTGTTCACATGTACAGTGGAGCAAAACAGGAAACTCCATTTATTTCAGTAGAAGTGATTTACACCCAGCTAAGGGAGAAGACAAGCAGATCCTTGAATTTATGCGATTACAAATTCAAAAATACTGCTTACTCCCACAATTTTCTTGAGAGCTTTTGATATTTAATGGTTTTTTTCTTAAATTCCCAGGTCCTAGATTTACTCTATTATGTCAAAGGAACACCCTCTCCTCTTTATTTTTATTTTTTTTTAAGTTTCTAGCAATCATTTTCTACGGAAAAAGCCAGAAACCATGAGATGAGGACACTTTTTGGACTGCAAGGCTATATATGTTGCAGTCTTTCTCTTTTAGATCTCACTAGTGTTCAGAGCTTTTCAACCTATGTTACTTTGCAGACACAAATTCGACACTGGAAATGTATGAATTACACATATGCAGATTCCCATACAACACATATCAATTCATTCCTCTTAGTCACCATTCATTAATTCCTTTGAAATAAATGTTCATGGGTTGGAAAGCACCAGTCTGACGATTTAGTGGGAGTGTGGCTCATGTATTTTCCCTGCACAACATTAGCAATACTAAGAAAGAGCTGGCCTATTTAAAACGGAGATTCTCTAAAAAGGTAGTTCAGTGGAAAGACATGGTTGCATAAACAAGGAAGTGCAAGAAGTTAACATTATAGATGTAGACAAAAAAAAAGGAATAAACCCTTTGGTACTTCCTATTAAAAAAAAAATAATAAATCCAGCCCTAACAAGTCACTGCTTATGCACAGTTGTGCCCCTTGCAGCTAAGCCCCTAAAACCACCCCTATTCCCAGGATGGTGATAGGCAACCTCTGATTCCCCCCTGCTGGGAAAGGGAAAGTGGATGATGTCCTCTACTGACTGCAGTGAGAGCACTTCTGTCCCTGAAAATGCTCTCATAGAGAACAGCCCGCAGTATAAAAGCAGTGCTCCCATTACTGGCGCGTTGCTATGG
Organism: Myiotriccus ornatus; assembly: GCA_036023395.1. NCBI lineage: Eukaryota > Metazoa > Chordata > Aves > Passeriformes > Tyrannidae > Myiotriccus > Myiotriccus ornatus. The sequence continues at coordinate 62,819,493 of JAYRBT010000042.1, read as the reverse complement.
GCACTATTCTAAGAAAGCAGACAGAGAAGCAGATCCAGAAAAAATGGCAAAATATATGAGGGAAGAAAGAAAAATTGCAAAGAGCCTGGGCTCATCCCTGCCTATTCCTACTGGCAGCAATAGAATGGTAGGGAAGATGGATGGTGAAATGTCACAGTGTTGGACATAGAGCACGGCAGTGCTTGTGGCTTTGCATTACTCGACCGTTTCAAAACCCTATCTGGAATTGTTATTTCTTGGTATCCCAAGATATAATTTCTCATCTACTTTTATTTTATTTTTCTTCCTAAAAGTTAGTAAAATCAACTTTGTCTTTTTTTCATTAGCCTGCTTTAAGTTAATTTAATGAATGCTATTCTGGTTATGAAACTTGCCTAACAGATCATAGGATCATTTTGGATCACAGTTCCCAAAAACTTTCCACTTGTACACTGGTACAGGGCAAGCCTATCTACAGTGTATCAAAATAATTTCAACTCCAGGCACCTTTACCTACATCAAGTGTTAGCAGGTGACTAATGATACCTGAATTTCACCACCAAGGAGCTACAGAATGAGTAGTTTTATGCCATCCAGCTGAACTGAAACCAGAAGAGTGAAGGTGAACTGGTCTGTATTCCTCACCACCAGCAACCCTTGTAAGTTAAAGTCACCCTGCCAATTCCAGTTCAAATTAATCTAGAGTGGATTAAGTCTAACTTTTATGCTATTTTCTAAATGAAATCAGACGTACATGCAAAAGCAGTATTTAAAAGGGTTTTATCTAATAATGAGTCAGATATTGACAGAACAATCACCATGAAGACCAAGGTAAGAAGCAATATATTCCCATTAATAATTCAAATCTCAGCATGGATATTGATGACCATGCACTTAAAAGAGAAAACTGGGCAGCAGCTGGAATTGGCCCAGATTTCCTGAAAAGTTGTTGGACTGCAACAGAGATACACTAGAGAGATTTTACTGTAAGATCCAACCAGAGAAATGGCAGCTCTTCATTATTAAGATATGTTGGACTCTCAGCAATATTACTGAAGTTGAGCAAGGAACAAAATGTGGCATTAGCAGGCTACTGAAAGAAGATGGGTGAGAAGAATAAGGGAATGAAATCTGGAGGCAGAATTCCAGTACATCCCCTTCTCCCGTCCCAGTATTTGGGGCACAGAGAAACAGCATTCTGCAGTATCTAATTCCAGTTACTGTTAGGAGAAAGCAACATCAAAAGCTTTAAAATAAATGTATACAATCAGCAAAAGTACAAACAAACAGAAAGGTCATAGGAGCCAAAACCACTCAGAACAAACCAGTTGGGGCTAGTTAACATAATCTGCTCTATTCACATAACTTAGTTTGTTTCACTGAGGGCATGAACTTTCTTGAAAAAGCTCAAGTAATTAACTGTAGGAGCTTACACATTTTCTTTCTCTCAAGTTTGCTTTACTCTGAAATTAAAGCTGCTTGCACACAACTGCTTCTACCAATGCATTCAAAAAGCTGAGTTCTGCTCGTCCTTTCCACAGGGAAATGCTGGAAGAGATGGTACCACTGAAGTGTAGGATTCCCTTCAACTTCTCCTACCACCTTGTCCACTTTTCCCATCACTTTGGATTGACACAAAGAAAAACATACCCTACCTCACTGAAAAAGAGCAGGTTTCCAATAAAAGGAAGAGGTGGAGGATGTCGGATCCCTACTCTGCTGAGTTTGGAAAATGCAGATGTGGAGTACCTGGAAAAAAAAAAATCAAACACAAGGTAGTAAGTTAATTTTTGATCTTTTCATGATAGGACTTGCCACAGTAACGAGTTTAGATGACTTCCCTAGATTCGGGAGGGAGAAGAGGCTTTCTATACTGGTTAAAGAGAACTGCCAGTGAGATGACATTGCTCAGCAGCTCTCAGGTCACAGAAATAAATGCAATACACTGGTGCTTCAGAGAGGGCAAAAGAATCAAGGGTCTCAAACACGGGCCTGCAAATTGAGCAGTGGAATTAAGAGAACTGCTCCTCTTCCCACAGAAGGTCTTGTAAGTTAGAAGTGACTCTCCAAAGCTACGTGAGGTTACAAACAAGATCAAAAGAAGCATTTGGGTTTGACTTTTGTGGCACAGCTGGGAAAGGAACAAGACAGATTTTCAGACTATTATTTTCTTCTTCAATCACCTCTACCTATACAGATCACAGAACAAGAATTCAAACTAGTCTCTGTTGTCTATGAGCCAAGACAGTGTCAGTACATTCAAGTCAAGCCTAGTATTTGGGCCAGATATGCTGATTAAGTGATTTTTAGAGCTGCCAGTCAGCAAATTAAACAAATATAAAAAATACAGGAAAACAAAACCCAGACTGAAAAGCTTCATGCATCCCTTGTTTCAGATGAAACTGTGGCACATTGACAGGGACAATACTGGGAAATAAGGGGAAAAAAAAATCCAACTCCAGGGCCTTTTTTTTCCTCTCCCCTCCCCCTTTCTTAATGCAAACAATGGATTTAAGTCAATGGACTTCAATTAGTGAAACCTGAAGGAGCAGGAGATAACAGCAGCAGCTCTGATTACCAAAAGGCACAATAACATTGAATACTATCATGCTGAACACCATCACTGTGAGGACCTGGGCAAAAGATCTTTAAAATTAATAAAGCCTATGTCTATACTAACACCTTATATCAGAGCAATGGTATAGTTTTAAAGCTCTCCCTCCGCATGATGGTTCTGTGCCCAGGGCAGTTTTGTCACATGAAACCATGTTTTTGTGAGAGAAGCTGAACTCAAAGCTCTGTTCCAATCTTTCACCTTTTATGAGGGCAGTAATAAGCAGTTATTCAGCTTGAATCCCAAGTGCAGTGAGACTGCTTAGACCTGGGAAGCAAATTAAATCTAAGGCAAAATAAAAACTGTGAAATGCATATAGTGTGGGTGTTGCGACACCAACTGCTTTAGTCTACAGAGTCCACAGGCCATCTCAATGGCATCAGAGAGGCACAGAAGAAGCAGTGCCCTCAGATCTCGATGGGCTGGCTCCCTTTTAATCCCATTGTACAGCCTTGATGACTCTGTAGATTATGCTAATGCATTGCTATGACTTGGACATCTCCTTCAGTTCCAGTAATCAACAGATGCCTCATTTGAAATGACCTTTCATGATGAAGGCAGATTTAACCTAACGGGCAAACAGCATACACAGTTTTTGGGGTTCAGTGAGGAGGCCGGAGAGAAAAGAAGAGCTGGTGTTAGAGAATGGTCCTTTCCTCCAGCAAGAGGGAAAGGCAAGAATGGCGCCGTGAAGTCAAATATATAAAATAAAGAGAATTAGATCGCACTGATCAGCAAAGAAAAAGGGGACTTAAATATTGAGTTAGTAGCTTTTGGTACTTCTGTTTCCAGAGATTTCCTGGAGCACAGTACCTATTCTCTTAATGGGTTTTCTTTTGTGAAGATATTTTACGAAAATCATAATCAGAAGATAGGGATTTGATAATTTTTAAATAGCAAATTTTTTTTTTTTTAAAGGGGGAGTACAAGCCTTCACAAACACAAACCCTCTCAATAGAAATGATGTGTCTTCAGTCTCTGCAAGGACACTATTTCAAGTATGACAGGGTATCGTGGAGTAAAGGCACAGAAGTCAACATTTATTACACATTTTATACATATTATTGACTTCTTGGCTACTTAACTGCTTTAAAAAATATGAGGTTTTCCTCAGCTAATACTCTTGAGAAAAGAAATGTTTTAACTTTAAATTGACAAAACAGCCTACATGATACATCTTCTTCCCCAAAGACGGGATTTTTTTTTTTGCTGCTCTTTGAAATCTTCCTAAAGTGTCTTTGTGTCATAGCAAAGTTCTCATCTTCAGTATGTAAACAGTGAAAAAGATGAAAATCCCTGTCAATGGAAACCTGTCAGTTTTGCAGCATTCTATCCTGATGTTTTCACTGTAAAATACATGGCAGATCAGAAAACACCAGACCAGGCTGCTGTTAACTGCTCATTTCACTAAAGACCAGACACATTGTAGACCCCTGGGTTTCATGTACAGCAAGGGGAAGAGTGACTGCAACAGAGGCTTGCACTAGGCAAAGTAAACTATGTGATCACCAAATATTTAAAAAGGAACAAAACTAATGAGTACAGTGTGCCCAGCTTCACAAGGCAAGAAACACACAGACTGTGAAGGCTATTTATGCTTAGATGAGCAGTTCATCATTGTCAGCTTCTGAACATTACTGGCAGCTCCACATAGCTGAGAATTTGCTTTCCTTTTCCCCCTCCTAACATGGTTTTCTCTGTTGCTTTTTATTCAGTTATGTTTGAAGTAGGTTTTTGAAAGGTAAGGAACCACAGTTTACAGTGAGATGGGAGAAATAAGCCCCATAGTCAAGCTACACGCTGAAATATAACAACGAAAGGGTGAGCCCAGCTGGAGGGGGAAAAAAAACCCAAAACCAACAAAAAAGAATCTCATCAATAAACACATCCAGCTCTAGCCTATGATTTCACAATATTTCTGATGTTGTTGAAATACCTGCAGTTTTACAGAAAAGAGTATGAAAGTGACCAAAGACTGATGGGGCTCCATGCACCGAAGGAGGAGTATCTAACACTGCACAGGTAACCTTGACTTTGATAATTTCTAGTGGAACAGCTTACATTCTGCAGCCTTAAATATTTAGAGCTTCCCCCCATCTCTGCAATATTTCAGCTCACTCCCACTATTTTGGGTGGGGTAGAGAGAGGAAGGAGTGGCTTGTGAGCTTTTTTTTTTTTTTTTTTTAATTGTCCTGTATAACACACAGTGAACACCAGCCATACATGAATCTGACAGCTTTTGTGGCACAACCCTTTGCCTTTTCAGCAGAAGAGATGGATAACTCGAACCAGCTGATTTATGTGATTCAGTTACTCAGCACCCCCATGACACACACTTACCCAGTAACTCAGTGCACTGGGCAAACAGCATCCAGGTTTTGTTGCTGGGAAGGGCAGGTGGGCTAGAGGCTGGACAAGTACAAACAGGACAGAGCTGCCTTGTAGGCAAAGACATTTGTCTGGACATCTAAATGAAACAGTTCCAAGCCTGCCTTATCACCAGCAGGAAGTCTTATTTCTCACTCTGCCACTTAACACACTTCTGCATTATTTTATCACAAAAATTAATCTGGTATCAGGCGACCTCCTGCTGTTGCTGTGGGCACACACTAAGCATAGAAGATCAGCCAATAGACTATAAAAGCTAAATCAAATGCAAAATCTAGAAATAGAAGACATACTGAGAGGTAACCAAGATGACCAAAGATATGGAACAACTTCTGTACAAGGAATAAGCAAACAGGCTACAATCTTATCATGGAAAAAAGAAGCAACTGATGCAGGCTATGAAAAATATATTTAAGATCCTGCACAGCTTAGAAAATAAATTATTACCCACTGATTAAAAAGTTAATAAAATCCAGAAATTATTTTTCAGGTGGCAGGACTAAAAATTAAGCATTTTCACAAGAAATAAATATACTTACTATCAAACTCCTTGACAGGGAATGTTGTCTATAGAAGAACTTTTAAAAGCCTCAAAAGGTGAATAAATAAATTCATGAAAGGGGTGGGGAATCAGCAGGCACTTTTAGCTAGTAAGTTTAACAAACGTAAGAGAAACACATGGAAAAGATTAAAGGAAAGGAGGGAAAATTAATCAAATTTATTTTCCTAATCAGGGAACTAGTCTGTAAGCTTCTACTGGCAGAATAAGAGATTAGACTGTTATAAAACCTAAAAGATAAAACCTGAGACACTTCGGCTTTCTTAAGAGGAAGAGAGGAAGAAGTCTTTATGTAAAATGAGAGGCATGAAAAAGATAACACTCTGATGGCAGCAATATTTACTGGACAATCTAGCATGCTCTCACTCAAAGGAGAAACATACCCTAATATTTACACACGTAGGGCTTCCTGCACAACTATTAATTTAAAAGCTTGGCATTATATTTTGAACAAAGTGACAAGACATCAAAAGGAACCAGAGGAACAGCAGTAATGAAGGAGATCGATAAACAATTCAATAATCCTTTGAAGATGTTCAGATGGCCTCTCAGAGCTGGATGCTCTCTGTATATATTAAAGACAACTGTTAAAAGAAAGTTAACATGCCAAATGCATTCCTGTACACCAGCATGGCAGATATAAGTTCTCTGAAATACTAACTTCTCTCAACAAAACACCATGCAAAAAAATAAGGAGAAACAGATAATTAATATAAGTAAGTTGTGATGGATACATAACCAACAGAACTAGCCATCTGCCCAGCCAGGTCAGTACTGATCAGTACTGCAAGGAAAAGTATTACACAGTCTGCCATCAATTTGTGTAGCAGATAACATTACAGAGCTTCCAATTCTATGTCACAGAGTTCAACATACTACTGAAATTACCCCAAATTTCTCTCAATAGAAAAAGTGTGTCATTCCTTCTACATGTAAGCAATGAAAAACGTAATAATATCTGAAAACTATAAACTAGGACACTGAGACAAAAAAGTGATGTTTTTTAATCTCAGGGTTGGGAGGTGCATTATTTTGCAAGGCTGAGTGGGAAAACAAAGTATTTTGCTGAGATAATGGAAATCTTTCCTGGAAACAAGGAATAATAACCATTCATTTTTACCTCTTTGCCTCTGTTTACATATACCCATACCAGATTCCAATTAACACTGGGATGTATTTTGCTCATAAAGTAGCGATAATATACAAAATAATGGTATCAAATAATTGTAATAAAAGCATTACAATGATGGCTCGTGAAAAAATATACAAGCATTCCTGGGAGCAGTCTCACCAAAACATTGATATCATCCCCAAGCTGGCTACAGAGTTGGACTTTCTGCTCTCAACCCTCTCTAGGAAATTTTGCATTATAAATACTGCAGCAGGGTCACTGGAGAGCTGCCATCACATAAGTCTTTCCTCTTGTCTCATGCTCAGGATATCTATGATAGAAAATCATTATCTGGTCCCATTCTGACAGAGGAGCACACAGAACCCAGGTCTTGCAAGTGGGTGAGTATTGCAGCCGAAGTAGATACCACCCTAGGAGACAGCCACCTCTGGTTATTACCTCCAAAAAGCGTAACTCATGGAAAGAAAAAACAGAGCAAGCCACAAATTAAATCAGCTGTCCATCTCCAAAAGACAGGTAGGTCCTGAAGCACACTCTCACAAAACAGAGGAGAATAAAATGGAGAGAGTAAAACCCTTTTCCTTGGTCAACACAGGTTACCCAATTGCCCTTTACTATTACCTAGCAGTACCCCTGGTGGAAACAGAGCATTTTGCTGACTGAAAATACACTTGGTTGTATAGAATACCAAGCTCAGAGCATGGAATTATTACTATATCTCCAAAAAAAGATACAGAATACCCACAAGCATAATTTCAGTTAATTCTTAAAGGTAATCTTTAAGAAATACTTTAGTCAGTTTAGGATAAGGATATTTGACTACTGCAATTTAATTTTCAAGCTCAACAAATCTACACCTTTTAACTATGAATTTGTAGGTCTATAACAACAGTTTCAGAGATAATGAGCACTTCCACGTAACACTTGCTCTCCTTAATCACTTGCATGCACTCACAGTGCCTTAATTTTGATATAATTGAACAAGAAAAAGGAAGACATTGCACACTCTTGCACCATCTGCCTCCACCGGGGCAGATGTTTTCCAGCTGCAGAACCTAAATGACCATAGGATACTATTTTGTTGAAATATTTGCTAATACATCAGGAATAATGTGCAGGAAAGGCCAAATTATACGCCCAATATTAAATTTATACCTCATCTATCTGTTAGCAATCATCTTTTATTCCATACTGTTCTGGTCTGCTGAGCAATTTCTTTAGTGCCTCTTATCGTAAGAGAACCGATAGTCTCAAGGGACTGGTTGCAATAAGGCTTCAGGTCGTCTCAGTGTATTTAAAGTTTTGGGGGTGGCTTTGATTTAACTTTTAAAAAATTAGCAGTGAATCAAGGCAAATTAAATTAAAAAGCCCATACAGAAAAAGCAGCATGCTTCACCATCTTCCAGAGTAGCTCTGGGAGAGACAGATGGTCTGTACAGCAGGTCAATGACAATATTTCATCACCTCTCTCAGAGTGCAACCTCTTCACACTGGGCGGTGACTTTTCCAAATAAAGAGGAAACGAACAAGAGTCATAAATCCAGCTTCACCCCTTCTTTGTTGGCGCAACACCTTTAAATAGAACGGTGGAGGTCAACAGCAGCAGAGGCTGTTGCCCCCTTATAGCAACACATACCCTTGGGAAAGGAGGTGGGAGCTCCATCCCACGTGACCACAAAGGGTGGTCTCCTGAGCAGGAGGACTGTCCTCAGCAGATCTGAGGTCTGGTGCATACATGAGGCCATACACAATGTCTGCAAGTAGCCTGGGTCAGAGCTCATAGCTAAGCTCAGCTCTCATGTCTCAACCCCACTGCCTTAACCACAGACTGCGCCTTCCTTTCGCTTCTTTGGACCACTGGCACCACACCTTTCTTAAGGACTAATTTCCTCAAGTTCCTGTTTATTCAAACAGATATTGTGAGGTATACAGAAGAAAACTGTACCACCTCAAGGTCATAAATGTTCTTGCTTCAGCCAGGAACTGAAGTTTGCAAAAACAGATGCATTGCTAGAAACATGGTTTTTAGAAACCATAGTAAAATTTCATGAAGCCTTTTCCCTCCCTCCTCAAGTAACTACATATCTTAATTTTGCAGATGGGCACCTTAATTGCTTAATTAAAAGGACACAAAGTTTCAACTTAATTAGCATTCCTAATTGTTACGTGAGTTCATATCCTAGTGATGCAACTCCCTTTGCAGGAAACATGGCACCAGTCTCTATATGCATCTCAACCATTCCTACATACCAAGAATAATTGTATGGATGCAGGATGCAGTTTCATATTTAAATTGAGGGAGAAAAGTCTGCTTGGGAGTCTGATCATTCTGGCTTTCCACTAATACAGAAGAAGTACTCCTTTAGACCATGGGGACATTATTTCCTCGGGTCAAAAAGGGGTTGCAGTGCTATAGTGGGTGAACTTACAAAACATTATCTAGCATACAGATCAAGTGATGTTCTGCGCAGGCAAAGCCATGTTGCATTCCCACCAGAGCATACCTACCTCAGCTGCCTTTCACATTTTAATCCATGAAGTTGAGGTCTATCACACAATTTGCTCTATGTCTGTTGCTGTCAGCTGGCAAAAAGGTTTTCATGGAGTCACACCTTGGGAAAAACCAAATTGCTTCAGGAGGCTCAGTAGCTCCCAGTGCTTTTGGGCCTGAGACATCTTTCTTCACTGAAGGTGAGGTGGAAACACAGTCCTACCCTCCTGTTTGAGACCAGCCTGTCAGCATACATATGGGAGGTACCAAAGCAAGGACAAAGAGAGTTACTGGAACAAACCTCCAGGTATCCTCCCCTCTTGTAGTCCCAAATGAGCAGCTGTGACAGACTGCAGGGACAATTCAATTTCCTTTAGACAGTTCTGGATAAATGCTCAGACCTCGTAATTACACAGCACATGAAATAATTCTATTTATTTATTAAGTTAACATCAAGGAAGTAAACATAAGTTATCCATATAGTGCTCTGAATATGGCAGAGGTCCTATCAGCCAGAGACAGATGTGATCAGAGCACCAGAGATCATTTCACAGTGTTCAGAGAGCCTGAATTAATGGTACGGAGCACAGCATTGTTCTGGCATTTCCATAACTTGTGTGGGCTTGACTTCACAACCTCAATAATGTGTCTTTAAAGTAATTTTCTGTGCAAGTTATCAGATTTTTTAAAGCCTATTAAAAATACATCACACTGCATCATTTTGCATTCCCAGAGGTCACCAAAAGGCCCTAGGACAACGGCAGAGACCTTAGCCAAGTGAGCTGCTTGTCTTTCACGCGAGGGATCTGCAGGGCCCACCCTGCCAGAGGGTCTCTCTAATACTTCCTCAGACAGAAAACCCAGCAAAATTGAAAAGTTCCTGAACCAAAATTCTAGGCTTCTTGCTGGGTGCTGACACTTCACCAGTGAGCCCTCACCTGTTCCTCTGGCAGCACTGCCACATCCCTGCTCTTCCTCATTCATGGACCTGCCACCATCCCCAGCCTCTGCTTCTCACCAGAGCTGACTTCACTGCCCCTCTTATCCTCTATCATGAGTTCCCCAATCGATCCCTTCACAACACAGTCCCACACTGGTTTTTATCAGCCATTTTACCCTCCTCCATGCAGCAGCAATGTATCCCAGTTTTTCCTCACCTAAGCCCATTCTTACCAGATGTCTTGCAAAAGTCCCCACTTTCCTTATCACTTTGACAATCACAGTACACAGCTTTTCCCTCCTCCCCAGAAGCAGAACACACAGGTGATGGATGAAGAGGGCTGGTGGAGAGTTAAGACAGGCTCCCAGCTTGCAGTTCTTGTGCCCAAGCCTCATTGATGCTATCATACCCCAGTGCAATCCCATTGCAGAAACACTTCTCTCACTCACTGTAATCGGAGCAAGTGGAACTGCTCTCAGAGACTTGCTGCCTGGTCAACCCTCTGCACAGACAAAGGATGGGAATATGCTTAGAATAGACAGAATCAGAAATATTAGCTTAAAATTATATATGAACGTAAGAGATTCCAATGAATATGTGCAATTTTTCAAAGACTTACAATTTGCCCAAATTTGCATGACAAAGGGAAAAAGCACATCCACTGACAAAAAAAAAACCTCCTCTCACCAAATATTGAATCCCTGCTTCAAAGCTAATATAAAAAAAATCAAAACATCACTTCTAAAGAGTAAAAAAAAAAATAGAGAAAAAAATCCCAAAAAGATTCCCAAAATAAACCAACTATTTTTCTTTAGCATTTGTGTCAGAAAGGATGGAGCTCATTTTAACCAAAATTTTTCAATAACTCCACTTAAGGCAGACAGCAGCCCTGGAAAACTTCAAGCCTAGGTACTTAGGCTTGGATAAAGCAATTTAGAATAGAGACGTATAATGGGAGCATCACACACCCTTAATTTGTGGTGCTCTCAGACCCGCCTATAATTAAGTAAACCAGATTAAAAATAAAGGCAGTGCTGGCTCTTGGTCTGAGAGCACCCATAAAATCTCAGCTCATAGCTAATTATTTTATGCAAGTTCTAATCCATTATAGTAGGGGGGTGACAATGACAATGTTGTCTGACCCTTAATTACAGGAAAGATGCTATCATGTCTGTACATACCAGACAGTGTATGATAAAATTGAAATTAATACTGGAGAGACTGCCTGTTCCCCATGACTTGAAAACTAGGAGTGCTCTGATACCATGAGGAGAAAAGGTGCCTCTTGATTTTTCTTGTCTTGCTTAGATTTTCATTCCCCTTATTTTCTCATATAACAACAACAATTACCTATTAAATTACTTCACACATACACATTTCATTTTCACATCGTTTGGGTAGAGAGGACACACAAACACCTCTAGGGGAGCAATCCCATGTCCTGGCAGGTGGCTGAACCAGGCTCATGAAGCAGCACAGAAAGACCCTCTGGAAGTGAGAACACTTCGGGGAACAAATGACAATCTGCTACATCACGAAATAGCACTGGTGCTGGCTGCAAAGCCTCGGAATTGAACAAGAGAAGCTACCATACATGCACCTAAACACTGCAAGTCCAGAGCTCAGTTGCACTGCATGATTTAACACCATTAGATTTAAAGCAAAGGGTGTCTGGAGCTCCTTTCATGAAAAGCAAAGCACAGCACTGGAGTCACCAGGGAAAAACATCATTAATTTCTGAAGGGAAGAAGAGAAAATTTTTCCAACCTCAGGGCTCCTGCACACATGAACAGTGAGGGGAAGTACAGAAGTGGGGTTCAAAGCCTTGTGGCAATACAGAGAATAAACTCAGCCTCCTCTTTTCCTTTGCATCTTATTCATGACATCTTGAGTACCTGTGGACTGACAAGAGTTGAGCCCACAGAAAAGAGGAGTAATTCAGTCTTTTTCATAATGTGAGTTCAACTTATAAAAGAGACACAGCAGATAGAGCAAGGAACGTGCATAACTTATTTCCTACCCCAGCACTAATAGAATATACCCTTTAGCAACCACAGGCATGAGACAGGAGGAGCAGTGAAATTATTTCAATCACCTTTCAGTGCTTGAGCAGTCAACCACCATCACCAGCCTGAGCAAGCTATCATGGGCCACTAACAAAGGCTGATACCTACTACAAAACAGGAGATAGTTGAAGAGATGCCAAACAAAGCCAAAGGAAAAGCAGAATTTCAAACAGGCTGGATGAAAGCATTGCAGGAAGCAAACTTCAAGGAGATTCTCTGAACTTGAAAAACTGCCTAAAAAAAGGAGGCTCAAGTGTTACTCCCAAGTGCCACCCAGATTAAAAGCAAAACAAAGGCAATTGGGGTTTCCTGGAGCTCTGAATCACCCATTCAAGCTGTAAGGAGACTGAGCAACACAGGAATAGCAACACTAGGTATGCACAAAGTGTCAAACCCAAAGCAGAATGGACTGAGAGGTATTTTTCTTCTTTAAACACTGAAAAATGCAGTAACACCATGCATTACTTGTAAAACAGCAGGTTGGACTGTTCAGACAGAAATATACTTTTTTAAGCTGACTTACTCCTCTCTGGGCTGTTGGCTATAAAAAAAAAAGTGCTTGTTTCACATTATCTCATCTTTTGACTGTACTTTGAAGTCCATTCTGGCCATTCCCCCATGACAGAGACAAATTCCAATCCTTAGGAATAATTCTCTTAACTTCATAAAGAAACCCTTGTTCAAGTCTGATAATTTTCATGTAGAGGCTGACATGGAAATGGCTTTCCTGGAACAGAGTTGATTTGCATTACTCGGTGTCATAGCACATGACAGCTTACTCTGCAGCCCGCTTGTCTGGAACTTGCATAATCCACACAGCCGCCATCCTCCTCTCTGTGAAGCTGTTGTGCACATGACAGGAAGAACTAATTTTAATAAAGCATCTCTGCTCTTGTATTGGTCATGTTCTCTCTCAAACTGTTTATCTGGTAGGCTCCTGGATGCAATTTGTAATCATCGCTCCCTGCTAACAATGGAAAAGTCTATTACTGTCGCCTGTTCCTTTGACTCTTGGGTTTTTAACATCTGACATACTGCTGCACGAGTAATGTACCGTACGAATCCATTAAAGACCCCCTTCACAGCATCTCTCAAAGGACCTGCTATTGCACCCCTGTCCCAGCTCACCCTCTTCTCCTTCAAAGAGCCTCAAATGCTCCTGGCACATGAAAGCAAAATGCTTCATCGCCTCAACTGCAAATTCACTGAGACAGCAACCGTCTTTCCATTACACAGCACACCCTTCACGTGCACAGCAGAGCCCTCATCTTTGACAGGGGTTCGTAGCTCCTGCTGAAACAAAAATGATAAATAAATCATCATCACGAGGGTCCCCTAAAGTGGAGGGAAGTTTGCGCACCATCATTCGATTACTTTTTAGCCACCACAATGAACTAAAATTCCAGAGGGAGGTAACGATAGCAAGTCATTACCATGAACGATTCACCTTCAAAGACAGGCAAGAGGAGAGCTGAAGCCCAGAGAGGCCAGTTTTCTTCACCATCTCTGCAAGCGCTTGGATGCAGATTACTGATCTTTTCTAAGGCAGAACAAAGGCACTAGATGATAATATACAGAGGCTTTAAAAAAGGATTAAGAAGTTGATAAAAATAAAAGGAATTATAACAGAATTGGGATTGAGAGAAGAAAAGAGTAAGAGCAAGATGTGATACAAATGACAGAAATCCTGGAAGGAAGAAAGAGGCTTTTTAAGACAGAGGAAATGCCCTCTCAGCCAGACAAAGTCTCAGACAAGGGCGAGGGGATACAGGATCTCATCATCACCTTGAGCCACATACAAGGAATGATATTATTGCAGTTGAATTTGTGTATTTTTGTGCTAAGTAAAACAATGATTTTTTTTTTTTTTAAGGCTCAGTACAGATCCGCATCTTTATTTCCAGCTTCAGTTTGTCTCCAAGGAGCTAACCATAAGACGAAGTTGGATGTCTCAAGACAAAAACTTTTACTTATCACTGGAGAGTTTAAATTTAGTGCCTGTCTTAAGAGAGGCTAGACTGGAGGATCCAGTGATGGCAAAAAAAACCCCAAAACAAAGGATAGGAAACTTTGAATTTGAGGAATATGAAAAAGATGCTCAGGAAAGCATTAGCAAAATCTGCTCAAACCACATAAAGGGTAGTAGTGCACAGATGTAATGCATCATGTGTCAAACATAGCAGCCTGGAAAATGGTTACTCTCGCTGGCCACTACCAGAGCTCTGAAGATAAGCTTTACTTTTAATGTCTCCCCCAAGTGGTAAGTGAAACTTTGGTTGCGATATAAAGGCCCACATAAAGTGGTGCATTCCTACACCAGAATGCCACACTGCACAGTGGCTGCTCTATTTACCTTATTTACTCTGACACTACACTAGGAATAGCTAACTCAAGCCTAGATACTTTTGAATCCTTAAGGAAACCATACTTATTTTTGTATTTATATATCCATATATGTACATTCATGTATATACATATACACACACACTGAATCTATTCATTTCCCCACAGAACAAAATAAAAAAATTGTTAGGTATTCATGTCTTGGACACTGTTCATTTTCTGCAAGGGCTACTATACACCGCTAATGGATTTTTCACACCAAACATCTGTCTTTAACATGAATCTGTCCCTTGAAGATGCATCTGGAGCAGAGAGAGGTGCATTAAGATGATACTCTCCTATACAGCATTCCCATCATACCCCTCCAGAAAGGACTGTTTTCCTCCTCCTTGGGAAGCTCCCCTACTGACCAATACTCTAAGAAAGCCTAAAATGCAAGGCTGAAGATTTTTCATGCCATGGTCCCAGCAATTACAGTTAGGTTTTTTCTACTCTGTTATTTGGGCTGGCCACTGGAGAATCAAGCCCTTCTCAATTCCTTTTATTTTCAATCCATGCAAAGGGCCAGAGTCTACCCATGTCTACACATTAGCCAAGGGACCTGCAAGTTGATGGAAAGGCTCTCTGCTGTGGGCAATTTATCTGTCCTCAAGAAAAACTGGGGGAAAAAAAGAAAAAAAAAAGATAGACCTTGAAGATTCTTGGAAGCAGAACAAGGAAAATGTTCAGAACAAGGAAATTATGTGAAGAAGGAATCAGGTGGATGCCTACACAAAGCAATTTAGAAAATTGATTGGTTTCTCTTTTGCATCCACAGGCAAAAGAGACAAACAATACTTTCAAAAATAATTTCTTAAACAATAGAAAATGTACAACTTATAACTGAAAAAAAAAGCAAGGCAGCATCCTGATGAAGGTGAACGTTTTCAAAATTAAGTAGCATCACATAACATATGCCTAAAAAATGGCTGAGATGCTCTGCACTAACAATACTGATTTTTAACACTAACACAACTCAGAGCATTTGAAGGACTGTCAGCATAATCTCAAAATGTAAAGGGACAAGAGGAAAACAGAGGTAACAATAAGCCTGACATCATCCTTAGAGAAAATAATGGAATTATCATTTACGGATGCCACTAACAACTGTGAGGAAGAGGCTAAAAACGTAATAAATGACTTTCAGTATTGTCAAACAAGATTTTCAGTTTTAGCTGGAGTGAGTTTAGGGTTGGGTTTTTTTGATAGGTGTATGGATATACTTCATAAATACAACTCTCCCAGTAGTATCTGCTTGGGTCAGTCCATAGTAATAGAAGCACTGGACCACATAATAACTTGCCTAAAAGACATCACACTACATAGGAAAATGAGGAAATGATTCAGAGAACAAACAAGACCTCAATCTAGAAAAGCTAAAAGTTGGCTCAATGCTTGGCCACAAAATGTGGCTGATAATCATGAGGTATTGATCCACAGGACTCTCACTAGGCGGATTTACAGAGATAGCTTCTTATTCACTAATAAAAGGAATCACGAGCTATAGCCACTTAAATCTAGTCCCAAATTTTATGTGCTAAGGAATGTGTCCATAGGCTCTCTGAAGCATCCTGTTGCCATAGAGTTGTTGGCACGGCCATGGGATTTGGTTGTCGAAAATCTGTCCTGGCAGCTTTTTGATAACTCTTGGGCATCACACGCCACCAGCAATGGTACCTCTCACCTGAACTATGACCAATCCATCCTGGCCGTGACATTTATAAGGGTACAATCCAGCCAGCAGGTCATCTATTAGAGTAGGGATGCCAGGAGGTAGCTGAGACAATCTGACAGCTGACCACGTTGAAAAAAGCTGCACCCTTCTCCCTACCACCCACATCCCACATAGTCTCTCTTGCTGCGTTCCCTATGTTTATCTGGTCCCTGCTCAAGCTGATGCAGCCACTAAACTAGTAAACTAACCCAGGAGAAGTGAACATATTTTGCTGGTGGTTTTGCATCTAGAAGGAGAGGGAAGGGCGCCTGCATGGTTCCCTGGATAGGTCCACCAAAGGCACAACTGAGTGTCTGTCACACAGTGGCTTTAAAACTCTTTCCTGACAAAGTTAATCACTGACATGATGACGGGTAGCACAGTACAAAGCAAAAAAGACAGGCTGCAGCTACTGAACAGGGAACTAAATTCACCTGGCACCACCAATGAAGAAATTGCTCCTAATGCCCAACCTAAATGTACCCTGGTGCGACCTGAGACCATTTCCTCTTGTCCTTTGGGAGAACAGACTGACCCCCACACCATTAAACCTCCTTTCAGGTTCAGGTACAGCTCCTTTCTCATGTCCTGAGTCACTGCTTCGGTTATAGCTGGGAGCGCTGCTGGTGTACCAACCTAATCCCCAGGGGTACAAAAAGGAGATACCAGGCAGAAGTGAGGAAATAACATGGGGAGCATCAGTAAAACAACCACACAACTGCTGCACACAGTACTGTTCAGGAAAGATGTGGGAGCTCCACTAGGATGGAGTTCAAAGGACATTTTGAAAGAGATCTAAGGATGGGGAAGAAAAAATAAAACAAGCTTTTTAGCGTCAGTGCAGTATACTGAGCAGAAAGTTGAGAAGTGCCTTGACTGCTGCCTAGAAATTCTTACACAGTGACAAGCTCTAACAGCAAGCAGCTCCCTATCTTCCAGGACAAAGCCAAAACATTCACAGAACTGGGTACAGACATTATAGAAATGAAACCCTGACTTCATATACTATTTCTTGGGGTGGAGGGCACATAAAGATTAAAACAGTGTACCAAGGAGGCTAATGGACTTACTGCAGATTTCAGCTTTTAGAATACTCCCCTTTCTTTTGTCCAAAAAGAAAAAAGCAAAAAACCGAACAGACAACCAAACAAAACCTCACACCACACAGCACTTCCCCCTACAAAGTCTAAAGGAAAACACAGAGCCTGAAAAAACAGGAAGTCAAACTAGATGGAACCACAGTTCATTCTGATCTAAAAATAAACAAGTGATTAACTATTGCTCTAATTGTTGTTTGCTATCGATGGAAGAGGGACTATTTTCCTCCTCTTCCATCAGGAAGGGATTTGTGCTACCAATATAAATCAGTGACAAAGTCATGGCAGTGGCCACTTCCACACCAAGACAGTCACACAGCTAGAGACAGCAACAAAAAGGCTTTGGCTATAAATTGCCCACAGCTTATCTGCTAAGACAAATACTTTGCCTCCTTGATGAAAGCCTATCAAAGATACCAAGCCAGCTAACAATTAGCCAAGCAGTTCCAGACATGTTTAGGCTTTTCTGTATTGAAAGGTTTATTAGTATCTAGCATTTGGTCTTCAATTTATTACCTCATCCTACCACATAATTTCATTAAACATATTTTAGGACATGTAGCCTTCTATTTAAAGACAACACAAAAACCTCTGGGAGGAAAGACAAGTCATGCCAAATAAAGTCATTCCTCATACCAAATAAAACTTACTTGGGAAACCAATTATTCCACAAATATTTCACTTAAAAAACCCAAAACCAAAAGCAAATAAATAAAACCCAAACAAACAAAAAAAAACCAAAAGTACTGGGAATAGTGATTCTTTGAAAGAAAGGAGGAAAGCAACAAACGGAACGTCTTCATGTGCACAGGGGAACATTTAGTATTAAAGGGCACAGTCACAGACAGAGATGCCAGACCGCAAGCTAGTCACCATTTTGAAGCTTGCAACTACAGTACAACATCATCAGAGGACTCTGTGCAACCTTCTAGATGTACAGGGGCATGAGCGTGTGTGGTTGTATGAGCAGCTGTAAAGCTTCATTTCCAACTTGCAGTAACTTCCAGTAACCTAAAGCATCTTTTAAGGAAGGAGGAAAAAAGTAGCAAAACCCTACAGTTTCAAAGTCAGCGCACCCAAACACACTCTCCAGTATGTAGAGCCCTTTCTAAAAGACATACCGACATAATGAAACTCTAGCAAAGTTTTGTCTCCAATATAAACTGAGGAACAGCTCATTCTTCTGGCCTGCTCATAATATATTCTCACCCAATGCTCAAAAAGTGAGCATCCAGAAGAGACCACATATCCTTCAGCAGCCGTGCCTCCACTGGTTAGCCACTCTATGAGATACAGACAAGCGGGATTAATTATTCCATTAGCAACATATCTTGCACCTGAGACTTGTTACTATGACCAGGCCATCTGTAGACCTAAACCTCTTAAAAATTAAACTTGAGTTATTACTCTTCTCTCCTGACAGAGCAAAGCCAGAAGAACAGTTCCTTTTTTGATTCTGGAACAAGTCTATTTGAACAGGGTTATATTTCACAGCAGAGCGCAGCCCTTTTATGCAGGTGTGCGACTTGTCTCCTGTTGCTTGACCACTGGCACAGGCTTTCAAATGCAACCACCCTATCATAGCTTTCCTTGCTATGGAGCAAAGCAGTAAAAGACTGACCTGGGATGGAAACCATCATTTTGAGAAGGAAAAAAGGAAGAGTCCGATGGCAGTATTTGGCAGTGGGATGAAATTTAGGTACTGGTTTATCTGAAGTGCTTGTGCCTGAGCTTAGACAAAGGGGTTTTAACAGTTATAGCTGCTGGCATGTTGGTCAAAGGGCGTCTGAGACTTGCCAGCACCTGGTTGGTGAAACTCTGCAACAAATAGACGGGAGATGACTCAGAGGCCCTTATGAAACGTCCTCAGACCAGTCATCCGAGGCTACCATGGTTCCTATTGTTCCATTAGCAAGTCGTGGCTGGTGATAAAATAGGTTGTGCCTCTCAAATGCTGCAAGCATGTGGCAGCTTTTGTTTGGTTTTAAAGATAATTCAGTGCTTACAAAACATGGTATGGCAGCTCAGGCAGCCGAGGAACCCCGAGCATGCAGTAATTACAGAATCCATGATAGCTGCTCCAGCTTATCCACTTTGCCAGTGAATTCGATGTAGTCTTGTTTCTGTTCAGGCAGCAAAACAGCAGTCCTGCACACAAATGGCACTCCACAACTCTCAGCTTACTAAGATCTTAACCAAAACAAACTTTCCTGCAGTTAATTAAAAAAAAAAACAAAAACAACAAAAAGTAACCCAGAGGCTGCATATTCCACAGCACATTATCCCCACTTATTAGAAACGTATTTCAGTGTTTCTCTCATAATAAGGGAGAAAGATTATATAATTTGCATCCCTGCCTGCAGCCACATTTTTCAGACTTGGGTGTCAAAAGACAAAGGTCCTAAATCAACACTCAGCCACCCAAATAAAGGGGCTCTCTCTTAATAAGATATTGGACATAAATTCTCCAGAAACAAAGCAAAGTTGCAGGCACACAACTTTTTTTAAAGAAAAAAAGAAATCATCGCATTATGTTTAAGTGTCCTAATACAGGTATCTGGAGACAGCAGAGGAAATAAGTTATGACCACAGTGGTCAGAAGAGTTACGATGACAGAAATACCGAGCTGAAACTGCTGGCTGCTGCACTTGTAATACAAGGAAGAAATAAGAGTGTACAGAAGGAAGGAAAAATAGAAGAGAGGAAGCATGAGATGAACAATGAGGGATTTGTGTGCATCTTAGAAAGGGGGACAGGGCTTTGAGAGAGCACAGTGAACAGGGTGCCCCATCTCACCAACACACAGACCTGCAGATCAGCCCCCAGAAACACTGAGTCAGCAGGAAGCAGCCTGCTGCATGTTTGCTGTGCATCTTGCAAGGCAACAAGTGAACTGCTGGGTTTGCCCTACCTGTTCTGTGTATAAAATTTCTTTAGCCCTCAAAAGCTGTAATTTGTAGAGTAGAGACAATTTTCACACAGCCAAGACACATAACTGTCTGTACCATTTTATCAAGTGCGTGCCTACACGAACCCCTAATTATCTGCAATGTCATGTATAATTAGTGAGTCTGAACATGTAGTATTCATAAATATGTGAATGTTAGGCACACTTCATGCATTCAATAGCATCCTGTGTTTGTACACAGGCAACTCTCAGACTAACTAAGCTAACTAAGATCAAAACCCGAAAGGGCAAGCAAAATAAACAAAAGATTCACTGTACATATCATTTATCCTGGAACCCTACAAGAAAAACAGAAAATTCCTTTCTAAAATATATAATCAAGCTTTTTCTGTGTTTTTTTTCTTTCAAATAATTGGACACAGTGCTTCCATGGCCCACACTAAAGACAGAAATTGAAGCTCATTATTTAAGCCTGCTGTGATCAATACAGAGAAAACACGAGGACAGTCATGAGCAGCAGTCCTATCACATGATTTTTAAGGTCAGTGAAAGTTATTGTGTGATTGCTTCAAAAAACAAACATTATCAGAGAAATAAATGTGGAAATGGAGGAAGGACACAGTCAAGAAACACCACTGTGCACATCTCAACACACCTAAACAGACTTTCATGTATCTGAACCTCACATTTGCAAAAATCTGGAACTGCCCAAATGCAAAACTCAGCATATAAACCAGGGCTAACTTAACCCAAGCACAAAAAGGTTGGCTAAATCTACAACAGCTAGTTCTTATCCATCTCTTTCTCTTATTCCAGATATCAGAAAGATTGAAGCGTTAATAGCTGTCTTATTGACTCATTACCTTACAGGCTTTAAAATCTGCATAAAAATAGATTTTAAAAAAAATCTCTTATTCAAATCAAGCACATTTGACTGCAACTACATCAAACAGAGTCCCAGTTTTATCAGAGATATGCTGCTTCATGTCAGTTAGTTGACACAACCACACGTCTGCCTCTGTGCTAAGCACATGTGCAGGCAGGGAGGAGGGGGAGAGAAAGGAGGAGGGCACAGGCGCGTATGCAAACATGCTGTTATCTGTTTCTCTCCAGTTGGAAAAAAATTGTTAGCACAGCTCAATCAAATCTATTGAAAAGAGCTAGGAACTCATTCAACCACCCTATTTCAACGAGCTCTTTATCCTGGGCCTTATACCAAATGTGCCGAAGACCATGGGAGTTCCCCAGCTGACCTCAGTGGGGTTTGGATCAGACCCACTCTGCAAGTAATCTCATTTGATATGGTTGTGTTAATTGGTTGTACTGCTAGCATAAAAAAGTAGTGCAGAGCATCAGAAGGGCTGATGAAATCTGACTTCCGGAAAGCAGCAATAAAGTTTGAGCATCATAAAGGCAATGTTAGGATTTTGGCCTTGCTGTACAGGCACTAGGATGACTGAGGGTGAAGAATATCAATAGTTCGGACAACATGAAGATTACTTCCTTATTACCAAATAAGTGATTTAACCCACTTCTTAAATTTACTGTGACAACACTGGTCCTCTTCCCAAACACCCCTTCCTTTGTAAACACTTTACTCAGATGTAGAAATGGACAATGCCAACAGTCAGCTTCACTGCCGTCCTCAGCCATATCCCTAAACAATTTGAAGAAGCCCTTTTAGCTCTGCCCTTCTCTGACAGATGAACATCCTTGTACAAGACTTTCAGAGAAGCAATGTCCACAGCACACTGTAGATCTGCATTAAAAAATTCATTGTCCAATTTGTCATACCGTATCAATTAATTTGCTACATTTCCTGTTTCTCAGTAGAACACTTCTGATCACATCTCCCCAAGGTATGGATTATGTACTTATTTATAAATTATATACATGTAGTACTGTACTAATAAATTATGTAAATTATAAAGCATATACAAAAATAGAAATTAAGAAAGGATGAGATAAAGATGTACTAATACTTCTTTTTATTTTTTAATTAAAGGTACAAAAGTATTTTCTTCCTGCACTCTAATAGGATATCTTGCACATTCCTTGGGGTGCACTTGGGTACCATAGAGGAGCACTGTATGGAGGTGACGCAGAGGACTTAGATATGTTCCCTTGTCCATTGCCAATGCCATTCAAAGTCTTAACCACCCCACCCAGACCCCAGCCTGTTCTTCAGGCATGAAGCTGGCCCATGAGTGCGGGGCAGTACAGCAGATGCTTGCTTTCTGCATCTGCCGGCTGTCACCCTGTCACACAACTGCTCTGCAGCACTCGCTTCTGCTCAGGGCTTGGCTTTCAGAAGACTATCCCTGAATTTCCAGCTGTAATCAGTGAATTAAAAAAATGCTCCCCTTCAACACAGTATTTATATTCTGCAAACAGAATTAAAAATTTAAGTCTTCTCATCTTTGTTTTTATGGACTGAAAAAAATCACACACCACTTTCCTGTATCTTTCACTTACTCTCTTTTTGTGTCTTCTTTCTGTTTTACCAAAGGCATCAGTTTTCCCATCTTTATCTTTCTCCTGTTTCCATAAATAACAAAGAAATCTACACCTCTGCAAAAGTCTTCCCAAAACCCATCCACCACGCTGAATATTTTGGCCCTTTTACCTCTTTCCTAACCACATCTCTTACTGGTCCACTAAATAAATTGCCTCAAATTAATGAGGTCTGAGGCATGTAGACAAGGATATGTGTTACTGAGGTTATTTGCACAGAGGAGCCAAAATCACCTAATAAGATAGAGCTCATAAACTCTTTATGAGTTTATGAAAAGGCTTAGGTGCCTGCAGTTGCTGGGGATTGAGCTCAGCATCTCAGGAACCCTCTTCCCAGAATTACCCTGACACTCCTTCTCATCCCTACCTTTGGCTTGCTTACTGCTGTTTATTGCTGGGCTGCGCTCGAAGCAGCGGAAGGCAGAAAACACGCCTTCATTTATTTTTTGACAGGCCTACCTATTCCTGTATTTCATAAGCTATAAAAAAAGCCATGTCAAATTTAGCACACCACATTTATTACTGTTTCCAGTTGAAGGCAGAGCCTCCACACTTGTCTTCATGCTGCCTGCTTTCTCTCTAAGCCGTCCCTTTATTAACATCAATTGCAACTCCAACTGTAGAGGTGAAATTAATCACTGTGCAAAGAGTCAGCAGGTATCCTACTTCAGCCCATCAAAACAGGGCTTACATTAAACTCTAAGTGGCGCTTAAGTCTTATATGAAGCCTTTATAGAAGGTGTACTGCACTTTTTCTGAGTTACATTTCATGCAAACCATAACACTAGGAAAATGCACTTCAGCACTTAGGCACTATGCAAATAGATATTACAAGGGAAAAAAAAACTTCGACAGATAGGTTAAGGGGCACTATATTAGGAAACACTTGAATGTTTGGGGTTTGGGGGTTTTTTCAATGCTATTTTATTCTAAGAAATTGAATGTTTTTCTGAGAAAATTATAAGGAATGTGATCTGATAACCTGTAATAAACACATTGTGTTCTCAAAAGCAGACCTTATCCAGTGGAAAATACCTTCAAGGCTTCTCAAACTACATAAGATTCCAAATGCACATCTTTGTTACTGATATACTAACAGGAACACAGTTTTAGGAAAGACCTGGAAAACCCTGCTAAAAGCAGAAGCTGGAGTTCGAGCATGAAGTTTATTAATAGGGTTTTATAGCAACAGAGTTTTACGGACTTGTGTGGATTAAAAAAAAATCAACCTGATTTGTGTTTAAAGGAAAAAATACCTTTAACTGCTTCTTGAAAAAATCCACAACCCACATATTATCTAACTCGCTGTTCTGCACAGTCTCCCCTTTTCTGCTGAGGATTTAACCCAGAACTACAGCTGGCCTGAGCCTAGGGTGAGAGGGGAGGAAACCTACACTGTTCTCTTGTTCTTTCTCATATACAGCTGAGGAAAAAATATGACTGTAGTACAAATCCTTACTGTTAAAGGACTACCAGTACGCCAAATTGACCACACACCTTGCACTAGCAAAGCTGAGCTCCACCACCGCATAGCAAACCCCAGGACCAAGTAGAGCTCTATCAGGGGATTCAGAGCTCTGCCAGCAGAACTGTGTCCGTCAAGAACCACACATCTTCATACTCCCTGCACATCACCATCTTGTAGTACAGAATCATACACTAAGCCCGGTTTATTTCTCTGAGAACACGATAGGAGCATTGCTATGGAAAGGCGGGACACATCCCACCCTGGCCAGATGGTGCTTCTCTTCTGGCAGAGGGGGAGAAAAATCCACAGCTCTTTTAATCATTTCACCTCAAATTAAAGTACTGCTCCATCAAAGTTTGAACTCACACTAGAGGGATGGCACATCCCTGTAGAGCTTCACACTTTTCCCATTGGCAAAAGCCAATGTCTTTCTCAGGCATTTCATTACCACAGTTTCTCACTGCGCCTTCCAGAAAGTGACTCTGCTACCCAAGAGCACCAACACAGGCTCCCTTTGTAGAAAGAGAAATGCCCATGATGGTGCTCCTGTGGATGCACAATCAGGCTGATTCATCTGGGCTGCTAACACTCTGCACTGGTTACTGATTACAAAATTACTGCCCCTCAGTTAATTAATCATGTTCTTTGCAAGCAAGAGTATCTCACTGATCTTAAATAAGGGTCACCTGCATGTAAACAGTGAGAACAGAGAGAATACAGGAGGAGTGTGTTGAGCATTTAATTTCAGTAGGTCTTGTCCTTCACATAAAACTTCCACTGATTAAATTCATTGCAGTCAACATAGTGTGGACACCTTCACACCAGTTCTAAATTAATTTATACCACTTTGGCTTTCTTTAAATGGATTGACAAAAAAGTCGCAAGAACATTTCTCAAAATTGTCAACAAAACTCAGGCAACTATTTGAATAATTCAGCATAAAAAATGTCAAACTTCAAGATAACCCTGCGCAGGTGCACGTGCATACCCGCAGGAAAAGAAATACTCCATGAATTATTTTCCCTCTTTATACGATCCCCTATTCATTTGCAAAAAAGAAGAAAAAAAAAAGAACAAAATGCAACAAATACTACTGTCCTGTTTGACTGCTGATGCACAAGCATGACTGTGCACATGAAGTCAGACATCATGTCCTACTGCCACCTCTCTCAAGTGCACGGGTGGCAGGACAGTCCCCGCCCAGCAGGCACAGGACAGCATTGGAGCTGACGGCTGCCTCTGTCCTTTAACACTCATCCCGTGGGGAGCATGATCTATAGGCACCAGCGTGCTTGGATGTGGCAGAGTAGAGGGTGGTGGCTGGGGTGAGCACTCACCTTCATCAGTCAGCAGAAACTACACAAAAGAGACCTCAACTCAAAAAATCCCCTCGCCCTGCTTCCTGGGCTCCTCGTACTTTCTTCCATGAGCACGTCCTCAGTATTTCCTCCTGCTCCATTTGTAGGTATTCCTCCTCTCCGTGTTGAGTGCTGCACAAGCCCATCAGATAAATAAGACCTTTATAAAGCTCACAGGTGCTGGTCTGCGTTTCTGTTCATGTAATAAATACGGCAGTAAGCCAGGAAAGCCAAGTGGTCATATATACCTTTAACGGGTTTAGGAAGGATGGAAGGGTGTGGGAGAAGGGGAAGGAGGGAGGGATATAAGTTTAACACTACAGCATTGTTTTCATGGATAATTTTGTTTAAAAAAAAAAAAAAACAACACACACAAAAAACCCCCACACTGATGTATATGTACAGCACAGCAAATGGAAACAAGGCAGGTTTCTGGATTTTTTCAGCATGTGATATGCTAGGTGAGAGTTGACACTATGCACACAATGAAACAAATGCACAAAAGGATTAATCACACAGGCAATTGCAAACCAGAGCTCCCACAGCTGGATGAGAGTAAAGTGTAAATTGAGCTGTAGCAAAAATATGTTAAATCAATATTAACCACAGACAGCAGGAGCAAATCTTTATTTAGAGACAGTTTACACAACCCTTCTCCCTTTTTCCCTCCGTACCACCCACCCCATACAGATGCTGTTTCTGAAAGGCATGGCTGGAAGTGCACCAGGAGATCCTACTAAGGGACCACTGAGGCAGGATTCAAGCTCAGCTGGTAGTCACACCACGGTGCTGAGGGAAGGGCACTGCTGTGCCACAGCTGCAAGAGCCAGCAAGTACAGAGACATGGTGTAAAGGACACCTTGGAGTGCCTGTGGTGGCTCCTCTGGGCACTCAAATGGGCAAAGAAACACAAAGTGTACATGCAAAGCTCAGGCCACAGCCTTCTTTTCCCATCGCAGTTCCAGACCACCACTGCTGGGGACCCGCCCCAGTCTGCAAGGGCAAGTGCCTATGTTAATCATTCCAGCATTGGGGCCCTCATGGGAAAACAATTCCATGGATTGGAAAACATGGAGTAGCAGCAGATAAGCAGGTGATGAAACGTAAGAAAAAGCTATGTTTTCTCTAACAGTATAGAGTAACTGCATCCATCAAAGGCTGAAAATGTCTTTTCAAAACCAGCCCAGGGTGGGCATGAAGTTTGGGTGAATACTGTGTATTCTTCCTTGCAGTTCATGTCATTTTACATAGAGGCCAAACACGCATCAAACCCACTAGGAACTTGCCTGAGTCCTTATGAAGCAGGGCAGGAAAGGCACAGACAAGCCAAGGCAGCTTTCAGACAGTGAGAAGGCATTCATTGCTACCACAACTTTCCCCTTGTTCTGTTATCACCATTTGCAGGACAATTGAAATAAGGTTCCTGGAATTTAGTATAGAGGATTTGCTTTGTTATCATTATGCAGGAAACACTGCAGCTACACTGGTGAGGAGAGATAGTTTCATGGTACTCTTTCTTCACACAAGCACCATATAATGTGCAAGAGCTGGCACACTGCCAAGAAAGCCTGAAATTTTGGGTCCACTCTTAGCTCTGACATGGACTTGTGCACCACTACAAGTCATTTCCCTGTGTTCAAGCTGTCCCACTTTTAGATGAGAAAAACAACACTTTCACAAGAATTCCTGGCTTGTTTCTTGAACTTTAGAACTAGTCATAAAGCAAAAGCTGTTGCACAAACCAGGACAAGAAATACAATTCTCTGCTAAAGCTGTGTTAGAGTAACTCCTCGTCCCTAAAGGACAACCACTTCTCTCTTCTTTCTCAATGATCATACTCTCAAATCTAAACACTTTCCAGCATTCAATTTAATTTTTAGGATCAATAACTCAGAACTGAGGGTGGAACTGGTCAAGCCTCTTCTATGCTTCCTCCACGGCTTACAGGGGACACCTTCTAAGTTCTTGGCATTTGCTGTAAGTATCCATTTGTCGAGTGTTATTTAAATGCAGTCTTCTGGTTGAACAAGACAGACTGCAAGCCAGACACAAAGCCAAGCAAAGCCTATGCAAAATTTAACCTAGGTAGAATAACATGCTTGTATCTGGACCTGTTAGAAGGTGGTTTAGTTTTGACAATGGGATTTTACTGCAAGGGGAAAAACAGTAGGCAGGGAAGGAGATTAATAAGGGTATTTATAAATACGCAGGGTTGCCAGCTTCAACAGCTAAATTCACGACTATACTGCAACCAGCAAGACCAGAGGATGCACATTTGAGCAAATGGAAGGAGCTTTCCACATTGCATTAGCACCCCAGGTTTTGAAAGCAAAGACTTGTGGGGGCTGGATTAGCTTGGCTGGCAAAATAAAAGTACACTGAGAATCTGATTTACTTTTTGGGAAGCAGAATTAACTTAAACACATCTCCCAGTTTTTTAGTACTTACTAGCAAGTGCTATCCCCCATCCACCCCACCAGTACCCTTCCAAGCTGTGCTTCTAGGAAGGCTTCACTGAGGAATGTGGAGGGTACAGATGGATTGCTTCCATGTTTATTCTTTTATTAGGAATTTATTTCAGTGAGCACCTCTATCATAACACAGTCTGATTTATGCTTACCTTGCAGCAGGGAAGACGAATGAACTATATTTTCCATAGAACAAGATGACCTCACGCTTTTAAAAGAAATTTTATTTTAAGATATTTTGTAAGGGACAAGACTTAGCCTTTAACAGCAAGCTGCAACCCAGAACCCATGTCAGTCCAAGTGACTAAATACATTACAACCTACTGACAAATTCTTTTTTTCAAAGTTCTTCATTTCAAGAACCAC
Organism: Myiotriccus ornatus; assembly: GCA_036023395.1. Lineage (NCBI taxonomy): Eukaryota > Metazoa > Chordata > Aves > Passeriformes > Tyrannidae > Myiotriccus > Myiotriccus ornatus. Next base: position 62,791,049 of record JAYRBT010000042.1, on the reverse strand, counting down.
CTTTATGGTTTACATATTTCTTGGGAGCAAGCCAGTAACTTGGGGCACTGGCAATCTTTATTCCAGCACGACCAAGGTGGTGACTGCACTTCATTAAGAGGTGGGATAGTAAAAGAATGCAAAGCCTTTTCATTTACCTTTATGTGAGCACCAAGGAGAGGCTTCTGCAGTTTCTTTGCAGCAATTGAATTTCAGAGGAAAAATAGGTGAGGGAGAGGAACCTGTACAGGCTGGTGGATCTACGTTTCAGGGCGGTAGCGGGGGGGGTGGGGCAAGAGCTACTTTAGAGAAAAGACCCTTGTAGCAAGTGGACTCATAGTTAAAGACCGCAATGGAAAATCTAGATCAGCTCCACTAACAGAGGGAATGAATTCTTCTCTACACCCCTCAGCACTACGTGCAGAGATAAAGGTTTGCCCCTTGATGCTTCGCAGAAGTCTGACTTTGAAATCAAAACAGTACTGTGTCATCTGGCTGGCTGGGGTACACTCTACATGTGGCGTCTGCTTGATCTTCTCAGACTGAAGAAATGCTGGAGATAAAGTATGTGCAAATAAAAATAGTTTAAAGAATGCTGATGATAACACCCTGTTGTACCTTGTTGCTTCATGCTTCCAAACGTTCTTAAAGAGCTGCTCATGCCTTACGGGGAAATAGGCAGCACTTTGTGCTTACAAAAATAACTGGCTCTCCAAAATTCCTCCTCCTGAAAGCTATTAGGAGAGATATTGGCATATGAACAGGATGTACATGTCCAAGAGGCTTTTTGATCAGCAGCGGAGCCTATCCCAAGAACACCAAGAGTTCTTATGCTCCCTTTGTAGCCCAGGGACTGAAGCAAAGGGTCACAATGGGAAAAACAACCGTCACTATTATCTGTAGCCAAGATGATTGTAAGGTCTGAGGGCTCAGATTTCAGATGGGAAAATGAGAAGTACATGACCCACAGAACCCTCAAGCAGTCCAATTTCTATTTTAAACAGTAAGGGAGAATGCAGGCTGAGTAGACACCTAAAAACTGAAGAGGTGCAGTAAGACCCACCTTTCAAGAAAAGTAAGAGCTGTGTTGCATGATGTGCAAAATAGTGCCTTGTCTGTATAGCAGTGAACACTGTGAAGCAATAGAAAGGGGGAAGGACAAAATATCCAGCTCCCTTTAGGGGAGAAAATTACTGAATTATTAATTTTAAAGTTTTCAAACACCAAAAGAACTCATGTAGGTGTGCTAGGTTTGATTGGAACAGAGTTTATTTTCTTCCTAATAGCTGGTATGGGGGTCTGTTTTGGATTTGTACTGAAAACCCTGTTGTTAATACAGAGATGTTTTAGTTATTACTGAGCAGGGCCTACACAGAGTCAAGGTGTTTTCTGCCTCTCACCACACCCCACCATCAAGGAGTTTGGAGGTGCACAAGAAGTTGGGAGGGAACATAGCCAGGACAGCTGACCCCAACTGACCAAAGGGATATTCCACACCATATGGCACCATGCTTAGCATACAGAGTTGGAGGAAAAAGAGGGAAGGGGAGGATACTGGAAGTGATAGTGTTTGTCTTCCCAAGTCACTGCTATTTGTGCTGGAGCCCTGCTTTCCTGAACATCTGCCTGCCCATGGGAAGTGGTAAGTGAATTCCTTGTTTTGCTTTGCTTGCACCCATGGCTTTTGTTTTACCTGTTAAACTGTCTTTATCTCAGCCCGTGGGTTTTCTTACTTTTACTCTCACGAATGTCCTAGAGATCGGTGGGTGAGCCAGCAAGTGGCTGCGTGGGGCTTGGCCGCTGGCTGGGGTTAAACCACAGCAGTAGGTCAACAGCAATAAAAAATAAATATATGAGAGAATCGTATGAACCTCTCTGATGACGTGCTTTTCTAAAAATAACCATGGCCACTTCTTTTGCCCCTGGACCCAACGAATAAGATTGCGTTACAGCTGCACAGTCACGTTGCAAGATAATATGGGATGCGAGCCAGAGTCTCACCTCACGTAAATCAGCAGAGCACTGCTGGAGTCACTGCAGTTATTTTGAACAGCCCCAGCGGATGATCTAGCCACACATTTCTGTGTGATATACACAGCTAACAGGCAGCGTGACCAGCTTTATTAAAGTTCATATTTTTCCAATCGCAAGTGTGTCACATGCTTCATTATTCAAATTTTACAAAAAAAAAAAAAAGCATCAGGATCTCAAGGTGCCCTGAGGACCAAACACATTTTAAAGGAAAGCAGTTAGAAGCAAGGCAATGAGTATTTAAAGTTGAGTTTTGTTTGTTTTTTCCTTGCTTGTCCTATTTAATGGGTCAGGAGAGGTAGCAGGTTAAGAAGAGAGTTACAAAGAGGCCCACTGGAACTATCCCCTCTCTTTATTCCTAGCTAGATCAGAAGGAATCTGGTTTGTTTATTTTTTCCTGTTGTAACATAGGTCAAAGTATTAAAAAGACTGAGAACCACTGACCTCTTGCTTAAAATCTTTGGGCTCACACATATGACAAGACTGGGCAAAAAAGGTTAAGTTCAAAGCAGCTTGAACCTCTAGGGACACTTTGAAGTACTTTAGCATAATCAAAATTCATAAGGACCCCTTTAATGTCTAAGTAAACTAACAACGCTTTTGGAACAGTGTAGCATTCCCTAAGGAAAAAGAGCTGTGTAGTAATAATCAGTGAATTACCCAAATAGTCTAAAAACATAGTGTGATAAAAAAACCCTGTTAGAGCTGCTCTCTTCCTTCAGTAAAGGTAATTGTGTGGTTTTTTCCTTTCTAAAAACAACAGCCACCATCTTCCTCCCAAAGAGAGTTAGTCTTCAAAGAGAAGTGCCATTCTTGTGACAGACTATCACAAGGAAGTTACCCCTTTAGGGCTGGACTGTGTTCCTGCTGCCAGATGCAGATGATGCTGTGCTGACCAGGTCCAACCACTGGAAAACTACAAGGAATTAAAACTCCTCAAGCAGAGTGCATGACCAAGATGCTACATCCTGGCTTTGGACAAAAATATACTTGAAAAGGAGTTGGATAAGCACTTACTTGGAAAGATGAGCTCCTTTAGAGCTCCATTGCTGTGTGCTTTGTACGTGTACATTTTTAGGAGCAACAGAGGGAACTTTGTTTTATCACCAGAAGAGAAACGACAGAATATTTCTATGACCAAATGACCCACAACATGCTACAGTTGGGGATAATCCTTCCACCTCAAAACAAATTCCTCAGGTTGTCAGAAGCTACTCACAGTTGCTAGAAATAAATAGGATAACTTCCCACTAACTTGGAATTGCGTTTCTTAAAAAACAAGATTATTTTGGGTGAGGAAGTGAAATTAGAGTTTGTGATGCAAGCACAGGATCATTATCTTACATCCTTAATTCTGTGTCATTTCAGAGGGGATCTACTGGACTGCCAACATGTGATCAGGAAGGCAGATTTCCTCTCTTATTATGTACAAGTAGAAAGCATAGAGAGGCTTGTTTTTTCCATTTTCTACAGTGGTGTTAATTCATTTAGGGCGAGGCAAGGAAGTCATACATCACAGACTGTTTCTGGGAGATCAGCGTGACATTTTCTCACTGCCTCTCTCCCTTAATCCAGTATTTAGCCAAATTGGATGGGTGTCAATACAGCAGGCAGAGCCTCCATCCAGGACACTGGCCAACAGCTACTAGCTGATAATGAATACAACAGTACCAGTAGTCCTCTCCTCTAGACCACAGGATCTGCAAAACAGGAAGGTCTCACTGCTTCGTGCCTTGCATGATCAGATGCAGCGGGCTGAGAGGATCCATATTACTTCCAGGAGGGGCTGAAGACCCGCTCTGGGAACTAGTCCTGTCAGAAGGGGCTCTCACCTGACGCAGGGGACCTTGAAGAAGAGGAAGATAGAGCAAACAGACCACCTGTGAACAGATCATTGCAAAGTGGTAAGTAGGGGATGAAAGCAGTACACTGATTCTCTGCGAGGTGGAGTCCACTTGTGGTGCAGGAAGACACATTACAGAGCAGAGTCTTGAGGTGTGAGTGAAACAGACATGGCAGTTTTGCTACTTTTCTCCCCAGGGTAACATCAAGGCTTCCACTCCTTCAGCTGAAGGTGAAAGCAAAAGAGGTTGGTAATAATGGTCTGGATCAGATTCCCATTTGAAGTGGCCTCTAGAGAAGTGCGAGTGCTTAACATCAATGACCAAAGCAGCTGTGGAACTCATTGCAACACTTTGCCCAACATTTCAACTACAGTAAAGCCCCTATATCCATGTCATTAATAAAAGGCAAAAAGAGTGAACAACGAGTACTTAAGGAAGTTAATAGCTGGCATGGGGGGTAATTATTATTTTTGCTGGAGATAGGCTCCTGGTAAATTCAAGCGGTGGCTTATAACCAGTTAAATGATCTGAAGGAGACGGATCTCTGGTTTAGCCAGAGACAGTGGCTAAATCCGTGGAAGGTCTTCTAAGTGTGCTGGGCTTGTGTGCTTGTACAGTAGCAGTCCCCACTGTGCACGAGCTGTTCAAAGCAGGGAGCACAAACTCTGCCAGATGTCCCGACCATCCCATGGCCTCGCATGGAGCAGCAATGTCATGTATTCACAACAGTTGTGCAACTCACACACAGTATCAGTGCTGGAATTACGCCCAGACTCAGCCCTGGTCATTCATAAATATGGACAGAACCCAAGTCCTTGATTATAAACATTCTTACATGCAGTTATGCAAGTGAGTGAATAATTCAGGCTTTCTTCCCAGATACGGCATAATATTGAGCTATGTAAGAACACAACTCTGCTTTGGCACAGTCTGACACCACAGCCTTTTTCTCCATCACAGCTTGTAAACTGGGGAAGAACAAAGCTTACAGAAATGTGACCTCTCATGGCAGCACCCTCTCCCTCCTGAGCACCCCACTCTCTCCTGCCTGGCTCCTGCTGTGTGTTTACTCCTTGCCTGAACACCACAATCTCAAGAAAAGAGAAGGTATACTGACAGCCTACTAGGGTTATACATGCTCCACAGCTGGAAGTGTTGTGCCAGCAATACTGTGGCATTTAGAACTCCAGGAAGAGCTTGAGAAGAAGCATGCTCGTAGCCAAGTACCGCTGTACAGGGGGCAAAAATGCAGCCCAAAGCAAGAGGATCAGTGTGGGAAAGTGAACTCTAATCCCACAGTCTCCATCACAACCCATCTAATCCATTTCAATATCACATAAACACTTCACAGGGTTGCTATAAGAACCATATAGCTGAAAGTTAGGGAAGAGTTTAAATTTAAACAAAGTGTTTCCATCTTTAGTAAAGCAGAAAATACTACCACCATTCTCCACAGTAACATTTTCTCAGTGACTTGCTCAGGCACCTTAACATTGACTAACTTCCTTCCTTCCTTGGTTTTCCCAATTTTCCCTTGACTACACCATCTTTGAAATCCATTTCCTTGACTCGTGCTGGACCGTGATACCACATGTTCCAATCAAGTACCTCGGTCCCTGAAAGCTGCCCCTGAGTGCAGTGAGAGGTCTCCTCGGCAGCCCAGCCTCACCCTCCACTACACCAGGACCCAGCTTCAATTTCCTGCATTGCAGCCATTCAAGCTGCTGGCTGACTTAACACCTCAGGAGCCACATGTGAAAATGCTCAGGTCATACCTTTCCTGCTACACGTGTGCGTATGGTTTCAATTTGCATACAAGTAACAAAGCAAGTAAACACGAACTGCTCATCACTTTTCAAGGTGACTTTCCGCTCCCATTCGGATTTGGGCTTTTCAAAAGTTTCTTTGAGAAGTACACTATTATCTACATGCATCATATCAGAGGAGCAGACAATAGCTTTTTGCAGATTTAGTTATTTGATCCCTGCAGCAACACGCTCCTGACACAGTTTTATAGCACTCCACGGAGTTTTCTAGCTATACTTCTTCCATCTCCCTAGCAGACAGTGGAACTGGAGCACGCCTCTCGTATAGGTGTAAGCGTGTTTCCAGACTTTACAGCCAACTCACAGCTGCACAATATTAAACACAAAGGTAAATTATCATTCCCTATCGCATTATGTGAAAGGGCAGAATACAGATAGCTATTTAATCCTCTGCATAATTCTTTTAACCTAGAAGAGAGAAAGTGCATGCTTTGAAAGCTATTTTTCTTTGAAATGTTCAACTAGGTCTTCTGTTCTAGGTGAGTATTTCATACAGATAATGCTAAGCAGCAGAAATAATTCCTTCCATACTCCTTCATAATACAAATTCTGATATAAATCCACATTAGAAATAAACCTGATAAGAGCTCAGACAGGTACTTTACAAATGCTCAGCTGATTCCTCAGATATCCACAATAAAATAAAAAATAATGATCCTTGTTGCCTTGCTATGAATTTGGACTATGTTTGGCAGTTCTGCTTTTGTGTTTTACTATGTTTAGCAATTTGATTTGGTGCTTGAGGGGTAACCACAGCAAGGAACAAACATAAACACAAGAAGAAAAAGACCAGAGCATTCCAATTACTTAATTTTACCATAAAATATCTACACACTCACGCAAAAAATAAAAAGCCTCCACCTTAAAGTAATTTATTTTTCTGCAGCTAAGCAGCATTCTGTGGCAAGACGGAAAACATTCACAGAACTGCTTCTTCCAGACCTGTACACAGTGTAAAAACCTGCCAGTGCCTAGAGACTGTTATCCTGATCACCTTTTATGCCTGCACTGTGCAAACATTACATACAAAGTGGGAGAGAAAGTGTTTTTAAAAACAAACAGAAAAATCATATAAAGGAGGTGCTTCAGTTCTTCACTTTGGATGAAAGCTTGAGGTAATGCCTGTCTTCCTCAGAAGACAACCATCTCTCTACTAAACAAAAACATACTTTAAGGATCTGTAACTTGTGGCTTACTGTACACATGAAAGAGACTACAAACTAAACTGCACTTCAATGTGTTCAAGATTATTAGGCCAGCAACCATCTTTTCATCTTTTGTTCAGCATTCAGTACTGTGGGGCCAGGTTTCCATAACCCATACCAGTCTCCATGGAAGTGTATGTGTGTGGGGAGAGAAAGCATCATGGGATTATTTTTGCTTGACTTCATAGAGAGCTGTGGTGCCCCTCTAGATGCACTTTATATTTCTAACACCAGTCCGTATATCTAATCAGCTTTAAACTTCCCCAGTACATGCTTTCAAATTATGTTCAGAGGGACACACCAGTGGCACTCCACACTGCCTTCCTGTTTATTCTTAAATGTGTCTACTCTTATGTCTGTGGGGAAAGGAAACAAGCCAGCCTGCCTGCAGAGACACTGCTGTGGGCTCCCAGCTCCTGCCAAGCTCTGCACCAGCCTGCCTCTTTAGCCTGGCTCCAGCTGAGCTCTCACCATTTGCCCTCTCTGAGCACTGCCAGCTACTGCTTAGCTCACAAAGGTCCTCAAATGAAGAGTTAAAAGCTGTGCAGGAAAGTTGGAGCAAGTCTGGAAAAACATTTTGATAAGCTTGTGTGCAAGTCAAATGGCAACAGTACACAATAGCCAGGAGCCCACGTGCTCCGCCCTGGGCTAGACATAAATTCTCCATCCCACTCCTCTGCTCTAAGTGATTCCAGGTCACATACATACATCATGGAACTTTACTATTGGGCTCACGGTATTTAAACTTGAGGCAGGAAGCAGCTGGGCTCCAGCGTATGATCTCATGTGGATCTGGGCAGATATTTCCACGGGACCATGGTACAGCTTTAGCAGGCTTAATTTCTGCTCCATACCTGTGTTTTTCTGCGGGGGGGAAGGAAATGACATGGGGACTCTGGCACAGGCAGTGGAGAGTTGGTGGCAGAGTATATCCAGAGGGAACCATTGTATTGCAGAGACGCCAAAAACCAAAAAGTTACCCAAAATGGAGAGAAATTTAAAGATTGACCACAAAAATAGCAAAGCACATGTTCTTCCCTGAACAGCACTGGACTATAAGCAGTTTTACACAAAAGCAGAAGCCGGGGCAGACCCAGGCCCCACACAGAATCACAAAATCTACTAGGTTGGAAAAGACCTCTGAGATGGAGTCCAACCTATGACCCAACACCGCCCTGTCAACCAGACCATGGCAATGAGTGCCACATCCAGTCTCTTCTTAAATACCTCCAGGGATGGTGAATCCACCACCTCCCTGGGGAGCCCATTCAAGTGCCTGATCACTCTCTCTGTAAAGCATTTCTTCCTAATGTCTAACCTAAACCTCTGCTGACAGACACATCTTAAGACTGTGCCCTCTTGTCCTTCTGCTGGTTGCCTGGGAGAAGAGACCTACCCCCGCGGGGTCAACCTCCTTTCAGGGAGTTGTAGAGAGTGAAACACTGGAGGCTTTGCCTGCCTGCTCAACACCAGTACCATGGGCTGTGCTGCACTGAGAGGCACAGGGGAAAGCGGGCACCGGGGAAGTGGCACTGAGCATGGGAGTGGGGCATCCATGAATCTCTTCATCCAAAGCCTGGGAGCCAGAGGGTCCTCTGCCTGTGCACACCACATGAGCCACAGTGACTTGAAGTCACCCATTTACTACAAGAAACTTTGATCCGTGGTTAGTTCTTCAGCAAAGCTCTCAGGATTTAAAATGGCAGTAATTCTGCTCCCCCCAACTCCACTAACATCTCTTAGGAAACTGTGGAGATCTGGTCTTTCTCCGTGCCTTATTCAGGAGGGGTTTTTTCCCCATCTTCCCCCATTGCGCCCAAGTCAAATGGGGGAGTATCTCACAGACCCTGCAGGGTCTTTTTCTCACTAGTTATATCAGTGTAGAGAAAAACAAGACTCTGGTAACAGATAAAGCTGGGCAGGTGGGTGATACTCATTTTTATAAATTGACACCAGAATGGTTAAAGTAAATGTCACAAAACTTTGCCTTGACTCCTACATGCACACTAACATGCAATATCCAGTAAGCAGCTGTGTTTTCACACAGTTAGATCAAAGAGGCTGTGGATCAAGAAGGTCATGGTTTGGTTACAGTGTCTAAACAACTAAATCAGTGGGTACCACTGGGCCTGTCACTTGATCTCATTACCCTGACCTCACCAGCTCTGGAATTTAGTGACCTTCCCAGATCAATATTTCAGAAATGACTGAAGTTTTAGAGTATGCAGAGATTCTCTCAGCTTTGGCTAAATAATAATATCAGAAGTCCAGGAAAGGGGAAAACTTATCCCCCCTTTCCCGTTAGTATGCATTTCTCAATCACTCTGCAATACAGCACACACCCGGGGGGAGCAGTGATTTTTCCTCTGCAGTTTGAAAATCAGAGTACTTTTTTTCATTAGAACACGTTGGAAATCATAAATTTTTTTTATTTTTTTTAAGCACATTAGTACTACAGCCTTTCTTCTATCTTTTTAGCTTTTATTTTCTAGACATAGGAAAGACACATAGAAAGACACATAGGAAGCTTTACTGCCCCCCCCCCTTTTTTTTTCTCATTTTCACCTCTGCAAACAGAAAGTCAGGCTCCTCGGCTGTCAACATTTAATCACGTGCAATCGTATTTCTTTCTGCCAACTTTCATTGTAGTATCATGCATGCAAGGAGGAGGAAGCCAAGATCAGTTCATAGCCAACATACTGATACTACTTTGTTTTCTCTGCACCTGACACCTGTTTATCTGGTTCCAGCTCACCAAAAAGCCTACACTGGCCACATAAATTAAATTAACTTGAGTTTCAATCTCCAAGATTTGGGTTTGTTTGGGTTTTTAAATTTTGTTTTTCACAATAAGAATAACCTACTTTTAAAAACTTGGCTAAGGCTTCCTCCTTAAAGTTTTATTAGTTCTGCTCCACAAGCATAAACTTGGCAACAAAATCTCACAGCTTTATCATGAATCTCTCATTATTTGGATTTTTATGAAAGCATCAATATTAAAACTGCATGATTGCAGAAGGAAGTGGAGTTTGGGCATGGATAAAGGGCCCCAACTGAAGCTCATTTCTAGGCTTGTCACTGCTAGGTAGAACCGAAAGCAATCTCAAAGTCCTGAAATCTGTGAGCAAGTAAAGACGTGTATGGCTTGAATAGCAAAAGTGGGAGTCACCAGGATTAGGGATCACCCCACTCCCTGATGAAAGAAAAAAAAAAAATTGCACAATATTTTGGAGTTTGAATAATGAATTTAAGCATTCAAAATCCTGCAGTTGTGCATTCTGCCGATGGCAACGGCATGCAAGTGTAAGAGGCTCTCCTAGCCACCTGGAAAGATAACACCCACCCCCAGCAGCAACGCACCGCAAACTGCCATCCCTCAGAGATGGCCAGATGGTTGTCTCAGCAAAGAGACAGGTCTTTGAAAGTAAGGACTTGAGCCAGTGGAAAGACTCCTATTCTCCAAGAGACACATTTTCTGCCAGAACTGTGAAAGATTCTCCCAACACTTCTGTTCCCAGCATTCACACACCGAACAGTAGGGATGATGATTATTTAGGAGGTTTGGCTGTTACCAGAGCATTCTGTAGAAGAGCACAGACATTTCTACTGCAAACTAAGCTTCCCAAGCCTACCTACAATGCTGGGATATACAAGCCCCAAAACTGATTGAATGCTGGTAATCCTGCTGGGACTGCCACACGGACTTGTCTTCTCCAAGTTAAGGCATATAAAGTGAATTTATTCTGCTCTGTATTTCAGAGTTCGCACTTCAAATTAGAGCAACTCCACAGAGTTCAGCAGTGCTGCTCTTGCTTTACAGCAAGCTAATAAAGATCATAATCAAACCTTCTATGCTGCTAAGGTATTTCTTACTTGGTTATGTTGAGAAAGGTGTATTCCTCTCATCACAAAGGCATGCATAGTTAGATTCCACATGTGTAAAGATTATTGCCCCTGATGTGGCTGGGTCTGACTTTAACTAGGGCATTTGAGCACCCTTACAGACTAAACATGAACAACAAAATGTATTTCATAGATGAAAACTAATTTAAAATAATCCATTTAACTTCTGTTTGACAGCTAGAAGAATGCTGGTTGATTGCTTACTTTTAGATAGTGAAGTTAATGACCCTTCAAAAACAACTCCAAAATATGCTGTGGTGACATACCATAAATAGTGAGGGCTGGAAGTTCTCTTTTCATTTCTTTTTTGGTAGTCACAAGCGAGGGAAATGATGGTTTCAGGAATTTATCTCCTCTTCCTCTTCTTGTCCACATACACATACAAGTGTCAAACTTCATATACTAAAGCAAAGCCAGACCTGTACCCACATTCACCTGTGCCACTGCTGAACTCCCTGTTCTGCTCAGGGATTCCCCACCCAAATCATGAATATCTGATAATTAAACAAAAAATAAAAATCATATGTTTGCATTAACAAGTTTACGAACTCAGAATTAGTCTATAGATAACCTGTAAAAGTTGGAGGTAAAGGAAATGAAACTATAAGTGAATAGCTTATAGCAACCAAACAGATACACTGCTCATTTAACTGTTCCTTGTAATACTGGAAGAAAAAAAAAGAGTGGGTGAACATTCACCTGTTAGAAACATGCCTATTAAGAGAGACATTTGCAAGAATTAGTGTTTTCCACAACTTTCTAAGGCTAAATTTCAAGTTTACACAGGCCTTCACCAGGATAAGACTTCAACCAATCTTCTAAACTATAACTGAGCTTATATCTTACTCCGAAACACAGTCAAGATTAAACATATAAATTTCAAGAGCTGAAGAAACAAACAGACCAAAAACAATGCATTATCTGGGACTTGGGCTGAGAACAATCCCAGTTTGGTTCTCACTTCTCTAAAGAGATTAACTCATTGCTAAAGGAATGGCCCTAATTATTGGGCCTCCAATTTGATTTATTTTTAGATACAGCATGCACAAAGATGTTTTTAAGGGGGACAAGGATGTTTTTAAGAGAGAGGGAGAGAGAGAGAGATGCTCATAGAAAATGTCAAAAACAGTCAGCTAGTATTTGAAATAAATGATTGTTTCCCATTGTCTCTGACAGGCAAAGCCTAGATTTAAAATGAAATCACAAAAAACACAGATTATGCAAGACGTGGTGTCTATCTAAGAAAAAAGTCTGTTTCTCTGAATGCTGCAGTTTCAGAATTGAGTGCATCTGTCTTGGGACAAGTTGCTAACTAAGTTGGACCACATGTATTCCCACTCATTTTTGAACACTGCTAGGAATGCACTTGATTCTCACCCAACTGGTAGCCAAATCTTTGTCTGAATAAGCATTATCCATACAATGCACACATTTGATATAAAGTGTATTAGCAAGTTTGAAGACCCCACTGCTGTTTCATAAGCAGGTCAAGGAGAGGAAGGTTAGTGCAAGACTAGTTTAAATGAAATAAAGTCTCCGAAAATAATTAATTACACCATGTACTACCAAAATCCCCTAAGAAAAACGTAGCAGTCAGCATGTGTCAACCAGCAGGAGCAAACTGGCCAGCGGATACTCCAGGGAAGTGATCCGGCCTCAGGAACTGTGGCCTGGTTGGCCAGTAGGCAAGTGCTCTGGGCATGCTGGGAGCTGTGTGAGAGGACAGGCAGGCATGATCAGGCTTGGCAAGATTAGGTCAAGTGAAACACTGCATAAACATGATTGCACAAATCACATCACTGACAATTTCCATCAATGTATTATCAGCCTGAGAATCCAGAGTTTCGCTTTCCTTGTGCAGAACCTCAGCTGAATAAACAGGCATGACCTGCTGAGATCTGGTCCTGTGGCTCTAACAGTGCCTGTGCTACCTGCAGCCACTTAAATGAAATACTATTCTTAGGGGAAGAAGATACAGCCTAGGACCTAGCTCAGATTCTGACTGCATCAGCAGTGCAGGCACTAGGTCTGCCCATAAAGGAGGAAAGAAAGTTCACCACAGCTGGAGGGTTGACTGGGACAGGCTGAACGTCATTGTCTTGTCTGCAATTGGAAACACTGAGCTCTACACTCGGGCTATTGAAACAAACTCCTGCTAAAGCATAGACTAAAAGTTCTCCCAAACCAGCAGGGAAGTGAAGTTCCTCTTGTTCAATAGTTTTAATAGCTTGTACAAATAAAAATAATAATAAAACAGACAATGGTCTTAGCCCAACACTTAGCACCTGGTTACACTTTAGCTCAGTTCCAAGTAGAAACTGCTAGAACCCAAGGGTCAAGACAGAGCATGGGGAAAGTTGTAATTGACTGATTGATTGATTGGGTTTTCATAGATCTTTTAATATCCAGTCCCCCAAAATTCTGCAATACTCGGGACCTGCTGTCCAGATTCAGTGTGACAAGACTCAGTGATGTGCTGTTGTCAATAAGTACACATACTTCATGCTTACTTGCTCTGCTTAAAGTACAAATCATAAATAGTTGTATGTGACAAATTCCCCAGTATTGAACCTTCACGGCTGCCAAGCAGCATGCTGCAGAAGAGAACAAGGAGGGCTATAATTTTCTTTCTGTTGTTTTGTTATTTGACCTTCAATTTTTCAGTTGTCCTTGGATCAGTCTGGAACTAAATATAGTCCTTTCAGCATTATTTATATGTTTAACCCAAAGCTCCCCACGTGTGTCAAGGGACCATCACAACACTGTTCTAAATTGTTTTAACAGCTTATTTTAAATTGAAAAATGCCGTTTTTGAAAAGCTATTGTCAATTAATTATGATTCCACAAACTCCTACCAACTCTCTTGTGTTTTGTAACAATTTGCTCACAGCCTACAAGACAAAGCCTCCAACTTGCTCGGAGAAAGCTCTTGAAACTGTCCAGCCCTTGAAAACGCTGACTGATCTTTAGACTAACAAAATGATAATGATTTTGGCCACCAGCTATTTCCAAATGCAATGCAATTTACAAATAAAAAACCCATAGATGGATCAGCTGCATCCTTGGGGATCAACAGTCACGGGGGTTGAAACATCCCTTAGTTTGTAGAGATATAGTGCACTATTTGGAATTGGAAGCAAAATCCACCACATTCAAGAGGAAGTCATTAGTATTTGACTACATACAGTAATTTCTCCTGAACAGAGCAGCGTATTTTTCAGTCAAGAGGTTTTTGCCAAGAAAGGAAAAGACAAAACAGCCATTGCAGTGATCCTCCACGAAACCTTGAGAAACGACATTTTCTGCCTCAGGTGGGGCCTATGTCAGCTACAGAGCTAACCAAAACAACAGAGCTGGGCGGATGGACAGGTGGATGGGCACACATATACACACACCATTTCTATCACGTAAGAGCAATTTCCCCTATGTGATCACAATTATGCAAACAGCATCAGTTTCCTTTTATTTACATAACCAGTGTGAGCAACTTCAGAGGAGGATTTATGGTGCAGCTTGGGTTTTTGTGTGGGTTGCTCTTTTACTATATCAATATTATGTTTAACAACATTTTTTAGTCAGAAAAAAGTCCATGTGAAAGTTGAAAGATAACAAAAGGTAGGAGCATTATTTCTAAATGTTCTCAGGTAAGCAAGAAGAAAAACCACATACTGTTTTATCACTGGTCTAAGCAACACAAGCCAAATTCAGCCTGTGAATCTAAACGGCTTGCACTAGTAAACCAGCTTAGAGCGGTTATTTAAGAGTTCAGAATTTCTTGGATAATTAATGAAACAAGCTGACCATGTAAACTTTACCAAGATGTTTTTAAATCTTGCAGTCAGCTCTATAGCTTGACCCAAAATAGTGTCACCCAGAAAAACAGCCAGCCCCTGCCTCCAGCAACTGCAACGAGATTTCTGATTGTTAACCAGCCCCTTTTAACTCAAATTTTCAAAAGAACTAAGTACCTAAAATATTTTACTTCTTTGGGAAATAAAATAAAAAGTCAGCTACATTACAACACTTAGCTTTCATTTCCTTAACGCTCTGAGCTGAAACTACATAGAGGTTACAAGCCTAAATGCTCAGACACAAGCAAATCACCTTGGGAAACACTTTCAGCAATAGAAGTTGGGTTTTTTTTAAATTTGATTTATGTGCACTTGGCAGTCAGGGAAATTTCTACTGAACTTTTATCGCTGCTTCCTAATTTTACCAGAGCAATTGTGCAAAGTAAATGGAACTGAGTTCTCAAGCAAGTTTGAGACCCTGTTTCAATGATTCAGCAAACTCAGGTTTAGGGCAAGAAGTCTCTAATCAAAACCACCTCAGCCACACCACCCAAAGCCTACCAAGATCTGGTAGAAAAAACTCCAATAACTGAAATTTGTTAATGTGAAAAAGTGAATTTCAAACCACATCAAGTGCAGCCTATCTTCTCCCAGTAGCATAGCAGAAATGGTATAAACTATTTGTCTTGCACTCCAATTAAATGAATCAAAATTCTCTCATGTGCCCACTCTGGCCCAGATGAGATCTGCCTTAGAGAATGATCTGGTGCTGATGAGGCTGAGCCCACAGCCCAGGTGCTGCAGTGACATACTGGAGTGGTGGGGAGAGACTGCAGTTTTTCAAAAACACAGAACAACACATCAGCAACAGAATGAAGATATACAAGGCAAAACCAAGGCAGTGTCATAAAACACACTCAGGGTCAATAGCTAACATCCCTGTTATAAAAGTTCTATTGGTTTTACCCAAGGTTATTTCCTTAGCTGCCAGAAGTCATTTGGCTAGAGATGGGATAAGGGGGTTGCTTTGGGCACTGAGCATGATCTATCCAAGGATCAGATCAGTTATGTTCGGCTGTTTATTTGGAAGCTGTTTGTTCTGAGTCACTTTCTCTGTATTTATATACAAGTGTAAATGTACACATATGTGTGTACATACACGTATACTTACGAGGTGCTTACATAAAAGCTCTTGGGCGTGTTTTGGATGAGAAACCAATTATGTTCCTTCAGTTCTAAACCATGCTTTATCTAGACGACCAGAAGTAGGGTTGCCAAATTTACTGCACTCCTGCCCCCACAGCTAGCTCTAAGTTTCTTCACGTCTCAGAGACTACTGACTATTCATGGCCAAAAGATAGTCCATTAACCTAGCAATGTTCGAACTTTTATCACCTTTCCCTGCCCCTGCAAGGATAGATACTACTCCCCCTGGCCTCAGCTTAGGAACATCTGGCACAGCCACCATCCTGCTGTACAAAAGCACATCTCAGCAGGGGAAGGTGAGCAGAAAGATGCTGCTGAGATAAGATATACCTGCAGCTGCACCTCTGCCAAGGGCTGGCCAGCAACTACTCCCAAGCATGTGAGACTTTACCGCACACTTTATCTACCAGTTCCTCATCCAGACAACCCTCTGTCCTCTCCCATGCATGATTTCCTTCCATGGTACCTGTGCGTCTCAGACCCCACCCCCTTGCAACTTTTGACCATCCAGCTAAGCCTCTGAACTGTTCACTATAACTAAACAGAAGCAGGAGAGCAAGAGGTGCCATCAACCAAGGGCTTACAATAGACTGAAGGGGCCACTTCCTATTGCCTTCCACCAGTCTCATTCCTGCACCATGCTTGTGCCCAGCCACAAAGCTGCCACAGCACCGGAGAGAAACTCTTCCCTGACACAGAGACACAAGCAAGAACACACAGGGAAGCAAACTCTGAACAAGCTATTCTGCTGTATCCTCATACTTGCCATGTTTATGATGCACTCAGACTCACTCAGATTATTTCTGTCCCTCATCCTTGCACAAACAATAGTGCAAAGCCATTCAGAGGGAAGATGCAGTGTCTGTGGCTGCAGAGTCCCTGCAGCATATCCTCTAGCAAGTATACACTATTAAACAACAAAACATCTCAACTCATTATTAGTAATCTTATTATTACAGCACTGTAAAAGAAAAAAAAATGTGGGTTTTTTGTTTTTTTTTTTTTAAATGATAAAGCTGCCACTGTCCGGAGGAAACGTGTGCTTTGCACACACAGAAAGGCACACACGTATTTCATATGGTGCATTGCAAGCTGCACAGAATAGAAAGCAGCTGGAGGAAAATGGCTATAGAGAAATGGTTCTCCTGGGCATCATCTGTTGATTTGTTTTGTTTATAGAAGGAATGAGATTTTTATCTCTGCTCAAAATATAAAATGCTTCCATGGCACTGAGCTCACTGCTTGGCTATGCTCTCACTGAGGAACGTAAATAAAAAGGGGGATAAGGAGGGAGAGAAAGGGTTTACTGCACAGAATCCCTAGCAATGTCAAAAATTAAATAGAAAAATGTCTGCTAGTGATACAGTTAAAGCTTGAAAGAGGAACTGAGTCACCAGCTATCATGGAAATAAAGGCCTTGTTACCATGCTTCTTAATAGCTTGAGCCTACTAAAGCTGAGAAGGCAGGTTAGGGATAAACTACTCAAATCCCAAGTCTCAAATCCCAGCCTGAGTCCTGGCAGAATGAACACCCTTACACTGTAAATACACCAGTCCTTACAAGATTCATGGCCTGTGAAAGTGCAAGTTCCTACGGTCCTTCCACCATCTCGTGCCCACAGTTAATATTCCAAGCTCTCTCTGCAACCTTACTCTGGGGAGGCTCCTCACTGCTCTGTGCCTGACACTCAAGATCTGACGGTCTCTTTCAGTTAATAACACAGCTCTTTGTCCTAGGAGAACACCAGATGGTTGGTTTTCCACTTAAATTGAGAGCATTTCCATTTATGTTATCCAAAAGTTGTGTCTCAGGAAAGAAAATAAATTGTAAAACCACTGAATACTGAACTACTGCAAAAAATTTAAACTTTTTAAAGGTTAAAAACACAACCACTGAGGATGGTGTCCTGACTGTGAGAAATTATCTAAGGTCTAAAACATTCTAGTAGACAAACAAATTCCAAGATACTTCTGAAACAGGCAAGGCTTAAGGTTTGCTGTCCCAGCAAGGTACATTTCTCACAAAGCTGAGGATCCTTTATCTTTGTACCACCTATTCTCAGCTCTAAAGAGGGGATGAGAAATAGCAAGCCAGATACATACCTAGAGGTGAAGGCTGCTGAACGTTACTCCAAACAACCCTGTTTCCTGAGCTAAAGAGTGGATCTAAAGTCTTTCTGGAACCACTGAGAGGTGTTTGCTCTTCCTAAAGCTGTTGGCGAGAGCTCTGACCTGAATGGCTACCGAGGAAATAGTCGGTCAACTCAGAGTCCTGTAGTGGGTACAGTTTGTCATAACTTTCAGAGACATTAATCAATCCAGTACAATAGTGTTATACTCACTGAAATCCATCCTAACGTACAGCTTCTCAGTTTTTCTGCCTTGAAGCTTATAGTAAGAACTGTCTCGGGGAGACTGCTGCATCTCGACCCATGATGAGTATTTCGAAAAATCTTAAACCAGAGGTTTGTTAAAGTCTTTGGAGAACAAACAGACCATATTGATTTTATAAGAAATGGAAGAAGGCCCTTGCAGCCTTGACCACCATCAGTCTCTGTCTCTCATGCCAGCATGCAACCCATGGAAGATCCTTCAGCTGCTCCTTCCTCACCCAGGGTGCTTTATTTCATCTCTTTCCCACATTTCAAACCACGTGCCTTGACGACCTCTTCAATTGTTATAGCTCTACTGAGAGGGTGTTTACACAAAAGCTCTTTGGAGCTTTTTGGATGAGAAACCACAAACATTCATGTGCAGATTACATCAGATTTATTGCTACCGAGTAAGTTAAAACAATACTTAGGATTGCAGGTTCAGAACTCTGCCAACAGTTCTCATCCAAGAGTATTCATTCAGCAGGAGCTTGTGATCCTACAGTTACCAATTATTCATCTCCTCTAAGTCCACTGCGTTTTCATGCTTCCCATACCCCTCAACTCCTAATGAGTATCACAAGGCTTGTACTAGCTGACAGGAACTATTTCCAAGGAAATAGACTTTATTTTGTCAACACAAGCACCCAGAGACTGCTCCATTCTCCTTTCCCAATATACACCTCAGCTCAGCTCCTGTCTTCCAGGCTCAATCTGTAATGACCCACTACAAATTCATATGGAGTCTTATCCTCCTGTGCCTGTTCTTCCCAGTCCTTTTCCAGCTGGGCATCCAGCTTCTCTTGCTACCCAAGTAACAAAGTAATATAACAGGTTTTGCCCTTTCCCTTGTTTGTTGTTCCTTACTCCCCTAACAACGTCACAGGTTCTGCAGAACACTGAAAGCTGGTCAGGAGAGAAACTACCAAAGGAATGGATATGGAGAATCTCCCACATTCTAGGTGACCCCTGCCTTAAAACCCTTGTACTCCTGTACTCCTTGTACCTGCACATCACTCCAGTCCTAGAAAATATATGTCAAATTAACACGTAAAGCTTAAAAGAAATTGACACCAGTGTAAGCAATGGCACATAAAAGTGAGGGAAGGAAGAGGCAGACATTGAACATAATTTTCTTAAGCTCCTCTATTATTACTGTAAAAGTGAAAAAAATGCACATCCAAAACTAAACCAAAAAACAGTTTGAGCTCTTTCTGCTGTGTGCTCAGTTAGTGCACACTGAGCTCGTGGAAGAGTAAACTTTGTTTTCAGTGGGGAAAAAAAAGCCAAAAACAAAACCAGGGGGATAAGAGAGAGAAAAATCCATCTGAAGATTTTGGGTAGGTCAAGGCAAGCTGATAAAAGGCAATCTCTCAATCATTTGTCAATATTTTATTTTAAAATATTTTTCAGACAACTCTATTAAGTACTGTATAAAACTTCCCCACAGAAGAGCAAGGCATGGCAATCAAAGGGATTAATTACCTGTGAGCCAGCAATGAGGACAAAACATAGCAAACACTGGTATGATTGAAGTCTGATGCAAGGATAAAAAGGAGTGAAGAAGAATATAGGCAACTTTCTTTAAATGATGTATTAAAGTGTTAAAGGAGACAAGAGAAGGGAGAACACAGGTCTGTGCTTCAGCACTGAGGAGTTCTAATCTGTCAAAACTGCCCAAGTTTTAACTTTTCATTTAAGAGGGAGGACAGGCAGGCTGGCAGGACATTTGGTCTGCTATCTGAAATATGTGACAAGTCCACATACTTTGGAGCACCCCGGTGCAGGGCAGTCACAGGACCTGCCAGTATGCTCCCCTGGGGTTCAGGAAAGAGCAGAGTTCATGGCATTGTTTGGAGACTTTGCAGCAGACGTGCAATTAAACGCACAGACACAGAAGAGACAGCCCCAGTGCAATGCCATGGAGTGCCCCACTGCTTGTACAGGCAGAGCCTCCTCTCTAATGAGGTTCTTTACATTGCCTTCTTCCACCAACTAATTTCAAATCTATTTAAAGCAGTGTATTAAGTTCCTCAGGTTCCTAATAGAGTCAGTAGATGGAGGCAGGAGCTCCTAAAAGTTAATTCAGAGTCCCCAAAATCAGTTTGAGAGGTGCCTGAATATCCCAAGTTAAACAAAGCAACCTGCCCCAAGGTAAACAGCAGATCAAAAGTTAAAACCAAAGTGCTGGTCCAGAAGAGCTAAGCGAAGCTCCAGAGATGAATTCCAGGCAGAAGTTGCCTGATGGAGAAGTCAGAGTAATTCGCCCCCTTAACAATCCCTCCTGCCTCTGCAACCCAGTCCAGACCAGACCCAGCCCACTGCAAGCCCTGCAGGAAGGGAAAGCAGAAATGAGATGGCTCAAGGGCTGCATCCAGCTCCTGTTTGCTCTTGCATCATCTGTGTGCATTTGCAGCATGCTCCATTGGACACTACATCTGGAGACCATAAGAGAAGGAAGGAAAGGAAAACTGAAGGAAACTATCCTATCCTTGTACATCTACCTAAACATATTAATGCTCTAATCTCCATGCACTAAAAACTCTGCTTTAATACGGGATTTAATGAGGCATGAGAAGGTTTAGGGAAAAACAAAGGCCACAAAGAATTAATAGGCTGGATATTGACTTCTTTTACACAGAGTTTTTAGGGTAAATGCACCTTCATAAAAGCCAAAAACTCAGCAACCCCATGAGGGCCTTCAAATAAACACTGCTTGACATGTAATATCTAAATTTAAAACAAAGCAACTTGAAAGTAAGAGGTTTCTCAGTTTTGAGGTGCAGTGCAAGCAAGCAAAACCAAAGCTGCACAGCACTAGAGGCCCAGCTACATTTATCAGAATAACCAAGGTGCTATAACAGCCTCTGAGGACATCCCAGAGAATCTAGCTCTGAAGCTGCAATAGCAACAGGAAACTATTCGACCTCTTACCAAAAAAATAAGATAACTTTGTTTACCTGAAAGCAGCATAATCAGGGCACTGAGTGAACTTCTTTCTGGATGATCAAATCTACTGTTTTTTCCAGAGAAAGAAAGTATTTAGTCATTTGTGATGTGGCACTTTTCCAAATTATAATTCAGTAGCTAACTCTGCTCTTTCTCAGGCTCACCTAGAGATGCTTGATTTAGCTCAAAGACAAGGCTTATATTGCACAGCTGTGGGATCAAATTATGTTTGACACATTAGTGGGAATTCCGTATTTGCTCGATGTGAAACTGCATGACAAAGACAATTCAGAATCTTTTAGGCTTTTTTTGTGTCATCAACAGCACTTTGCTGCTGTTTCCTGTTGAGTCAGATCCTCCCAGCTTTCATAATGGGACATTCGAACGAAGGGGAGGGAAGCAGAATGATTTCCACTGACATAATGGCCATTTTAGGGAGAAAGAAAAACACCAGCTGGGGTTAACAGAATATAAAACCCCCCAAACTTCCCTGCCTTCTGACCCTGTAAAGCTGATGCTGCGTTCATTGTAAACTGAGAAGCTACAAGGTTGTAATAGGGGAAGATTCATTAGGGACTGTAACCTTAGATCCCAGCTCAGAGGTCGGCCATGGCTGCAGCAGGGATGTGGAAGACGGAGACAAGTTCAACAGCCAGAGCCCAGCAGCAGTACAGGAGCACCAGCCCCTGAGCACTCACTGTCTCCAGAGCTGTGCTTTCTGCCAGCGAGGGAAGCAAGCTTGCTTTAACACCTGAGAATTAGGATGTCTCTCTGAACCTCTCAGCTCAAAGAGCCTGACACGGGAGTGGAGCTGTATGCCTTTCTGAGTGTATATTGATGCTCCTTACCCAGGCCTCTTTCCAGCCACAGTGGTCCTTGCAACCCTGTGCCTTTGATGGCAGCAGTGACAGGTAAAAAAGTTAGGGTCTACCCACCCACAGTCAGTGGTGGATCCAGAAAGGATCCAAGCTTTGTACTGCCTTTCCCTGGATCTGTCCAGAAGCATTATCTGGATGTATTAGGGCGAATAATCTCCTCATGTTATGCCCGCACTCAGGTCATAAGCCTAAAGCTCTGGCTATCAAACATCTTTGATAAATACTGATTTTTCGAGGAGCAAAAATTGGCCCAAGATCTAGTATTAGATAGCATCTAGTTGGGGGGGTGGGGGAGGGGAGAAACAAAAAACAAACAAACAAACAAACAAACAACAAAAAAAAAAAACAAACAAAAAAAACCACAAAAACAAAACAAACAAAAAAACCCACAACCAAATCACCTGAGATCTATTTGACCTCAGTTTTACCTAACTCAAGCCCAAAGAGCAAAGTTCTGCAAAACCAGAATGAAGTTTTTCTGGAGAAAGATTACCTCTAACCTTTCCCTTTCCAAAATCACAGGATGCCAAGTAATGCCAAACAAGCAATCGTCCTGAAGTCACCTGTGTTGAAATGCTACCTGTCCTGAGATCAACTTCTGATGTGGCCTAGTACAGGTGTGGAACTAACATGTCCCCCATGTCTAATTATCTCCCACATCTACCTGTATGCAAACGTCTAAACTTAAGATCAGAGGAAGAAAAATATTTAGTTTTCATTCTTTTTGGTCAGAAACCGCAAATGCTTTGGGTCAGGATTGACATGCTATGTCATGAGTGGGCATCACCTTGATCCAGTGGAACCCAAATCTCTTAGTCTCTCTATATATGTTTGTAACACAAGTGATTATTAATATTACTGTAAAAATGTAGAATGCAAAAATGTGAAAATTACATCTTTCTGAATTACTCAGCTTTTCAGAAACAGACAAGAACACCATTAGTATATGTTTTGCTATGTTTGAAAGCATGTAATTAGACGGGTATCTTACAAACATAAACAAACACTCCCATCCAACCTCCATGTTTCTAAAAAAACCCAGGTTTGTTTAGACAAGGGATTGATAATCCAGTTTGAACACAAGTATCTGAATGCTGTGACAGCTTCTTCATAATGCTCAGCTTATGGTACATTAAACTTTAAAGCAAGATAAACTCCTGCTTTCATTTTATCAAACATCTACCCAGACAGCAAAAAGAAAGACACAAAGCAATGTTTGCAGCTACAGCCAAGCATGGGATATCCAACTCAGCATATGTTTGAAATGAAAATGAACAATATGTTGCATAGATATACCACTGTATTTTTCAATAGAGAATATCACTGGGATTTGTAAATGTTAACCTCACCCCTCCCTTAAGTGTTTGATTTTATTTCATGCCTGAAAAAAACCCTGAGATTCCCAGAGATTAGGCAAATAGAGACAGCAGTACTTGCAACTGAGAAAGAAAATGCTCTTAAAAGAAACTGGTCTGATAATCAGATAATCTGATAAACAGTTTGGGGGGAAAAAAATCACAGGGGGTAGGAGGGACACAGACAAGAGATTTTTTAGGACTGCTAAGTGTTATGCCACTGGTATGACTGAACTTTAGGTATTCAGCCATATTATGCCTTTTTGTGGTAGATAAAAAAGTAATTTAGTTGTCTATCACAATAGCAATGATGTAGCAACAGCCATTGAAGAATCCGTGATATGAAGTCTGCAAGAAGAGACTTTGACTTACAGAGAACAAGTATAATGGGGATTGTAGCAGACAACTAAGTCCTTCAGGAGTGGGGAACACCAAACAGGTTTGAGGATCTCTCAATCCTCTTAAATTAACAGATTACCAACAAACCACCTCAGGTTTCACGTCTGAAGAACCTATGTGCCCAGAAGTTATTCAGTTATTTCTACTCCCAACATTAAATCAACTACCTCAAAAAGCCTCTCCTTATAGCTGACTTAAGGTCATCTGGAAGACAAACACAGATTTTACTTGCTTCCACTGATTTAAAATTGACATGCTGCACCAGAAGCATTACCCTTATTCTACACTGATGACAACACATGAGGAATCAGAGGTATGCTATTAAATGATTTGTTATACAGAGTTATTGATTATCTTCATTATACCATAAATAATAGACTAAAAAATTATCAAATCATTCAAGTTTCTTCCTAAGAACTCTATCTTCCCCAGAAGTTTATTTTTATGCTGCTATAGCCTCTCCTCCCTTTCCCAATCAACCCATTCTTCATATGACCTCACCATACCCAAAAATGTGAAGAGATTGGTCTTATCACAGCTTAACAAGATACCACCTGGCAGCTGAACTGTGACAAATCACAGCTGGCCTTATAATACACACACTAACAGTGACTGAGGCCGAGCTGATGGACAGCAGCTCAAGGCTGTCATTTAAACCACTGAGTACCCCCACCCACAAAAATCATGCGAAGGAAATAGCTCAATAGCGTGACAGTTGCCATCACCATGTTCCTATTCCGGTGTGCATCAGATCTTTTGACTCTCTCCTCTACCTGAAACTCCCTTCTGTTCAGCCTTACTAAGCCTTTTGCAGCCAACAAGGTGGACAAACTGCCTGTTCTTTGTACTCACACAAGAGTTGACACATGACCCCGATCAATCATAAGCTACTACCATAACAATATTTACAACAGAAAATATTCATTCCTCCCTTCCCCCATGACTGCCCCTCTGAAAAGGTACAATCCTAGCAGAAAAAGCTAGAAAAAAAATAATTCAGGAGTTATTAAAAAATGAGAATAAGGCTTAGAATGAAAACATAAACATCAAAGGAACTTTAGGAGTTACTACTTTATTATCACTCCTGTCATACACAACACTCATGTTTTCTGACTCCTAGAAGAGCCAGATAATCAGGTATGCAACATGACTGTAATAAAAACATTCTCTAGCATTAACAACCTGCATTTCTATGGGCAACCATTTTACTGTTTAAATAATTCCTTGAACCCTAGGTTTCAGCCATGAATAAAGGAGTCTGTGAGCATGCATTGAGCTTTACTCATTTGTTTAAACAGGCATGCAGTACAAAAAACTGTACAAAATAGATTAAAAATGAATAAGTTTACAAGTTTGAACAACAACCACCGCACTAGCAGATGTGCTTCAAGACATTACCTTACAGGTTCGGTCACTGCATTTTACTGAGATAAATGGGTCTGAATAACTTAGCCACCAGGCAAAACCAACAATAGCCCACAGGTGTTGCCCAGCATATTTCATTGCAGTTTTAGGCTCCTCATTTGATTAGTGACCTGTAGACACCTGTATTTAATAAGCTGCTTAAAAATCAACCTGACCTGTAGATCAACAAGACTGGGCAGTAATAACCATTGGCAGGGAAGAGTATATAACATTTTCCCCATATAGAACTTCAGCTTCCTTTTCTTGATGCTATCACAGAATTCACCTTCAACCAGCAAAGGAGGCACACTGAATGGAGTGTCTCTACTATTAGAGAATTTCCCACCTCACTGCTAAATTGAACTTTTTGAAACTTAAATGATAGACACTCAGTTCAGCAGTGACTGACCACAGCCATGAGCCTGCCTTAACTCTGCAATTAGCGCTAGTTTTGTTTATGGCGAGACTGAATGTGCACTAAAACACCGCGTTATAACTTCAAGGGGGAGAACTGCCTTCCCTAAACGGAACAGGAAAATGAGGCCCTGGACAAGGATACATCAGAATGTACCCAAAGTTTACAAAGAGCACTTCTGTGTCTTCAGAGATTTCTGCACATCTGGACATGTACCATGTGGAAGTATCAGGCTCTTTCAGGTAACTCACAGGTGGTCAGACCTCACCAGCTGATCTGCTGCTTTTCTGAACTGTGGATGTGCCTCTGTCCTCCTTCCCATCCCCTTAAACTCACAGAGATGCACAGCTTGGCAGCTAAACAGCATGGTCTTACTTAATGATCTAGAGCTGCCATTCTTTTCCTGGTAAAATTCAAAGAAACTAGGATTTGGACATTTGTGATGATTTGGGGAGATCTTGTTAAGAAAGCAGGGCCTACTCGATATGGCCTTGCATGTCAGATATGAATTTGACTCTTTTTAGTCTCTCTAGACCCTCCCTGGACACAGAAGGAAGTTGAAACTCAACAGGGTGAAAGAATGACAAAATACGTGCAGAAGTGATCTGTCACTTACACTGCTACAATGATTGTGCTAAACTCATGGTTTAGCATCACTATTCTCTTCTAGATTATCTTTGGGGTTTTGTCAGATGTTCCTTCTCTACAACCATACCTGCACCTTTTTCTTGAACACTCTTACAGTTGAGAGAAAAGATTCTTTGACTGGAAAGCAGGATTTGAGAATGTATACAAGTAAAAACAGTCAGAGAAGTACTCCCAGTTCAGTTAATTTAATTTCTGAAATAAATTCTTGAGACAGGGTGGGTTTTTTCATTTCAGCACAGCTCACTGCAATGCCTACTGTGCTAACCATTAGGGCTGCTATTATTCTGATTTGTATCCACTAGTCAGTGCAGAAACAAGAGAGGAAGTTCAAGCAACAGTTAAAGTGTCTGTACACTTCAGCCAAGAAACCTGGCAAGGGACGAGTATGCAACATAGTACAGAGAAGAAGTCCAACGAAAACTTGGTTTCTTTCTAACCAGTGTTCCTGCTGCCCACAGAAACTATATAAGAAACCAACAGGTAAGTTGGACTTTTTTTATTCTGAAGACAATTTTTGTTAGCAGTTTGTTGGTAAAGCACTTAGAAAACAATACTGCAAGGCAGAGAATTCTCTAAAAGCATAGTGAGTTTTGTGAATATTTACTACAACCTCTGCATCCAAACCAACTCCCCCTCCATTTCCCTCCCAGGCAATTACCTTCCAGTTTCCCCATATGAATAAAAGACTCTCTAGACGTTTGTGGAGCTTCAGCAGGCTTTGTGTCTGATATGCAGCCCATACCACCGTTATCACTTACCAATACAGCAGGACCAGGAAGACCACCAGCAAAGCCAGGGTGACCCTTGTACTATTCATTTCTACAGAGGCAAATGCCAGGAGATCTACAGGCTCCATTTTCCTCCACTACAGCTCCAGCCTTGTGTTCTGAGAGCAGGGGAAAGCCTCCTCAAGAGCTGATAAAACCTTGCACTGCTATATGAATGACATCTGCAACAAAACAGGAACCGAGAGAGCAAAACATGTCAACTACGAACTGCAAGCCTCTCCTCTTCTCATCTACTGCACGCTCAGACAGAACTCGAAGGTTCCCTGAATGGTAGAATGTAGCAATTTCCCCCTCCCACTGTTGTTGACTGTCATGCCCGTAAATATTTACATACCCACCGCTTGAGACATTGGTGCTGCTGAATAGGCTTTTAGACAGCAAGTATGGGAAACTGGGGAATGTGTGGGGGGAAAAAAAGAGGGGAAGAGAGCCTGGCCATGTTACAGATCACGGAAGAAAAATATAAAGACACTTTCAGGGGTACCCTGACATACAAACAGTGGAATTCTCTAAAATACCAAAAATAGAGCATTTTTGCAACATAAAAGTTCATTAGCACCTTAGTTTACAAGCTGGTTATGTCTTGAAAGAAAGGAACAGGGTAAACTTTAAATTATCACAACTAAAAGGAGGAACTAGAGGAAAACTCTGTGAGAGAAGACCATCAACCTGTTACACACTAAAGTTACCAAATTCCATAATTAAAAAAATCTTCAGGATAACACAGCAGCAGCTTTCAAGTAAATGCCCTTGCCCACGACAAAATTCCCTGAACTGTCCAGTATTGTTTCTTACTTATGGAACTATAAATACTCATATATGTACTGCAGACTTCCCAGTCATCCTAAACAACGTATCCAAAAGTGAAGGAAATCAATGCTATGCAAAAACTAAGTTCCTGAATTATATGGTAACCTTGAGAAAGCGAAATTCTGTAGAATCTGATTCTCATAACACACCAGATGAAGAGTGGTTTCTTCTATTACAACCCCAAGACAATAGCTTAGATTTAAAGTGCAAGGCTTCTCCAATATCACTGTATTACATTTCCTGCATTTATCAGAGAAGTTAATAATATAGGTATCAAAAAAAGTAAAGTCTCTAACACAATGGAGTTTAATTTTAAGAAGATTTGGCTCTACTCTAACTGAATCACTGCTATTTTGGTTCTCCTGTGCTTCACAGCTGCATTAATTCCCCTCCAGCCTCAGATCCTTGCAGAATAAGTAAAAGGTGTTAACCAGCTCGTCAGCTCCACAGAATAGGGACGTAGATCACAGAAAACCTTGCTTGTGTTAACAATTCTATTGCTATTCTGGGTCAATAACAGCTCTGCTGGTTTGCTGCTGCTGGCAAGTTATCTGAGAACAACTACGGCAGGAATCAAGACCAGTGACACAAGGAATTAATCAGCAGGCACAAGCCAACCCCAACCAGCAACTGATTTTGTGGGACTTAAAAAAAAGAAAAACAAAATATCCATATGCATTAAAGTCTCTTCAAAAAACTAATCACCACAAGCATAGAAGGTAAGAAATAATGTTCTGATAACACTGTACTTTTATTTACTTGGCTTTTTAGTTTAAAGACATATTTTTCAGCATATAGAGTTCAGATGCTCTCCTATTAAAGTCAACTGCATAACTCCTATCAGCACACACAGGTCAAGTACAGACTCACTTGTCTTTTAAGAAACATTGGAATCTTTCGCCAGTCACATTAGGAAATAGGTGGGATGAATAGTTCTCAAATGCATGGATTACAAAAGAAAATAGACTCTCACATCAGCATACAGTTTGTAAGACAACACATAATCAAGCTTTTCTTTTCATCCTTTTCTGGTTTTGACGTTGGTGTTTGTTTTCTTTTTTAAGCGTCATCACCTGTTATTAGCTGAAGGATTTTAACTCAGCACCTCCAACCATTAGGAAGGGTGGCACACACCATCGACTCCAAAACCTACCCGGAGCACTCCTCATCACAGACCCATGCACCCACAGTTATAATCTCAGTTAAGGATCTCAGCTCTGTGAAGAGTCACATAAATCCATATGATGCTTTGCAGGGTGGGGAAAAGGAGTCAGGGATGCAGACATCAATGAAAACAGGCTATTTATCAATCCTGAGTCTCTCTTTAGAGGTCCTTTACATGAGAAATGTCATCCTAATTAACCAGTTAATAGCACAGATATTTTTCACCAACCTCCTTTCCTTTTGTTGAGCCAAGCTGAAAAATATTATAGTAGCATCAGAGAACTAGAGAGACAAAGTCCCCACTAACCACATGCTGGAGGAAGCCAGAGGCAAGCCAAAGCGGAAGAGAGCCTTTTCCTCTAAGACTGCTATGAGTCAGCAGCACTGTCTGCATTTGCCTCCATCAGGCTTCACTCCAAATTGCATCTACCAAGCTTTGCAGCTCCTTGACACGGTGCCATCCAAGCTCTTCTCTCCTGCAGCAAGTAAATTCCATAGATCACTGCCTTGCTCATCACAAACAAAACGTTATCTACAAAAAGACATCCATCACATCCCTCCTTCCCCGGCACTGCCTTGGAGCTCCCCAGCAAGTGCCAGACCTGCAAGACAGAAGCAGTTCAATCCTGAACAGCCAGAGCTTCAGCCTGCACAGATGTTGGCAGCAGTAAGTATTAAACAGGGAAGTACATAACAGCATTCAAAGTCTGAGGAACTGAATTGTTTCTCAACTGAAAAAGAAAAAAGAAAAAAAAAAAAAGCCTGGCACCCAGACAATCCAGGTTTTACAGGAAGCCTTCATGCCTCAAAGCCCTGTCTGACTGCAATAATATTTTCTGTAAATGCTCTTCCAAAAACAATGCATTTTAACTTCCAAATGATTACAACTGTGGCTGTGAATGTCAGCAATGGTTGACATACACAAGTATCATTCCAACATGAAATACAGAGCTTATTACCAAGCAGAATCATAGACCTTCTAAGTAAACCTAAATCACGTTAAGGACTTTGATTTGTCTTCAAAGCATATCAAATGGAAAGTGTCGTCTTATCTGTTTTAGAAGCTAATGACTACACCAGCTAGACTAACCACACACTCCTGCTAATGACCAAATTTGACTTCTCTCATGCTATTCTACCTTGTATGTTTTAGGTCTATAATAATGTAATTAAGGCTGAGCCACACCAACTTTATCATAGGTGAAGGAAGCCCAGGCTCTATAGAAATTTGTAGCACAGATCAACTATATTCTGCTATAGACAGCTTAGCAACAAAATACTGCAGACCAAAATACCACAAAACAGCTTAAAAAAAAAAATCAGAGACTTGTTTATGTATAAGCTTTAACAAAGCCCACATACAAAAATGAGTTAGTATATATGATAATAATTTATCTTAAAGACAAAAACATTTCCAAAGCCAAAATGAGTTCGTAACGTCTTGAAGGTAGACCAATCAAAAAGATGAAAGACACATTTCACACGGATTTTTTTTAAATTTAAAACAACCCTAATATCCAAAGTACTGGGAATATTAATGTATTGGAATAGAGGGATTTATAATGGCCATCTGTGACTTAATTATTACGATCCCTGTTCAAGGATTGATTAGGCTGATTAATCAGATGATTCTGTACTCCTGCATGACAAACCATGATAAGCTACCCAACAGACAGACCACCAAGGCACCAGAGTCTACTAATAAAGATCTTGCTCTACTTTCAAAACAGATGGGAGCACCAAAAGGACACCACGAGCGCATGGAAAGTTCTTGAACCACCTTGAATAAAACCACTCCAATAAATTGGATCTCAAAAGGCAAACACAATAACTGTAAAACCACTCTGAGGAGGCCACTTTCATGACACTTCCAACTGAGAAACTGAAAGACACACTTTCACACTTAAATTATTTTGCCAAGTCAGAACCTGGTTATATTAACCTAAATGCTTCTCAGTAAACAGGCGCCCAGCTTAAAATACTAGGAAAGCTAAAATATTATGCAAACTTGTACTTCACTAACAAATCTAATCTTAGCTGACTAAAAGTTTTGATTCTTCAAACTCAGACAATATCTTAGGTGCTAAAAAGCTCGTTATGCTAACTAAATGTAGTGCCACTGTATTAAGTCCCCTCTAAAAGCAACAAGCTGTGAGATATCCTAGTTATTGCAGAGAACTCCACTTAGAAATAGCACAGGTTTTGTGGTCAAAAGGAATGACAGTTTCTTCCTCTTGCTGTGAGAGTTCAGAATGAGTTTCTAAAATAAAGTTACCTTTGCTAATAGTGACATTAAGATCTTGCATCCCCTGTGAAATTCCAGAGAAAGCAGAAATTACTGTAACATCTGCTGCCTGTCGCCAGGCATTTCTAAGCAAATTGACTTTATTAAATAATCGGTAACTTGTTTATATTTCTATAGCTTGCTTTAGAAACATTGATTGATTCAAGCAATCCTATAATTTCATTCTCCTATAAACTTGACTGGAGATAAGTAAGGATTTATGTTGATGGATCAATAGCTCCACAATGACAGCAAAAGCCAAAGAACCCTGCCTAGGCTAGTCTTGTAGTTGCAGAGAGATGTATAAATCACAGAATATACTGAGTTGGAGGGACCCACAGGGATCATCCAGTCCAGCTCTCAGCCCTGAACAGGACCATCTCCAAGAGTCACACCATGTGCCTGAGAGTATCATCCAAACGCTTCTTGAATTCCGTCAGGCTTGGTGCTGTGACTACTGCCCTGGGGAGCCTGTTCCAGTGCCCAACCACCCTCTGGGGGAAGAGCTTTTTTCTAATATCCAACCTGACCCTTCCCTGACTCAACTTCAGGCCATTCCCTCAGGTCCTGTCACTGGTCACCACAGAGAATTGATCAGTGTCTGCCCCTCCTCTTCCCCTCACAACGAAGTTGTAACTGCAATGAGGTCTTGCCTCAGTCTCCTCCAGGCTGAACAGACCAAGTGACCTCAGCTGCTCTTCATACAGCTTCCCCTTAAGGCCCTTCACCATCTTCCTTGCTCTGCTTTGGAAGCTCTCTAATATCTTTCTTACATTGTGGTGACCAAAACTGCACCTAATATTCAAGCTGAGTTTGCTTTTGTAACAATACCATGGTAAAAACTAGTAAATTATAATTTCTTTTGTGAAGTTCAATTTTTAAACACCATGAAAAATACCTAACTGTCTTTGTTTGATTGAAAAGCTACTCTAGATAACAAATTCCAGGCTTGAATTCTCCAAACTGGATTTCAGTGCTTGAGCACAGGTCAAAAGAACTCTGAAAAACTTAACAGAAGTACCTTGTTCTATAACTTAATTAAATAAACTGTGCATATTGACTTCTCTTTCATCCATTAGCTGGTGGGATTGACACCACAATGTACAAAGCCCAGTCCTTTCCTGCTGGTTTTCCCCAATTAATAGAAATATTTTGAGAGCTCAGTGTGCTATCTCTAGCTACTACATTCCCCACCTTACCTCTCCAGCTTACAGTTCAATAATTTTACTGCGGAATCTTTTCAATATGATACAAAGATAAACAGACTGACAAAGATTAGAGGATGACTACATGCAGCCTCCTTAAAATCAAGGCTGGCACCTCAGAGGCAATTAGCCATAGCAACCAGAACCACGTGGAGCACTGCAATGGCTCCTGAACTGCCAGCTGGAGAAACCTGGGATATCGCATCCTTCTAGGTGCCCTGACAGGAGAAGGGGAGCTGAAGAACAAACAGAAAGGACAGCAGGGAGAAGAGCAGTAAAGAACAGGTAGACCTGACCATCTTGTTGCAGGAGGACAGTTGCAGCTGTCCGCCCTACCTTCTGCATGGGAAAAGGACAAGCCAAATGCTGGATGAACATGCTGTTCAGTGACTCTTTCAAAAGCAGCTGATTGCTGATGCAGACCATCAACAGCCTGTGCACATGGCCTCAAAATGGGCTGTCAGGGCCAGAAGGCGGGGTGGAATGAGATCTGAGGGCAAACCCCACATAGACCATCCCTTGCCAAGGGGTGAAGGCTCACCAGGCTGAACATTGGAGGCAGGTAACAAGGTTCATTGGCACAGCAAAGAGTGAACCGGGACCAGGGGCTGCGCAGGGATTCAAGTCAGCCACTGAGCGCCCAGACCCAAACTTCAGTGGAGTCCTGGGCCCCTGGGAACACTTGTCAGTGGGGAGTCTCAGGTGAGATCAGTCAGGACAATTACCATTTACTGGTGCCCTCAGTGCCCTGACAAACTCAGTACTAAAGTAAAAAGATAATGACAGGCACATGGGAGTAGGGTAATTGAAAAAGTAAATTCCCTAATGCAAAAAAATTCCCTGTCAAAAGCCTATATGACAAAAGAGTAAGGCACCAAAAGTCTCAAAAATCATGAACCTCAGAAAAGGTAAAGAAGTATTCTTCACCTGGGATCCACTACTGTTTCTTCAAATACCACGTGCTTCCAGGAGAAACCTCACAGACGTGAATGGAGAATGTCCCCTCGGGTTATGGCCTTCAGCCTGACAAGAAGCGGGAACTGTGGGCAGTATCAGTTCTTCCTTTATGCTTTATCTCTAATGGTCTAAAATCATAGGATTTGAATGCCTCCTTGTTTTGGGGTCCTCTGAGGTGAATAATAGAGAAAAAAAGAATGAGCAAATGAATATGCAATGTATTAGATGATACAAACATGCCAAAAACAGAAGAGGTACTACATCTCAGGCACCACCACCACCTGGTCTCTGCACAAAAGGGCAGTAAACTGGAACAAAGGAAAAAGAAAGGTCACAATCAAGCAAGTCAGACTAATACTATTGCCACAGCAATGGTTCTCACACCTCAAGAAGCCCAGAGGCTATTAGTTTACATCCAGATGTAGCAAGGCAACCTGACTGCAAACTCAACCTTGCAGCTCAAAGTAATCAAAGAACAGTCCCAGTTCTTCAGCAATTCTTTAGTGGCATCCACAGAGCCACTCTTTTAGGATATAGAAACATCCCTTCACAGGACATGGGAAGCTCTCCTGGAGAACATCAGGTACAGAGTTTGGTAATGCTGCTCTGACTCCTGTACACAGCCAGGGGAAGTTGTTACCCTGTTGTCTCTCTTGCCTTAGAAAATGTTCCCCTTGATAAGCATTTCAAAACTACAATAACTTCACTGTGAACAATCATGACAAATATTTTCAGATGGCAGTAAGAACATAAAATATATGGAGCACTGGAACACACAAGGCAGGAAGACATACAGCACCTTCAGACTATAGGGCAAATGCAGAGGCAACATAAGGTACATTGAAAAGCCTTGTTTTCACTCACGGCCCTATCAAGGGGGTATTCACTGCCTAAATGTATGCATCACATGATGAATAATTCTTGGTAGATCATGCCAAGTTTTCCCAAAGGCCTTCTTAGCAATATGAAAGGGATCACAGACAACTAACATGCAAATTGCAGCCCCCTCATATGTGGCAGAAGAGCACATGCAACATACGGGTGGCTTTAGTGTAGTTCAGCCTTTTGTGCTTTCTCATTCATTGGGGTTTTTTGCTGCAGTCCTTTCTGCTGACCACTTGTACACTAATTCACCAAATCAGAAATCCCTTCAGCTCTCTCATTCTCAGCAGATATGTTATAGCACAGACATACATAACTGATGAGGGGACAGAAAAAAAGAAAAAGTGAAAAGAAAACATACACAATCGCAAAACCAGGAATTTCCAAATTTCAGGTTATTTCTGCAAGTCTTGGCTTAGTTGAGGTTTTTGCTAAAGCACTGGTTGTCCATTTGTGCAATTGTGACAAATACAGTTTTACAGGGGACAAAGATGATCAAGCTCAAAGCAAGGAAAAAAATGCTCCAAAGCTCTGAAACTCTAAAGATCAGGACTAAAACACTAATTAAACTATTTTAATTGCTCAATTTAAAAAATGCATGTTCTTCCCGCAGTCTCATGAATATGAGAGTAAATTTGTGATTTCTCAATGCTTGAGGTTAGCGATACTTGCAAAAAGGCATGACCTGCTAGCCATGAGAAGAGAGGTTAAGTGGAAGAGTAAATAACCTGATGTATGAGTTGAAACAGCAAGAAAAACTTATTCTCAACAAGATTTCAACCCTGCTGAGACTTCTTTTAACTTGCTCTCTCAAACTCTAGTGTAGTTGGGATCTAAGCCTAAGGTTCATTGAGTCCAGCCTCCTACCTGCTGATGCCTTCTGCTAAGTGGCAGATAAGCCCAGCCTTATATCGTAGCTGAGCAAGTGTGAAAAGGAAGCGTATCCTTCTCAGTGCAAAGACAGCTTTCTCCTTAAGAGCCCCTGCTCTATCTGTGGCAGTTCAGACTAACTAGAAATGCCAGCAACTACCCAGATGCATGACAGAGGAGCTGGGACTACTTCAGACAGCCCAGGGACAGTGGGATGTTATGAACTGTAATTCATTTACCTTATATTCATAAGCAAAGTGACACATGAATGCAAGATGCCAGATGGAGTAAGCTGACTGAAAGTGGAGAAGATGGGTTTCAGATGGGACCTATATTTATGCAAGACTAGAAGCCAAAGGCAGAGAAACAGCAGAAAAACTGCACAGGACAAAAGCTTCACCATACATTCAATAAAATACAGTTTCTTTCAGTCATCTTTACCTTGGCTTCCTTTGGCCAAGTCTGTAAAGCAGTGAGGCATCAAACAAGGGATGCAGGTGTTCAGAGGGGCCCCTACAGATGCATGCAAGCATTTTAAGAGCGTAGCAAGGATTGGGTTTTTTGTAAGTCTGGTGCAGGGAGAGGCACTCTGTTCTTGTGCGATGCACTCAGCTCTCTGAATAGAGAGCACCAAGTCCAAGGGTAAAATACTGTTTTTCTCTTAGTATATGTAACTCCAATTAACCTTATTGGAGCATTGTGGGTACACTGAGAAGATTACACTCCTTAATGTGCAGTTACAACTGTACTGTAAATGCAACATTACACACTTTCTATTATGGTTCAAGACCACTACGCTCTTCAAGACTGTTATAAACCTCAGAAAACAGAGGTTTATAATGGAAACACTGAAACACTCAACTCTAAAAGCCCTGGAAGAGAGGAAATACAGCTATAAATTCAGCTTCTTTTTTCCAGCATATAATGCCAGACTTCGCAAACGAAGAACCGGGGAAGGTCTTTACACCTTCCAGCCTGCACATTGGATTTTTTAGGTGAGTTACAGTGTGCGCGGA
>JAYRBT010000042.1:62741974-62753103 GCA_036023395.1 Myiotriccus ornatus | reverse complement strand
CGGCTCGGGGCTCGCAGCCCCGGCGCGTACCTGCCCGGCCCCCTCCCAGCGGCCCCGCAGGGCCGGACCTGACCCCCCCGCCCCCGGTGCGGCCCCGGGCCGGCGAGGCCTGCCCGGCACCGCACCGCCCGCCGCGGAGCCCGCCCAGCCCCTCCCGGGCGGGCGCCGCCGGCCGGGTGGGTAATGCGGCGATCGCCCTGAAGTTCGCTGCCCCCGGGCCGCATCCGGCGGGCGGTGCGGGGCGGTGCGGTGCCCCGGGGCGGGTCCGCAGCGGCCGGGGGCGGCGGGAGGCGCGGGGCCTGCGGTCAGCCCGGCCCCGCTTCCCGGCGCGCCGCAGCGGGCGAGCGCCGGCACGGCCGCCTCCCTGGAGCCGGGCAGGGCAGCGCAGGGGAGGGGAGGCAGAGGAGAAGGGAGCCGCTGCCGGGGCGGGCAGGGCGCCGGCTTCCTCCCGGGACCGCACCGGTGCCGCACCGGAGCGTGCGGTGGAAGTTTAGCGGTGCCTTAGAGCATCCTAACTTCGGCGGCGCCCCTGCTTCTGCCTGACTGGGAAAAGGGAGCAGATGGGGAAAAATGCCCTGAAAGTGACCCGTAAAAACAAATTCCCCGCAACCGATACGGGAGGGTCCGCAGCCAGCCTCTGCAGCATGCCTTAAGCCTCGAAGTACGTGAATATCCCAAACGGCAGGAGCCGGTAATAGCGTAAAGGCTGATAGAGATTGTTTTATCTGTGTTGTGGTGCGGTATGTTTGCGGGTTAAATTGCTGCTCAGTGGCTTCGAGGGAGGTGGAGGAGGGGTTAATGATTGTTTTTCGCCTCCTAGTTGCCATGAGAGGTCCTTAGAATTCCCTGCAATATCGCAGTGCATAGATAAAAACTTACTTATCGCAGGGGATGCAATTTCCTCCTTGGAAGGAGGCGAGGACTGCCATCCTCCCTTGTGAGCCTCACGTTATGTGCATAAGCAGGCTGGTTTGTAGCCCTCCTCTGGAGCATCAGGTACTGTCAGGCCACTGAGGAGAGCACGGGAGTCGAGGGTTTGGATCAGCATTGCGTTACTTCTCTGCTCCTGCCCTTGACCGAGCAGTTTCGGTGGCACACGTGCACGCCCACCGCCACCACTGCAAGGGAGGCGAGGGTAGGTGAAACCATATCCCCGCCGTACCGATTTCAGAACATAGGCTCTTTTACAGAAAAGGCACCCTGGGAGGAAATGTGACACCTTCTAAGGCCTTATGAAATGGTTCCAGTAGAAATTTAAGTGAGTGATAACATAGAGCACATGCACAAAGTCACCCACCATTCTTGATGTGCAGGTGAGGGTGGTGTATGCTTGTTCTGAGAAGCTGGCTTAAATACAAGTTCTGGGAAGCAGAATGGTGCCTCACCTGATATTAATAGGCGAGGCATGATAAATAAGTGAATATCTGGTGTGAAATCCTCTCCCACACACACTGTGCAAGCAGAATTTTCCCATTTGTTTTAAAGGATTTGGAGTTTTTGCTGTTGACTTCTCTCCTGGGTTTTTCTCATCTTTCTTTTTTTTTTTTTTTTCTGGGTGCTGCAGAGCTGAGCACTAAAATGAAGGACAGAGAAACATAATAAGTAGAACAAAACAGAAGTAACACCACCAAACAACGTTTGACCTGGTTTTTAGTTTTGTTTGTGAGCCATACAAGGAAATGTGTTGGGATTCAAAGCAGACCTCATCAGGTGTAATCCTGCATGGCATGGCCTCTACTCCAGAGTTGGGGCATACTAGTGGCTGCCATCCCACTGAGCATCAGAGATGTGGCTTCATCAGGAGTGGCTGTAGTGGCTTCAGAGGAGGCGAATGGCTTGAGGCAGGCGAAAATCTGGTTCTCTGGGCCCTCCTCTAGGCATTGTTGCCCTTGCTGTGCAAAATCATCACCTCTGTCCTCATCCTGTAACATTTTTTACTGTGCAGAGAATAGAGCCAGGATCTGTGGACCAGGGAGACCCTAGTTTAAGAGGGAGTCTGCTAGACATCAGCAGTGCCTGAGCTATGGGTAGATTTTTGCCTAGGGTGGGTGTCTCCAGTTGTCTCCAGTGATTTCCTGGGTGTCTGGTACCTGGCATCCTTCAGAATTGGGTAAAGAGAGGTATTTATATACATTAATCTTTATTTTCTAAACAGTGATTACCTCTGTTTTGGTTTTGTTTCTCTTTGCTTTGCTTCTTACTTATTCTTGACAACTTTTTTGCGACTCACGGTGTATTTTTAGCAGCCGCATCGGTAGTTGTCTATGTGGGTGGCTTATGGAATTAATCTGGGTAATATTTGTAAATTGCACCTCGCCACTGATGCCGCTGCTGGAGCTCAGCGCAGGCAGGGACCTGCCTGCACGCTCTGCTTGTCACACAAGGGGCTGGGAAAGCTTGAAAATCTGACCCTGGACTGGTTGTGGATCAGGTCCCATTTAATGCCCGGAACGGGCCAGCCCTGCTGGGTTTTGAATGCATCCTCAGATCTTGTTAAAGCACATAAAACTGGCTCATTACACACAAAACTTGCTCATCAGGGAGGTGGCCCCAGTGAGGCGGAGTAAAGGTCTTTACCCCAAAGTTCATGCAGGGAGATGATAACTCAAAGGCACTTCCTGTTTATGAAATAATAATCAGAACTTAAGCTGTGTCAGTGCTGGGACCAAAAGCCCAAGTTTTTATTTGCTCAGGATATGGCTATAGCCAGGATAACAGGAAGTCACCTCCAGTTAAAATTATTGTTCTTATCGTGCTGCTGTGTCTAGCAGTTAAGTGAGTTTGAGATGTAATGAGTGAAAAATGCTGTTTTATTTTCAGAAGGGGAAAAAGCACTGCTGGGACCAGGGGCCGGGGTGAGCAGACAAAGAGGCAAGCGCAGTTACTTGCCACAGTCATCGGCCCTTGGACTTTGTGCGTTGTGTTCCACTTTATGGCTGTAACAGGTGGGGAAAACCCAGGTGCCTTCAGCTGGACAAATCAGCTGGCCTAGAAAATGAAGTAATTTTCGTTTTCCCATCACTCAGTTTCCCCATTTACTCAGTGGTTGTTATTTACTGTGCAGTTTCACATGGTGCTTTGAAGCCACTGGATGTGGTTTCATTGAGACTGGGTAAGAGTTGGCTGTGCATCCTCTTCAGTGTAGGTCTTCAGCCAGTGAGGGACAGCCCAGAGACCTCCTTGATGCTTTTGAGGCTTTTGAACGTAGGTCAGCCTTGAGAAGTTAGACTGTGTATTTGTAGGTAGATAACGTACTTGGGTGGCTAAATGAATAAGGCTCAATTTTGGCCACATTACGGCAATGATGTGTAAAAGTATGTGGATATTTGGTCAGGAGGAAAGTTGGGAAGTCAAATCATGGAAGGATTGGTGACCTGGGCCTGGAGGTAAATCACTGTCCTGATTGTGGACCTCACCAAGTGGGTCCCAGGTAATGGTGTTAGAGCAATGCTGC
Organism: Myiotriccus ornatus; assembly: GCA_036023395.1. Taxonomy (NCBI): domain Eukaryota; kingdom Metazoa; phylum Chordata; class Aves; order Passeriformes; family Tyrannidae; genus Myiotriccus; species Myiotriccus ornatus. Next base: position 62,749,649 of record JAYRBT010000042.1, on the reverse strand, counting down.
CAGATGGTGAGGTCAAGGAGAAGTGCAGATATCTTCTGCTTGGACTAGGCTAGACACCAGTATGAGGCGGATTAGACAACTTCTTTCAGCTGCAGGAGTTGAGCCAGCTGTGATGGTGCTACTCGTGGGCGAGACCCCTGAGGAGAGTTTGCAAAGGCATTCAGTGATGGGCTGACAGCTATTACAGTGTCCCCATCCCTGTGTCTGTAGTGGATAGGTAGGCTGAGACTCTTTTGTTTTTGTTTTTTTTTTTTAAGTTCCACCCTTTTCCTCTCTGATCCCAGTTTAAGAAGATATTTTAAGGTCTGTGCCTAAATTTAAGCTCACAGTCAGTGCTGGTGACTTCATTAGGATTGTTTATGTTTTTGAAGCTGGTCACACGCTGAAGCACCTTTCTGACTCATGGCCTCTATAGCTTAATCAGTCCATTTATAAAAATGAGGTTGTTTCCTCATCCTTACTAAGGAATCTCTGCCCTCTAAATGTGAGATATTCTTTATAGGGCTTTTCCTTGCTTTTAGAAGGATAACTGGCGAATAACAAGAAGTGAGAATTAAACGCGATTTAGAGAAAACGTTGTTTCTTCAGCTATTTACATACCCTAATACAGACCTAGGTGTTTAACAGGAGGCCTGCTCTTTTAAAACTATTCCCCCTGGCAGTACAGAGTTCAGCTTTTGTTTTAAAAATAAACCCAGGTGATAATTTCAGTTCAGATAGGACATTTAGCAATTTTTTTGTTTGTTGTGCGGGAAGAGTAGAGGCATGTTGATACCTTCCCCCCCCCCCCCTTCATTAACAGCACAGAGCACACCTGAATCCTCCCTCAGTTGGCCACATCAGCGACTGAGGTCCATCCTCATGAAAGCACAAGTGCATGTGTTTTAGGACCACCCCTGAATTCAGGTAGCCTTCTCAGTTGGATAATTGTGATAGTGAAACCAATTCTTCTAAGACTTGCCCATGTACCTGAGTGAAGGAGCAACCTCTGTATCCGAAGACTGGCAAAGGCATTGCCATGTCTCAGAATACCTGCCAGAGTCCAGAGTCAGGACTAAAACAATTAAAAAGCTGTACCATTAGGATTTGTTTATTGAATGGAAGTAACAATAAGCTGTAATAGCGCATGTTTATACAATGCTGTGTATGTTCAAGGTGCTATATAAAGAGTGGCTGTCTGATGAAGCTGCTGACAGAATGATGCCAAGGAACAATCTTCTGCTTCTTTACAGGATGTGTACAGAGTAGCCAGTGGGAGGCAAGCAATCTCAAGATGTGGACCCCTTGAGCTGCTTCTGGGCTCGATTCTGATATAGGTCAGCCACAGCCACTGAACCCTGGGGAGCTACACAAGGAGAAGCACCGTCTCTCCGTGGCCAGCATTAGCCTGTCTGTGTCGTGTTCTGGAGGGAGAGGGAGTTTCATACTGGGTGAAGGATGGCATAGTTTGCTCCCTCGATTTTCTTCAGCGTTACCCCTGAATGGGGCATTTGGTTGGAGAAGTTGAAGCTTGTGCTGACACCTGTCTCTGGAAAGATGAAGTAAAAGCAGTCACAGGCAGATCCTACCCTGAAAGGTGGGAAAGGTCAGTCCACAAGGCAGTGGTATTTACAAGAGAAACTTGGGAAACTCTGAAGGGAGCTGTCTTCCCTGTTCATTATAACTTTTAATCCTTAAAGGTATTAGCAAGAACTGGAACAATGGTGTTACACAGCAGTACCCTGCAGGCTGACATCTCTTTCTGTCCTAAAGACTGACAGGTTTATCTTGGTCTGTGGGCTATGCTAAAATGCCAAAGAATTACCTCTCACCAAAATAATTGAAATCATAGGAAGTGGGCATAGGAAAGATTTCAAAAAGTGCTTCAAGGCAGGATATTAAATGCCCATCCAGCATGTTCCCTTAACAGGCTTGTCCAGCATATTCCCCATGTATGGGGTGCACAGCCCACCCAGGCTGTCATCATTGCCCTTTGCTTTGTCACTGAAAAGATTTTACCTCCTCATTAACTGCTCTGCTTTGCGTGCTCTGATTTCTTGTCCTTTTAACAGTGGGTGTGGGAAAACTATTCCTTTGTCTTTGTCATGTCTGTCCTTGACTTTGTGTTCCTTAGGCTGAATCATATCTCTAACACATTCTTCAGCTCTTTCTCCTGTGTCCTGTTTCCTTCAGCTCTGACCATGCTGCTTTTTCTCTATACTCCCTTCAGCTAGTCCACCTCTCTTTTGAATGGCATTGCTAGAGCACAGAGCTGTACATTGGGTCCCGTGCTGACCAAGTAGAGCAGAAGCATTTCTTCGTGTCTCTTACAGGCAATGCTCCTGTTTGGTTTAACTTTTGCACCGTGACGTTGTTCATCTGTGCGCAGCTTGTGATGTGCCATGGCTACGAGATCCTGTCCAAGAGGTCTGATGCCTCATGAGCCGTTTCCTATTCTGTGTCTGTGTGGAGCTAGGCTTTCCTGCCTAGGTGTATGATTTTCGTATCTGTCCCATTTGAATTTCATCCTCTACCCTTCAACTTGTCAGGATTGTTTTGAATTCTTATTTTTGCAATCCTGCTTGGTGTCACCTGCCAATTTCAGAAGCACAATCTCAGTTTCTTCACCAAGATCAGCTTTGTTTTCCACTTTGTGGTCATAAATAGAAAACACAGAAGAGATTGTTTCATAAAAAACAGAAACAGAACCTTGCCCACAAATATAGAAGAAACTGGAAAACACACAGAACACTTGGCATTGTTTTCACACCTCCTATTCCTTTACTCTGGTGCTTTTGAAGTATTCCTAATAACAGTTGTATTTGCTGTAGTGGTGCCAGTGCCAAACAAAAACAGGACCTTACTGCACTATGCATGGTATTGGTATGAAAGGGTAGATAGTTCCCACCCCAAAGGGTTTGCATTTCCTGCAGTGAAGACACGAGAGCATGGATTGTAGGAATTGGCTGGGCTCTTTGGAAATCACAATATGTGGGTTTTCCTGAACATTTGTGACAGGGGTTCCTTCAGGGAAGGAAAGGGTGGGCTGAAAACTGAGGTGGAGTAAGGCAGTAGGTCAGGAATAAGAGAGAAGAGGATGAGAGAGAGAGGTGGGTAAAAAAGGTGAGGGTAAGTGACTGTAACAGAAGAGAGAAGTGATCCCTGAGAAGTACAGGGACTGCTAGGGCTGTCACAGCCAAATCTGGCAGGAACAGAAAATTGAGTGAAATGCTGAAGATCCCATCTTGGACAGTTTTTGCAGCTGCCCTTGCTGACTTTAGTCTCTCCCAGGTTTTTTCCCTGCAGTTGTTTCTAGCATCTTTGGATGGGAAAGTGAGCAAGGACAGGAAATGCCACCTATATCTTAATGCTCACAGGCAAAACAGAGTGTCTGCCTGGGGATTCCCCCCATCTGGAGCTGAGACTAGAGGCAAAACTGATGCTATGGCTTTCCCTTAAGATCTCTGATCCTGCTCAGCACACTCAAGAAATTCTGATGGGACAGAGGTTATCTGAAACACCAGCACTTTCCATTGATCTGAGATCCTTGTGGTTTCCTCCCTTGGTGCCATTGCTCTTCCCATGACGACGGTGTCTATGCATGATGAATTTGATCTGCCACCCTCCCTCCTCCTCCTCCTCCCCATCAGGAGCTGCATACTGGATTCTCCCTTAGCCTGCACATGATGCCTTTAAGGGCATGTGTGACTACCCACCCTCTCCACTGTCATGTCTGCTCTACTCTCATCCTCAGTCCAGGTCTCCAAAACAGGTATGAGCATGGAGGCACAGTCACCAACACATGAGCTCATGGGTGAGAACCACATGTGCGTCATCCTGCACATGGATGTGCATGGTCCAAAGGCTGGGCATGTTTCGAGCACATGAGGCTCAACATACTGTTCTCTCTAGTAGCAGGTCAGGTATGCCAATATGTTTGGCAGTGAGTCTGTAAGATTATGTTTTTTGCCTTGGGTGAAGAGAGCAGGAAAATCTCCTTTTTTCTTGTAGTTTGGGGTCAGGGAGTTTGTTTGCTACTGGATGTGATCCAGTGGATTCAGTGTGTCTCTGCACAGAGAGGAAACAGCAGAGAGGAAACAGTCTAGGAGGTTCCTGGAATGTGTGGAAGATAACTTCCTGATACAGCTAGTGAGTGAGCCAGCAAAGGAAGCTGCCCTGCTGGACCTGTTTTATGTGAACGGGGAAGGACTTGTGGGTGATGGGGTGGTCGGAGACTGGTTTGGGTACAGTGATTGATTTTCAGTTTTTGGAGAAGTAAGGAGGGGGCTCAGCAGAATGGCTGCCTTAGACTTCCGTAGGGCAGACGCTGGCGTATTTAGGGGGCTGATTGACAGAGTCCACTGGGACATGGTCCTGAGGGGCAAAAGAGTCCAGGAATGCTGGACATTCTCCAAGAAACAAATCTTAAAGGCATAGGAGCACTGCAAGAAAGACACTGAAACGCTGGTGCATGTCCAAAGAAAGGCAATGGAGCTGCTGAAGGATGTAGTGCACAGGTCTTACAAGGAGCAGCTGAGGGAGCTGGGGTTGTTTGGCTTGGAGAAAAGGAGACCTGGGAAAGACCTACAACTACCTGAAAGGAGCTGGTAGTGAGGTGGAGGTTGGCCTCTTTTCACAGGTAACAAGCAACAGGACAAAAGGAAATGGCTTCAGGTTGCATCAGGAAAGGTGTAGATTGGATATTATGAAAAATTTCCTAATGGAAAGTGTTGTCAAGCACTGAAACAGGCTGCCTAGGGAAGTGGTGGAGTCACCATCTCTGGATGTATTTAAAAGACATATAGATGTAGTGCTTAGGGGCATGGTTAGTTGTGTGCTTGGCAGTGTTTGGTTAATGGTTGAACTCATTGATCTAAGAGGTCATTTTCAACCTAAGTGATTCTATAGTTCTATTTATTTTTGCTTGAAGACATGAAGTTTTTTCCTAGTTACAGATCATAAAGGCGTACAGGGTGGTGGATAGCCAGCAAGATCCCTACCTAATAGCTGCATTGGTGGGGTGTTCCACTTCTGAAAGGGAATGTTACAGCATATGATGGAGTGGTTTGATGGAGACTTGGACTCTAGCAACAAGATTTAGAGAACATCCAGTCCCAGAAAACTTGCAGAATGTTTCAAAGAAAGTTTGTTTTTTTCAGGAAGGTCCTTTAGCTTTCCCAGAATATTTTTACTTGTAGGCAAAATTTGTAAGCATTCTTTATTTTTAAAACACAGTTTATATTCTGCTCTTGTCTGCAACAACTCCAGCACCGTTGATGTATTTATCCTTTCCCTGTTAACACTTGCTGTTCCTGGAATGTCTCCTGCTTAGCAGCTGTTTGTAGGTGGGGTTTTTTTCTCTCCCATCATCATGTACCTTTCCTTCCTGTTCAAGGCATCCATAAACCTCTTGTAGTGACATCATAGCTGTTCCCATAGCAACAGATTATGATACTAGAACAGAGGATAATATCAAACAGGAGGAGGAAGAGATAAATTATGGTGTTTGTGTGCGTGTGTCTGAGGGCTTGATTATATTCCTACATCTCTTCCGAGGATGTTGTCTGTCTAGCTTCTCCTCTGTTTATCTTATGTGCCTTTTAAAGGTTAAGAAAATGTGAAGGGAAAAAAAAAAGATCTGGAGGTCAGAACAATACAGATGCATATTTTTCTGGGTCTCTGTGTAAACCTAGTAGGCTGAGGTTTGGTTTTTTATCTCTGGTAGCTCTCCTGTGTCTCCTGAGAGTAGTCTGGAGAAAACTTGGAGGCACAACAATCCCCTGGTACAGCTTCACTTTTATTTTAATTACAGATTATTTTAAGCCACTAGCAGCTGGTATCCCAAGTCAAGGATCTCTGTGCTGCAGATTTTCCAGAAGATGGACAAATGTGACATGGCACTGACCCAGAGAACACGCAACCTGTATTTGGGAAAGGTTGCAACAAGTGCTCAAATCAGCCAGAGGTGGTGGCATGGGGAGACGAGGGAGAAGTACCCGGAAAAAGGATGGATATTGGAGGGACTGTCATCTCCAGACTGCTCTAGCCTGCCTAGAGAGGGTCATGGAGGAGGTGGTCTGAACCTCATCCCAGTGTTAGCTTTTCACAGCGGTGTTTCTGGAAGAGCTGTGTCAGTGGAGGGTCGGGAGCCTGGTTTGTGGCCATGTGCATGGTTCTTCCATGGCTTCAGGCTGTCTCTCTGACAGGAACTGATAGCAGCAGGATTGCAGAAGGGTGAGTGTCCATATTGCTCCATACTTACATTGGTAGGAAGGCAATCTGTTTGCTTAAAGTAATAGGCTAGAGGTGAAGAATGTCCAGCTAAAATGCATAGGGTTTTATTTTCTCCTAGGCAGCATTTAGTGTTAACAAATTCCAAATAGTTTGGAGAGGATTTTCAGCAGGCCTCTGTTTTGCCTCCAAACAGTGGTAATTTCTGGCCATCATTACTATTTTCCTATTTAAATGTTTGACTTCAAAAGCTGCAGGAAAAAATCCCAAAAAAACCCTCTTGGATATCCTGTGTGTGTGGAACCTTTAATCTTTCTCTCATGACAGAATTTCTAGGGAGTTAAATAACTAGTCTTTAAAATACCCGGAGTAGGGTCATCTCTAACATGGAAATCTCTGGTGATGCTCTTGAGCACCTTAACGTTGACAAAGAGTTTTGATCCCATGCTGAGGCACTGTAGTGCCCCAGGGGGAATGCCGGGGAGGGATCTGAGCACAGCAGTAATACGTAATGTGTCAGCTTGCTTTAGCGATACAATTGGCTAGGGGAGCGTGTAATGGGGCTCTTTCCATTACGGGAAATCAGCGACGTGCTGCCTGATGAGCCCTGGGTCAGCAGTGGAGCAGTGTTGGGGTTAGGTGATGCCCATCCTCCAGCTCCCAACATGGCAGTGCACAGGAGCTTTCTCGTATCTGGGCAGACTGCTAGTGGGCTCGGCGGGCTTAGTGCTGCTGGGATGGAGAGGACTTAAAGTTTTACAGATGATACGTGAGCACACAACATCTTGACAGGAATGAATACCTAGGTCATCTTCATAGAAGCTTATTGGGAGCCAGTAGAGACCACAGAGGGCTGGTTTTTTGTGCTTCCCCTGCACAGCACCTGAATGGCACACTAGCCCCTGTTTCAGAGCAGGCTGATGGCATTGTCTTGCAGGGCGATGCTTCCAGGATCAGGCCTCAGGGTGATGGAGGCTAAGGAAGCTGGAACAAGGTCTTCTGCAGAGGAAAGAGAGGTTTCAACCTTTACTCTGAAACCAGATTGAAACAAAAGGACAACTCTTGGGTACAGCCAGTTTGTGGACAGCATGGAGAAACACAGGACCTCATGACTCCCCCAAGGCATGTGCTTGTAAAGGAGATGGGGATCACATTTAGTCATAAATACAATTACAAATTCCTTCACCTCTTCTAGCACTATCACTGGCACCACCACAAACATGCCTTCCCACCTAGCTTCCCCTCCGCATTCTTTCAACATCAGAATATTTGTGTATTTAGCAGGTGGAGATAAGAAACAGGTTGCAAACCCCATTTTAAAGTAGCTGCACCACCTGACAAAGACACGTGAGACCCAGACACAAGCATACCCCATTGATGGTGACAATACTTTGTCGGAGGTGGGCCAGCAGAAGCCTACAGAGAATGGAGAAAGATGCAACAGAGCTGCAAGGAAGTCTCAGAG
>JAYRBT010000042.1:62692808-62741874 GCA_036023395.1 Myiotriccus ornatus | reverse complement strand
CTCCGCGGGGGACAAACCCCCCCCCCCCCCCCCCGCGATAATACTTCTCTTGAAGTGTCATTTTCTTATCACTTGTCTGTGGCTGTGAGCACCTGGGTAATAAAAGTGCACCTTCCAAAAGCCTATGCTGCCTGAAAGCACGTGCAAGTCAGAAGGGATAGCAGATGCTGTTATCAGGCAGTGTATGTGAGAATACAGGTGGAAGAGTGTATGTGTGTATATGTGGGACTCTTTCCATGTTTGCAGGCATGTGTAGGAGGGTGCACATGTGTTTGTGTGTGGCTTCATCCCCTTTGGGCCTGATTCTCCTTAGAACTATTACACTGTTCTCTCAACAAATTTCATTTGTACCTGGGCTCTTTTCCACTGTGGGGAATGAAGAAGGGAGATTTATTATAAATTAGGCTCTGTGTGTGTTTGTGAGCTGTCTTAGCCTGTACAAGAGGAAATATAAACAAGGTGAATGCAGGGTGTTTATGTGGAGCAATGCTGTGACAGCATATGTGTTGGCAGGAGTGCTGTCTGCAGTCTCTGCATAAGAGGTTGTGTTGCCAGTGTGAGTGTGGAAGACTGTAAATCACAGTGTGTTCAGGAGGGGACACTGCCACTCTGCCTGTAAAAGTAAGGAAGAGATTTTTTGAAGCAATGTGACTTTTCAGGCTGAACAAAAGGGTTACTAGAAATCCAAGCTTGAGAAAATATCATCCAAGACATTTTGACAGAGAGTGATCTGTAATCTGCATCCACTGGTTTATCTCCATCCTGATCCAGAACAGCTGCATGGCAGGTATCTTTTATGCATCTTCTCCCAGTGCCAGGTTGTGGTGGCCCAGCTGGACCAGTTCTTGGGTATCTCTTTAGCTCTGCTAATATGTCTCAGGTCTGTCCGCAGTTATTTCAGGCTTGTTTTAGTGATATAGTGTAGCTGGACTCTGAATGCAAATACAGTATCCCTTGGCGAATCTGTATCCCTTTAGATGTGTTTACCATATCAATCACAATGTATCTAATGTAGGGTGAGACCACCTCAGTGAAGTATCTTTTCCAGTATCTCTGCTGGTCAGCACTTGAACCCTGGTTTTGTTCTTGCTCGATTGCAAGCTCAAGCTGCAGAGTATCGAGTTTAGAACTGGGCTTGTCTTAGAAGTTATTTCATGTTCCTCCAAAATCATTGCTGTTTCCCAGAGGAGCACTTGAGTAATTATCAATCCTCGCATTTCCTCTCAGCCGGGAAGGGATGAAGGGGTTTCAGGAAGAGGGTGCTTTACAAGGAGTTGTCTGCTTTCTCTTGCCATGCCCTGTCGCAAACAGACACTGAGACTCCTGCCAAAAAGCCACTGCCTGTAGAAAATCAGGTGGGAGGGAAAAGGAAGATGGGATGTGAGTGAATGGCAGGAGAGGGCATAATTTCAGGTGAGGATGCCTGATGCTTTTGCTACTGGTTACAATAATGCAGATGCTTTTGGCAGAAGTGATGGTGAGCTAGGAAACATGTTTCCTAGTCACAGTTGTTACTTGGCGTCACTGGAGCAAGTTGCAGGTCCTAGTTTTTTTGTTTCATTGCTGTTGGTACTCCCGTACTGCTCATCTTCCTGTTATTACAGGGCTTGTGAAGGGAGTACTCCTTGGGTATTTTGAGTCCTTTCTCCTGTTCCTGGCAACCTCTTCCCCTCTGCCACCCCCTCCCCAGCCCAGCCCTGTCGTGTTCAGTTGTGCTTGGTTGAAGGTGACCAGCCCTCCTGAGGTGTTCATGGCTGAGCATCAAGAACATACTGACCTCATGTGGGAACTGAATGCTGCATGTCAGACGTCCTAACCCACGGTCCAGCTAGTGTGGGGACTCTGTGGTCACCGTGGGGCTCAGGGTGAGCTGTGGGGGGCCGGCAGGCATCTGGGGGAGGAAGAGCACAGGCATGGTCGCGTAGGTAAAGCACTCCGTGGCTGCCATGAAATGCTTGCTGAGAAGATGGATATTGGGAGTTATTTAGTTAACTGAGACAAGGGAATTGGGAGCTCTCCTGAGCCTCTCCCTAACCCTAACCCTTGCCTTCCAGGGATGTGGGGAGGGCTGCGGGGGGCAGGTTCTCCCCATCCCCTGCTCTGGCTGTCTGGGCAGATGGACCACCCGCTGGGCTGCCTGCCAGTCAGCCTGCAGGACACTGGTCCCCTTTTCAGTTGGAGCTGGCAACCCAGCACACACGAGAGCTGTGAAATCCAACCCTGTGTTGGGACAGGCTGCACTTAAGCTCCATGTAAGCCCTCAGTGGAAGGCTTAAAGGGAGCTGAAGTGTGACACTGAGTGTTGTGGCTGAACTTCACCCTTCCTGAGCTGTAACAGCCTGCCACGAGGGCAACCAAGGGGCAGGACAACCTCTGCATTCCCAGCAGGGCTGGGAACCTTCAGATGAGTTTCTTGGTTCCAACAGAAGAGTTGGATTTGATCAGGTTTTAATCTGTAAATGTGATTAATTGTGGTGGCAGGTCTGACCTCTGTGGTTTGCATTGTATGCCCAAAGAAGTTGTTGTAGTAACAGGCTTGTTCTGGCAGTCCAGCTGGTCTCCATACATCTGGGTATGGTCATCCCTATAGTTCTGCCCTGATAACTGCTGATTTTCATTTCCCAAGCCTACTCATTGCTTCCCTTGGCTGGCAGCCGGCTCAACCTGTGGCTGGTAGCAGATATCAGCACCCCTGTGCTAGGCTCCTAAAGACCACATAGCCACTGTGCTGGGCCTCTGTTGGGAGAGTCCCCCACCTCCCTCTTGTGCTTGTGTCCCCTTCTGTCCACACTTGCTGTCTGCACAGGAACACCTTTCATTTGGTGCCCCTTGGTGGGATGCCTGGCTTCCCACACTGCTGGAGTGGGTGAGCTACCCAGCACACAGGTAGTTGCAGCAGGCTGAAACTCATTGTTTCTTCATTTTCTCTGCAACTGTGATCCTTGTTTATTTATTTGTAACAACGGTTAGTGCATTCACTAATGGTTCCTTCAGCTTGAGGTGTCTTTATTTTGGAGCCCTATCGCTGCTCAAAAGCACTGCCTTAGTTTTAGGAATGCCAGAGTGTGCAATGCTGCACTTGGGTGTGTGAGGGGATTTTGATGAGGGGCATATCTGCAGTCAGATAGCTTCTGAAGAAGATGGCCCGCAGCATCATGCCTGCTGTATTGCTGGGAAGCACATAACATGCATCTGGGTGCCCACACCAGACCTGTGTCTGCAGATGTCCCTGGAAGCATCCTGTGGCATCCTGCCCACCTTCCTCGACCACTTAGGGCCACAGGACTTCGGCCAGTATGCCAGAGAAAGTATTGCTTGTATTTGTCAACCTTTACAAGAAAACAGATTGTTTTTAAGTCAAAGCTAAGATTGTAGCACTTGCTGGAGGCTGGAAGGTAACTGTAAATCCTAGGTTTCATTTGCACAAATGCATTTGGTTCCAATCCTAAGGGCATTTTCCCTTCCCCTACGTATGCCTTTCTTTCAGAAACGTGTAAATTTTGTTTGGATTTATTTTTTCAAAACACCACAAAATTGGCGGGAGGGGGGGTGGATTTTAAATTACATTTGGTACAGAAGGGATAAGGAGTATTCTGGATGCTCCACAGGGTAGGAATCTGTGGATGGTTGTCATTTATGTGTTGTCGATGGGGAACACTGAAGAGACTGGATAGACCGGGAGAGTAGTAATGATTTTTGCAGCCTCATACTTGTAGGTCTGCTGCTCGGAGACCTCTCAGCTTTCTTCTGGCCCAGCATATGAGACCCCACAGCATGGGTCATGTTTCAGGTGTGAACCTTACATGCAGGGTCATCTGGTGGATAAATATCCTGTCCTGGAAGAGGTATGGGCTTTGTGGCAAGGTTGCCACAGGAGTGGGAGGCGATGCTGGCCAGTTAGGTTCCTTCCAGGGCAGCAACCTACAAGATGCCCCTGCTGCTCTATAGTAGCCATCCTTTTTGTCCATGGAGCAAAGAAGAGGGACTTGATTTATGTCAGTGATGGCACATTTATACTGCTGAAGGCCTTATCCCTAGCAAAGGTTTTGTTCACATTTACTGGGTGCTTACCAGATCTCAAAATTGTTTAAAGGAGCAACAAATGAGCTAAGACAGCCTGCAAGGCAGGGATGAGGCTGGGCTACCCCACTGTGGCTCCCTCTGGGCAGGCAGGAGGACCATGCTGGAGAGGGTGCATGATGGGAACTCTGCACCAACATGGGTCATGCAGTGTGCTCTTGGTGCTCTGTTCCCAGAACTGCCAGTTTGGTGTCTTTGATCTGCACTGACTCTCTAGGAGGAAGGAACCAAAGAAGAGTTGAAGGCTTGTCCATACAGAGACCGGCTGCTGGAGGAACCCCACCAGCCCTGCCCTTACTGTCGGCAGAGGAGAGGGAGGGGTTTGTGTCCTCTCCTGCCTTTTAGCCAGAAGGACTTCATCTGCTGGGGGGCTTCCTGCATGCTCCCTAGCCACACTGATGGGTTTTATGGCACCACTTTTAGCACCTGAGGATCGGTGTGACAAGGGAGGAGGTAGAGGAATAGGAGGTGGAGGTGACGTGAGTTAATACAAGACCCAGTGGGAAGCAACAGCAGGCAGTATTATTTCTGTGGTTTGAGCCAAAACTTTCTCTCTCTCTCTTTCTCTCTCACTCATTAAATTACAACTAATGCAAGTAGCATTGTGAAAAAGGAATTTGGGAACTGTTGTTCATCATCCAATTGCTTGTAACGAATGTGCTGCTCAGTGCCATAGCCCATAGCCTAGCTGAGAAGTAATTCACTTGGTATTTGCAGGCATGACATGCATGCCATAAGAATTCCACTGTTAGTATTATGCCAGCATTAGCAAGGGGATATGAAAATAAATGATGAGCTATTGTTTTTCATTATTAAGTCCAGACTTTTCGCTCATCTTGCTTTTTTCCTTTCTCCATCTGTGAAAGGAGGGGCCTCTCTGTTCTTTTCACTTTCAGAGCAGGCAGGTTGTGCCCTCACTCATTCCCCCTCCCCCATCCCCCTTCCAGACCAGCACCCTTCTGTTGCTCCCTCCACCTGTCCCCTCCTGGGTTTGGCCAGCAGCAGCAGCAGTCCTTTAAATTGCTGTAGGATAATTCCACAAAATGATATGACATCGGAGGCAACCTCAGCATTCTGTGTTGGGTCTACAGAGCTGTTTTGCCCTCACCATCCCACAAGGGGACCAAGCCTTGCTCTTCATGGTTGCACTGGCAGGAGCAGACTTTGGTGGTGAGTTGGAAATTTGGTACTTTAAGGTCATCCACAAGCCTTAAGTGACTCTTCTATTATTAAAAAAGGGAGAATTCTTGAGGCAGCTGTTAATCTGTATGTGTAGAAGCAGAGCTGAGCAGCCTCTGCTGGGGTCTGCTGGCAGTGGCCAGCACTTTAAAAGGAGTTCACAAGACAAACAGGAGAGATCCGTGACTTGTACTTGGTGAGGGGCATCTCTGTCCAGTCCAGTGGGCTTTCCTGTGTCTCCTCCTGAGCTCTATAAATATGAAGGACATTACAGGGGAGTGAGGTAGTTAAGTGTTATTTATCCCTGTTTTCTACTGGGGGTGACTGAAGAAGAAAGCATAGCAGTTTCAGAGATGACCCCTGTTTCTGGGATCATCAATTCATGGGGCTTGTTTAAGCTGGCACACAGACACCCACCTGCGCAAAATAAAAGACTTCTTTGGAAAACTAGGCTTAAATATCCCCATGAAATCCCTGAACTAAGTCAGTACCAGTGCTGTACAGGATTCCTGTGCTCTTAATCTTATTCTTAATCAACTAACCCAGGCAGTCTTTCATGTCATTGAGTTGCTACTCACTCCAGTGGCCCCAGCCCATGTTGGCTGTTCAGCAGAAGGCCTGGCTGAGCTGAAGGCAGATGGCAGGCTAAGAGCTTGTGCTGATCCTACTGCTATTAACTCTACCACTCCTCTGCACAGCAAGCTGCTCCCTTTGAACATCAGCAGAACTGTTTATAAAAGCCCTGCGGGCCAGCCTTGTGTGACAGAATAACTCATTTTGTCAGGGAAAAAATACCTTGGCAAACTTTTGAGTGGAAGCTGTCAGGGGTAACCTCAAGATGCTGGGAGAAGCAGCCATAGGCTTTGAGGGAAGAGCAGCAGCCAGGTACAGGTGTCGTGTTCTCACCTGAGAGGGGACATGTGAAAACCAACGCTTTTTTCTCCCATGTTCTTTATTCATCCTCTCCCAGGAGCAGCGTACTCAGCAGAGCGTTCTGTGACGTTGCTTTACATGTAATCATGGTTGTGAAACCCAAAGCTGCTGGGCCGCTGTACTTGTCCCACCCCACGCTGTGCTGCCAGCGTACCTCGGCACACAGTGACCTGCAGTATGTTGTGGTTATTCAGATATAGCCCTGACCTGTGGGCTTCATAAAATGCCTCAGGCCAAGTAACTCCCTCTCCCACCAGCTGCACTCGCTGTCGTGCTTGCAAACACATGTGCAGTGCTCAGCATTTAGCACCAATAGCATGTGGAGCTCTCAACACCTCACTTTAGGGCAATTGCAATGTCCCACGTCTCAGGGAATGTGTTCCTCTGCCTGAGCTCCTCCACATAGCCCTCTCACAGCTCTTGCGGTGATTGCCAAGGTCCTTTCCACTGGGAAGCAATACCTGCACTTGATTCTTCTCGAATTTTGCAATATGCGTAAGTGGGGTGGTGGTGACACTGGGCATGAAGCCATCAACTCATATTTACTTATGATCGAAGAGAGCAACTTTGGTTCAGACCTCAAAGGGCAAGCTGCTGTGTGATTTAAAATTGTGCTACCAGCAGAAGCATATGACCTCATAGTCTGAAAAAGCAGGAGGAGATTAGCAAAGAAGTAAGCTTATAAGGTACACAAATGTCTATTTGGGGCGTGGGGGGGAATATCTTAATAGAAGAGTCAGTTTGTCTGTGTAAGAAAAGGCTGGGGAAGTGACTAATTTGCTGGTTCTGTTGTATGTTCAGTTTGATTCAGATGTTCCTTCTTTGATTCAGGCCCCCTCCTTTGCTTTCTGTACCCCCTACCTCGCCTTGGATTTTTCTGCCTTTTAGGAGAGAGCAGGCAAGGGAGAGTGGAAGGACTCAGTGAGGAAGGAGTTAAGGGAATGCTCAGTGGGGATTATAAAACAGCCAGGCACTTGGAAACAGTTAAGAAGAGAGAAGCAGATCTGCCAGGAGGGAGTGTGGCAGTGGAGCCTGTGGTTTATTTTCATGCCTCCCTACACAGTGATGCAGAAGGCTCTCCTACAATGGAGATGGAGGTAACGGCAGTGGGAGTGGGGTCGGTGCTGGGGTGGGGGTGTCAAGGTTAAATGCGGAATAAACTTAACCAGCACCAAGTTGACCAGCCTTCCCACTGATCCTTATTATATGCTCTGCTCTGGATGGTTGTTCCCATTGTGGGTTGCAGTAGGTAGCATCTACCATTGTCTGAGGGCATGACCTTCTCGTGGAGGTAGACATCTTCTCTGCGTGTTGAGCATGGGGGAGAGTGGTCTGTGTGCTTTTGGCATCACCCTGGGAAGGTCAATGCAACAAACTTGCGGTCTGCTCGAGCACAGTGTGGGCAGGTCTTTGGATATGCCTACATAAGTGTGAGTGGAATGCGAGGTCCTCTGTGAGCGTGGCTGTGGGTGGGCATCTTGTGAAAGGCCTCCTGGCCAGGAGGAGCCTTCTCTCCTGCTCTGATGAGGCGGCTTTGAGTCATGAGGAGCTGTGTTTTCACTCACCCTGCATTTTTGCCTCAGAAGCCCAGCTGAGGCCTTCAGCACATCACTTGACAAGGGCAGAGACACTTGGTCCTGGGAAGGAGAGGCTAATGCAGACCCCTGAAGGGAATGTGACCTGACAGACCAGGTTACTGGCAGGGCTGCGAAGAGAAGCCAGGTGGCTTCAGGCTTTCTCCATTGTGTTCTCCACATGCCTGCGCTTGGGGCAGTAGCTAACCGCTTCCCAGTTTGAGGGACACTGCTGCTGTGATGGTGAGTTAAGAAGTGACCTGAAAGCAGGCCCTGCCATCACCTCCTGGCTCTTCAGGTCTGTGCGTGAAAAATCGCGGTGTTTGCAGCCGCAGGGCAGCAGGGGCTTATGTGGCTCTAACCACAGGGAGAACTGCAAAGCAGAGACCCATTTTTCTTTAGGAAAAAACCCAGATGCAACTACTGGAGCCAGAGTGTGTGTGGAGAGTGGGTTAGTCACTCTGCAAGTATCAGGGGCTTGCGGAGGAAATAGCAGGAGTTTGCTGACTAATGCTGATGATGTTCAAGGAGTAAATGAGAAACACAGAGGGAAAACCCTCTGTTTCTGAATTTGGAAGAGAAAAAAAAAAAAAAGTGAGGAAAAGAAGGAAGATGTACAGAGTTACTAATCAGCCCCCAAAGTCTCTGACCTATATCTCCCTCCTTTCCCTGGAGCCATTCTTGAAATGAAAAATTAATAGAGAACAACCAGGTTTTACCTCCAGGGTACCCTTTCAGGCTGCCATGTACTGCAGGCTGAGACCAGTGGATAGGACTTTGGAGTCCCTCAGCACGATGCAGAAAGCAGAGTAGTCTCAGTCCAGGACGTTGCAAGGATGTCCAGAGAGACTGAAAGCGAGAAGGTAATCTTCTCTCTGGGAAGGATGGTCTCTGGCTTCATATGGTTGGGAAAAGGGTGTTGAGCCGATATGCTAGGTTAAAGTAGACCAGTAAAGAAGGATAGTCCTTGAAGTTACTGTAACTTTATCAGGGGAAAAGGAGGTGAGAAAGAAAGAAAAAAAGTATATCAGGTCATTATCCCTCTGAGGGTGAAGTTCATTCTGTATACAGAATATTCCTTCTTCCCATTTTTAGTTTTTTAATGAGAAAAGAGAATCTTTACTTAAGAAGCTAAAACCTAGGGCTGTGGGCCAGGAGGTTTCATTTCCCAGTTCCACTGCTGCCTTGCTCTTTAGGCTTGAGCAAGTCATTTGGCTGTCTTCTGGCTCCATTTTTATCTCTGTAGGATGCGGATTGTGATACCCTTTGCAAAACATTTTTAAACCTATTGAAGATAGGAAGGACTACATTTTCTGAGGTGATCAGGGCCTGGATATCGTGACAACAGCTGTGTGCTGTGCAGGAGGAGGAGGACTGGTGCTGGGGGTTTCTGCCTGCACTGAATAGGCTCTGTGCCCACACAACACACCGATGGCTTTGGGCATTGCCAGATTCATCCTCCGACGTTCCATGGCAGGGATAGAACCATGTAGCCACTGAGTGCCATGAGGAGAGGTGTTATCACCTACTGTGGCAGCAGGGCTAGGCTAGCTTCGAGGGGATCTGAGCATATGTGAAAATCTGGTCCTTTACCATCTCCTTATGCTGGATGACCTCAACTTGGGTGCCCAGGATTACTAGCCTTGTTTTATGTATAGGTCTGGGTGCATTGTGTTGTCTCTGTTGTGTTCCTTCAGAGCCTATCTCCTTAGATCTTGGCGAGATACCTCACTTACTGCTGTCTTCTGTGATAAATATCCTCCATGACCCTGAAGGGCTAGAAGCTGAGCCATCCGGACTGTCTCTGCATGGACTTCTGCCTCTCCAATATTAGGATGCCTTACACAGCTTGAGAAACTAGGTTATATAGCAGCTTTAATGGGGCTTTTTCCAGACGCTGATTGACCTGATTCCTCGGACCAGCTGTTTTATTTATTAAGCAAAATAGCAGAAAAGGAATGCATCTCCTACATAAATTTGTTTCATTGTGGAGTACGTTTAAACTATTTTTCTTTCATTAATTGATGTGGAGCTCTTATTTCATATTGATTTTGTAGATATTAATTTATTCGCTAGGAATGAGGAAGATTTGCCTCTCCATCTAATCCTGTTTCTAGAGAGAGATTTACTTAATGTGCAGTGTAATTTGTCTAATGTGCAACTTTGTATGTAGAGTGTACCCAGATTCAGCAGAAACAGTGGGTATAATAAAAGAGAGCACTGTAGTGCAGTGCTGTAAATCCCTCTGTAATTAAAAATACTAAATTAGTCAATGTTAGTGCAGTCAGGAGACATCACTAGCTGAAAAGCAGGGATATACAGTGAGAGTTTTCAGTGCAGGACAGAGAAACTGGGTCTGTGTTCCTCTCTCTGTGGATGTGGAATGTGTCTAGGGGAAGAACAGTTCATCATTTGCCAGGAATACAGCTTGGGTGGCAAAGAGGAGCTGTCGGGAGTTATCCCAGAGTTGTCTGTGCGTGTTCCCAAGGAACCAATTCTGCCAGCTCCCACATTGTCTCACAGTGTTGTCCGGTGTTGTGTGTATGTGTGTGTGTGTGTCCGTCCCAAGTCCTGTACACACTTGGTGGGCAGTCGCAGGGTTGAATTTTATGCTCCCACAAAAGTGCCTCTAAAATTACTTTATTGCTCTGAAGAAGGCTGGCACCAGCAGTTGGTTGAATTATTCACGCCCCCCCACCGTCTGTCTTTTTGTCTGTCTGTCTTTCTTCCCTGGTGTTAGCACAGATAAATCACCCCCTGAAATTTTCAGATGGGCTTTTTTTTTTGGGTTTGTTTTTTTTTAAGGAATTTGTGAATCTCCCTGCAAATAATCAGGGGAAGGATCCGTTTATACCGATGTAAGATTCACTAGCTCAGAGTACTGTCCATCTGTGTGTCCTATATCCAGCTTATGACCAGTGCTGCCTACAGTGCCTGACACTTGCTTTCTCTTTTCGAGAGAACAGGAGGAAAGGTGGGGCTTATGCTCTAAGCAAAAGTTGCTATTTGGAATTGAATAACAAGACTTTAATGTGCATTAAGGATAAAAATAAATTGACCTTGTTTACCTGAACAGAACCAGGATAAGAAATTTCAGCTTTAGTTACAGTTTGCATTTATTTCAGCTTGACTTGATTCTGTTAGTGTAACAATTGACCTGTGTCGTTTCTTCAACAACTGAGAAGAGAAAGAACAGTGTATGTTATGGCAGTGACCTTCTGTTGAGGCCATCCAACAGCTTCCCTATTTTAAGACCTTCATTTTCAGTTGTTCACAACTTTACTAAACTTAAACTGTCTGGGCAGAAATTTTCCATCCCAGCTACCTGCCTCAGAATATGTATTTAGAAAACAGCTCTTTTATACCTCTCTTGAATTTTTTGATGCATGTTAAATATAACAAATGTACAAAGAAATGAGAAAGCAAGCCTCCACATTAGCAACTCAGTAAAATTTGAATGGTATGTCAGGGGCACCATTTCTTCTATCTCCAAGAACATCAGCCCAAACTTGGCTTAAAGAAATGGTTGTCACCACATCCTCAACAGGCAAAACAAATCTCTGAAGGATTTGTACCTAAGAGTTTCAATTAGGCATTTAAAATTAGTGGAAGCTTTTCACGTTAATCCCTCTGTGCTTTGGTTCCCTGCCCATGACATACGGATAATACAGTGTCTTACTTTATGAGGGCATTGTGAAAATACATTCCTTTATATTTGTGAAACATTCAGTTACTCTAGTGATGCATACTGTAGGAAAGGCCGTGAGTAAATTACTAATTCCGTCTGCAGAGCAGAGCGTGGCAGGTACCTGGTAAACAAGGCTTGGGGCCACACCTCGAACAGTGCCGAGAAGATGAAATAGGGACTGGGTGCTCGCTAGGTGAACACCGTGTATCCTGCTCTACTGGGTGAGGCCGAGGTCCCGTAGAAAAATAGCCTGTGATTATGTGATTAACAGCTCTGCCATGGTACACAGGCGGGAGAGAGGGTCGAAGGTTGCACAGGCAACCATAAAGCTGAGGTTTCCTAAGCCTTGCGTTCTTGATTTGCAGCTTTAAATAGTCTTTCTTGCTTTCACCTTTTCTGTTTGCTGTGTAGTTGTTCGGTCATGAGGAGGGGGCATGAGGAATAATAAACAGCCGTTGCTCCTGGAAGAAGGGACAGGGAAACGCCTGACGGCATCGGTCATCAGAGAGGAAAATTCTTGGTGAAGCCTTGCATCCTGGCATTCCGTGTAGGAGCATGTGTGACCCTTGAGACAGAAGTGCAGCAGGGATGGAGGAAAAAAGCAAACGAACCAAGATGTCTTTTTTCCTTTATGAGAACTGTTTGGTTTATGCTGGTTTTCTATAATAATGCTCTGTACCATTAAACAGCAATGCCACAAACCAACAGACTTGCAAGTTATTTTAAGAAAGAACAAGATCATGCCATTGCTTTTTCTGTGGGTCGTGTGGGTAGGCGTTTCCTGGTTTTACCCTGGGTACTCACAGCTCTGGTTGCTCTCTCTCCTGGATCCTGCCCTGTGGAAATCCCAAATCGTACACTAATGGGACCATCATCTTTAAGCTTGGGAAAATGATCCAGCCTTGACTCACAGGCAGAATCATCCCCAAATCCCTCTGCTTTTGTTCACTTTCTTACATTTTGCTTTCCTCCCATATGTGTTCTGCCCTCAGGTAGAAGGAAGTAGTGCTGCCCACAGCCTGTTCAGAGTTGCATGTGGGAAGTGGCAGGGGAGGAGGAGGCTTTGGTTGAAGGTTTGCAGTAGAAATCGTGATAATGCCACCAGTGAGCAAGCTACTGGGTGGCTGGGGTGCACACGTCAGCAGAAGTTTGCCCATGTCACAGTAGTATTGGCTGTTCCTTCTGCACTAAGGATGGGAGTAAGCTTGTCATTCCAGTGCTGTGGGGGAGGTGGGAGTGGAGACTAAAGATTGCCACGAGCTGGGAGATGCAAGAAAGTTGTACAGATAACAGTGACTTTAAAGGGTTACATACTCACTGAGCTATATAAGTTGAGAAGAGTTGCTCATTTTGTGCCTACGTTGTGAGTCAAAACTAGGATGCACATTTTCTTGAAACCCCTAAACCCTGAAGCCCGTGCACAAGAGCCTCTTCTTGCTGTGGTTTTCATAATTGATGTTTGGCTATTTCACAGTTGCTTTTCCCCATGGAGTTTCTCTTAAAAATGCCCTATATTTCTTTTTAATTTTGACTGTGCATGGCAAGTTTATATTTCAGGAAAAATATTCAAACATAATTTTTTGTAGAGCTAGGATGCCATTAGAGGACTTTTGTGAGGGAACTGCTTATTATTTGTGGTGTCCCCTGAGAAGCTGATAACTGAAGTCCTACCAGTATTTCCACTTTTTCTGCATGTGAATTTTCAGAAAGATTTGTTAGGGCAGACATTAGTCTGCCAGCACTGGCTGGTTCTTATAGTTGTTCAAGCATTAGGCAATTGTGTTTTAGTAAGCAATGTTAGTTTCTTTTTCTCTTTCTCTCTCTCTTTCCCTTTTTTTTGTTTCTTTTCATAGCAAATGCCTTTCATGTGCCCTGCTGTTGACTTCTCCAAAAGGAGCATGCCTTTTAGCCGTCAACTTTCTATGTGTAATTCTGAGCTGAGATCTCTCAGCTCTGTTGAAACCCTGGAGAAGAAGCTTAGGTGGAGCAGGTGATTCTGCTTCAGCTGAGGGCCCAGTGAGGAAAGAACAAGGAAACCAGAGTCCCTTGGTCTTGCTTCATGCAGTGTGTGTCTACACACCGGGGCAACCCCTGGTGTGGGTGTCTTTGGGCTCCTCCGGGTTGTACTATGGTTGGTGTGGATCACCAGCAGCACCCTATCTCCCATAACCCTAGCAAGGAAACACAAAGTTGTTCTGGAGCAGGGATTTTGGATGAAAAGGACTGTTACTATAGGAGGAGCTTGTCTTCTCTGAAAGACGGTGTGGAGCCACGCAAGCAAAGGGCTCACACACTGGAGTTTGCTGCGATGCATCAGTCTGTTGCTCTGACCTCTGGTGTTGCAAATCCAAACTGCTGGGTGTTGACTGTTATGACATGGTACTTTTTAAATAACCCTTGCTAAGAGGTGGAAGGTGTCTAACCCATAAAGTGCCTGCATCCTCCCTCCCCTCTGCTCTGCAGAGCTCCTGGGGTGCCACAGCCTGCAGATGTCCTAGGAAGCAGAAGGTGAGGTAGTGAAGATAAAGTCCCCCTCTGAAGATCTGGTATGTCTTAGGACATAGGATGTGTTACTCCATTTCTGGCCTCTAAAAGTGACCTTATTTTTATTTCTGACCTCGTGAAAACCTCTTTGACCCTTTGCCTGCTAGCCATCCCGGTTCCGAGTCAGACAAAGCACATAAGGCAGGGTAGATGGGATCACTTTTCTTTCCGAAAAAAGAATACAAGGCAACACGAGTCCTTGTTTTGATTTGTTCCTGCTCCCAGGTGTAATTATAACCTCTGGGTTTCAGTGTAAAGGTGGAAGGGGATGTGATTGAATGGGGTTAAGTTTTTTTTCAGATTACATTAATACGTGACTTATATGAAAAACAACCACCTTCGCACAGGAATGCAGGCAGTATTTGCTCATTGCCTGTGGATTTATGAAACATTTGGAAACACACCGTACATTATTTCATGAGACCTATTTCTTTATGCAGCAATGCTGTTTGCTTACTCTGAGACAATGACCAGACATGAAGATATTAAAAACAAAATTAAAAAAAAATAGACAATGTATGTTTCAGAAGTTAAAAGAGTCCTATTTCTTAACAAAACAGAAACAAAATGACAGCTTTCAGTACTTAGTTGGACCTTTAAGATATTTGCCTAGAGAAAACTCTCATTTATCATACATTTATTTATAATACTTTGAGAAAACTGTATATGTTATACATTTATATATACTTCCCTCTTTTTTCTCCCCTCTTTTCTGTGAGAGCTGTTTACACCAAAACAGTATCTTTGTTTTCAGAGTTCATCTGCTCCCGCTGCCCCTTTTCCAGCTGAAGTCACAATACTCGGTCTGTGACATCACCGTTGGCTGCCGTGACAACCGAGAATTTTCGCTCCAGGTGGAGAACGTTCAGCAGCAGCAGCAAATACTCTGCCGAGAGCAGAGAGCATATTTTTTCTATGCATATTGCTAGTCATGGAGAAAGAAGGGAAGGAAAAATCTGCAAGAAAATCAAATGTAGTTTTACTGAGAGTGTGCTGCTGAGGTGGGCACACCCCAGACACTTTACCCTCCTGTGGAGACTTGACCTTCCACAGGATTTCTTTTGAAATCAGTTAACAGCAGTTAACTACAGTTGACTACAGTTTATACGCCAGTAGAAAAGTACTTACTTTTTTAAAAGAGAGAGTGCAGGAGAGGGGTTTAATTTAGATTCACATATCACTGGGATACCTGAATTATATCCACAAGTTTTAAGGAATTTTTAAGCTTTTTTTCCCCTACACAAACCCCCTTTCAAAAACCAAGGGAAGATGACTAATACCCTGATCCTGCTAATGCTTACACATGTGGTGGGCTTTCAATGCATGAGTTGTCCTGATGAGGTCAGTTAAGATAGTTCATGTGCTTAAACTCAGACACAGGCCCATGTGCCAGTAGTGTGAGGGTCTTGCCAGCTGCCCTAGGGGAACAGTTAAATAAAGATTTTATAGAATATCTTCTGATGCAGACACTGTCTTGACCTAGAAAAGCTGAAGTCTCCAGACTAAATCCGCCAGGAAAAGCAAACGGACTGGCCTTACACCTTTCCCCTTTGCTTTTGTCTGCCTAATTCATCTTGTGGATCACAGCCTTGCAGTTGCTGGTTAGAAGGTGAGGCAGGTCTGCAAGTGTTTGAAGGACTGTGGCTTGAGAGGCTACACAGTGATATCATTAAACAACAAGGGGGAAAACGGAATGGTGAAATGGTCCATATCCCTGCTGACTGTATCACAATAATAAATTGAACAATATATGTGCATCCAAAGTCTAGTTATTGGTGACAGGTTCATTGTTGAAACAGTCCTGATGGTCTGCAAGCATGGATAGAGCTGTCATCCGCTCTGAAGACTACCACAAAGGATAGACGTAGTGTGCAAGCCCCTCAGATGCACTTGTGGCATTATTTCCATGCTTCAGTCTCATGGCTGTACCAAGGGCTACGGGAAAACCTTAAGCAGGAAAAGGTGTTGCTGTTTCTCCGACGTAACTTCCCTGCCAGCGTGAGAGAAGCAGCACCTCCAGCTGACTAAGTGCACTTGGAGATGTCTTTTCTAAAAGACCCTAAACAACCTCTGCAGCCACGGTGACCGATGAGAGTAGCCTTTGCTACCGGTGTTTTCTCTCACTTCCAGCATCCCAGGTAGCCCAGGCATTTGCTTGGTCAGGGTCCAGTGTCCCCGTGAGAAGAGACTGTGTCAGTCTTTTTCCCCTGGCACCCCACTACAGCCGTGCTGAAGCATTTCTGAATTGTCACAAGTCAGGAGGGTTTATATTTTCCGGCAAGCCCTGTCACATAACTGTACTGGCAGCCTCAGGAGAGTGGCCGTTTACCTACGACTGTGTTTTGGGATGTCTCAGGATTGTTTGTTTGTTTGTTTGTTTGTTTTAGCAGGGCTGCACACGCTGTGTTGCTGTTGTGGCAGTCCATATGATTCATGTCTTGCATAGTCTGACAGGTTTATTGTAGCTCGTGTGTGCCGAGCTGCACACTGCGGTTGCTGCACGGCTCGTGGTTGGTGCCAGGGCAGCCCGTGGTGCTGGTGCTGTGTTGTTAGCAAGTGCCAGGACCCAGAGGGTGATGTGCGTGGGAGGGCCACTCAAGCAAGCTGCTTGCCTTCACTTTGGGAAGTGGTAAGGACATGAGAACGCTTCCTTGGTCTTTATTTTTTAGAACTCCTCCAGGAATAGCATGCTCTTTGGAGCAGGCAGAGCAGAAAGCAGGAGGGTCAATTTTGGGATCTAATGGTGCTGTCAGGATCTAGTTTCACATTTATTTTCTGCCTCTGCAGAGTGTGGAATAAGTTATCATTTCATTTGAACAGCTTGAAGTCTCTACTGCTGAGCCTTTAAAAGACTAAATAATAACAAGTTTTTAGGAACTGTAGGATCAAAACCTCATGAATTTTAGGCACCATAATAGCTCTTGAACCTTTGTACTTGAATTTCACTGAAACTTGTTTTTACACCAGTTTACACCAGTTACACCTGCTTCTGTTTGACATTTGTCTTCTTGAGGCTCAAATATTACTCTGTTGTAGGGTTCTTCATTTTCACTCACTGATGCCCACCTGAACCTTTCAGCTCTTTTCTTTTTTCCAAGTGTTGGTTTTTTTGGTTTGTTTTTTTTTTTTTTTTGCAAAGGAAATAGGAGTGAAGGTGCAGAGGGCTGGGAGCAGAGGCACAGCAAGATGAATACATCATGGCCTTGATGTAACCCAGGGATGAGCTGGAGGCAAGGACCAAGGCAAAACAGGAGTGACATCATTAGTTGGGAAATTCTGAGCAGTTTCATGCAAACCTGTTCGGTGCCATCTCGCATGTAGTCCCTGAGCACCATTTGCTGATGCTTGGGGCAGGTGACAGGAGCGTCATCAGGAGCCTCCAGCCAGCAGATTTTCTGGGTGAGCCACAGAGGGACTTGCACTGCTGATCTGCCACCAGTGCCGTCCCCATAGCCCCCTGCTGCTTGGGAGTCCTCCACGCTTGGCTCGGTGGTAGCTCATGGCATGAGGCTCACAGGGTGACAGCAAGCAGTGCCGAGACAGGTTTCCCTGAGCAACTGTGCAATGAGACCCAGCCCTTGCAGGTCAGTGTTGCTTTTCCATGACAGCACAGAGAGAACAGGCGTTTACCACAGAGATCTACCAACTGTTTGTTTTGTTGCAGAGCCAAATGTCGCTTTTACTTGTCTCCTTTGTGAGTATTTCCATAATAGTTAATACTAGGGCTTTCTGTGGCCCTCGGTTGTTTGATCACTCAGCTACATCTTGTTTCCCATTTTTGCCAGATTTCCATGAAGTGGAACAGGGATCAAGGTGAGCCTAGTGTTGTGGGATGCTGATTTTGTAGGTGCTGCAATAAATACATATTTTCATGCCTGAGACTAATGTTTTGTAGGACTGAGGTCCCACTTGGCACTTCTAGCCCATTCAGGTGCCAGCAACATGCATGATGGTGTGTGTTGATCGACAGCAGGTTTGAGAGGAGTGGGGAGTCGATCAGGATGAGCATAATTTGTTCAGTGCCCCAATATAAGGTTGTAGTGTGCTGTCCAAGTGATGTGTGGGGCAAGGGATCATGCACTCCATCTGCTCACAGCATGCCCAACTCCTCAGGACAGGTCTATCAGTCCTCCACTGTCCTGAATTTACTCATTAAACTTTTGTAATCACCATAAAAAACCTGCTTGGTAAATAAATTTTCTGTGCCCAAAAGCAATTGCCCCACTTCCTTTTGTTCTGAAGATAATAGACATAAAAATGAAATGCACACCTGTGTTCTTTAGAGGTCATAGTTATTTGCTTCTCAGTGAGATTGCATATCAAAATAGGTCCTGTTAAGATTTGATGATACTCTAAAGGAATTGAATGAACTGGGACTTTGTTTATAGAAGTTGTAAAACGGGCTAGAAATATCCCATGATCTGGAAGATGGAGATGGTCATCCCTTTTCCTAATGCAACTGGGATGGGATAGGGAAACTGAATGGAGAAGGGCTTTGCGATGCAGAACCAGCAGTCATAGCCATTCGTGGCCTCAGTTCATTAAGGTTGGAAAAGGCCTCTAAGATCATGAAGTCCAACCTTGGATGAACACCAACATGTCAACCAAACCACAGCACTAGGTGACATATCCAGTCATTTCTTGAATGCTTCTAGGGATGGTGATTCCATCACCTCCCTGGGCAGCCCATTCCAATGCTTAACCACCCTTTCAGTGAAAGTATTCTTCCTGATGTCCAACCTGAACCTTTCCCAGCACAACTTGAGGCCATTTCCTCTTGTTCTATTGCTAGTAGCCTGGGAGAAGAGACTGCTGACCACCCCTTCTCTCCCCCACCACACGCCTCGTTACAGCCTCCTTCCAGGTAGTTGTAGGGAGTGATAAAGTCTTCCCTGAGTCTCTTCCAGACTAAACAGCCCCAGCTCCCTCCTCATAGGAATTACTGTCTGGACCCTTCAGCAGCTCCATTGCCCTTTTTTGGATGTGCTCCAGCACCTTAGTGTCTTTCTTGTAGTGAGGCCCAGAACTGAACATGAGATTTGAAGTGCAGCCTCACCAGTGCCAAGTACAGAAGGTCAGTCACTTCTCTAGTCCTGCTAGCCCCACACTATTTCTGATCTGGATGCCACTGGCCTTCTTGGCCACCTGGGCACACGCTGGCTTATGCTCAGCCGGCTGTCGACCAGCACCCCCAGCTCCTTTTCCATTGGGCCACTTTCCAGCCATGTTTGTCAGCACTTGTTTTGCGTTGTCCTAGTTTCATTTAAGGCATTCTTCTGGCTGGCTTCAATTAATGGCTCGTAGTGTCAATGGTCTCCAACCGTTTCTGCCTCATGCACGGTTGGTTGCTGGGAGTGCTGCTGTCGTCCACGTTTTAGTTGTGGATGTGATGACCGATTTTGTATTGCTTTCCAAGATTTGGCTGGATGACTCAGCTGGTCCTCTGGTGACTCATTTCAGTCTCCGATGAGCCCAGGAAGGACTAAAGAGGGAAGCATGGCTATTTTCAGATACAAAAAATTACCAAAACCAAGGACTATGTCCACAAAGGAGTACTGCAAACATTGAATTAATTGGGCATTTATACGGGGTGTAAACTTGCTACTTCCCTTTGAAATTCTTTACCCAGTTATTGTGCTTCTGCTGAATCTAGTTTTCAGTCTTTTCTTACTTTATATCCATATGGATGCTGGAAAACTCTCAGTGAGTTTTGAGTGCATAATGTCTGATGAAAGTTCACAGGGCTTTTGGTACTAAATTCCCCTGGCTGGTTTTGGTTTTGGTTTTTTATGGCAATTTCCCCCTCTTATCATTGCTGGAAGTCTCACAGTCATTCTAGGAAAAACCGTAGGTCCACCTCAGGCCATTTTTCTCACAAGTCATTTCTCTGACTATGGCAAAGCTAAGATGCCCAGTGTTCCCCTGGACCTATTGAAAGCTGCTGTGATTTGACTACAGGTTGTTACTTGAATGGAATCTATTTTATTCTGGAAGCTGCAGAAACAGCAGTGTATTTGCTCCTTGTGAGAAAATCATACAGAGCTTATTTTCCCAGAAACTTTTCTTACGCTGTGACTCCGTCTGGCCAGACTTCCTTTACATCTTTGTCAAAACCCGTAGGTGTGGCTGTGGACAAGTTGTCTGAGGTATCGCTGGCGCACTGGTGATTCTGAACTCATTGTCCCACTGTGTCTAGGCTGAATCCTTTAATTTTATTGCTGTAGGAAAAGGAAGTATTCTGGGTTGAAAGCACATGGCTGCAAAACAGTTATAGTAGTGCCAAAGAGATGCTTATGGAAGGGATGCGGCAAGTGGCTGCCTGCTGCTGGAAGTGCAAAGTGACATGTACCTTCACAAATGTAGGATCAAGAGTGAGAAGGAGGCCTGACAGCCCCTTTAGCTAGTCTGTCATCTGCATCCATCTCTCCTTCCTGGAATGGATTTTTGGTTCTGTAGGTTTGGTTTCAGCAGCTGTGCCATACCTGTGAGTGCTGCACAGCAGTTACTCACGGTCAGCATAGAGTGAGCCCAGCTCTCCAGGGTGTGAGGCATGCTCAGGTGCCTGTGTCTCTGCAGGGTGCTGTTCAGGGTCTCAAAAGCACTGAGTGATATGAGGCAAAGTTACACCAAGAGTTTCACTGTACACCTCTCCTAAGCTGTCACTTGCTTAGTCTTTCTTACTTGAGGAGGAATGTGTATGGCCAGGCTGGCTGTGTGGTCCCCTTTTCTAGCCCATCACAGTGGCAGCATGCCTCAGGCTGCACTGCAGAAGGCATTTGGCATGTGTCATACTGGATCTCCAGGTTTAGCTTCACTCCTGCCTTGCTCTAGTTTTTACAGTGCAAGAAGCCTGGCAGCCATGATGTTAAACACTATAGAGCTGAGTAAATAAATATGTCAATAAATAATCATATCCTGCACCAAAGAGAAACATGGGGGAGAGACTGATGGTAAACAGGGAGTTTTGCTGACACAGGTGGAGATTTTTATTGTTTTGTTTCTCTTAATGACTTCCCTTGGTCTCATTTCTTTTCTTGTAGAGCTTGAGGGGGAGTAGGCTGTTACTGGTGTCCCTGAGCTTCTTCATTGCACACAAGGGCTCTATATCCTTCTTTCTGAAGTAGATATCCTTTCCTGAGCTTCTGGATGTTTACTCTTCAAGACTCTGAAATCCTTCATGCAGTTTATCCCCATGCCTAAGCCAGGTTTTCTTTCTGTGTAAGCAAGAGCTTCGAACATCACCTACGTTGTCCTTCCTTGGCCCAAACAGGGCTTCTTCTCTGCATACTGATCAGGCCTCTCTCCTATTAGACAGTGGCTGTTAAGACAGTGAGATCAGGCATGCACCACCAGCCCCCAGCCCCAGCAGCAAGCCAGCAGTGGGCCAGGGAGTCATCCAGAGGTACTTCTGTGACATTGCTTGGGGCAGCATCACTCATTTGTTTTGATGATGAGATTCAGTGCCTTCATGGATAGTCCTCTGGCTGTGCAAGTGCTTACATGTCTGTGTGTGCCTGAGTGTGAGCCTGCGTTTTGTGTGACAGAGGTTTGTACAACCCCAAATACAGCAAACCCCAAATACAGAGTCATTGGTTCCCACAGAAAAACCTGTCAACATACTGTGTTCTCATGGAGACTTTAGCAGTTCCCTTTCACTGTGGTCTCATACAACAGCTACTTACCAGTCTCAAAGGTGAATGGATCAAGAGAGATGTGTTTTTTGGGAAGAAATGAGATTTTTTGGGGGGAAAAATAGGTCCACACCCAAGTTCTACACACTATGTCTCCATGATGGTCTTTGTTTTGGGTTAGTTGGCTCAGTCCCCACTGTGCCTGTTCTGGTCCCAGCTCATGGCCCATTTCATGTCATACATTTCTGGGTTTATAGTTCTACTTTATAATGCAAACTAAAAGCCATGGGTGACACCAAAAGAAGGTTTCTGTTTGGCCATAACTATGAGGATGTTTTCTTAGCCCTAAGTGATGAGGAAAATGAAGTCTGGAAGTCAGGGTGAAAAATTCATTGTGTTTCCTTGAGGAACTGAAGGGCTTTTCTCTTTGTAGGTGGGTGATTGTGTGCTAGTGTGAGGACAGGTTGTTTACAGAGTTGTTTTAACTGCTTAAACTGAAGGTCAGGTGATCCACCTGCAGTATCCTTTCTCTTCATTTCCTGAAACACTCCATAGCTGTCGAGGTTTGAAAGTGCTGTAAGTCTTGTGTTTGGTCATTCATATTTGAAAGTGATATGTGGCTGTCGGGAGGTCGACAAATCAGTTTGTCTCAATTTTCTGCTTTGACGGAGCCCCGTGCCCAGCTTCCCCGCCTTTCTTCTTGCACCTTCCTCTTCCTTTGCAGACCAGATCCTGTGTATTCCATCCAGACCTCACCAGGGACTTGTTTCTCTCCAACAGGTCTGTATCCTGATGGATATCAAATGAAGGGAGGGACTTTGCGAACAGGCAAACTGACCTTTTCAGCCCAGCTAGAGCTTGAACTGAGTTTCAGATTTCGTAAACAAAGCAAGGGCTGAATGTCATGCAATGGCTTCTTTGCAAATGAAACACTTAGGAAAAAATCCTGTGGGAGTGAGAGGCTCAGCCTGAGACTCCAGTAAGCCTTGCCCATGTCCTGCCTTCACAAGTAGGGTTGCTTCTAACAAGTGAGGTATGCGAGGTGCCAGTCATTCTCTGTGGTTTCACCACACTTGTGGGCCAGTTGGAGTCACTGACATTACAAAGCTAATATTTACAGATGGAAAGTCATCCAGGTGGGGAGGCAGACATCGGGGAAAAAGCCAAAATATCCTTTCCACTAGGCAGTTGTGGAAAGCCATGAGTGTGCCAGTGCTGTGTAGCTGAGGGGGCACAGCCAGAGCAGCAAAGGGAAACTGATTCATTTTGGTTCATTTTTGAGAGGCCTCGGTTTGGTACTCCTTCCCAGGAGCTAAGATAATGGAGGACCACATAGGATGGCTTGTGAAATCTGGGGTCAGGAATTGAGGAAGTCCTCTGTTTCCCCTGTAAGATGGACTGTGGTCAACCCCTTTTTGAAAGATGAACAAATGTGACCTAAGCCATGCTGCCTGGAAAGCAGATCCTTCTTTTTTTCAGTTCTGCTTTCAGGATGCAACTCTGTTATCAAGTAGCAATCAGAAATGGAGCTTGTGGAAACCTAGATGTTCCTGCCTTATAGATCTGTTTGGAGGTCAAATATAGGGACCCATTCAGACATTAAAGTGAACTACAAGGCAAACTGTGGCCAGTTTTGTATATACTGCAGAGACTGTCTTGTATAGTTCTGCAAAGGGAACTTTGGGTGCTGTAGAAATGCCATGGTTAGTGTTTGTTCCACTTTGTGACTGTGGAGGACATATGGGAGAGAGGAAGGTGGCCAAAACACATAGGCTGTTGCCAAACAGTCCTACCTGGCACACTGATGTGAGTAACTGCTTTTGGGCTCATCTGGCTCCCTTTTGGCTTCAGGATGGGGAAACATTCCTTGGTTAGCTTGCTTTCCTCATCTTCTCTGGCTGTACCCAGCACCTCAAGAGCTCATTTAAGCATGGCATTATACGAGCCTCAGCGTGTCATGTTCATTTTGAGTGGTGCTGTGGGTGTTACTGCAGTCTTCTGCTCTTTACACAGATGTGGTGCTGCTCGTGGGCCCCCCAGCAGCCTGCAGCACAGCCCCAGCCAGGCACCCTGCACTTGCCTCAGCTCTGCTGGGCCTCTCTCCAGGAAATCTGAATGAGGGATTTCTTCAGCAGAGCATTTTGTTAGACATCCTTCAGTGTCCTCCAAAGACAAAGCTTCAAAGCAGGGCTTCTGTCAATCCCACCTGTCTGACTTTGTCTTGTTCTTTTTCTCTCATCCCATCTCTTGACTCCCGAGCAGACTTTCTTCTCCTCTGAGGCCCTTGGGAATACTGAGTGTTTGGTTGTAAAACTTCTCCCTAACTTCACTGACAACCACTTTCCTGAAATGTCTTTACACGTACATTGTGCCCCTGCCTCCATCGTTGTTGTTCATTACCTCATTTCACTCTTGGCACTCCAGAAATCGTCACAGGAGCTGTTGGCTCCCTGGCTCGGAGGACTACTGCTCAGTAAGGTACATCTGGCAGGGCTATTGGTCTGCCTTCTCAAGATGCAGAGACCTGACGTGGGCACAGCAGACTCCCAGGTTTCTTACTTTATGTCTGGAGAGCACTTTGATGTCTTGGTAGAGCATTTGCAGTGTCATTTCATGATTTCTGTGGAGGAAACAGTCTTTCTGTCAGCTGACAGATATGCTGAAGGGGGTTTATCTGCTGGGGTCTGGCTCTGTTTTGTCAAGACTGTAGACCATTTGATTGTATTCACCTGCTGCCTTCATTTGCTTCCCACTCAGTGACATTGAGGTATCCTGGAGAGAAGTTTTGCACTGTTCCAGCTATGATGGGTTTTCCCCTAGAAAAGAGGGGTTACCTTCCAGTTCAAGGGAGGATGGACTTGCCTGCTGGACTTTTTCACACCAAGATCTAGAAATTGGTGTCAGGTCCGATTGCATCTACAGGGAAGTGATGAGGCAGCCTCTGGTGAGGTATATTTTACCTGTGTTCTCAGGTGTTGCATAGTTAATCAACTATAATGTGAAACATAAACTAGTCACATGATTAACTGAGGAAATCTGTAATATCTCTTGTCATTACTGCAATTCACTCAAGTGGGAGATGGAGGTGACCCTGAAAGAATTTTTCATGGAGATGTAATAAAGTATTCAAATATATGTATTTGTCCCTGAGATTTTGCTTCATGTGTGTAAAACCAGGAATGTGTCAGAGGAGCCCACAGCTTGTTACTCAGGTTCATGGGCACCTGAACTCACATCAAAAAGATGAATAAGAATCGTAATGTTTAGAGATTACAGAAGTTTACTAGGGTTTTGTGGTTTGCACAGCTCACATGCCGTTGTCTAGCGACCCACCAAGTGTGGGGAGTGTGGGAGATGAGGTTGGAGCTGCCTAGATGTCCAGGCTCCAGGGGTAGGGCCAGGTTTAGTGTGGTGCTGCCTCATTAGGTCTGTGCGGGATGTGCCAGGGCTCTGGGTAGTCCCATTTTCCCCCCCGAGCTGCTCATGAGGGTGGCAGAGATGCTTCCTGGAGCATATGGACCTAGCACGGGCAGCTCTGCTTATCTTGCGGTCTCCATGCCATAGCCCTTGGAAAAGAAGTGCTGCCCTGTGAGCCTGGGCTTCCCAACTTCCCTGCTTCCCAGGCATGCAGGTTAGCAGTCCCACAGGCAGAGGAAGTGCTGAGAGACATGCTAAGGGCTGGCTGGGACTGCTAAGGGTTGCGAAGCTGGATGCTCAGGCAAGGGGACAAGATGGACATGACCAGCTCAGAGGAAGAAATCCCCAGATTTTCCTCGCTGTGTCCTCTTTTCCCTTGGTCAGGTGAGAAGGCTTTCAGTACCCAGCAGATGAATTGCCCTGGATATAAGGAGTTAAAAGGGAGATGAAGAAGGGAATAAAGATGGTTAGTGAGGAGAGAGAGCAATATCCTGAGCCACATGCCAAAATAACCTGCTCAGGCCGTGATAGGGAGTAACTGCCTACATCGCCTCCATGCCCAAGGGTACTAAGTCCTGGTTGATAATTTTTATCATAGCTATAAAGGAAAGTCACGGTGCACAGAATGAAATAGTAGGCAGGGTTGTGGATACTACAAATGCAGGAGATGGATATGTAGGAGGGCAGTCAGGATGGCGGGGGTATATGGGGTTTGAAGGTAATGGTGATGAGAGTTCCTTGGCCATTGCATTGCAGGGATGTGTATTTTGAATGGGAATGAGCGAGAAGGAGGCAGATGCTTGGCTTTGTCCATTTGATTTTGTTTATGGGTACTCCGTGCATTGGGAAGTCTCGCTTTTTCACTTGGCCATTAGATGTGGATCAAACATGGCAACTTGGAGCCATGGGAATCCAGGTCTGAAGCAGTGCTGGGGATGGGCTTTGTCCCATCTCTGAGACATCTCTGAGAACTGCTGCGCAGCATATAAGCATTTAGAAAACTACTAATTAGGATGAAACAGTTTTACTAGCAGGACAGGAAAAGCTGAGCAGGAAGGCAGGTTGATTTTCACCTAGAATGGAGACTCCCTTGACATCTGCTCACCAGAAAAAGGAAGGAGCTGAGGCTGTTGAGGTCTGAACTCCGCTCTGAGGCTGTCTCCAAACATTTGGTAGCACAAGGGAAAGAATTTGTATAGCCTCCTGGGATATAAATTTTAAGGAGGTTCCAAGTGGTATACGGAGGGACAGTGTCTCAAAAGGGGCTACACAAAGGCCACTGTGAACACATGGTTATTTTGAAGGTGCAGTACATTAGCCATACCTGGCAGATCCTCTTTTCATTGCCTTCTCAACCTGGGTGTGTATGTGGATTTTCTGGCTTGTGCCTCTCTGGGGAGAAGTGGAAGATACTTATTTCAGTAGTGTCTTGTGTGCATCATTTATATGCTGAACACATGCCATGTGCTTTCTACAGTATTTTTCAAGCCGGCACTGTCGTTCTGGCGACCGTCAGCAAGCAGCCTCTGGTTACAGAGCTCTGCAGGTACTGCAAAAGGTCTTACTGCCTACTTAATACAGGGCAGGGGCTTGGTCTCTTGCCACCACAAAGGCCACACTTATAAATCAACAGTAAGTGCTAGAAGTAAAGCAGAAGAAAACATCCGTGACTTGCAAACTGTTCCTTCTCTAGTCCCCAAAGTGTATTTTTTGCCCTTTGGGGTGAGGTGAGTGGATAGGGAGCTTTACCTCATTTGCTTTCCTGAAACCTGTTAGAAGTACAAGTGAGGTGGCTGCGTGATTTGTGTATGCATGCAGAAGAGGGCCATCTGAATTGTAAATAGCACCTGCTAAATTATTATTAAGTGAAAGCTGACGTGGGAGGAGTTCTCAGGAAAAAAACCCTCAAGTCTTTTAATAAAAGTCGTTCCAGATGTTTTAACATTATCCCCTGGCTGCATGCTACATACTTCAGCTCATGTTGATGCTATGGGGAGTTAACGTGAGTCGTATCAAGGACCGGGAAGGCCCCATTAAATCCATTTACTCTCACTTGTGTGAGAGCTTTAAATGGCTACACTAAAACTCATTATTAAAGAAAGGAACTATCAATTTTATTTAATGTACGGTGCCCAATCTTGATTCTGCTCCCAGACCAGAAACTTGTCGTGCTCGGGGTGATATAAAACTTAGACCCGCACTTGTCAGAATGAGCATTTAGCTGGTCCAGAGTCCTGGCTGGCTAACTGAGGCTGTGGGGGCTGCCCTGCACCCCTGCCAAGGCAGGCACCAAGCTCAGCCAGTATTGCCACTTGCCTTAGTCCAGCCAAAGCTTTTGCTAGCGTAGGTGGGGCTGCTGAGCTGGGCTTCAGGTGAGCGGGAGTGCTCAGTGAGCGAAGCTGCTCGACCTGAGTATCCTCACCCCCTCTGCTCCCGGTTGGAGAGCAAAAAGGGGAGGAGCCGCGTGCCAGCCTTGGGCCGTTCCGCAGAAAGCGGAAAGGTGACTGCTAGGATCTTCCTGCAAGTGAAGGGAGGTGACATGAAAGGCACAGCCTCGCACAGGAGGTTTCTTATCAGATCTGGGAGTGGGGGTTTAAGAGAACTTTTCTGAAGTGAAACATTCCATTTTCCATGCTTCCATGGCTTGTGGCCATGTCTTGTCTTTCCAAGACCCCAGGAGTGAGGATGCTTACTGGGGGTATTCCCACTGTCTCTGAGGCATCAGTGTCATTGGGCTGGGCTGGCGTGGATCAGCCCATTACTGGTGGCTTGTTTCCTCGTAGGCATGGTGGCAAGCTGTTGTCAGCCTATGTAATCAAAAGGCTGAAGTTGTAAATCATATTACAGGCTGTAATGAGGAATTTGATCCCTGTAACAAACCATCCAACTTTTATTCACATTTATTACTATTTCTGCTATTGCCATGGAGCAAACATCCTTTTTGAAGAAAAGAATGTGCCACCAACACAGTTTGATTGTGTCCTTAGGAAATTTAGGGTTGTGTTTTTCTCGCATTAACTGCACCAGCAAATTTGCAATAAAAATTACTTTGCTGCAGAAGCCTTTTTTTCCCATCACTGAGCTGTCAATCAGCCTGTAATTTCTTAGTATCGGACTATGCTGAAGAACTCACTGAGTTGTCCTCCCCTAAAACCTCAAACGTGAGAAAATAATTTTGAATGCAAGGAAGAAGATTTCATAGTTTATTTTTTAGGGGAAAAAAATACCTCTCCTGTGATGGGAAGTAACCTCTGAGGAGGGTGGAACTGGCAGCAAGAGTCTGAATTCCTCTCTTTATCCATAAGAAAGCATTGCTTCCTCCACACCCTCCATTTTTGGGGTACCAGTGGGGGTCAGTGATTTTATCCCGTTCCTGTCCCCCTGCTGAGGCTGCCAGCAGTGTTTCAGAGACAGCAAGGGGCTGGTTGTTAATGTGGAAACCAGTCTGTAACAACAACTCATTTCACCAATGGGCACAGGCAGCCATCTGACATTGACAATGTTGAGTGACTGCTGGCCTTGTTTTTAGCGTCAGCTGATGTCAACTGGAGTACTGCCAGTTTGCACCAGTTGAAAGTCTGTCCCTTAATGGTGGCGATTATCCTGATTTTTACAGTGGCACTGAGAAGGTCGCAGCTGCTGCACTTCACATCCTTGACTTTAATTCGGGGCGCCTCAGTCTTTTTGTGTTGTCTTTAGAGGAGCGTGTGAGAAGAACGTCTCGTCTCGTTCTGCGTCAGTCATTTTTTCCCTTTTTATTTTGTACGAAGAGAGATTGCTCAAGCACACCATGGAATGAAAGCCATAAAGCTATAAATTACACCTCTGCTAGGTCCACAATATGTTACCAATTACATCTGTTACATTATTCGTGTCCAGGGGGAAAACATAC
Organism: Myiotriccus ornatus; assembly: GCA_036023395.1. Taxonomy (NCBI): domain Eukaryota; kingdom Metazoa; phylum Chordata; class Aves; order Passeriformes; family Tyrannidae; genus Myiotriccus; species Myiotriccus ornatus. The sequence continues at coordinate 62,712,936 of JAYRBT010000042.1, read as the reverse complement.
ATCAAACCAACCCCACTCTCTCCAGGCAGGTTGGTACTGTACTGGAAGGAACACCGTGACTCTTCTTAATCAGTGGAAGAACAAACACAGTTTTGGCTCACTCACATACGATCCCTGTGTCCAGGATGACAAGTTGAGTAATACTGCTGCTGTTCTCCAAGCTCACCACATGCCACATGCTACAGCGTTTGTGGCAGCACTGCCCTGTGGAAAGGAGAGAGGAGAGCAAGTACTCAGAGGGGCAGGGAGCTGGAGGGGGTCTGAGTACCCAGTTGCTGAGACCTTGGAAATTGCTGCCAAGGAGGTTGAGAGTGGAGTTAAAAGGAATGACAGCAAACAGTGTCAGAAATCCCCTTAGAGCCAGGGGTCACATCTGCAGAGGGGAGCACACTGTGGTTTGCAGGGCTTCGTTGTCAGAGCAGGGTCAGCGGGGTTTTGTTTGGCATGTTCAAGCAGGGGTGAGGGTTGGTTTCCCCCTGTGTCCCGATGGGGGTTTTCTTCTGTGTCTGCCCTGTCCTCATAAATGCATCTCTGTGGCAGGGATGAAGGTGGGGGTGTTGAAGCAAACTGGAACAATTGCTTTGCTGGTTCCTTCTTAGTAGGTATGTATGGTGGTTTTTGGCTTGCCATAGCACCCCTCTCCTGAGTAGTTCCTGGGCTTTGGGCAGCTGGGAATTAGTTAGAAAATGGGCACTGGATGTGTTTAGGTCTGTTTGCTTCACCATGCTACTGAATTTTGTGAGTTTGGAGTAACTTTCATATTTTTCTATGTGAGTGTATAAGTTCATGCATGTGCGTGAGCCTGTATGAGCTCCAGAAGATCATCTGGAGGGGAGCTGAGTGTCAGATACTGTCAGTCCTCCACATGAAGAATTCATCCATGTGCATTTCGAAGTTTGTTGTGGTTTTGTTATTGAAGCATTTATTCAGCTTTTAACTTGTTAAAGTTGAAAACAAGTCAAGGTTATGTTTGTGCTTAATAATTCAGCAATGGTGCCAGCTCAGCACATTGTCTTTTTCTTCCCTAGTCATTCTGGTTTATTAAAAAGAAACACTGACGACAGATAGAAGGGTGAAGGAGGCTGTGCCTTTCTGCTCTAACTCCTGTCGGGCACTGACTCCTTCCCTGGGAATCCCTATGGATTTTTGTTCTTCACAACACCTTTGCCCCAGTGGTACTCTCCCTACCAGGCAGGGAAAGCTGGAAGCAAGTAAGGACTTAGATGTCCCCTTTTGTGTGGCCCACATATTTTTTTCTGAATAGGCACATTTTCTGTGACAGTGGAATATTACTCAGAATCCTTCAGTGAGTCTGTCTCAGTGATACTGTATTTTCACCTCAATTATGAGGTTTGTGGGGTTGTTCTTTGGTGTTTTTTGTTGGTTTTTTTTTTTTTTTTAATAAAGATATAGAAGATCATTAATCTTTCTGAAGCCACAGAAGCTTGCAGTAAAATAGGTTTTGGTCTTTTCTTTAAAAATAAAGTTATAGTAGGAGCTAATTCTACCACATGCTAATGTGTACATTGCTTCATTAACAATGCTGTTAATTTGAAGGGGATTAGCTTTCCAGTGATGGTATTGCCACTGTGAATAAGAATAGATGAACACAATTTTATAAATCTGGGAGAACTGAGAGCACACAGTGAAGCTCATGTTGTGTAGCTCCCATCTCCACTGTCCCTGAGCACAGACCAGCATTGTGCACGATTCCCACACGCAGACTTGGCAAGCAATCTGAAACATCCTCTTCTTCTTCTGCCCTGGCTCCTTAACTTTATCCGTGCACCTCCATTTTGTCACAGTGTATCATCTCCTGGCCCCATCTTGATTCTCTGCAGGCCAGAAGCTACACAGTGGTTTTATAGAAATAAATGGAGGGCTTAAGTCAGATCCACCAAAGTGCTTAATATAGGATGAGCCTGAGGATTTGAGATTTGGCTTCTGTAGTCAGAATACTTTGCAGTATTTGACATGAGTTCTTCCAGAGAGCTAGATATATTCCTGGAGACAATGAGAATGGGAGTCTCTTTAGACAGAGGAGGTAAAAATAACATGTACATTCCTGTTATTAAAAATGAGAGGGGGGAGAACAAGAGAGCAGAAATCTTGAATGTTGTTAGTATAGTTCAATCAAGGGTAGTGATTTATTTAGAGCATAGTATTTTATTTCTGTTGAATACATATTTCTGGAAGAATGTGATTTTTGCATGCGTGTGTGTGCTGTGTCTGAAACCTGTATCCCATTTCCCTTTCCTGCCACTGAGCAAATGAAAAAAGCTGGGGAAAAGGCTGAAAAAAGGCATCCTGACACTGTGGTTTCACTCTGATGTTGTATTGCAGGTATGGCCTCGCATGTGCAAGTTTTCTCTCCTCATACCCTTCAGTCAAGTGCCTTCTGTAGCGTGAAGAAACTGAAAGTGGAGCCGAGTTCAAACTGGGATATGACTGGGTACGGCACACATAGCAAAGTCTACAGCCAGAGCAAGAACGTGCAGTCCTCCCAAGCAGCCGCCGCAGCAGCCGTCAACGCCTCCCTCCAGATCCCCAATCCGAGCATCCCCTACGAACAGACCATCATCTTCCCAGCAAGCACAGGGCACATCGTGGTGACATCTGCCAACAGCACTTCTGGTGTGGTTGCAGTGTCTGGGCAAACACTGGGCGGGCCACATAACCTGATGCGTCGCAGCACTGTGAGCCTTCTGGACACCTACCAAAAATGTGGACTTAAGCGCAAGAGTGAGGAGATTGAGAACACAAGCAGCGTGCAGATTATCGAGGAGCATCCACCAATGATTCAGAACAATGCCAGTGGGGCCACTGTAGCCACCACCACCACTTCCACAGCCACCTCCAAAAACAGTGGCTCCAACAGTGAAGGGGATTACCAGCTGGTGCAACATGAGGTGCTCTGTTCCATGACCAACACGTACGAAGTGTTGGAGTTTCTTGGCCGTGGAACCTTTGGACAAGTAGTCAAATGCTGGAAACGTGGCACTAATGAGATTGTGGCTATCAAGATCCTAAAAAACCACCCTTCCTATGCCCGGCAAGGCCAGATTGAAGTGAGCATCCTGGCTCGGCTGAGCACAGAAAGTGCGGATGACTACAACTTTGTCCGTGCTTACGAGTGCTTCCAGCACAAGAATCACACATGCTTGGTCTTTGAAATGTTGGAGCAGAACCTCTATGATTTCCTAAAACAAAATAAATTCAGTCCCTTGCCCCTTAAGTACATTCGACCAATTCTCCAGCAGGTAGCAACTGCCCTAATGAAGCTGAAAAGCCTGGGACTGATTCATGCTGATCTCAAACCAGAGAACATCATGTTGGTAGACCCATCCCGACAGCCATATAGGGTCAAGGTCATAGACTTTGGTTCAGCTAGCCATGTGTCTAAAGCTGTGTGTTCTACCTACCTTCAATCCAGATATTACAGGTAAGAGACTGGGCTCATGTAACATTACTAGACATATTTTACCTATGGGAATTTTGCTACATTCAGGCAGAGGAATGAAAGTCATCCCTTAATCCTAAACAAAGATGTGTCTTAGAGTGGCTTGCTGGTTATAGGAAAAAAATGGTGTCCTAACCTCTTGGAGTTTACTTGCATTGAAAACCATTGTAAGTTTGTAAATAGTCATAAAGTGTTATAAAAATAGAGTTTTCCAGTTCCAGTTTAGAAAGCCTTTCACCTCTGACAGTACTTTGTTCTTTTTGGGAGTGTTTCCAGATGAGGGGACATCTCTGGAGAATCCACGTTTCCATTCCAAGTAAATGCATGTAGGTTCTTGGTGTCAGTATTACTTTAACCTAAACAATCAATCCATATTTCAGATCTGTCTTCCAGTCTTTACTCATATGTGAAAACAGGGATTGACCCACAGGAAAACTGTGTGGATGCAGAAGATGCTTTCTCATGGAATAGTTTTCACACGGGCTGTGCAGCTTGCTAAAGTCAATGGGAGTATTCTGTCTGGCTCCTGTCAATTCTCCTCCCAGCAAGCAGACAGCCTGGCTGGGCTGGAAACACCTATTGCCATGTGGGAAGCTGTTGGTAGAGCTGAATGAGTCTTGTCAGTGATTTGGTGTTGGACTGAGGACCGGGTGTGGTCTGTTGATTCCCACTCACATTGCTTTGTTATGTGCTAGGATGGAGTTCTGACCTCTTTGAAGGTGTGCCTGAAGTGAAACCTGTGAACCAGCTATATCCCTTTTCATTCTGTTGAACAGTTTTAGCAAAGCAGCCTCTTTTCATAATCCCTGTCAGGTGATCCTCACCCTCCGTCTTGACTCCAAGACACAAAGTCTCTCTGTAGATGTTCTCCTCAGCCCCTCACTTTGGTACCAGTCGGTTTGAGTCAACATCTCAAGGACTGAGAAAAGCAATTCTGCTACAGCAGGAGTGGGGGAAAATAGTGGGAGGGGGGGAAACGGAATTTATCTTTAGATAATAGCTGAATTTAGAAATGTTCAGACCACGTTTTTGTTATTGCAATTCTGTGAAACAGGCGAAGAGGGAAAACGCGATCCTTCTTCATGACTGATTTAATGAAAATCAGTCCTGGCAGCATCCACAGCTCATCAGATGGCTTACAGAAAAGCAGGGTAGTTGCTCTGTTTGTAAATAGGAAAGAAATCTGTCTTATATGTGGGTACGACTGGGAACAAAAAGCCAGTATGAGTTGATATCAGACCCTTTTCCTACTTTTAAACTTCAGGGTGGCAAGGCCTACCTGAACTCTGAGCTTAGAAAGAGTTAATTTTCATAGGAACAGGAACTTTGACAGTGTAGCACTGCAGCAGCTGATTTTTATCTGCTTGTCCTTTGCTCTGAAGGAGGCCAGGAAAAAATCCCCAGCCCGAGTTTATACCTCAGAAGAGGCTTATTAAATGAAATATTCTACCCGATGACAGTCCCATCCTCCAGGAGAGACATGTTTCTGTGGTAAATATGCAAAAGCTTTTAGGGTTGCAATTACCTGGCAGACTAGAAATGAAAAAAAAAAAAGAAGAAAAAAAATGAAAAAAAAAAGATAATACAGGCATTTTGTTGTTGAGTTATCTGTGATTCTGCATTAGCAGCCTAGGTCCCTAGCTGAAAGACAGAAGGGGCAGCCAAAATGAAATATGTGACAGAAAGCAGAAATGAAAGAGAAAAATGGTTCATTCTCAGCGACAAACAAGGAATATTTTTGTGTCATTCTCTGGGGAGGAAAAGGCTTGATAAAATTTGCTTTTTATATTTTAAATGTTATTCCTGCCCATTCTGAAGTTATAGCTTGATAGATAATAAGTTCTGTCTGTCTAATTCCTCCCTTGTTTTCCATGCCTGAATTGGTGGGAGGAGGAAAAAAGGGCAGCAGCTCACCAAGAAAAAAAAAAAAGAAAAATCTTGTTGGGTTGAATTACATCAGCAGGGGGCTGCTGATTAAGCTAAATTCAAGTCATGAGGAAAATTTATATTCTTCATTTTCTGATAGGGAAAAATACAGCACAGAGTGAAGACCCCTTCCACTCCAAAGAGAGGGAACTTTATGCTAGGGGAAACACTGGGCTTTATAAAGATTTCATGTGTCTTCCATTTAATTTACACTTGTTCTGCTTGCTAGAGTATAAAAGACAAGGGGATGACTTCAGGAAATGGCACATTTAAGCTGAATGTGAAGGAAAAGCTTCCTCAGAGTAGTAAAACCTCTCAGACTCTAAGCAGTCATGCCAGAGAAGTGACAGAAGCCCTGTGCCTCATGCATTTAAGGAAAGATGAGGCAGAGCACTGGGGAATATAATGTAGAGTTTGGATCTCAGCTGGAGGTTTTTTATCATGGGCTTTTGGGAGCAAATTCCTAAATTGTCCCCATATTTTATTAACAACTTGCTTTTTCTTTTCGGAATCACTACTTTTGAGAATGTGATGGCTAAATCCTTTCAAGAGTTGAAAGGTATTTGGGACCCTGCTCATTCTCAGGGCAATATAAGGCCTTTCCTCTTCTCCCGGAGGTGGGAGACAAAAGTATCTTTAAACAAAATGTGTTCTTTCTTGACCTGAATCTGCATAAACTAAAAGAGCCCCATGGCTGCTTGCAGACCTTACATGAGTGATTTGCCATTGCTGCCATGTGACATGCTCTGAAGATGAACCAGATCCTATAGCCCAGTTTCCTGTGAAAGGGATGGATTAGAACTTGGTATTGTGCTAATGGTGCTGCTCAGGGGCCCTCACTGGGTGTCCCCAAACTCAGCAATGTTTCTGTCCTACCAGGGATATTTCTAAGCAAGTGCTCTCTGGAAGAATGGTGGTGGCATTAAGGTAGCATAGTGGTATGGAAAGTACCAAAAATGATATCAAAATGTCTTCGGTCTAGCAGAATTTAGCTCCCAACCCTCTCAGAGGATATAGCCAGCTCCAGGCTAGATCTGATGCCATAATTGATACTCTGGAGATCTTTCATTCTTGCCTCTGGGCACATAGAGGGGCCCAAGGGAAAGCAGAACGTGACAGCCTGAGGTGGGCCTTGCAGGAACTCCCCCATTGCTGAGAATCCCTCTCTGGGAGGGCAGAGCCATCATGTCACCAGTGCAGCCCCAGGCCTCTGGTGAAGGGAATGAGCCCCAGCAGGGCTGCCCTGCCCTGACATGACAAAGAACATCACAGCTGCAGACTGTGGTCAGAGTTGTCATCTGAATGGGTGGTGCTGTGAAGAGGATCGTCCTCCTTTTGCCCACCCATCTTCAGTTTGTGGTGCAAAACTCGCTGTGGTGCAGTGTTTCTCATGTGGCATCCTTAGCCAGAGCATGTAGGATCTGACTGGTGGCTGTCCAAACATCCCTTGCTTGGGACAGGGGTCCCAGCCTTCCCCTTGGCCACCATAGTCCTTTGTCTTGTCCCTTATCACCAGCTGCATCAGCCTGGGCCTGATCATTGACCCTTCCTGGGGGTACGTGGTGACACAGGCGTGGTCTGGAGGTGCCTGTGTGAGGAAATGAAGCTGCCCATGGGAGGCTGCTCTGCCCAGCTCGCAACTGGGGCTCTGCAACTGGCAGTTTTAGCCAGACAATTTCTTAAGCTATAAATGAAGCCCTGTTCACAGAGCAACCGATCAAAAATCTGCGACAGCTGCTGCGTCACGGGGTATCTTCCTGGGATTTTATTTTTTCCTTTTTCATGCTGCAGTTTGAAGGGGAGATCACTGAGGTAGTCTCTATGATCTCGATTTTGCAGAGAGTCAGAGGGATGAATGACCAAAGAGATCCCTTCTGGGTTGATAAGCTATGTATGAACAGCTTCCTGGGAAAACCCATATCCTGAGAAATACAGGGCTCAGGCTGCAACAGATATGTCCTTTGATAGAGCCCCCATTCATGTACCCGGGTGGAAGAGGGGGTACTACCCTCTGGGAGGTGGGGGTGGTTGGGGTGGCGGGGAGAGCTGTGGTCCTCCCTGGCTGGAACCCTAGTGGGTCCCTATCACGGAGTGGCAGCACCAGGATGCTCAGAGCAGTTGGGCTGCTGGTGGGGGCACCATTACTATGTTACCTTGCCCTCTTGGCTTTTCTTTGCTGTTCAGCTGAAACAGCTGCTGTGTTGGCACCTCAGGGATGATAGCGTTTGGCTAATTAATGGCGTTTTAAGTCTTTTAGAATTTTGCAAAATATTGCAGATATAAAATAATGGCTGTCACCCCTGCACTATTAGTGGATAAATGTAGGTTTGTTTCCTTGTTTTCAAAAGGCTTTGGTATGTGGCGTGTCTGGCTTGAGTTTGGATGTCTGCTTTGTAGGTAAGTGGCCTTTGATGAAATGTTTGGATAACAGAGAATGAAGCTGAGTATCAGTTTGAAGAGGTGTTTATCAGTCTAGTTTCAGACTCTGCAAGAAAATATGCAGGCACAAAGGCTTACATGCACGTTGTCAACCGCCCATTCAGAGTGAGTAGTGAGGCTGTTTGCAGGTGTGGTTTTTAACGGGCTGTACATGCTTAGCTGGGTGAGTGCAGGTCCTGAGGGTGCAGAGAGCTAAACTGGGTCCATCTTGTCACACATGGACATTGTGCCATGACAGGTATCAGTCCTCTAGCTGTGCTGACAGGGAGCCAAAGCAGGGTAAATTCCTGAGCAGAGTCACAACCTCTTCCCCGTCATGTGACTCAGTATGTGTCATTCTGGCCAAAACTGCCCTTTAAATGAGGCAGTTATAATGGCACAGGGATAGGCTATGCTTATTTGTTTACTCAGTGAATTGGCATCTGTTAAGTCCTTGTATAACAGTGTTAGTGCACTTACATTTCAAAATCTTCTGCCATTCTGGACTTGCAAAAAAACATCTCTGTCTCAGACTTGACTGCATTTACAGCTCTGGGAGCTTCATTGCTCTGCCAGCCTGTTTCAGTCCTACCTGCAACATTCACTGCTTTACTGACTCTGCCTCTCCAAGGTAAAGAGCAGGATAGCTATATGGTTTGAGGAGGAAAGTTTCTTCTGGGGACTGGAGTGAAACTACAGAGTTCATTGCTGAAGTCTAAGCTTGGTTTCACTTAGTGATGATCACACCTGGTAGGACTGCAGGCTTGCAAAACTGGCAATACATTGCAGAAGACTTTGTGGAGGAAAGCAGACTTGAAGCTGTGCTATTTTAAGCAGTTGTTCATTCTTTCCAAAGGATAGTTGGAGTTGGTTTTTTCAGAACCAACATTCAGTAGGATTTTTTTTTTTTTTCAGAACCAACACCAGGATCGATAGAATCTCAGTTTCTTTGTACCCTGACCGCCAAGTCTTGGAAGGCAACAGACATTTAGCTGAAAGCTTTTGGCTTTGTCCCATCTTTGTGATAGTCAGGCCAGGTTGGTTTTTGGTTTTACAAAACTCAAGCAAAGATAGTTCTTTGCCAAGTTCCTTTGTGTATAAATCACCTTGGAGCAGAGATGGTAAACCAGCATTGTGCTTGCAGTGCATCCAACAGAAGGTTCACACTGTGTATTCGAAAATAACTCCCTATCTGGGGTCTAATTTAAAACAAAAAAAAACCCTGTATTTCAGCCTAAACAATCTCCTCAGACGAGACTCTCCCTAGTGTTTTCTCTGTTGAAACCTGCTTACCATTTCCCTAGGTGCTTTTTATTTTTCTCCGAGCAGACACTCCAGCTCCTCCTTTATCTTGTCAAAGCGAGTGGTCTGCCCCTTTCCCTGTGATGCCGCAGCACCTCCCTGTCCAGCTCCAGCTCTGAGAGGAGCCCTGCATCCCTGTGTAGAGTCAGAAACTCCGTCTGTCACAGGAGGGCTTCGTTTATTTATTAACCAAGTGTATAAGATATGTCCAGTTAGGTGCTTCCAGGCACAAGAATATTTGTAACAGAGGTGTGTTTGCAAGGAACCTGACAGGGAACCTTTCCCAAGCAAAGAGAGGTCTTCGATAGGCCGAGGAAGAGAGAAGTCTCGTGCTGTCTCCTTTTGCTTCATCTGTGTCTGAGAAGTGGAAAATCAAATATCTCAACTGAATTCTGAGCCAATCCCTTTGGTCCCCTCTCCTCTCTGAAGACAGCTCCTGTATGGCAGAGATGGGCACTGACATAATTGCTGACAGTAATTATTCCTTCTGCAGATCTCAGCTTTGTCTTGGTGGCGGGAAAGGAAGGAACCTGTGTGCCCACCGGCAGGGATCAATTCATTAAGGGTGTTGTGAATCAGAGATGAGTATGTGAAAGGCAGCCAGAGGCAGGTACCAGGGTCGGAAGCACTGCTTTTTTACCAGCTGCTGCAACCCCACAGGTGAGGAGCTCTGGTTTTGGTGCAAAAGAGCAAACAAACGTAGGGGAAAAAAAGGTAAATCCAATTTTGCCTCTGAAAAAAGAGTGTTTTCCAAAGGCTGCTGCAGCTTTTAAGGGCATCAGTGATCCCCACAGAGGGAAAAGCAGCCTTCTAGATGCAGGCAGCCCCATTCATGCTCAGTGATGCTGCCCACAGCTCAGGCAGTGCTGTGTGGACAGGGAACAGGAGCAGGAGCAGAGCTGCAGTGACATGACTGCTGACGAGGGCTCAGTGGTCAACCACCAGCTTTGACACAAGTGTCCTGCCCAAACTCACCTCACCCTTCTCGACATCAGCTCAAGTGGAACACGGTTTTGGAGAACTGTGCTCCCGCTTCCCCTCCACCCCTTCTACTCCATAATACTCCCTTTTAAGCATCCCTTCCCTCCGTGTGCATTCGCACTACCCAGTGCCGTGTAGTCCCCTGCCGGGGGCTGACCTCCCCAAACGCAACACTTTATGGTTTGGAATAAATAACACTCCAAAAGGGGCTGAGCTGGAGTTCCCACATGCTTATTTCGAGGGCTTGCAGAAAGGAGTGAGTGCGCAAATACACTTGTTACCAGTCCGTGTACTACCACATGAAGTCATCTGGGAAGTCCTGACAAAAACATCACCAACCTTTTTCTTTTAAGCCTAGCAATGAATCCTAAACTAATCCTTACCTTCTCTACACTTGCTGCCAGACTAGTTTCAGTAAAGCTGGGAGGATCAGGGAGTGGCTTGGAAGTCACAGTCTCCCTGCTTGTAGGTTGGCCACAGGTGTTCTTGAGTTTACTTTTTTTTTGGTCTTTTTTTTTCTTTCTTTTCCTTCTACTGTTTCTCTCACATCATCACCAAAATGAGACTCTCACAGGATTTCCTGCTGTCTATTTTTCTTTCTCTCCAGCTTTATAAGCACAGTAAGTCCTTTTAAGGCTGCAGCCTGGTGAAATGATGTGAAAAATCAAGGTCACTCTTGTATTTACTGTACCAGGTCAAGTCTGAAACAGCTACAAATGGCTAGCTTTACCTGCGAGAAATCAAACCCCTCCTATTCCAGCTATTGGGTGTAGCACTTCAGACTCCATCTCTGTAGTACATAAAAGACCTACTGTGTTTTGGTAAAGGTACCTGTGCTCAGATCTGGGGCTGGGGCATAACCAGGCTCATTACGGTGACAAGCAGTTGGTTCCGCAGTGATACTTGTGGGTGACGGTACAATCGGCAGGGCCACAGCAAGAACCAACTGCAATCAGAGTCTGCTGTTTGCATGTGTATGAAAGGCATAAAGTTTGATCTCTGCTCCTAGTTGCTTACTTCTGTGGTTTTGTGTTTGCTCTTCTTTCTTTCCTCCCACTCAAGTCACTTCCTCACCAAGTGCAAACGAAACAGAGCAGGGAGAGGGTGCTTTTTTTTTTTCAGCTCCAATGACAGAACAGCAGCAGCAGCTCATAGGAACAATGGTGTGGTGATGTTACTCAAGCAATAGGGGGCCAATAAAGGTGAAAGCTCTGTGGTCACACACACAGGTATCATTTTCTGTGCCTTCCTACACTTATTTCAATGCATGTTTGAGTCAGGGCAGTAGCTGGGCAAAGGCAGTGGTGTCTGCTGAGAAGCAAAATGAGGTAAGGGGCTGTTGGCATGAGATCGGTGCTCCAAGTGTGAAAATGAAAAAGCATTAGCAACACAGTTTGCACAGGATTTCAGGGCTACTTTGCTCAAGTACCATGTATTTAAATCCTATCAGGTTTTTACCTCCCTCTGTACATTTGCTCACTGCAGGCAAGAGATGTAAATGTAACATGGAGGAAGCTTACTGTGTATGTCTGTGCATTCATTAGGTTCACAAGTTTCAGGCCCCAACACAGTGGTACTGGAAAGCTGTATTACACTGAAGAACATTTTCTGATTGAAAAGTGTTACTGCTCTGCTGCCTATTAGCAATGAAGTTAGAAAAGTGACTGACGTTGGTTTATAAATGAATGAGTCATTACCAGAAGAGATAAATTATCTGAAGATGCTACAATTACTATGGGGTTACACATTCCCCCAGCTTCAGACCCCGAAATGACGTGATTTCAGTCCTCAGTTTCTATTTTCTCAAGCCATTTGCTGCACTGATGCTTCAAATTAGCCTAAGATAATGTAAAGACACCTTGTTCTCAGGTGGGGGCTCAGTAGTTACCTCCTTCTCCAGGTCATGCTGGGGAAAGGGAGGAACTCTCAAGCAGTTGAGAGCAGTTATCTTGCTTGAAAAACACTAATCTTGTGGCCTGACTTAAGCTGAGTTAGAGCCACAGCTGTTACCTGTTTAAGGAGGATGGTCAAGATAATGTCCTTTGCCTTTTAGGCCAGGTCATACAGTAGTTGTACTGTGGTGCTTTATAAGGAAAAAAGAAATGCAGAAGAGAGACACCCATATATATATCCTGTGAGAGACTGATAATTCTGAGAGGAATGAGTGAAAAGGAAGTGGCTCTAGGAACTGAGAGAGGGGAAGGGCAGAGGAGGAATCCTCTTACAGGCCATGGCTACCTGGAAGTTAGTGTTCCCCATGTAAGGAAAGGTGTGGGAAGAAAGAAGATGAGGCTTCATTCTCATTACTATTTGGAGATTTCAAGACCAGAGATAGCTGATTTCCAAACAGGACAGTGCCTCTCTCCTGCGATGGGCTGGAAGGTAATCCGTGAGTCCCTGAGTGGCAGCTTAACCCATATTTTCTGCCTATTGAAGGACAGAAGTAATTGCAGACATTGTTTTAATTTTACAGGCATGAGTCATTCTGTGTGGACAAATTTTGCCTTTTCTTTGGCTTTATTTTGCTGGGACTGCATGGGATCAGTGCTTGGGTGCATATCCATGTTCTGTCCCCTCTGTCTCTGCTGCTTCTCTGGTTTGCATTAACTGGGGAGTAGCAGATTTCTACATGCTACCAAACCTACTGTTTCTCTCCAAAGGCTGCTGCTCAGGGACAGAGGCAGGGTAGATATGGGGGAATTGGCCTGATAAGGTGTGAAAAGTGCCAAAAGTTGTATGGACAGTTTTCAGATAACTCTGGTGACTGGCACAGCTTCTGAGCCCAGGGAGGTCATCAGCTGAAGTATCTAGAGGAGAAGGAGAATTGTGTGTTCCAGTGCCTGATGGTCAAGCTCACATAGAGGCAGGCAAGGAGAAGTTAGCAGTGTCTCAGGAGGAGCAGTACTGTAATGAGTTGTGTTTTAGCTGCAGATAGTGTGGTTGGATTGCTTATGGTAATACTGCTGAGCAACACATTTTCTCCCTGTACTCTCCAGTCTCTGTACTATAGGTGTCCGTCACTGTTTACCTTGTGCTGTTCTCCTTGGATGCTGTGTTTGCTGGAGCAGGGCTGTGTTTACACCACCTAGTTCACAAGGATTTTTGTGGCTGAGGCCTTTAAACAAAAGGCTAATAGAGAGTATAATGGTGCATATGACCATGCGGGGTAGCACGCATGTTAATGTGACAGCTGGCGTACAGAAGGAAAGCTGATGGCCTTTTTTTGGATCCACCATGGTAAGAATTTGTTTTTTCAACCAGTTGCTTCTATGAAGAGCTTTGCACTCAAAGTCTAAGGTAGTGGGGTGGAAGGAAGATCTGATGAGTTAAGAGAAATTTCAGTATATTTAGTGTAAGAGTGTTTTACTTGCCAGTGGGAGACTGCAAACAGAGAATAGTCATCCAGGAGGAAAATGGAATATTTCTTTGATGCTCACAACAGTATTAAGAGGGACAGATGAAATCTAAAAGGTAAACAGGTTCAGCTGAGGCTAGCTGAATTTGCTGGTTACTGTGCTAAGAAGTTAATGATGAAATATTGCCAGTGCATTTCATTAGGTAAAAGGAAGTAATGGTGAAGGCCTATATAAAAAATAAAAGCTTCTGGATTCTGGAGGGCTGCATGAGCACAAGCAAAAGCAGAAGCTAGTCATATTGTTGTTTCTGGAAATGCTTTTCTGAAGGCTCATTTGATAACCTATCTCCTTTTGGCAGGTGTGTGAGGGACCAGGGAAGGGAAAGGTAGTATGGGCTGGATTTTACTTAGGAGTGCCAATATGCATACAGAGATGTGGTGGCTTCAAATGTATTCCTTTGTGAGGTCAAAATGCAGCTTGATGTGTAAGATACATAATGAATGACAGAAAGAAAAGCATGTTAACTGGGTTGGAAGATAACGTTCTATCTTTTGAATGGATTCTTGTTCTTGTCACCGATGTTACTTTCCGCAAAAAATTTATGTTGAAATTATCCTTTTTTCTCTGTTGTTTAGCTCTTGTTCTCAGCTTTGTTATGGCCACAAAGAGAGGATAAAAATGGATTGGCACAAAGTTGGGTTTCCTGTATCATTTAGAGTTATGTTTTCAGCCCTTAGCACTTTGGTAGGGTCTGTTCTTCATTTTGAAAATAGCAATAAAAGAGCAGAGAACATAAGAAAACACAATTCTGCCTTTTTTTTTCCTAATGAAATTGTCAGTGCTAACCTGAACTCTGTCTCTGATCTGTATGAAGTCTCTGAACTGTGCAGTTAGAAGAAAGCAGATACAAAAGGAGAGATAAAATATCCATGTGCCTGGCTACTTTAGAAGGTAGTAAAAAGCTCATGAAGTCTTGCTTGTTTTTAATCTGTATGTTTATGTCTACATAAATCCTTTGCGAATAAACTTTAAACATTTACATTGGATTTAGAGAATTACCTTCCAGCCTCAGTACCTATGATCTAGCAAGAGTAACTTATGTGAATGGCCCTCTTGGCTTTCAGAGCTGTGGGTAATGTTAAGGTCTGTGTTGAATTGCTGCTCTAAAATGAGGAATGGTAGTAATGGGTCTGAAGTGTTCCTGTGTGTTTGCTGTTTGTGTGTGGTTGTTGGAGGTATTGGGCATGAATGGGGAGATACCTCATGTCTTAGGAAAAGGGTCCGTCTGCAGTGTTTGGCAGCTGAGTGTCCAGACACAGTTAACAGAACCCCTGTCACTCTGGGGAGCTGTTGAGTGGACCTTGAGCAAGCCCAAGCCTTCAGCTGCCTCATCAGAGAAGTAAAGAATTGCCAGCCACTTCACTCCAGCAGCTCAAGAAGTGCAGTGGTGTCTGTCCCATGTTGAGTTGTGAGGATCACCTTGGTGCCCATCTCGGGCTCTGAAGGGCAGCCAGAGTAGAAGCTGGAGAAAAAAGAAGCAGGAGTAAACCCAGGGTATGAGAGGTTGGTTCAGATGAAAAACGAGGATGGTAAAAGTCAGACAGAAAGTCTAGACAATAGATGATACAGCCACATAGACCACTCCTTGCAGCCCAGTTCTGTGGTTTGGTCTTACATGGGAGTTGAAGAGACTTATTTCCAGTTGAAGGCCTGTGCTTTTGAGCAACCCTAAAACTCTAACTCCTAGACACACTCACAGCTTTTACCTTAGCCTGGGGCAACAGGATCTGATTACTGCCCACACAATGACATTTGAAGTCGTGTAAGATTCTCATGTGCAGAATATAACTCTAGTCATTGCTTCTGCAAGGGGGTTGTCACAGCAGCCCAGTGACAGAGCAGAAAAAAGGGGACAGTGCTTGGTTTTTGGCAGAAAATGTCCCCGACTTGCTGTATTACACAGGTCAAATTGCATGGCAGGTGAGGGCTGGGGGGTGGGATGGTTGCAAACTCTGACTGAAATTTCCAGAGCTGTTGGTATTCCACGCAAGTATCTTGTGAAATGACCACTTCCATTGTATTTCCTCCAGGCTTATGCCTTTTGAGAGATTCACATTGTTGCACCTTTCCCTCCCACACCAGGAAGAGGGCATTTGGTTGATACTGTGTCATCTTCCTTAGAGTTTTGGAGCTGTGCCAAACTGTAGTATTTGCTGCCCGTCGCGGTTTTCATCAGCACCACAGCCGGGCACTGGGTACGTTTTTTCACAGTGCTTTGAAACATCTGCCATGCTCTGATCATACATACTCGTGAGCCAGGGTTTCTGCACGGTGGCCGGAGAGCTGGCAGGTAGCTGGCCTTGGCAGCAGACCCTGCAGCAACCAGAGAGGGGAGAGGACTGAGACGCTGCAGGAGTCCTGGTAAGAATGGGCAGGAGGCTGCTTTGGCTACAGTCAGAGCTTGCTTTGCTTGAAGTTGGCACAAGACTTTCCAACGAGGCCCTGACTGACCAGGAGCTTAGAGGTTTTCTTGTCTGTGGAGAGTGACACAGGCTGGTGGCAGCCCGTAAGTAATAAAGATATTAACCCTCCTTATGCAACCAGGGGATATCTGAGAACGTTACCAGGTAGTTGCTCAACAACAAGGCATGTTACAACTAACCAGCTGGGACCAATTACGAAAGCCTCACTAATGCTAGGAAGCGCTTGCCTGTTTGCATTGTTGGACTGCAGTTGAAGAGATGAATGACTGCTCTGCCACACGCGGGCGGGCTCGTGGTTGGGCAGTGCATGGGGTGGAGCTGAAGCGCAGCCACCACATCGAGCGTGGGGTGTCTGTGCTCTGGGATGTGTTTGCTGGGCATTGGTGAGCCATGGTGCCCAACACCTGCATCTGCCCAACTATCTGTAGCTTGTGCTCCCAGATGCAGGATGAGGAAGCACCCTCAGGGCTGCAGCAACATCTCCCTCCCCATCCGTAGCTTCTCCCACTCTCTTGCTGCTGCGGCAGCACCGATTTATGCCCAGTACCTACTTAACTGCTTGCTACAGTTAGAAAAAGAGGGGGGAGGGAAGTGGAGGCTCCTACTTACGGCTGCCTCATGAATTTTTAGTCACTACATGAAGATTTCAAGGGTGTGCAAATAAAACATAAAATGAAGCAAAGGACTAAGTGGCACTGCACAGAAGGAGGGGGGAAAAAAAACCCAAAACACTGAATCGTTGTCCAAAAGGTGCAGCCATTAGAGAATAATAATAGTTTTTGTGTGCAGTGCAGCTGGGGCCACAGTTGCAGAAGGAAGGTCCTCAGTGACCTGTGTGATGTCTCTTGTTTGTTTAATGTGGTAAAACAAAGAACTGAAAAGCAGACAGGGCCCTCACAGATACTCATAGGGCTTCTCTCTCAGTTCCTGTGTCTGTGCCCTCTTTTGCTGCGTGCGTGTGTGTCTTCATGCTCCAAATGCAACTAATCACAGCTCCATGCTCTTGGATGCCTTCTGTTGTGCATCCGTTGTCACTGTTCCCGGGCACTCCCTTGCTGTTGACTCACTATTTTTGTAATTTAGAAACTACAGCAAATAATATAAACTCAAAGCGTTACTATCTTGTTGTCTGTTTTTCTAATTCCCTGTCCTTCAGAACAAGCTCAGGGTAATGACATTATCCCACCCCTCCACCCTGACCTCAGTCTTTTTCTATCCATTTAGCAAATGCTGCAGCTTGCTCTGTTTTTAATGGGTGGGAATCAATGTGGCTTTTTAAAATTGGATTCTCTCTGCCTTCACAAACAAAATCAATGGAGTTATTGAGCATGTGCAGGTCTCCGAACGGGAGCAAGCCAGCAGAGTTTGCCACCTCAGCGAGGCAGGAGCAAAGCCTGTGGCTCACACAGGGAGAATCACCCTTTATTTCTCTGACAACCAGCTTGGTACTGTTCAGAAAGTAGACCCCAGGGAGTACTTTTTACCAGGTTAATTAGATTTTTAAAGTGGTCAGCATGAGGCTGTAAAAGTGGACTAAAACCAGACCATTTTGAGTGCCCATAGGAGGTTTGAAGATCCCAGTAAAAAGGGTTGTAATCCAAACCATGCTTTATTTCAGTATGACTTTACAATTGGATTTGCCACATCTTGTGGGGTTCTGAGCCCTTCACTCTCAGAAGGGAGTTTCAGCAGAGATGGGGTTTGGCTTCATTCAGACTAAGTATTTATAAGCAAACAAATGGGATGGGGAATTTATGTATCCATGTTTATCTTTTGTGGCAGATTGAGTTTACTAATATTGTGCTCCCGTGGGAAAGTTGACTGGCAGAATTGGTTGTGGTCTTGGGTTATGGAGGGAAGGGCAGATTCCAGATGGATGGTATTGTTTTGGGGTTTTTTTATTTATTACTTCTTCAGGGCTGACCTTCAGGTTTAACCTTTTCAGGATTTCGTTGCATGGTATAGAAGGAATGGATTCTTTCAGCATGTTTTCTCGGTGACGTATGTCATCCATAAGTTCACGAGGCTGTGGTAGATAACTGTGGGACTGTATGAAATGGTAACGTGGAGGATATTTTCAATTAAAACTTAGCTGTGGAGGGTGTATCACAGTCCATGGCAGGCCTTGTATCTAGTTAAAGAGCCTACCAGCTGCCACTGCAGGCTGCATTGGCGGGACAAAAAAAGAGGTTCAAAATTCATTCCTTTCTGAGTCTTGCCCTCACTGTGCAAGGCACACCAAACAGCGTGTATATTTGTCTTCCAGGAGTTAGAGGGATGCTACCAACTCTGTTAGATAGGACACCGGCAGTCTTCCAGCTGCAGCCAGTTTCAGACACCACTGATATGGGTCGGGTTCAAGCTAACGATTTTAGTTGTATGTGAAAGACTCCAGAACCTTTTATCAACCTGCAGGGCCATTCAGTCATCTCACATAAATGCACATGCCAGCGCTTGTTTTGAACACAGCTTTGTTAGGAGCACAGCGAGCTCAGTGTTTTGAGTGAGAGCAGAAATTTCTGGCTGTACGACAGAATGGGTTTTCTAATGCTCCTGGCAGCTCAGAAGCTCTGGGTCTTGGGAATGAAGGAGTGGCAAGAAGGGACCTTTCCCCACTGACTACACCACCAGAAGATGTTTGTTCAGTGCTCTATGTTTTCAAGACTAAACAAGAGTTGATTTTAAAATGTTGTCAGGATGGAGTGCAGATGAGTGGAAGGGAAGACTTGTGTTTCTAATGTCTTCATCTCTCCACAAACAAGAGGAAAACTTGAACTGGTGTTTGGTTTCCGGTGGGAGCTTCTGCTGGGGTACCAACCATGGGGTTTGTCCAGTGAAATCATCTGCGTTTGCTTTTCCTGACCCACTTCAGATTTCTTGATTATTTTTTGGTTTAAAAATCCCCATCACTCCTGGAGTTCAGTTGCAAATGGAGGGACACATTTCTAACGAACAAGAAAATTAACCTTCTCCTTCTGTTCCCTGTTTGAGTGAGGATTTCTTTATGGCCATCCTTTAATTGTGTGATTGTGACTGGCCTGGACAAATGAGACAGTTTAAGTATCCTGCATTTGGTTTAGCTCATCCATGCATACATTATGAAGTACATAAAGTAACTATAAATGATGCAGGAATTGTTTCTCAATGCAGGGCTTGGTACATGTCTGTATGTAGTGGTGGACACCCTTTTTCATTGTGAAGACACAGTTTTGTCCATACAAGAGCTTGTGATCATTAAATATCATTTCAAAGAAGCTAAAACTGTGTCTTTATTGGCTTCTTTTCTTTCCACAAACAACAAAGGTTCTACTTAATTGTTTTCAAATGTTGGCAGCAGTGGGGTTTTCCGCAACTTGCAAATCAGTGCAAGAAGCTTCCCTTGTCTGAAATGTGTTCAGCAAAGGGTTTAGTCAAATACCAGTTCACTAACCACCCAATTTCCTCATGTAATGTTATTTTTAATCAATACAGTAGGGGGGTTTTCATATGTACTGGTGTGCTGATTAGCTCTGCAAAAAAATCAGTGTACTCTAGCATGTGCCAGGACATGCTTTTTCCTCTTACTTTGTGAAGTCCTCAGGACAGGTAGGTCATTTTCGTTGTGTTGAGGCCTCTGTTAACTATCAGGGTGAGAAACTTCTCATGCTGTTTTGATCCATCCCTTCTCTCCACTCCAGTGTCTGCAGTGTGCTCTGCTGGGAGGGCTGGACCTTTGCAGTGCTTGGTGGGACCTGGGGAGAGATTTCCAAATGTCCAGTCAAGAATTCTGCTCCCTCCCAGGGGCTCCTGTTGTCCTTGCTTCCCTCTGTGCTGCCACAGGAATGGGTGAAAAATGTTGATTGGTCTCTGTGTGGGTGTGTGGAAAAATAACAACAGATTCTTCTGTGTTTTGGGATTTTTTTTTTTTTTTAGATTTTAGGGTTGATACTTTAAAGATTTGGGTTGGAGCCTTGATGGTTAGGAACTTAATTTAAATGAAAAGCTAGTGTTCTTAGATTAATCCACAGCTGAGAATTAAAAAAAAAAAAAAAGTATTGACTGAAAGATCTATCAGATAAGTACATTAATAACAGTGTTTGGACTTCTATATCTTTCAAATGTGAATAAGTGATCCCATGTAAGGCTAATCTGAACATGATTTCCTTCCAAAATTCTACTTCTCCAAGTTTGGTTTTTTTTTTTTTTTTTTGGGGGGGGGGTGT
>JAYRBT010000042.1:62590766-62692708 GCA_036023395.1 Myiotriccus ornatus | reverse complement strand
AAAAAACAAAAAAAAACAAAAACAACCAAAAGCAAAAAAACCAAAAAAACAATAAAACAAAAAAAAAAATAAAAAAAAAAAAAAATCCCCAACCCCCCCCCCCCAAAACTTTAATTCTAATTGAAAACCTGCCACTATGAGTCAAATGAAATAAATGAAATTTTGGAGTTGGGCTTTATTGTAACATTTTTGGTGGTTGAAAAATCAATCCAATTTTACTTTATGGATAGGACAACTTTTGCCTTTTTTTTTTTGTACAACCAAACCAAAACCCTCTCCTCTTACTACCCTCCAGACTGTATGCTTAAACATTCTTCAACATTATTCTTTTTTTTAATTTCTTTTTTTTTTTTTTTACAGTGGAGTAAAAATAATAAGTTGGAGTCTGAAATAGAATTGTTGCTCTTCAACTTTTCAAAGCAGTAAGGGAAAATAGATCACATAGCAAGTTTTAAAAATCAGCCAGTGTGTGGGATATGCTACACTGAACCTCTTTTCAGAAAAGAACTGGATTGCAGCCTTTAGGAACTGTGTTTACTGTAAGAGAAACTGAATTTAGACCAAGTAAAGGATGTGGGAAGCACCAGCTCAGTACTGCTGTGATGGCTGCAAAGCGAAAAATTAAAACGAAAGAAAAGGCACAGCCAAAACAGGGACTTTCCACCATGTGGATAAATTACTGGAAATGTCTGAAGTCCATTTGTTCTGGGAAGGTGCACCTCACAGTCATTTCTGCTCTCCAGAAATCTAGGAAAGGGTTAAAAGTGTGAGCGAGAACGAATCGTGGAGAAGGCCGCTGCCACAGTGCTAAAGACTCATTTATTGAGAGAGCGTTATGCTTCTTACTGTAATTGCAAGAAATTAAAAGAAAGCAAATTAGCTGGGAGCTTTTCAGAACTCTTCCTCCTTTTGCTGACGTTAATGAGATTTTCCCCATACCAAAGCAGCGTTAATAACTTCTGCTGCGTGGCTTCTGTAAACCATTGCTTACGAAATTAAACAAACCCGGGGTGACAGCGAGGTGGGGAGCACAAGGGGTACCGAGCACAGGGGGGTGAATCCTCTGGATAGGTTATATTAGGGTCTTGCCAACCCACGTGCAAGTTAGCTCCACGCCGAAACGTGTGCCGATGGATCACCTGCTGCCACCCGCACTGCTCCTGCGGCAAAGCGCTGCTTTCCTCAGCCTGTGTTGTGCGGTGGCTTTTGTTGGGAAGATTTAGGCAAGCGGAAAGTTTACGTAGTAAAGGGAAAAATGTCACAAGGGCTGTTCTTCGGGCTGTATTTATAGCCGAGGCATTTCCAGGAAGGTGAGTTTGCTAAACTGGGGTGGAGGTCGTGGCAGAAGGGAAGGGCTTGATTGGGATCAGCTTCCGTAACAGGAATTCCTATCTTAAGCAAGAATCTGCTGCTTTCCAAGAAACTGGGCTTTTCCACAGCTAGCAGAAGGGATGCTTCAGAGGCAGAGAAGGAATAGAGTGAAATTATCCGTGCATTTGGAGGCCCCTCTGTGGGGAAATGCTGAGTTGCAAGTGAGTTGCATTGCAGGGAAAGGCTTTCAGCAGAGCAGGACCCCCTTTTACACCTCTGTCTACCCCAGAAGAGAGGTGGCCAACAGACCTGCGCCTGAGTGTGCTCCCTTTGGAAGGGAGGCACAGAGGAGTTGGGATCCCAAAGTACTGTTGGAATGGAGGGAGTGGATGAAAGCAGGGAGAGTGTAGCTCTTGCTCTTTTCAGGTGCAGTCCTTTCTTGTGAAGGGATGGAAAAATATCTTTGTTTTTCTGAAAGCTTATGGATGCAAATGTTTGTTTATGGTGGGCATCTCTGTAGCTGTGTACACACAAACCCAATGTATACATACACAAGTGCATGTTGAGTGGGAGTAATATTTTGTAATTTCTAAGGCACTCCTACATGAAGAGACGTGGGTGCCTAAGAAAACATAGCTGAAAGCAAAATCAACATGACCTAGTAAACAACAGCTATCTAGCACATGTGTGCCTACTGTAAGGCAGATCCTGCTTTCCTGTGTGGAAGCAGATCCTGTGTGGGCTCTGTATGTTTTCTCGGACAAGCGAGAGAAGCCGATGTCATTAGAACTGAGAGCTTTCTGTAACATTTTACTGAACTGGGAAAATTTTTCTGCAGATTTTCTTTTGCATTTAGTACCCCACTGTCTGGGAGTAACAAATTGACACCCAACAGGTACAATGCCTGCTTTGTGGGAAATGGTACCTGCTCGGCGCAGTGAAAGCAGAGCTGATTTTTGGCTGTTGCTACTTGGCACAGGCACCTTTCTGGTGCTGTCCTGTGGGTGACAGCACAGTTTGCAAGTTATTAAAAGTTTAGGAGTATTCAGAAAAAACTATTCCAAAAGTTTTTAAGTATTCATGCCTGTCATCTAAAGCAGTTTCAGTGCATCAAAACAGCAGGAGGAAAAAAATTGCGCATTGTATATTTATAACACATGATTGTTGATCTCTGTTGACATTTACCTCTACTCTAGAGAAGAGACCGGATAACTCGTTTGTGGCAGGGAAGCTAAATGTCATAACCAGGATAGCCTGTTACGGATGCATATTAACCCTTTCAATTAATTTTCTTAATCCTTTGGGCTTATCGAAGGGTAATGTGATAAATCAGGCCTGTGCTTTTGTTCTCCCATGTAAAGGGATGCACAGTGAAATTCACACTGTTCTGGGCATGGGCACGGAGATGGGAAACATAAAATGACTCTTGATGGATGACAGCAGGGAAGAAGCAACCCATGGGGGACCCCAGGAGACAGGGGCTCCATGTGCCTTAGCAGTAAGGGTGGCCAGATGGGAGGCGGTTTGGAGAGCAAACCAGTTGGTGCCGAGGACCCAACAGCCGTGTTTGGGGCATTTTGAAGGGTGACTGTTTTGGCTTAGATCTTGTTCAGTGTGTCACTGCCTGTTCGTGCACTCCGAGGCCTCTTTGCAATGGGAGCACAGAACAAATGGGAGCAATTGAGAGGTTTTTTCCTCAAAATTGCCCAGCTGAAACACTGGTGTAGATGCACTCAGTATTGTTAGCTTGTTATGTTTTCATCAAGTCTTATAATGTACCCTTTTGGTTTTTCATATTTGGACATTCTACCTACCTGAGAGAATCTGGTTTTTTACTTTAAAAAAGGGGGAGGTGTTTCTAGACCTCAGTGCTATTGCAAAAAGGAGTTTGGAAACAAGCTAAATTTAAAAAGCTGAATACATTCTTAAAAAAAAAGAGTTATACTCTTACGATTTTGGAGATGGGGAAGTGATGTTTTAGGTTATCCTTTCCTGGGAGAAAACCTGCAGGAAGGGTGGGAGCCTAGGTGGGAGAAGAATACCTCTGTGATTCTCCCTGATACTGAAGTTAGAGGAATTGCTTCTCTTGATTTAAATCCATGCATCTCCAGTGCAACAGCTGTGGAGTTATTTGTGGTTCAGGTTCACTGCAATGACAGCTCTTAGAAAATCTGCTTTCAGAATTTTCCCGAGTTGTGAAGAGAAGCTGCCGAGGAGGTCTGGGCTAGGCTTCCCCCCCACACACACTCTTCTAATTTTTACAGACCTATCCCCCTTTGCATGGGGATGTCCCAGAGCCAGTGATCTTTCTACAGCTCTTGCTTTGGGCAGGCCCTAGGGCGTCCTGCTTGAAAAGGGGTTTGGGCTGTGGGCTGGTTGGTGTTGTGTGCCAGCCCTGGCCTTGGGGAGTGGAGAACTGCCCAGCTGGACATCTTTTCTCTGTGCACAGCTGCTCAGAAGCTTTCAGATTCTTAAAATCCTCAGCATCCACTGGGGGAAGAAATTGGGAAGAACCACAGGGGAAGGTGATGACCCCTGTGCCAGGAATCCTTCATGGTGAGCAACCAGGTGCAAGACAAAACTCTGGAGCAGGAAAGAAGCACGAGGTCATTCCTGCTCTGTTCTTTTCCTCAAACCCCTTTGTTTTCAAAAGCTGAGTAGCAAACCCTGCCCTGCCTCTGCTCACACTGACCCCTGCACTTGCTACTTCTCTCAGAAATGTGCTTATAGTAAGAAGCAGTTGAAGAGATCACAGCAATAAAACACAGAAATCACCAGTACCTGGGAGGGACAGCAAGTGCAAAACCACCCCGTGGTTGGCAAACCAGTTGGGAAGGAGGGATTTGGATGAACACAGTGTCGTATCATCGGTGGGCTGGCCACACCAGGCAACACGTGGCTTAAAACTGAGAAGAAGAAAACATGATGGGTCGTTGCAGCTTTGAGGGGTGTCACTGCGGCGTAGAGAGCTGCAGTTTGCCACTGGAAGCCCTAGAGAGGAGAGACAGGATTACCATCACTTGGATGATGAAGAGATTACCAGTGAGTTATTAAACACATAAAAATGCCACTGGGCATTTTTGCTCCTCCTTTCTCCCCTCTTCATTGAAAATGGAGATTTCACATCTGAGATTTGGGTTTGTTTTGTACCTTGCTTCAACAATACAGTGAACCAGAAATCCGAAATGCTTTCCATAATAAAAGATCACCACCCATCTACTGAGATGACTTCTAGAAAACTGTATGTTATGGCCAGGGGCTTTTTTAAGTATCTCTGCATAGGATTTTTAAAGGGTAGTTCAGACTCAAAAGGCATCCCACCTTTTAACTACCTGTCTGATTCTCTGGCTCAAGAATCTAAATGCATAAAAATAGTTAAAATATTTTTTATATATATATTAAATACTTTAAGTATTTAGAGACATTTTTTTCAGATGAAACACTTAATTTGAGGACTACCCTGAAAAAAATAGTCAGATACGGGGTTTTTTGTCTATATGTGAGGGCAATTAATAATTTGTATTCTCCAAATGATTTCTAGTGTGTTGTAGTGGTGTAAACTACAAAGCAATACAAACTTTATTACCCGATTGTAGGAAGAGCACAGGTAGGGAAAGGATGTTTGCTGAATGAAGAATGAAGTGAGTCTGAATTTTGAAAATTCCCAGAGCATTTTAGAGATAACGCTTAAAAATTAAACAACAGAAAAGCGCATATTTGCACCAAAGTGGGGGGTAGTTCTATTTGACTTGGATCTCCATTAGTGTTGCTGAAGGTGGTGTGACTGTGGGAAGTATAAATCCACACTAAATTTGGATTAGGCACCTTCTGGATTCAAAGCCTTTCCACATCTGCAATCTCTATTAATTTATTCCATTAATAGTGGAATACAGGTGAAGGTTCATGCTGCTCATCAGTAGAGATACCGTCTGACAGGCTGATTGTCTCCCACTCTTTATTCTTGTCTTTTTCTCTTTTCCCTTTAATTCAGATTTCTGACTCAAGAAAGGGAAAGCTTAAGAGCATAGCCCATCACGGCTGGAGCAGCTGCCCACACAGATGGGGTGTGACTGCTTGGTTTCACTGGTTTTCACTTGCTTTTCCTGCGGGTAGCAGGAGCTGATGCCTCTCACTTCTGGAAATGAGCACCCACCCTTCATGGCACCTTTTGCTTGCTCAGCTCCATCCATCCTGTTAGGATCAGTGGGGGTCAGGAGCGCAGGCTGGGGACTGCAGACACAGGGACTGCAGAGTCAACTGCAGTTACCTGGCATTTTACCCACTTCCAACCCGTGCAGATAAAACAGTGGTGACAATGAATGCCTTGTGCTCCTCTGCCAGTGTTTCTGGAAGGTGGGCATGCTGTAATTGTCCACTTCCCAGGTGGCATTGCTGTGTAGGGATCCAGGGGCCCAGCTCCTGTGGAGGTCACCAGCAGTTGGGGGCAGAGTGAGGACACCCACTCTGGAGCAAGAGGGACTTGGGAGTGGTTGCTGAGGTCAAAATTGGTTATCAGTACTTGCAAGAAACTTGGAGGAAAAGAAAGGCAAGTGTAGGATGTAAGTGAAACTCAAGAACAGAGGTAGTCTGCAGGGTTAGTTTTATCAATTAGGGAGAAAAGGGAAGTAATATAGACATTGCAAGTTTATTCAGAAGTTTTCAGTCTAGAAAGGGCCCTGCTTAAATCAAAAATAGCTTCCCTTTACGGAAGAGGCTTCCTTGCTCATTCTTTACGTATTTATATCTGACTTAGGCTGGCTGAATGGACAAAATGTTCTGTACTTATTTCCTTTTTTTTTTTTTTTCTGGAAGAAGGCAGCAGTCAAGTGCAGGAGAAGCAAAGCCATGGGAGCTTGCTGTGTGTACCACACCAGGGCTCTCTGGTCCTCACCGACTGGGGACAAACACCCTGTTTCTAGGGCATGAGCTGGCACCTGAGGAATGTCTTTTGTCTGTGCTTTTGTGCCTCTGCCATCAGGAGAAAAGAGCTGTTCCTCTGGCTCTTTCTCTAGGCTTTTTTGCTTTCATTAAGCAGAGAGCATCAGCCTCTGCTATGGAGGAAACAAGGGCAGAGGTGAAGGGTGGTGAGACCACCAAGGCCAGCATGAAATAACCCTACAGGATTGTAGGAGAATGTGTAGAAATCTCCCCCTGACTTCTATCAATTAAAGGGAAAAGGGGAATAGTTGAGGCATTGCAATTAAAAAGAGGTAATAGAGCCTGATTTACATTTCAGAATGTATTAGCTTGGTTTTAATTGGAAAATAATTTGAATTGCAAGTAAAATAATTAGATTAGAAAGTCACTCAGCAATTACTACTCCTATTCCCCAGAACTGGACTCCTGGTTCATAGAATACTTGTGAACATTAAGGGAGCTGCTTTTGATTTCTCTCTTTTTGCTCTCCCCTTCACTCCTCTCCTAATGAATTACATTCTAGAAGTAGAGGCACATCTTCGTTAACAACCACATTTTATGTCTGAGCTCTCAGCTGGTTGCAGGGGCTTTTCAGAGGTATGAAATTTGTAAGGACTTGTGAGAAAAGGGCAAAGGAAACCCAATTCTGGATTCCTCCAAGCTGTTTATTCCAAATCTAGGCTGTAAAAAAACCCCTAATTGTCAGGCTTGCCTCTGTCCCTTCTTGAAGTGGTCAGGGTCATTCTGGAGTTGTTAAATGCAGGAAAACTGGCGCCGGAGATATGCAGTGCTTGCAGTGAACGCATTATTTATCTAGGGGCATAGATGTATAGCTGGTGCTTTATTTACAAAGGGCACAGCACATCCCTAAGCACCTTGCAAGCCAGGACCCCTAGCTCTGTGGACTTGTATGCGTGAGTGAGCCCAGCCATTCTTTTCCTTCTCCTTGCTCCAGGGCGAGCACTCGGGGATGGGGACAAAGGCAGGCTGGACCCTGGGTTTGTGTCCCTGACAAGCACAGGACTTGCTTTTGTGGTTATCGAATGGTGCTAAGGGTTTTGTGAGGTTCAATCTTCATATTAGAAGGAAAATCTTTTCCATCCCTGTCATGGGGAAGTACACAGGGGAATCATATTTGGGGAACTTACCTATCGCTGCTTATTAATGTTATAAATCATTGTTTGCTGGCTCATAAAAACAATCTGTCATAAATTACAGATCTCAGAAAAAATCCTCACAGATATGAGACAGAAAGCAATCTCTTACAGCTCCTTTTTCTCATTTCTTCTCTGAGAGACCCCAGCAACTGCACCATCAGTCTATGGTTATTTCTGATTATTTATTTACACACCAAGCCCCTGCCTTCTCTTTCAGGTCAGGAATGTTTCTTTCACTTGAGGGATAACTTAAAACCAATTTGATTGGGCATGAAGAGTAATTGGACATCATTTTGAGAAGCAATCCCTCTCCGTAATCCATCACTGTTGTCACGCTAGCCTGTCTCTGAGCAGGGCAGCATTCCCTTGTCTCAGGCAGTGCGAGGCTGTTGTTCTTCCGAAGTAGAGGCCCCTTTTCCATATTAATTTTTTTGCAGCCTCTGTTTATTTCTTTAATGAATGAAGAAAAAGCAGATATTGTTAGATAACTGTCTATAAATGGTTCTGGCAGCTTTGTATAAACACATGTGATAAATTTGCAGGAAAGGACTTGTTACCAGGATAGCTTCTGGAGCCAAAATGTTGATGCCAAACTAAATGGGAAGAGCACATATGAAACATCAGCTGGGATGCTAACCTGTGGGGTTGCAGCCTTTCTTCACGTGGGCACCCTTCTTGTGGCAGTGGGGTGATGCTCTTGGCCCTGACCTCTTCACCAAATCTTCCTGCAGTTTCTTGATCCCATTCCATCTGTGCTGTGCCGTTGTTTTTTCCTTTTTTTTTTTTTTAAACAACCTTTAACCTTCTAATTTGATCTTGGAGGCTGTGCAAGGAACCCTATGGATTTGCTGGTGGAACTTCACATCTGTGTTGTGCACAGTGAGTGGCCTGTCCATGTGACTGGGCCATGGCTGGGATATGTGCCACATGGGGTGAGGATGTTTACGGGTGCTCTCCTGGAGCTGGGAAGAGCTGAAGGAGGTCCCAGGCAAAGGGCAGTGGCAGGGCTGTGACCCAAGCCTGTGATTCATCAGGAGCTGCTCCTCCTGCCTTCCCTTCCTGCCTTCCCTGGCATCAGCATCAGAACCCAAGCCTCATAACGTCTTGTACTAGACAACAATTTGAATTCCCAAGCTCAAAAGCTGCGGATTCCTCCATCTTAAAGAGCTATTCTTCCATCTGTAAGCTGGCAACTCATTTGATTTTTAAATTGTGTTTTTATGTTGAAAGTAGAGACACAGGGGAAAGGCCCCTGTGGTAAGACCCTCACCTCTGGCAGCAATGTGCACACATTGTAGCTCCCATTAGTTCTTGTCCTCTCAAAGTGGATTTAACTTTCATTTTTAAATGGCAGCATTTGAAAGGCATATAGGGCTGAGCTAACCATGTAAGTAATTAGACTAGGAATGCAAGCAGAGGGGGCCATCAGCACTCATTATTTAAGAGCCAGCTTCATTATTTTTACTGCTTGGATGCTTATCTTAACATCAGGAGCCGCTTTTATTTAAAGGGACTTTGCCTTGCAGACTTAACATTGCCTTGCTAGGCTCTTCTGGAAGGACACTCGGAGATCGCACGCCTTCTTGGAGAGGTGGAACTGAAATAGTCCGCTCCAAAAAGGATGCTTCCCAGTGCTGAGGCTCCCAAAGTATTTGCACCCTGTGCAGGCTTTGCAGGGATTTGTACCCCTGTACCTGGATCAGTGCTTTCCCCACGATAGAAGTGAGATGCTCTTTAACAGCACACGGTATTTTTTATTAGGTCAGAGCATGAAAATTGTCCTGGGCATCTAAATTTAGAAGACTTTGAGGTCTGTAGAGAAAAGCAGTGTTAAATCAAACTGTTGCAGTCCCTGCCCCGAAGTGCTTGCATTTAAACATCCACCTTTTGGCTCCAAGCTTCCATTGAATCTGACTTATTCTAAGGGAGCTGATGAAACTGCACGGTCCAAGGTAAGCCCAAGTGCAGTGGCAACTTTTATTCTGATGCCTTTTATTAAATACATATGTGCCTGGGGCTGTATTTTGGTGGGAGATTTTCAAAGGGGGTGAATAACCCAATGTTGTATACCAAGTGATTGTACTGGTGTGTTTCTGTATCCTTCCCCTGAGCCCTTTTATTCTCTCCTGCTTTTTATCACCGCTGTGTGTGTGCCTGGGCTCTGCTCCTGTGAATGACCTGTACAGAAGGGTGGGTCACAAGGGAAGAGGGATATGCTGCCAGTCTTCAGTAGGAAAGTCTAGTCTGAGATGCTGAACTCCTTCTGAGGGGCTTTGAGATCTATAAACATGTGTGATGCTCTAGTGTTCTTCTCATGCAACCCAAAAAAGTGCCTGAAAATTTGAGGACATCTTGCAGGAGACAGTCTGACAGTTTTCTCAGCAAACTCCCGGGTGCTGAGCAGTGTATTTCTCCAGGCACAGAAGACACTGTCTTTTACCTTTGCAGTTTCCTGCCTGCTCTGGTCTTTCCTGCAAATTTGTGCCCAGCCCGGCAGAGTTAAATGCTGCCGCGTTGCGTGCAGGGCTGCTTTGTTGCCATGTCAACTGTGCATGTCATTTGTTTACATTTGATTTGGCAGAACATTTCATGATAAGAACCAAGGCCTCCAGCGACTTTGAACTAGGGGGTGACTGGGCAGGGGCACAGCAGGATGGGGTGTGAGGGAGAAGGTCTGCATTCACCTTCTGCTGGTTGCCCACCAGACAAGCAAATGAAGCCGCCTGGGACCTTGTCATCATAGTTAGTTTCCGGGAAAATAGGTCTTGATTCTCATATCGGTACCGATAACAGTGTACGTGGATTCTCAGGTGGCTTCTCTTGGTTTGACCCATGGAGTGTGAAAGTTATTTCCACAGCCTGCTGTGGCCAGAGTTGCTGTAGCTAGGTAATTTCTGTGATCCAGCCAAATTCCCGACAACCAGATCTAGATTGTGTTCAGGTGTTAGTCAGTGATGGTAAGAGATGAATCTTTACAGGCAAAGACCCATAATTTGAAACAAATCTGTGACAGACTTTCCTGAGGACTTTCCTCAAGTAAAAGGAATACCGGGACTTGGCCCAAAGCCAGGGAGAAAATATGCCTTAAAGAAAATCTACAAAGACTGAAATACTGTGTGAACCCCTGAGTCAGTGCAAAAGCAATGCAAGAAAAGTAGGTGCAAAACTAGTTATTCAAAAGTACGTCACTGACAGTGGATATTTCTTTTTTTTTTTTTTTTTTTTTTTTTGTAGATAGAAGCAAACTGAGAAGAGGATGGTAAAGTATAAGAGATTTTTCTCCAAAGTACTTTTAACAGTTTGACAGGGATATTTTTCTCCCATATTTGTTACCTGACTGGAGAGTGGTAAATTCTCCATTTCCTTCTCTGTGCTGTTCTTTGCCTTCTGGAGGTTTGTTGCTTGTGGTATTGGTGGGAAACATATTCAGGATTCAAGTGCTGGGAAACTAAGGAGGTGATACAATTTCCCCCTTCCTTCTTAAAAGAAAGAGATTAATTTACTGTGCGTCAATATGAAAAGCAAAGCTTGCCTCTCTGGCAGCTCTGCAGGCGAGGACGAGGGACAGCATAAGGTCTGTGATCCCTTCTGAGGTGCGTGGCTCTGCCAGCCCCTCCTCCAGGCACCCGGGTGAGTCACAGCCCTCTCTGGCAGGCTGCTTTCTAGGAGGGTTTCTGCTTTCATGTGAGAGAAAATACCCTTCATCTGTGATTAATGTCCAAACCACCGAGCACCACCTGAAAGACTGCACTGCTGGGAGCGTAAGAGAAATGAGCTGTGGGCTGGCAGTGGGTTCCCCCGCTTTGATGTCTGTCACTCTGCTTGTTGCTCTGGCTTGATTTTTACATACCTGTGTGTGATAGCTTGGTCCTGAGCTCACCAAGTTGTCTTCTTGGGGCATGCTCACACACATGGCCTTTGGTGAGCGGCTGCCTGAGCAGTGATGCGTCCCTCTCCCCATCTTGCCTTTCTGGTCCTTTAGAGCTGGTCCACCCTCGCGTGACTGAGTGAGAATTGGTACCAGCTTGTCCTAAGGGAAAGATCGGAGGTGGCACCTGGGGTTTTGGGCAGAGGCTGGTTAAACCAGCAGTGCCACCAGGAGGAGATGTTCCTGGAAACCACAGCCTCCACAACAGTCAAGCGGGGGCTGTGCTTCCCTGAGCTTTCCATGGAGGTGGGACTCCAGGTTCTGCAGGTGGTACTTGCTCTTCACATCTGACTAGAGCTTTGTGGGAGTTGCATATATTCGTACCGGCTTTGTTACT
This sequence comes from Myiotriccus ornatus, assembly GCA_036023395.1. Classification (NCBI taxonomy): domain Eukaryota; kingdom Metazoa; phylum Chordata; class Aves; order Passeriformes; family Tyrannidae; genus Myiotriccus; species Myiotriccus ornatus. The sequence continues at coordinate 62,681,058 of JAYRBT010000042.1, read as the reverse complement.
CATCTCTGTTAATCAGGATGTCTCTCTCCAATCAAGAACAGTTAGGCTTATGCTGAGGAAGTAGACAGGAAAGATGGGGAATGTGGCAGTGTGACCAATGTTGAAGGAGGAGTAAAATGCCCATTTTCTCTTCAGTCTTGCATGGCCTGGAGAGACCATACCTAGCTAAAGGGCTAAGCCAGCCTAATGACTCCCTTGGTCTTTGGCCTTTCTAGGGCTGCCCAACCAGGCTACCAGAAGTGACTATAAGGTTGTTCCATTCATCTAGGTCTTGAAACAAAACACTGAAGAATAACGCCTATTGGGTACTACCAACATGTGTAGGGTTTAGTCTGAATCCTGACTTCTGTAAGGTTTTTGGGCACTAATGGTAACATGGTGTGTTCCAGTTCTTGCTTCTTAATCTTCTACTTAAGGGTGAGACTGGGTGCTTCCCTCAGAACATGAGATTCTTTAATTTTAGACATTAGGTCTGGCACCCTTTGTGGAAGCCAGCTGTCTTCTCATTTTCTTAGCAGTGCTTTCATTCTTCTGCATTGCAAGCCAGCTCTTTTTCTGTGTGGGATCCTTCTCACCTCAGCCCTTTCCCAGTTACATAAAGGAGGAAAAACGTTAAAAGAGTGGTTGCACTGAAATTTAAAAAATAAAATAAAAATAAAATTGCTGAGGCCCCTTCTGATATGTTGCTACATGCCAGTTGTCTGCTTATGGTTATTTCCAAATAAAAGCACTGCCATGGAGCAGGTAGCACTGTCTGTAATAAAGAGCAGTATGTGGGATAATAGTATGGAGTACAGTTAGCAGCAAAGTAATGCATTTTTGGCTTTAATCAGTGATCACCAAAGACAGGATGTTGCTTTGTAAAGATTTCAGTTGTTATATTGTTTTGTAACTTTTTCCTTTCCCTTATTTTGAAGTTGGCATTTACCTAACATCTAAAACCCAGTGCCTGAAAGAAACATGTGGAGATAACTTCTACAGGTCCTCCCTTCAGGCTCGCTGCTGAAGTGGTGTCAGCTGGAAGAGCTGCCAGTGAGGGACGCAAGGTGTTCCTGCTTAGTTCTTTCCTGAACTCCAGCTCCTTGGAGACTCACAGTTCCTATGCTAAGAGCAGGGACATGTTGTTTCAGTATTTATTGAGTAAGACAGATGCCCTCGTTCCTTTGTCATTTCTATCAGATGAGCTTTCCAGCTGGGAACCTCATTTCCAAATAGTTCTTCAACAAAAATTACATTCTTTGGACTGCTTGTTCTCAAAAAGTGCTCCAAGTGACCTTAATGCCTTCTCAGCTATCCTTTACAGCTGAGAAGTATTTCTAAATGCAAGGTCACCAATTACAGTGATATGTATTATTATTAAACTTGGCACGGGTATCTAGAGATGGTCTTGTGGCTAACATACAAGGTTGGGACAAGGGAAGTTATTTTCTTGTTTGCTTCCATGAACTTGTTGTAATTATTTTTCTGCTACATCTCTCAGTCTTCCCAGCTATGAAGTGGAATTAGTAAGTTGTGCTTGCCTTACCTGGATACATTAAAGTTTCTGAAAATCCAGCAGCTGTCTTTATGGAAATGCAACGTGTCTTTCTGATGCTACCCACATCCTAAGGGCTGACCTGCTGGCTTGCTTCTCACAGCTAGAATCAAATGGAACTTCATACCTGCCTGCAAGCAGAATGGTGGTTATCACCAGCTCTGAGAGAACCCTTGATCTAGACCCTGCTCCAAGGGGCCAGACAGACAGCACATGTGTTAAAGTAAAACTTTCATTCTGTTAGGTATCTCTTCAGAATTCTCTTGGTAGGAATACTTCTGCCCCTCATCAACATTATACCTGGGGACCTGTTGATCGCCAGCAGCAATTAATGCAGTGGTGGTAGCAGTGCTTGGGAAGGCATGGAAGTGATTGACTTTCAAATTCAGGGCTGCTGTTTGCAGGCCCATGCTTCGGGGAAGGCGTCTAACAAGATTCCTGTCTACAACTGAGTGTATCTGATGTAGAAAGAGTAAACAGAGATACAACGTACGGAGAAGTTGACTGTACTTCTTTCAGTGAGCAGAGTTGTACTTTTAAGTCCACTTTAGAAGTAGGTTTTGCAAGACAGAGCCTTAGACACTTCGGAGGGCAATCCTCTTGGCGTCCCAAAAAGAACATTGCAGCCTCTAATTAAGCAGAGTATTAACTACCTTATCTCCTTGATGAAACTTGGTAAGCTCTGCTCTGACAGACGTGCACACACGGCTTTCTCCCTGGAAATTTGGAAGCTTAAGACATGCTTTCTCTATCATCTATATGATTTATTTTTCCCCTGGCTATTCCTCTGGAGTTGCACTAACGCACTGAACCAAGTGCAGCTGTCTTTGCGTTGAGTCGTATTTGCATAGAGCTCTATTTGCATGTTGGCTTGTGCTGCTGTATAATATTAATAAGGTATTAAAGGAGGGGAGGGGGAGGGGCACGTTAAGATTTCAGTCTTGTCTAAGCAGGGCTGTGCAAATAAATTTCCTTTTATCCAGAATTAATGACTAATACGTTAACTGGCCTCAGAGAGGGATTTTGCTTGCTTGGGAATGATGTCTGCAGCAAGAGGTTGTGCTTCCCATTCCGTCTTCCACGCTCTTGGAGACGTTAGTGGGTTTGTCCATTTTGACTGGAAGGTGAAAGGCTGCTCGTGCAAAGAAATCTCTGGTTAAAATCCTGCACGTCTGGAAATAAATGCATCCAGTAGGACGCTACGGCATGGAAATGGATGAAAGGGGGAAGGGGGTAGGGGAGGGTGTGGAAACAAAGGAAAAAGGGGTAAAGAGCAAGTTTGTTACCAAGAGAAAGCTAAATGCCTTGAACTTGGACTGAGCTCATGCCTGTAACAAATGTTTCAGCAGAAGGGTATGTTCATCAGAGGCAGGAGAGTTGGGGTTATCTGCCATCATTCAGTGTGGTGGCTGTGCTTGACATCCAGATCTATCCTTGCCCCAGCGATAGCCTGGCCTGGGCATCTGTTCTGCCTTGTGTGCCGGGCTCACCGAGATGATGGTGCTGACACTGTGGCCTGGGGACTTCTGTTAGTCTGGGAGGGGAATGGGCAGGGAGAAGCAGGAGAGACAGATCCCTTGCATGACCAATTTCCAGGAGAGCCAGGGTGGGACCTTGGAAACTTGACATTTACCCATAATTAGCTCTTAGTGGTGGTAATCTGATTGCAGGACCCTAGGAGCCCAGGTAGCAATGGCTTGTGTGGGGGGAGGCCATTAGTGTGATCTCCAGGGAGGAGCTACCTGCCCTGCTGGGTAAGAAGTACTTCTGGAGCTGGCACCCCTGGTACCTTTTTATCAACAGCCTGAAAAAGAAGGGGAACTGTTCTAGAACAACCTCTTTTGTAATCAGGACTTTGTTAATTTGCTCTGTCCTGAGTACATGGGTGATTACAGGAGGGCCAGAATTCCCATGTGTAGGAAGAGGTGCCTTAGCCCCCTAGCAGATTTGCATTGCCTGTCCTTGGGTTTAGTGGGCGAGAAGTTTTCCAAACCTGGCTTGTCACTAGTGTGCTAATTCCGAGTCAGCTTTTTCTGGGGTGCCATCCAGCTGAACTGGCTTGGCTTATCCCAAAGTCTTGGTGTTTTAACTCAGAATAGAAGGATAAGCAAGGTGGTAGGGAATGCAATGTTCCTGTCTCCATGCTCAGTTCATGTTGTAGACATTTTGGTGCTAACATGGTATTCCCACAAGTCACTAGGGGAAACAGTTTGATCTTTCCGTGGAGATGGTGCCATGTTATGGGGGAAGCTCTGTTCTTAATCAGTGCTGAAGCCATGAGGGGAAAAACAAGTCTGCAACATCACTTGGCAACACAATTATTATAATAGGGTTTGCTTCTTCCTACACTGCCCAACTGAATTATTTTCTCCATATGGTGGAGCTACTCTGTTTTTAACTGGTTCTTCCTGCCCCTTCACCAGATGGCTGTTTTTATGCAGGACCTCTCAGCTCTTGCACACTGTGCCTTGCTGAGCTGAGAGCAGGGAAAGGAATTCATGTGAAAGCAGGGTCAGGACAGGTGCTGTTTTCGCTGATCATGGGGGAGTGAACATACCTGGAGCTGGACCTTAGGCATCGGTGAGATTACTATTCTACCTGTTGCCTAAGAGGATAACTTGAAGCAAGCATCCTGTTTGTTTTTGATGGTCAGGAGACTTTGATGAGATCATAGAGTTGAAGGAGCTATAAATGGGCTGCATGCTGGAAAGTCCTCCCCTTCTTGGTTTCCAGCTCACTTCAGGCCTGATCTGTAGCAGCTCATTGTCGTCCTTGTCTTGGGTGTTAAGCACAGCTTGGCTAATACATTGCAGTCCTGTCTGTCTTCATGCTATTTTTGTCTTCCTAGAGCAGGGCACCCACCTGTAAGCTTCTTGTTGCTCTCCAGCTGCCAGGAGATCCTTGTCTTGTATCACAGCATGCCTCTGTTTGAGTGCATCCTTGTGATGCCAAAGGCTCAAGGAGAGGGAGAAAAAAAGAAAAAGGAGACATGCAGAAATTCCAACAGTAGGTAAAAAGTGTTTAAGAAAGATAAATCACTTCTATAAATTATGCTTCAGGAGAAAATAGTCCACCAGGGTTCTGGGTAGCCAGGCACTCTGCATCTGTATTCAAGGACCTTCCTCATTTGCTTTTAGTCTGCTTTTCTAAGGAAATGAGGTATGTGTGATCACACTGCTGCTGTGTGCCCCCTAACTTTGGAATCTGGTGGACAAAATCAAGCAAATTCGATGCGGGGGGAGAGGTCTCAGTGGTGTTGAGCTCTACATGTTTCATGAAAATAGGCAGCTGGGCAGAGACCCTGTTAATGCATGCCCCGAGGGAAGGGCTGCGGTGGCGGCTTGCCAGTTAATATCTAGTGTTGGAGGAGTGTCTCTGTACAGGAGCTCAGTCCTGAGACCTCTCTCTGTAGAAAACAGCAGAAATCTTTCTCTGGCCTTTTCTTTTTAATTTTTTTTTTCCTTTGGTGAGACTTGAAAATAAAAATAACACTTTTCATCTTCAAAGGGCTTTACAAACATCAGCTAATTAATCCTTCCTTCGTCTAGTTTGCTGCTTCAAGGAGAAGTGGAAAGGCAGGGATTTTTCTGTGGGTGAGATGGATCCTTGGAGAACCCATAGCAATTCTGGAGGGTCTGTGGCTGTTGCTCCAGTCCAGAGCATGCAGCTCTGTACCGTGTTGTTGATTGTTCTTTGTTTCTGTAACAAATAAATAAACAATGGAATTTAAAGAAATACCGAGAAATGTCCCCAAACACATATGTCCCAGCTTATGGCTAAACCATCAATCTGCAAGAACTTGGGCTTAATCAGGAGGGCAGGAAAATTTCTATCATTAAATTTAGATCTTTAAAATCGATCATACATGAGATACTAAAATTTTGTCATAAATTACCCTGAAGACACAGTAAGGGCATTTCCTCCTCTCCTCTTGATGTCCCTGAGGATCTTGCAGGCAGTGTCAAAAACAAAAGCTTTAGATATCTCCTGGTCCAGTTCTCTTCTCCCTTGGTCTAGCAAACCATACTTGGGTACAGTGTCAGTCCTGACAGTGCTGTGACAAGTAAATATGTCCTTGTGGATTCAGGGAGGGACTAGCACTGCACTGGCACTGGCCCTCTCCATTGGGAAGAAAGAAGATCACTATAAAGCAGGCCTTGCTGGAGTAGCCAGCACAAGGAGTAGGAATGGGAGGAGGGCACAGAGCACAGCCAGCAGTAGGTGTAGGTGGGTTTTACTCTCTTGTAAATGAGCTCTGTGGTCTGGGTTTTGTACTGGTGGTAGCTCTGACTTCTGCTCAGGAGCCATCTGTGCCTTGTCTGCATGCGGGACAGGCAGCAATGCAAAAAACCAGTGCTCCTGGTGGGTTTTCCCTTGATCCTCAGCTGTCAGCCAGGTCTGGCAGAGGTGCTAGGATCACCTCCAGTAACAGGGATGTGGTGTGGAGCACCACAAAGGTTCAGTAGTGAGATACTCCACTGAGTGGAGGGGGGAGCTGTAAAGAGGGGGTGAAGAGCTGAACAGGCTGTGCCTGTAGCTGGAATATCTGTGCCATGGTCAATCCCGAAGATGGCAGGTCACGGTTATAGCCATCCTGTGCTGCTTTCCTGAGAGCATGGCTGAGGGAAGCCTCATCTCAGTGTTTGTAGGCATGGGACCAGGGAGTTTGTCTGAGGAAGGGTTTGGAGAAGCGTGTGGAAAAGGAGAGGTTTTGCATTTCACCTTCGGGACATGGGAACCAGTGTCGTCGTGGATTTTTTCTAGCATCCTCTCTATAGTCTGTTGTGGATCCAACTGGTCTGGTGCTCTGTGCCTAGTACTTTGCTATCAGGATCCTGAGGTGAATATTGTAGAGCTCAGCAGCCTCAAAATACACTGCAAAACCTTTTGCTCTGGGTTTTTTTTCTCAAGAGAAATTCCTTTTGAGTCCACTCCTATACAGGCTTTTGCAGGGTGTTTTTCTCTTCATTACCACTCTGAACTTCTCTGAGGTCCAAAACAGGACATGCATACAGCTTTGTATCATTTTGCTGGCTTTTGTCATGCAATCTTTTTGCTTTTGTCAGCAAGTTTTTTCTATTCCACTTTTCATCAACAATGAGTTCTATCGCAGATATGGTTACAGGTAGAAAACAATTATTTTAGGATTGTTGGAGCATGAATGAGAGTTTCTGGTGGGACATAAAAAAGCAAGAACAGAAAATGGTTCTCAATCAGGCAGATTTCATTATTTTATACATATTTACTATTATTCTACAACTGAAAAAGCTGGATCCAGAAATACTGCAGAAGGATGAAATGGTGGTTACAGAACACAAATTCTCAAAGGAAGTTATTTTAGGTTCCCCCCAAGCAAAAAAAAAAAAAAGACCCTCAGGCTTCCCTGAATCAGAAACGTGGTGCTGTACTTAGGGTAGAAACACACTGAGTTCCTTGCAAATTTGTTGTCTTCAAATCATTGCCTTGCGCTTCCCCTGCCCATCTCTGCATAACTCTTAATTTGGCTGCTCGTGCATAAATATGCAAGAAATGAGTCCAGAGTGGCTCTTAATGCCTAGGTTGGGTTTGCTGGACTGGTAGATAGAAAAATTACTTTCTTTTTTTCTTTTTCCTTTTAGACTGAGAAATTCAGATCAGGCATCAGGAAGATGCAGTAAACAAGGAGCCTGGCGTTGCTGTTTTTAGACAGGCACTGTTCGGAGTAGGATTGCGCTTTAGGAGGTGCTAAGTATGTTCAGCAATATTGGCATTTTGTTTCAGTTGGGTGAAGATCCAAAAGAAATCTGAGCCCTTCATGAATGGAAACGGTCTTCCCTCATATGGCCCTACATTGCTTCTCCCTCTCACAGGGCAGGTGTAAAAGAGCCGCGTCCCTTCCACCTCCATCCCACCTCAGCCTCCGCTGAGAGGTGATAGTTTCTCACATCTGGTGAAGAGAAGGCAGGAAAGCCCTCAAGCTCCCTTTCCCTGGCCACGCTGCCCTGCGGGGATCGCAGAAGCTGTGCCACTTAATCCTTCAGCCGCCGTGGCACATTGCGGGGCGGTGACAACGGGCGTAAGCAAAATACATAATTAATAAAGCAGCGGTGGTTGGCATTTGCTGCTTGGCCATGGGTGGGACGTGAGGAGAAGCGGCGGGGTAATTATAGATGTGAAAAATGAGGCAGGGACACGCGGTAACCTTTCTAGGTTAGCTGTCCCTGTGATCGATGGCCTGCATTGTTTTCTCACTAACCTTTTGGTGAACCTACCCTTAGAATAACAGGGGAAATACAGTTATTCCTTTCCCCATCTTGTTTGTTGGTAAAGCACTCGTGTACCACCTTATTATTGCTCCCTAAATATTGCCGTGTGTTGGTAGTAAATCATGTGGCGGGCAGTGACCTGCCCCTCGTGCAGGGACCTTCTGTCCTGTCCCTGCCCAGCTGGAGGCTGCCTGCCCATTGCGGTGCAGGCAACAGCACTGATTCTGTCTTAGTTCCAGTTAAACCAAAAAACACGGCTTTCCACAACTGAAATGGGTGTCAGGGAGCTGTGGGGATAGAGGTGGGGAAGGGTGCAGTAGAGAAGGTAAGGAAACCAAAGGTGTACACTGTAAGGTTTTTGGTGGAGGGACAGGAAGCTCCAAGCTTGGGGCAATAAGCTCATGGGCTTAGAACTGGATGAAAGTGCCTTTAAGGGAAGGTGTTTGTCCATTTGCATCCCCTGCTGCTTGAACGCACTGTGGTTTTACCTTGCAAAGCCAAACTGGCTCTGCCTTCGCTGATTTCTGACACACTTCTTCGGTGATGAGGTTTCTGAGAGCTGCAGTCAAGTTCACGAAGCCCCAGCTCCTTTGTCGGGAGGTTTGGTTCAGGCATTTCTGGAGGAAAGCATATGATATACACCAGATAAAATTGCAACATGTAAAAAAAATGTGAAGAATGTCAGGAAATGTTCTTGAACCCTGCAGTTGACTTAGCAGAGAGCTAAATGGTTACAGGCAGTCACGATAATTGAAGATAGGAATGTATGCATAAGAGAGCCCCTTCTTTCAAGAAAGGGTGGATCTTTGCCTTCATGTCCTGGGAAGTACTTTTGATTGTTGTATTTGTTTCTCTGGAGTAATTACTAAACTTCCCCTCAGCCAAAAGCATTACTGATATATGGGAATTTCTTCGCCCTTTACAAGGACAGTACTGGCTACTTACAAAACAGTCAAATTAAGAAATGACATCTGTACTGCAGTGTGATCCAAGGACAAATTAGAAGTTAAAATTAATCAGATGGGAGTCAGTCCAAATTCCCCTTGTGTACGGAAAAAAGTTTCTTTCGTATGATTTTTTTTTTTTCCCCTGCAAGATTTGTCTCTCCAAAATTTCTGTCATGGCCACCTAAGATTTTTAACATGCAGGAAATGTTTATATTTTTTTCAGAACACTGGGAGAGCTTTAAGGATTTGTTTTGGCAAGAAAAAAATGAAACAGTAAAAGGAGACACTTGAAGAGTCCCAGAAACAAATATATGACTATGTGTTGACATGTTATGAAGGTGTTGGGAGCGACTCCTTACTTAAAATTGTGTTGAAATTTGCACTTACTATGGATTTAAATTCATCAGCTTCACACTTTAATGATTGAATTTAGGCTCCTGATTTGGTACAGAGATGCGTTGGAGAACAATTGAATTTTCCATGTGATGGTTTTAAATAAAGAATGAACTAAGCTTTGCAGAAGACTTTATTTTAAAAGTCTTTCTTCTGAAGTGGTGCCTTTCTCCCCACAAGCGTCATGGTGCCTTTGGGACTATTTGCATGCCACGTTCTTGCTTTATTTTGGTTTTCTGTCCAGCTCCAGAAAGATGTGTGACATTACCGGTTAAAGTCAGGGTTGTTCCTCTGCTACGGCTGCAAGTGACCTCTTCCACCTCTGGACAATGGCGCAATTGCAGTCTTTGGCCCTAATATTTTTGGTAGCTGCAGGAGCCAGACTCATAGTGGTCACCCCAGTGGGTCAGGGCTTGTGTTTTGTTCAGGCGTAGTTGCAGATCCTGTCTTAGCAGATGCTGAGCCTTTATTTCCAGGGTGATGAGGGATCCCAAATTCGGTTGCAAGTCTTTTAGTGCAGGGACTGTTTTCTTACATTTTTTTACAGTACAGTAGGGCTTCACTTAACACTTCCAGATGTTAGCCCTAATATAAATGCAATAAAAATAAATTAAATTCAGAGTGGATTTGTGTTTCTGCAATCTGTGGAAGAGGAATGTTTTTCCACACTGCTGTGCCCTGCTGCTTGTACAGGGGGCTGTTGTCACCTGCTCCTCTGACTGTGCTGACTCAAGTGGAGCTTGAGTTGAAAGTGGAGATTTTCAACTCTCTGCAGCAGGAATAGCCAACTGGGGCAGCTCCGAGGTGTCCCTGCTGCTCCCAGCCACGCATATCTCCATGTGCAGATGGGCAGGCATTCCCAGGTTTTTCCTTTAAACTTCTTTGTAGACCAGGCAGGTCCTCATAGTGTAGGCAGGGGTGCTGTGACTCACCGAGCAGGGCTTAAAAGTGAGCCTTGGATTTTATGAGCTGTTCCTGACACGGCTGCTGTCTTGCTGGGTCACATCTACAGGTCATTTTGCCCTAAGATCTGCCTTACCTCAGTACTACCCACCTCTTTTGCAAGAGCCTTCAAATCCATGGGTTGTTTTTGCTATTCCCTAATACCGTAACTAGAAGACAGGGTCTAACAGATACGGCACGCTGTTCACGAGGACCCCGCTTCTTTTCTTGGCTTTGCTGTGCTCTCGCCGTATGATCTTGGGCGAACTGCTCCACCAATCTGTTCCCCTGTCACCACACATCGTCTTAGATCATCAATTCTCTGGAGCAGACACAGTCCCTTAGCACGTTGTGGTTTAGCGTCTAGCGTTATGAGGCTCCGGGACTTCTGTGTGTTACAGAAATACAAATAGTTGCTCCTAATAATAATACTAAATCTGTGTGGCTCTTCAAAGATAAGTAAAGGGCAATGCTCCTTTCTCTGAGGAGCAGGCAAGATAAGTATTTTTGTCTTTGTCTTTTTCTAATTATTAAAAAGAAAAAAGAACGACCAGTAGACACAATTAAAAAAAGGAAAAAAAAAAATAAAGGAAGTCTGTGGTAATTTGATATTTTTAGCCTCAGACCTGCTACTTGTTCTGTGAAGCCAATCTTAGGATCATGGCCTGAGTCTGGTTCATATCCGTGTTTGCCAGGGATAGAAATCGTTTGGAGCCTTATATTGACAGTTGGCTCAGCATTCGGGCTAATCCCATAAAACCACCATGCAGCTTGGTGCAACTTTCAGTCTTTGCTGCGAACAAAAGTCTCAGGAACGTTACAGATCAGACACGAGAAGATTCACTTGGCCGTTACGTGGCAGGGTTCTGGGCTGGAACGATAAGGGGCTGGGATGGAACTGAGCGTGGCAGAATGGGAGGCCATCGGAGATGAGGAGTCAACTTTTGTTTGTTTCTCTTTGCTGCGGGATTTTTTCAATTATTATTTCATTTCCAAAGAAATGCAGCAGCAACAACAAAAGGTCTTAAATATTCAGCAGTGAAAACAATAGATTTTGAAAAGGAAAACAAAAAGTTAGAGCCAGCTCTGGCATTGGTGGACATTTGGCTCTGAGGGAAGCGAGAACAGCTTGGATTTGCATAAATTGCATACTGCGGGTCAGAAAGCAGAGTCAGAATTATGCTTTCATTGCAGTGGCATGAATGGGAGCGCATAATTGGCATTCTTCCCCTCTTGATCAGATGCCTCCTTCAGGGGATTTCTGCACCCAATACGTTGCAGCTCATCCATTCACTGCCTGGCATGGATAGGGCTTTTGTTTTCAAATTATGATTTTTCTGTTCTGTGATTTCTTCCATAACCTGGGAAAGCCCCAGCCCTCCCCCCGTGCATGGCCCTTTGTTGCGGAGAACAACCAGAGGTCGTGCTGTGCTGAATGTGGCTGTTGTTGCATCACCCCCTGTGCATGTTTCTGGGCTTCTGGGTCAGCGTGGAGCTGATGACCCCCGGGGGCAATGCTCGTGGTGCTCAGTGTTGTGCACCTCCTCCAAAGTTTATGGATTCCTGCATTTCTGAGTCTGAAGGGATGAGTGTGATTATGGTCAGTCCAGTAGGGCTTCCTCCAGGGATGTACAAAGATGCACTTCTGGCTGGGACAAGCTTAGCATGTCTCTTGGTCAAACCCAGGGCCTGGCTTTCTTTTCCATTATTGAGCTTAATAGCTTTTCTTGACTTTTATGATTTCCAGCTCAATTGCAACGAGGACTTGCTGGCGCATTCAGGTTCAGCAAAACACTTAAATGCATGCTTAATTTGAGCTGCATCCAGGGCCCTGGCCAGGACTCAGGCGTGTGTGTGCTTCAGGTGATGCGTATGGTAAATGCTTCCAGCAAGTGCATACAGTGCTGCTAAAAACTCGTATCCATTCAGACATCAGTAGCCACATGGAAGCCTTTCCAGCTGGGTGTCAGGTCCTGGTCATCCTCCCTGTGTGATTCCTTGTCAGCACTGCTCTCTCAGGGCTTCCTCTCTCATCCTGGTTATATGTTTGCAGTTTCCTTCTCCACAGAGCCACTGGCAAGACCATGTGCCTTGTGCCACATTGCCTGGTCCTTTCCTAGGACCATGCCCACCCTGCTGTTGATCAGTTCAGTGGTAGTGGCAAATAGCAACTAACAGCTATTGATGGCTGGGGCCTGCCTCTTCATTTGTTAACAGACAAGTGTTTTAACCTGTCAGTGTTAAGAAATTATATTGATTGGAGACATTTTGTTTTATTCCTTGGGTCTGCTAATCAAAAGGGCAACTTCTCCCTTAGTGTCTTCCTGCTGTGGGCTCAGTTCTACTGTACCTTGTCCAAAAAATCTTTATTTTTCAAGGCACAGGGAAAATTATGTTTATAAAATATAAACTATGGGAATTTTCATTCCCCTCTGGCTTTAGGAGGAGGAGAGCAGCTGGTAGAGAGTGGATGAGAAAGGCTTTATCTGCTATATTTTGGTTACTGTGCTTTGAGTGATGGGTTTAATAATTGATAGAGCAATTTAGCAATGATCCATAATCCTGAAAGAAGCCTACGCTCCCCTCCTTCTCCCTCCCTTTCTCCTTCCCTCCGAGACTGACAGGCTGCTCTCAGTGGTTTTGTCTGCAAAATTTCATCCCTTGGTTTCTGTAAACAGCCTGACATGGGAGAGGGGAAAAAAAGCAACTGTTTCTAAATCTTTTGTCTTGTTTCCACAAACAGCTGCGCTGCCTTCTCCAGCTCTGGGCTTCAGCCATTTATTTGCTCAGATGCTCTAGCTGAAGAGAGCAGGAGGTTTTCTTTAAGACCCCAACGTAAATGAAGTGTATATATGCAACGTATATAGGAGAGCAGAGTGGTGCAGAGCCTCCCAGAAGGGCCCCCTCCCTCCCCATTTAAACCTAGGCTTTGTTCATGGCTGAATCCAGCTTTCTTAATCCCAGAAAAGGTGCGTAGTGATGACAAATGCTTGATATGTAAGTGCGGTTTACTTAAAAGTCTTCCAGGATTAACCTATGGGAAATTGCTTTTTCCAAGAGCCTCATGTGGATGGTGGCAGCGAGCATCGGGGTCCTATTGGAGTGCCTGGTGTGTGAGTGTCTATGTGACGCCACGTTTTCAAAGATGGATGCAAACGCACAGCAATGTAGGGCTGTGTTTTCAGGTGCGTGGTGTGCATCCCCTCCATGAGGTAGGGAGTTTCAGAGCTCCTGTGTGGACTGTCTGCCTCTCTCTTCATCCACAGTAAATGCGGGAAGAGAGGGGAAAAAATGAGACGGAAAAAGGAGACAGACGTAGTAAGCAAGAGAGAAGAAGAGTAGTAAGCAAGAGAGAAGAAGAGACGAGGTTATAGGTACTGAGTTACGTGTTGAGACCAAGGCAGGGTGAAGAGAGGGAGCAGCCTGGCAGAAAGCTGGGTATAGGCAAAGTCAAGTGAGATGTTTTATGTTATGTTTTTCCATATGTATTACACAGATGCCAGATTGACAACAAGTTGTAATTAAGCATGACATAAAGTCAGCTATGCACAGCTGTATTATTCCTTAAAATTACAAGGGGTGAGGTCCTCTGGGGCACAGCAGAGTCTGTGGATGCTCCACCATGGGAGGTCTGTAGGACAGGCTGGCTGAATGCTTGCCAGGACTGACACAGGCATTGATTGGATGGCCCAGGATCAGGGCAGGGAGAGAGGGAGTGACTTTCCTGGGGTCCGGGCTAACCCTGTCAGCCTCTGGCACCATCCTCTGGAGTATTTTCACCCTTGCCTGATGGAACATGAATGGTGTCAAGGGGTGAGTAGTATATTCAGCTTTTATGATTTATTTGCTACTAAATGCCCTTAGCAATGATAGGCTCGCTAGGCCTGGTTGGTAATTATGGCAGTCAAGTTCAGGAGTAATTGTTGTGTAACTTGCTCTCTGTTTTTAAAAGACCTAACTCTGTGTGTGTACACTTGATAAAAACAGCCTGGGACCTGCATCTGTACCCCCTGAAACACCCCCAGCTATGTAGTATTTTGCCTGTATGTAGAAGGATCTTAGTGACCTTCCTATTGAGAAATGTATACTTACTCTACCTTACAGAGTTAGAGTAGTTCAGGTGGGAAGGGGCCTTTGGAGGTCATTTAACCCAGCCTGATGGTCAGGGTAGGGTCGGCCATGAGACAAAGATCAGGAGGACTTTGTCTTGCTGGGTCTTAAAAGCCTCCAAGGATAGAAACTGCACAGTCCCTCGGGGCAGCCTGTACTGGTGGTTCATTTATCAGCACAGCGGAGGTGTTTTCCCTGTTCCCAGTGGGAACCTCCCGTTTCAGTTTGTCTGTCATCTCCACCTCCTGCTACCAGCCTGAGTGAAGAGCCTGGCACCATTTTCTCCATGTGGCAGAGGAGAAGGGGACAGGCTGCTGTCATGTATGCCACAGCAGTCCCTCCTTGCACTGTGGTTGCTCCATTTCAGCCGTACACTGGAGTCCCCAGGCTGAATGTGGTGTCCAGATGTGGCTGGAGGTGGGTCACCACATTCCTTGGTCTGCTAGCCCTGCTCCAGGGAGGCTGTTTTTGCAGCTGCTACCTGGGTCCTTGTTTCACACCCACTGCCCCACAAGTCAAGGTGCTCATGGGCATTCCAGCTGAGCAGTTCCCCAGTTGTCACCAGGGCTCGTCCATCGCAGGGGCTGGACTTGGCATTTGTCATGGCTGCATTTCAGGGGTCCCTGTTGGCCCATGTCTCCTGGCTGTCCAGGTCCCTGTGGATGGCAGTCCTGCTCTCAAATGCATTGCCAGGTCTCTCCAGTCTGGCATCACCCATACACTAGATGAGAATACACTCTGCCTCCTCCTCTTCGGGTCGGTGATAAAGACGCTAAACAGAAGTGGTCAGGGATAAACCCCTGTGGTACCTCACTTGTTACTAGCCTCCAGTTTATATTTATGTCCTGTAATACAAACGATCACCAAAGGCTGAGGGGATCCAACTTCCAGTCCTCTGAGCTGATACAGATATTTTTTTATGTGTTGCAGACTAATCTTGAGGGATGGGCGAGGGCAATGTGAACAATGCAGTGTTGGAGCTACCCTCTAGTGGCAGTTGTGCTGGTGGTCTGACAGCCCTGGAAATGGCTCTGGCTACACCCACAGTCCTTTCCAGAAACCAGGTGTACTTGTGCTTGATCTGTGAAATAGAGAGTGTATTTATAAGCCCTTTAGAGGCACTGTCCCTCCTTATGACTCAAACCAACACATCTTCGTGGGCAAAATGTGATGGATGGGGTAGCATTCCTCAGTGGCCCTTTCCCTCCCTCATAAATACCTGTGTTGACTAAACTCTCCAGTGTTTGAACTCTATGCTGGAATCTGAAAGGCATGGTGTGCCTGCATGTTCTGGGATAAGTCCTGACGTCCAGTGATGTCCTTTGCTGAGATTCTGTTGGATTGGTGTTTCCCAACATGGTCCAGAGATCATCACAGTCCTTGAGACCCCACCAGATGGTCTGTGGAGCTTTACCACTTCTTTAGGGGTTTCAGCTGAGCGTTTGAGCTGAATCCAGAACTTGGGGTTGCAGGAGAAATGCAGAAGTCCGTCTGTAAGGCCAGCAATGAGGGTGAGCCCATCTCTCCCTTGCTGAGAGTGACATAGGCAGGGTCTGGAGCTTCTCTCCTGTCCACTGCATGGGACAGGGAGTGAGTGAGCGAGCAGGAGCTGTTGATGCTTCTAGGTGTTAAGCTCTGGCCCTGATAGCTGGCTTTATCACAGACTCTGGAGCAGAGGATGGCCTTCGTCTGGGGGTCATCCATATTTGATGTCTGCTTCCCTTAAAGGTGTCTGTGCAAGTGGAGAGGAGGAGGGCTGAGGGAAATACCAATGATAAAGTTTTACTTCCAGAATATAAGCCTGTCTCCTTTTACATACCTTCACTTAAGAAGTGATTTGGGGTCTGAGAGGTACAGAAGGACAAAAAAAGATGCTGTGTGCACTCCACCTCCATTAAGGAAGAGCTAAGAGTGCTTTGCATGCTACAGTATCTGGCAATAAAAAGTGGATACAAAATACAAAAGAATCAAGTGAGTGGGTATGAGAGTCCATAACGATGCCAAAGAAAGGGTTCACCTCAGAGGAGGATGGAGCTCCCTCAATTGCATAAAAACCCCTTGTAAGACACATGAAGGATGGGGTTCCTTGTCCTCACAGGAGGTGAGGGACAAGGTGCATGGGAGAGCACAACTCTGAGTGGGGTCAAGCCCTGGGTGTGCAGCTGGACAGTGCTTGCCTCCTCAGGCAGAGGACTTCAGCTCCTGCCTCTCTACCTCTGCTCAGGGCTTCCTGGGTGGAGATGTGAAACCTGCTGCCTCCTGGAAGTCAGGCTTTAGGAGGTGAGACTAGGAGGTAGAGTAAGACAGGAGCTGTGTGTGTCAGCCCAGAGACATCATCAGTAGAGGTCTGTCTGCACTGCCTGCAGCTGCCTGCAATCTTCTTCTAGAAGTGTCATCCCAAAGACGAGAAGCAGGAACACTTTCTGCTCAAGTTGCCAGCAAGTATCAAGTTTTGAGTTATATTTTTGTCTTATATGTATACTTGTCCATGAAGGACTCTGCTGAGACTATCACACTTGGCCATGGGACCCTACCAGAGGTGGTAAATTATCCCCGAGGAGGACAGTTTGCAGGGAAGTTTTAAAATTCAGAAAGAGCCCATCTCTCTGAATCCCAGTCTGTGGAAATGAAATTTTTTTGGCATTTGTTTTTAATGTCCTGTGATGTGTGGGTGAAAAAACCAGCGAGCTAGACTGGTAATTAATTTTCCTGACAGAAACACCAGACAATGAAATTACCCTGCCACAAAGCAGGGTTGCTAAAGTAAATACTCTGCCAGCGGCAGGATGGGGTCATATGTGAGGTGCAAGCAAATGATGAAATGGCACTTCTGCCTCTGAGGACCTGCGAGTGCTGCCAGCACGTGGACCCTCATGCTCTGGGTCCCCCGCACTGGCAGCTCTCTGGGACACATGGGCACATTCAAGCTGGGCTCCAGACCAGTGAGGGACTTGCTGGACCCAGTGCTGAGCCAAGTAGCAGTTCACCCTTTGCTGTCCAGGAAAGTAATTTGGTCAGAAAGGGGTAACAGATGTGGGAAGTGGGGATGGGCTGGTTGCTTTTCTTCTGGAGACAGAGGCTCTTGGCAGGGCTCTTCAGTTTTTCCCAGGTTGGTGGCAAATGGTTTCTAAATCTTTGGTTTATGCTGGTGAGATTTGTGTGAGCTCTAGAACAGGTTGTGCCTGCACATGCAGAAGGGGAGTGGCTTTTGTTGGGAGGCTTAGAGGGCAGCTCATGGAAGAGGAACGACAGGAGGGCAAAGTTTTCTGTTTTGATTCCGCGTGTCTTGTACAGTAGACAGGAATTACTGGGCTGAGGGTGTTGCACATGCCAAAAAAACTGGCAGAGAGCAGCAAATTGGAATGTTCTTGTATTTATCAAGGTATCTGGCAGTGGGCTGCAATTGTGTGGTGTCAGACTAGATCCTCACCACAATCAAAAGGTTTGGTGAGTCCGTGTTAAAAAAAAACACCAGTGTACTGTTGGTACAAAAACCACTTCCCTGTGCAGCCATGGAGAGATCTGCTGAAGACCTCACTGCTGTTCCAGGAGGACCTGCTGCCATGTGAATTGTCCTTTCAATTTATGATTGCAATACTCTGATGTGCACACTTTAATAGGGCATTTTCCCTTGTTGCATAGCGTTAGCAGCTGCAGAATGGAGAAATCCTGCACAAGGAGGGACCAGGACATGGAAACTGTTTTCTATCCCTTTTCCAAAGAGAATTACACCATTCTGATTGCTGAGCTAGATCTGAGTGCTTTTAAGAATACAAGGGTCAGTTCTGGAGTGGACTGCATGCACATTTTAGGACAACAGTTATTTAATATATTAATTATCTGTAAAAAGTGGGGGACCAGTAGTGTTGAAGTGTGCAGATATCACACACTTGCTTAGGTTAGGCTGCAGAAAAGAGTGAGGAGCATTTAAAGGACTTCGTCTAGATTACAGAAAAGATTATGCCAGATCAGTGCAGTACTGAAAAGTAGTAAACACTGGAAGAGGAAATATGAACTATTTCTACATAATTCTATGTTCTAAATTAACTACAGCTCTTCTGGAGAGAGGACTGTGTGTCTCAGAGGATCTCCCAGATAAAATATGTGCTGAAATGCCTCATGTCACTCCAAAAGCAAACAAAATATTAAGCTTAGGGAAGACAGGAACGCAAAAGCATTCTGCAAATAGTGTAAAATAAGTCTAGGGAATATCCTCACGTTTAACTCTTGCTAGGTCAGTTCAACTTGTCTCCAAGGAGTCATGTCAGAAAGAGGAGTTGTAGCTAAGGTCAAGCAGTGGAAGTGGATTGAAACAGGTGCTACAGGCATGGGAGAACAGGGCAAAGATATAAAAATAGCTTGTGCTAAAGGAAGGGTGATTCAAGCACTTTCATCTTTACCTCTGGACCAATTTGTGTAAAGATGAAGTGAGAGGTAACAAATTTAAACATGATTAATGAAAATCAGGCTTTAAACAACTGAGTTAAGATGCTATTCAAAGCAGAAGGTTGTCTGTGGAACTCTGTGCTACAACATGTGATTGAAGACAGGATCTTACCTTGTCTTAAAAAATTGACATGTTTATGTTAAGGAAGAAAGGAGTTTCACATGTTAGCTACAGGTCTATATGCAGAAGGATGTATGCATCCCTAACTGAGCATGAAGAACAACGTCCATCCAATAGAGGTTCAGAGGTATTTTATCAGTGGACAAGTTATTTCATTGCAAAACGTGTAGCATCCTCCACCAAAATTGGCCTTGGCCATCTCAGGCAGGCAGACCGCTGCTCCCTCTGTTGACTCCAACTCTCCCTTTCACACAGCAGACGGGAGGTGTCTGCTGGCTAAAAATCTGGGAGCCTGTGTGGTGTCCTAATGACTGCTTAATTAAGTTAACAAGATCTTTTTGTCTCAGAGCCACTCCCTCTCCATGGAAAAATCGCGGTTATGATGTGAAGGCTGGGAGAAAGGTGCAGCAAGTGGTGTACATAGGGCACTATATCACTTAGATCTGACCCCCTTCTCACAGGCGTTCTCATCACTGTTCCAAAATGATCATCTGTTTGGGACTTAACGGGCAAAGATTGCAACTAACATTTAAGCTCAATTGTGTAATGCAAATACCAGCTTTCAATAAAGTAAAATAAAATTAAACTATCTCACCATCTCCCCTCCCTAAAAGGGTAGGTCTGGTTTAACAGAAGGAATGGTGTTCCATTTAGTTGCATTTTATGTGTTTAAATAATATGGACACTGGTTTGTGCTTTTCTTCCCAGCAGCAGAGATGCAAAAACTTCTTTTGCATGTAAAAAACCCAAATTCTCTCCTAATTACTGCATTCCAGAAAGTGCAGCTTTAAGGAAAACCCGCTGGACAGCCAAAGACTCAGGAGAAAAAAAAAAAATTTAGAAATATGGGAACCTCAGATTCTAGGTCATCCCTTCTTGCTGGGGTCTGGAGGTGTTGGCAGCATAAGTGTGGGGAGAGAGGGAAGGAGGTGTGTGCTGCATGTGAAAGCTGTGCAAGCAATTTTTATAAACCGGAGGTTTTCTACACAAAATCACGTTGGGAATATCCCACCGATAGCCCACCCCTCCACTTGAGTTAGGGGGAGGGATTTGAAGTTCGGGAGATGCGTGGCTGAGCTCTCATTAGTGACCACGGACATTTCGTTCACAATGTGGAAGGCAGAAAGGGAGAGGCAGATGGCTTTGAATGCGGGATTTACATAGTAATGAGATTCAGGTCACCATAGCTGTCTTTTTCTCTCTGCATTTTGTCTAGGTGTCGAGTAGTGTGCAGGGATGACAGGGATGACGACGGAATAGGGAGACAAGGAGGAAAATTAACCCCTTGTTCATAAGGAGAAATTGGTGTTAGAATAAGAAGTTTGTCATAGTGGGCTAAAGAACAGTAGAGTATGACAACAGCAAGCACAGATGTAGCTAGAAGGGCTAAAGGTAGCCACTTCTTAAGTTTCTGGCTTGTCTTTTGTGGTAATGACACAAAGTATTCTAACTTTAAAATCTCAGAATTTCCTGTAATTTTTACGTTCTGCATTGCTGGTTTGATAATAGATATTTGGGGGCTTTTATTGTTACAAGTCAACCCAAAGTTGTGGGAGTTTATGGACTGAAAATGGGGCATGGCTTCTTGCTACATGGCCTTTGCTTCTTTCTTTGGAAAAAATTACCCATTTTGCTTGGTTTCTTGGCTAAAGACTTGTCTTCACATGATTGTAGTGGTGTGATTAAAACATAATATTTTCCACTGCAATTGGTAATCCTGAGTATGATCTCACTACTGTCAGATCTTATCCTGATGACAGATGGGAAACTGGGAACCATGGGTCCTATTTCAAGCTCTGGATGGTGGCACTTGATTTGCTCGATAGTCAACCCCAGGCATTCCCAAGATATGCATCAGAACCCAAGAAATCCCAAGGCTATATTTAAAATTATGAGAGTTTTAAAGCAACGTGTGTCTCTTTTCTCTTTTTTTTTTTTTTCTTTATAATTAGAGGAGTATGGGAAAGGAAGTTACTCTTTCTTCTCTACATCACCTGACTTCAGAAGCTGGAGCTCTAGAAATGAGCTTTTTTTGCAAAAAAAGCAGTAGAGAAGCTTTAGGGGATCCCAGTGTAAAGTAGAAACTATGTCACTTAACTGCATGTGGACATTTAGGCAGAGGTCGGAAAAGTAGGGAGGGTGTTTGTGTGTGTATAAGTTTTTCAGTATTTGTAAAATCCTTTTTTGTTCTTCCACACAGAAGTTGGTTTTGAAATGCAGAACATTTGGGGCACTAAGGTCAAGATTCATCTCGTCTCACCTTGGCCACTGGGATTGAGTGAGCTTGTCTAACCTCGTCATACAGCCCTTTTCAGCATCAGTGAAGAAGGATTCAAACTATCCCAAGCAGTGGGAAAGAGTCCCCTTGGAAGGGGAGGGGGCCAAGGTGCTTTGGTGGCATCTCCTGAAGCTGACAGTAAATGCACAGTCAGTGTGCCACTGCATTTTGACTGTTTGGGCTGAAAGGGAAAAGCAAATCTAATCAGGCATCTGGGACAGACTAGGAAAGGAAGGCTTCATGGCTACTTCCTCCTAAGGAAAAGGCTTAGGTCTAATAGATCTAATGATGTTATTTCTCTGTTTTATTGTTACAGCCGTTTGTTAAAAAAGTCAGTAATCCTTTTATACCAGTTCTGTAATGATTATTTAATGTCTGGCTGTTTGTGAACCCAGCAATCTGTGTGAACAGAGGATGCTTCACATCTCCTCAGTTCTCCAAAGGACAGTGAGCTGGACCCGACAGCCTCAAGTTGGGGCCTTAAGTGGGTGGCTTCATATTCCCACTTGCTGAAAGAAAATAACAGTAGTTCTCTCCTGTACAAAATGCTGCAGAACATAGGGCTGTCTTTTGGCTATATACAGCCATAGTACTCCTCTGCAAGGATAAATATTCTCTGACTAATGTTTGGTTAGCAGGCACTTTGCTGGTGGCCAGTGGGTCCTTCAGCTCTGTCAGAACAGTGGCACTTGTTGGCAGCAGGTCCGTGAGTGTCCCAATCAGCACCAGCCACCCTAAGCCAGCTGAGTGGGTCTGCTCCCCTTGCTGATGTCTTCTAACCTCTTTCTTTGCAGAGCCCCTGAAATCATCCTTGGTTTACCATTTTGTGAAGCAATCGATATGTGGTCATTGGGATGTGTCATTGCAGAGCTGTTCTTGGGCTGGCCGTTGTACCCGGGAGCTTCAGAGTATGATCAGGTGGGTATGGATGTCGCCCTGGGTCCCGGTAAGTGCATGGATGCTTTTCCTTTCTCTTGTCAGGGTGAACAGATGTCAACTTTTTCACTTTTGCTAACGAAGGGGTCTATGTTTCTTACCCTCCCAAGACAACCCTGTAGTTATCCACCTGGGGTGTTTATTCTGGGTAACCAGTGTGCTGCTTGGTGCACTGGCTTTTAAGACCTGACTGCCTCAGTGAGATCTCAATCAAGAGTCAGTGCTGCCATTGACTGGAGAGCTGTGTACATGTCTCTCCTCGCTGAGCAGAGCAGGCACCCTTTCTCTGCTGTAACAGCAAGTGCTGAATAAAGGTTTATTTGTTAGAAGAAACTGCACAAACTCGGGTGTGTTTCATAACTCTTTTATGAGAGTGCATATTAAAAGCAATGACAAGAAGGAGAACATTCACATTGATGTAGGTTTCCAGTTAATATAAGCTGTCGTCCTTTTTCTCCCTATAGGCTTTTATGCTCTTTTTGTAGTCCTAAAACTGATAACACAGCGGCTGCTGGAGCCAGGGCTGTGGAACACTTTCCATTCCCACAGTCTTCTTCATGCTGATCTTAGCTGTCTGCAAATGAAGCCTTAAAAGGTTATTTTTTATTTTAGCAAATAAATTAAAAAAAAAAAAAAAAACAAAAACAACAACAACAAAAAAACACAAAAAAAAAAAAGAAAAGGCAGGATAATAAGTTTTTCATATATTTAAATGTTTTGACTCTTCTTTTGAAACTAGTGTTTTTTTACTCAGAGCTCTAAAGGTAATATTTGGCAGGGGAAATAACTTGCAGTGAAGAGCAGGGCTGTTAGGGACTCCAAAGGAAATCAGATGTAGCTGAAAGCGTTTGAAAATCACATACCAATCATGAAGACTGCATTTCTTTCCTTTCCCTGTTGCACCCCAAAAGCCATAAAACACACAGCTGAAAAAGAAATCACCATACCTTTACTGCCCAGCTTAACTGCCCAGCACAAAGCTTTCTCTGGTGAAGTATGATGAGGGCTCCTGGGGAGCTGGGAAAAGGGTAGGGGCTGATCCTGGCCCCTTGCTGTGGCACTGGGCTGCAGGCAGGATCCTGGTGCCTCTCCAGTGCATGAGCTCTTCTGATGGACCTAAGGAACAGCAGAGCTGAGCAAGCCATGCACAGTGGACTGAGTACTTCCAAGCCCTGAGCGCTTGGAAGTCTTTGAAACAGCAGCTGATTTTTATGCCTTCATTAATTTTTTTGTCCCTCTCTGTCTCTTCTCTCAAAAGCACTTTCCGTTCTTCCCTGGAGTTTTCTAGACTGCTCTGAGTAGTTTTGCAGAGTCTGCAGCAATTTTTCAGAACGAAACATTCAGGAGTCAGAAGGTGCCAAAGTTAAGGTTTCATGCGGCGCCCCAGGCATGTGTTACATTGGTCTTTAATTGTGTAATCACAGACCCTTTCTCCTTTATAAAAAAATAAAAGTTGGAGACCCTGGAAACGCGTGTAGTATCTTTTAGCTGTGTGGGTGCCAGTGAGGTCATGCTTGTGGATGTAACCCACATAATAAATGACATCATGTAGCTGTCAGTAGAGATGAAGTACTTTACATACCATGAGGGCGTCAGTTCATTTGAGTGTATATTTCATCTAAGTTCAAAGATAGTCACTTCATAAGCCTTACGTTTTGAGCTTCAAACTGCTCCCAGGACAGGCTGTGCACTCAAGTGGAGGAAAACCAGTGAAAGTTAGAGAGAAAATAGCAAATTGTTGAAATTCCTTCCGGGAGAGGAGACGGTGACATAAAAGGGTGCAAAGTGGTGAGACGCCCCATTGAAATAGCTGTCTGGGTCTTTTCCTTGATCTCAAAAACTTAGGGACTTTCCTGTCTTTGTCCTTAGGCCTTGTGGGACTGTGCTGTAAGGATGAGTTTCCAGTGATGTAAATGATAAATGGAGGGAATTCCATACGGAAGTTCTCCTTCCTCTCGTTGCTTGCACTGAATTTTTTGGGATGAAGTCTAACTGTGTGCTACGTTTTCTCTTTTTGTTCCATTGTTTGTTTCAAACCCTCCTGCACTCCTTCAGGGAAGACCTCCATAGATCTTCACAGGACGAACAGTGACCTCTCACCCTTATCTTACAGATCCGCTATATTTCACAGACGCAGGGCTTACCAGCAGAGTATTTGTTAAGTGCAGGGACAAAGACGACGAGGTTTTTCAACAGGGATACAGACTCACCATATCCTTTGTGGAGACTGAAGGTAGGAAGACATTTCCCTATTTTTTTTGCCTTGCAGTTGGTTGGAAGTGGGGAGACATTCACGTCACCTCAGAGCCTAGGTCTCTCTGCTTTTTTCAGTGTAGTGCAGACATTGGGGTGGATATGGCCTAGGGTAAAGCTGCCATCCCCAAAGTCTGCAACCCATAACACACCTGCTCAGCATTGCTTTGTGGGAAATTTAAGTCTAGAATTGACTTGGAAATCTTCCTCTAAAGTAGTCTGTGAATTGGTGTGTAGTTTAAATGAAACATGCCCTTGGCAGACTTTCCTCTAATATCTAATGCACTGCGGGGGGCGAAAGGCAAGCATTTTAATTCTGACAATCAAAACCACTAGTAATGCAGGTGAGCCCTGAGTCTCATGTGCCAGCGTGTTTGGCTGCATGCAGTCCCCCAAGAGGCCAGTGGGCTTCTGGCTGTAAGGATGGGATGCTGGTCTAGGATGAGTGTAAGACACCCACTGTAGTTGGGAGGACCCTCAGAAGTGAAAGGGAATAGATGAATCACCTTGTGACACAAAAGATGTCACGTAACCATAGCGGAAATCACATCGATGTTGTCTGGTCAGGCAAGAGAGGCACGGTGGTCTCTAATGGGGACAGGATGAGGCACACGTGGACACATAAGCACAACTGACTGCAGGACAGTGTTGGTCAATGCCTGTGTCCTTTTTTGAGCAGACGCCAGATGATCATGAGGCAGAGACGGGGATTAAGTCGAAGGAAGCAAGAAAGTATATTTTCAACTGTTTGGATGATATGGCACAGGTAAGAGCATTGGTGAGTTAATCAGGAAAACTGTTTACATGCCTTCTGGCAGCACTAAAAAAAGGGAATTACATGAGTTCTCTGCATATCCTGTACTTGTGCCAGCTCCTGAAAAATACCAGGATTATGCCTACCAAATTAGCTGTTATATCCAGCTTTGTAGGGGTGACTGCAGCCGTAGTAAAGCAGCCTTGGAAAATGACAAAGTCACATCTCTGAGTGTTGAAATCCTGCGTTTTCTCTTGTCTATCCAGTGCTCCTCTGTGTGACCACTGACAAGTCGCTTAGTTCTCTGTGCCTTAATATTTCCATTTGTTAAACAGTGACACTGGAAATACTCACCATGGCCGCAGAAGAGTACTCTCTGTAAAATGGGGCTGTCTGGGGGATGGGGAGTACTAATTCACTTGTCAATTCCATATAGTTGTGAAAGCTAATCCCAGCATAACCACTCCTGCTACAGGAGTTTGTGCTAACAAACGAATTGTGCAAAACTGGTGCAACACTGGAGTTTGTACTAGCAAAGTCTAGGCATGGTAGCATTGATAAGCAAACATGAAGAAATGGAGGACTGGAATCAGGGGAGAATGTATAAATGCATGAAATAACGTGGGGGTTTTTCCTGGCACCTGATACATAAATGGGATGTTTCTCATAAACCTACTGACAGTTTTTATGTATTTTATATATTTTTTGCTCACGGGACACATAGATAAGTATCTGATGGCACAGTACTTGGTATGATAAATACACTGGTTATGAGAGCTTGCCTGCTACCACATGGAAGCTGTTCATCATCAGTGGAGGGTGACTAAGTGTTTCATTAGCCATTGACCCAAGCGAGCTGAACGCTTAACAGTCTGTCTGGAGATCTGACATGCACAAGCCGGATGACCAGCCAGAGTCTGCCGTGTGACTTCAGCAACTACCCCTTTAGACAGGGAGGCTTGCAGGGCATGTGCTCCAGCGAGGAGTAAA
This sequence comes from Myiotriccus ornatus, assembly GCA_036023395.1. Taxonomy (NCBI): domain Eukaryota; kingdom Metazoa; phylum Chordata; class Aves; order Passeriformes; family Tyrannidae; genus Myiotriccus; species Myiotriccus ornatus. The sequence goes on along the minus strand of JAYRBT010000042.1, from coordinate 62,655,109 downwards.
CACAGTTTGCTGGAGACCTGACCATCTGCTCTTTCCTTCGGTGCTCACTCTTGTTGTTTCTCCTTTAGGTAAACATGACAACGGATTTGGAAGGAAGTGATATGTTGGTGGAAAAGGCAGACCGGCGGGAGTTCATAGATCTGTTAAAGAAGATGTTGACGATAGATGCAGATAAGAGGATAACACCCATTGAAACTCTGAGCCACCCTTTTGTCACCATGACCCACTTGCTCGATTTCCCTCACAGCACACAGTACGTGGCTTTTGTTTCCCTTGGGTTTTGAACTGGGGGGTGAAGGGAAGAGCTGGCTGTGGGTGGAAGCCAAATGTATCTGAAGGGCATTGTTAAGATGTTTAAGCCCTAAGTTTTAATCTTTTTCTTGTTGAAAAAAAAAAAAAGAGGATTGCCAAGTCAAGGTTGTTAGAATTGTGCTGTAGGTGTTTGGCATTTAAAATGCCACAGTGTGTGCTACATTAATTATGTAAATATTCAATAATTACGTATTTTTCCATTAAAATGCAGAGGAAATTATGCCATTAGTGATGAAACTATCAGTCTAACTCAAAGTAATATAGACTTGATTGTTACTGAAATAATCAACCTTATCTGCAGTGGGGAGCTGACCCTTACTCCCAGAACCTCCCCATCTTCCAGGGGTCAATTTGGGGCTCTTTGCTTTTTAAGAGAAGAGCTGTTCTGCAGCAGCTCTGTTTTACAAGCATAGGCAACAGGACAAGGAGTTCAGTTTTCAGCTGTTGTTTTCTGCCTGGGTCACCTTAAATACCACTCTCTGACCTCATCTGACACACATGTAGAATGGAGGTGGGCTCTGTGGCTTGCTGGAGATGTAAAGAAGTGTCGAGCCTGACTGCCCCTTCTCCTAAGGCTGCATTACAGAGCACAGCAGTCTGAAGTGCAGGAAACCTGCACCCAGCCCACTGCCCTTGTCCCCTGGGCAGTTCACATAGGGCCAGGCTTCTCAGGTGTAAGTGAAAAAGGTAGATACATAGTGGGAGTTTTCCAAAGCCTTCAGAACACCTAGCTTTGAATATCCTGCTCTACAGCACTTGCTGTTCAAGGTGCTTTTGCAGGCTGTCCCTTCCACTTGGCAGGAGAACCGTTGCCAGCGCAGTGTTGTACTTCATTGGGTGCCATTTGCATGAGTGTTTAAAGGCTGTCGGGAGCTCAGGTACAGAATTAAAGGGGATTCCTTAAAAAGCTCTGGAGTATGTTTGTGTGAGTGCTGCAGAGCAACAGGTAACTGTGTCAGCTCTCCTGCCTGTATGTGTGGCTGCGGTATTTCAAGTTCATTTAAGGTAACTTTCCCTCTTTGAAGGAGCTGTAGCTGCCTTTTTGTTACATTTATCACAAGATAAGAGCAGCTGCTTACCAGAAGGTAGTGGGTGCACGATCTGTGTAGACCCAGACTTACCGTGCACAGCCATTTTGGAGCATTGTTGTCTATAAATAGATAGTAAATGATAAATGTAATGAAAACAAGATGGGAGATTGTTGTGCTAAACAGGGAGAAAGTGAGTTTCACATAAAAACCATCCATAAATACAAAATGACAGTATTTTCTAACAGTGTGAGCATCATAGGCCAAAGTCTCTTAATTTGCAGCAGTCCTTCTTACTGTGCGACAACTGATTGTGTAACATAGGAGAGATTTGTGACCTAGTGCATTGCCGTCAGAAATCTTTCCACTAACGCAGCAGACCGTAACCACATCTTCATTTTTGAAGTGCTCAGTTGTGGCTGGCCAGGCGAAGCCCCAGAAAGGTTGAAAATATCACTGGGGCCGATAGCAGTGAGGATTTTACCCAAGTAAAGAATTCAGCATCAGGTCTCTGAATACTAATTGCCGTGCCAGTTGGGTGCGTAACCCCACGCAGCCCCTCCACGCAGGAAGCAGTGATTGGAAAAGAGAGCAATAAGCTGTAACCAGCGTGGCAAGTTGATGGAAATTTGGTCTATGATTGCCTGTGGTTTGGAGAATAGAAACTTCAAAGCCTTGAGAGATGCAGGGAGTTGTAATCTGTCTTGAAAGTAAATTGGGCAGCAGAGAAAGTGAGAATATGTGGAAGCTGTAACTTCTGGAAGGAATCTGCTGTGACACGCTTCAGAGAGGCTGCAAGTTTGAGCAGCACGAGATGGGCTGTTCTGTTTACTTGCAAGCACACAGCAAAGTGACTTTAGCTCCCCATTTCACATAATTAGCTGCCTGGCTCTTAAATTGCTGAGTACTCCTCAGACTTCTTCTGTTTTGCTTTGTCCCTGTCTTTTTTTATCCCCCCCTTTTTTTAAAGTAAGGACAGAGAACATGGTGTTGCATTAGTAGAGCTTACACCTTGTTACATAAAACTGTTTAGTAACACACACAGTTCACCATCTAGAGAACATATTCTCATTTCAATGCTTTCTGCTTTTTGAATGGGGAATTATGTTCCTACTTGACTGAAAAAATGCGATCCAATAGTCTTCTGTATTTATTTGACAAGTGTTTGATTTTGCTGAATGTTCTGCAACTAACTGGTATAGTTCTGTAAGTGAATGCTCATAATGTGCAGCTGTGCACAGTGTCCTGAGCCTGTCTTGTCTGCAGGTGTTTATGGCCCAGATCCAGTTGTCAAGGTATTACTCACAGGAAAAGAGAGGTGACCAGTTGTCAAGGTATTACTCACAGGAAAAGAGAGGTGACCATTTGAATAACAGAAAAGATAGGGATGAAAAGATCGAGGACCTCTTCCTACCAACCCTAGGGATCATATGCGGTTGTCCTTTTGAAGGGACATTTCGTTTCTTAAAAATTATGTGAGGATGTGTTTACCTCCTCTGATAGTTTAGATCTTTACAAAACAATCAGCATACAGCTGATTTTTTACAGCTACAGCTGATTTTTACTGCTTGGAATTTCTATTTTTCCGTGTTGGGATAATGGAAATAAAATAAATGCCTTTATACTTCTTGGGGTTGAGTTTCAGAATCTGAGGTTGCATTTGTAAAATCAATTATTATGGAGGAATTGTGGAAAACCTGTATTGGTTTTTAGACCTCAAAAAAAGAGATTTTATTAAAAACACAGTTTTACACAGGTTTGCTGTATTGTTATTTCTTAACCTCTGTATGCTTTGGTATCCTAATTATAAAAATGAAATACTGTTTCATGTAGTAGGTGCCTGGTGAGCTCTAAAAATGCAGAGAGTATTTCATCTCCTTTACAGGAGGCACAAAATATGATACTTCTCAAAATTTCCATTGCTATATCAATAACATTTAAGGGCAAGTCAGCATAGAGGAAGAAGCTGTAATCTTTCCCCCAGAGATCCAATTCTCAGTGTGAGATAACCTCAGAACCGGATTGCCTTGAAGCATTGATGAATCTGATTTGGTGTTACCTTTTTCGGTATGAATTGTCCCATTGACTGCAAGAGGAGGTCTCATGTGCTTCAAGATAAGCATCTGCAGAAGCATTTAGCCAGACAGGGGCAATGTTTTAACTGCTTGGCTGGACTCAGCTCTCAGTGAACTACTTCTTGAAAGGAACAAGGGAGATTTTTTAGTGGTCTCAGTGATCAAGAATAGTAGAATTCTTTCTTGCAAACGACGTGTAAAACTACCTTTAGGCTTACACTGAGGCAAAAGCATGAGTCGTCTTTTCCTCTCAGGCTCAACCATCAGAAAAAAAAAAATAGTATCTGTCTTTCCTTCTTGGTCTCAGTCTCTTTCAGTCTTTAAAAATAGCCACTTTGTATTTCTTGCCTTGTCACCTAAAGATCAACCAATTTTCTTGCTTCTTGTGATTTGTATTGCAGTGCTGAGACCCATGGGAGCACCCAGGAGTCCCAGAGCAGCCACTCTCATCTCTGCCTTTTCAGTACAGAGTTAAACTGACTCTAACTGGTTAAGAGAGACCTGCATAAAACAGCAAAGGGCTTTAAGAGCCTAGAAAGTGCTAAGCCTGCTGTGGAGACCTAATGCAGGGCCACTGTGATGAACTGTTACCTGTGTTAGTCGGTTGGTTGATTTTCTGTCTCTTCCTTGCCCCCCTTCCCTTACACAGTGTCAAGTCCTGCTTCCAGAACATGGAGATTTGCAAGCGGCGGGTGAATATGTATGACACAGTGAACCAGAGCAAGACGCCGTTCATCACCCATGTAGCCCCAAGTACATCAACCAACTTGACCATGACTTTTAACAACCAGCTGAACACAGTCCACAACCAGGTAAGGGCGTTGATCAGAAGCAGACAGTGCTTGAAACCTTCATGTCAGCAGGGTCTAGAAGATGAAAAGCGAAGTAGCATCCCATTTAACATGCCTGCCAAAAGATGGTGCCTTTTTACTCCCCTCTGCTCCTTTCGTCATTCTCTTTTCTTCAGGCAAGCAGTAATCTTGTGACATTTTGTGTGACAGTGAAATGTTGCCTGTGTTGTTTATGTTGTTGTTGGGGTGATAAATCCTGCTTACTTGGGAAGTTGCTATGGGGAAAAGCTCATTAGTCCCTTAATGCAGCAAGCAGGACTTCACTCCCTGGGTCAGGCAGAAGTATTTGTGATCTTACAGCACTTCTTCAAATTTGCATTGAAGTAAAAAGAATTTAAACCCTTCTGTAACAGATACAGCAGTGTAACTGATCAACATGAAAGAAGAGTTTAATGATAATGTTTATTCTTATCTTGCCTTGGTTTTACTCCAGGTGCCACAGTTGATGTAGGGACTATGTGCACATACCCCCACTGTGAACTCTACTTCAGTGGGCTCTGACTTTATAATCATGCTTTTAGTTTTAGTTTTACTTGCCCCAGTGTTGGGGGTGCTGTGTTGACAAATTTTATGTGACTAGCAGGCAAAGTTGTTTACTGCAGTACTGTATTACAGCAGTGAAGGGAAACTCTCCAGGGAGAGCACTTTAGGAGACTGAAGCTCAAGAAATAGCTACTGTCTTTTAAGCCTCTTGGGAACAGGCTGCTCAAGATTCACTCTAGAGATTGCAGGTGGCATTGCGGAAATGGTGTTTGGAAAGCCAGGGAGCTAAAGGAGTCTCTATAGATGTACAGGGAGTTCCTGCGTCAGTCAGAAAACCAGACTTCATGACTCAGGTCCTGATACATGTGATCACAGAAGGTCTTCTGAAACATTTCAAGCAGATTCAGAGATAGGTCATGACTTGGTGTGATAGGGTATTAGTTACAAACACCAGTTCCCTTTCGTGTCTCTTTCTGAGATGCTGACCAAAGAAATGCACCTACAGGCTCCCCTAGGCCCCAGCTGCAGGGCAGAGACAGCATTTGTACCACAGTTGCTTGTAGGAAGTGCAGACTTGCTTTCGTTTCCTCTCAGCTCACTTGACGTTACGATCAGTTGTTGCCTGGGGAGATCCGTGGTAATTTCTGAATTCTCACAAGGGATGTGTGTTGTGAGCAGAACCAGTATCTCCAGTGTTCCTAGAAAAAGTGGTAGAAATATTTCCAGGAAGGGTTTTTAGTTTGAACAAGCTCTAAGCCTTTCACAATTCTCTTCAACATGCCATTCATCTTAGCTTTCTTTTGTTTCCTGTCTCTGCAAAATGTCTGGGGATTGCCTCCTTCCAGTTACAGCTTCTGAGATTAGGAGTGTGAGAGCTGTTGTGGTTGCTGCTCAGTGTGTTGCACAGGAGAGCATATTGCACTTCACTGCCTCTGCATGAAGAGGGGAGGAGGAGGAGGAATAAATGTTTTGTCGTCACATCCTTCATGTCTGTGGCCATGACAGTGCAGCACGGGTCCAGTGGCAACCAGTGCAGTGCAAAATGCTTAGCCTGCTGTCTCCTCCAGCCTTGATCAAAGCCTCCTCCTGGGTTCATATATTCACTATGAGAAAGCATTGTCTGACCTGTCATTTACCATGAGAAAGTGGTGCCTGACCTATGTCCAGTGATGTTGCCGGTGTGTTTGGGTGGAGGGGAAGGATGGGCTCTGGTCAGGCAGAGTCTGGCTGCCTAAGCATGAATGCTAAGGACGTTTTCTTAGAGCAGTGGCACAGCTGTTTAGTTATCTGCAACTGTTAGACTCGGTTCAAAAAAAAAGTCTTCAGATTTCTAGATGTTTTGCAGAACACTGGAATGATTTTTGCGGTTTTGCAACATCCCCTGCTGGAGTTTCTGCTCTAAGAGATTTTAAGACAAGCCAAGTTTGGACTTTGCAACTATTACTATTACCACCTTCTGATTACTTCAAATTCCAAACATAATTCAGGGGGCATGTGCCATCTTAGGTACAAGGTATCAAAGAGGAAGGGCTGGAATAAGTCTCCCCTCTCGGGATGAGACTTCACAAGGCATGGAGGTGCTGAGTTTATTTTACCTCAGAAATATGAGCAGCTTCTAGACCGATGTACATCATGAGTGAACAACATGATTTGTGGATAGTAACATTTTCTGGCCCCATCTTCATCATGCTGCAAATCAGAGGCAGTTGGGTGAGAAATGGGTCTACAGCTCTGCTTTAGAGAAGGTGCTGTGTCTCTCAGCAGTTCACAGCAGCACTGCATGGCCAGAGGTCCGGTGGTGTGGTATAGCTGTGGTTACTCAGACAGATTGTGCTCATCTCCCCAGCACTGCCCTTGTCTCTGTGCTCCTCAGTGTCCTGTTCCATCCCTTGTTTGGTTTTGGTTTGCTGTTTTGTTTGTTTTGGTTTGTTTGTGTTTTGGGTTTTTTTCACTTTATCTTACACTATTTTACTTTTTTATTTTGTTTTCGGATTTTGCTTCTTCCAACGTACCCATCTCCCTCATTTTTTTGTTTGTTTTTTGTTTAATTCCCGTCATTCCTTTAGACCACCAACCTGGCTCCCACCTCCTCCAGTGCCACTATTTCCTTAGCCAACCCCGAGGTCTCCATACTAAATTACCAATCTGCACTCTACCAGCCCTCAGCGGCGTCCATGGCTGCGGTGGCCCAGCGGAGCATGCCCCTGCAGACAGGAACAGCGCAGATCTGTGCCCGCCCCGACCCCTTACAGCAAGCTCTCATCGTCTGCCCACCAGGCTTCCAAGGTAAGGAGGAGCCTCACCGGGGCCTTGGCCGGTTGCTGTTCCCTCCCCACTGCTGTTTCATCCAGCTGGTGTTGGAAATGAGCTCCCTTAGTGCAGGTCGTATGGCAGGAAGAAGGCTGGCCTAGTAAATTGGAGCAGTGAGGTTGTTGCGGGTGGAAATGTTTGCAGTAGAGGAGGATCTTTCAGGCACCTCTGGTGGCATGAGTTGGAAGGAGCTGGTCTAAAACAACGGGGCAGATGCTGAGAAGGGGCTGAGGGAGAATACGTGACATTTGTCAGCTTTTGCCCTGAACAGAGTTTGAGGCTCTTCTGCCATACTTTGGTAAACTTGAAAGCTTTCCCCCATGGTACAATGAATCAGCATGTGCATAATGGGCCCATCACTTCTCAGTGATTCTATTGCTAAAAGGGGAACTCAGGATGGTAATTCAGCAGGGAGCATGGTGGGGGTGGACATGAGGGTTTACCCCCATAACAAGTTCAGAACCATTTATGAGTAAAATTCCCTCAGCTCCAGCCCCACTGCAAACAGCTCTGTCTGTGTATACAGTAGTAAGTACCATTGTTGGACAACTTGGGTGATGATCAGAATTAGCTACTTGTCCTTCTCTTAACTTTACATGCTGTAACAATTTGGAAAACTAGACAGGTATCTGTAGGAAGTAGTCTAAATAGACCTCGGTTCAGCTGGTGCAACTTCTACTCTTCATTTCTACAAGCTGGTCTGTGCAGCAGTCTCTAGGCACTTGTTAAATGTTCTGCAAGATTATCAAAGTTCTTTTGAACTAGAGAAGTTTAGCTAGACCTCTTCTATGTAGTTAAAATGCATTTCAAGGGTTTGACTTCAGAAATGTATTGCTAGAGTACGTAAGCTAACATCTTCAGCTTGCTGTCCTGAGAAAGCTCTAAAGCAGAGGTGACAGCACAGGCTGTGCTGAGGTAGTGGGGAGGAAAGGTTCCTCCAGCTCAGTTAGGCTTATGTGTGGCTTAATCAGTGATTGGTGTTTGGGGTGTTCTAGAGCCTTTTAAATATGAGTCCCAAGAAGCTGTTCAAGAGAAAATCACCTATCCATGTCAATGTTGAGGAAATACAGAGTTCTGGATTCCTATCCCACTGTCCCACTTTGGTCTAAAGAAAGCATTTTCACATAGCAATAGGTTTGGGCAGGAAAGATCATTTTCTGTTGTCAAACTGGAGAATATGGTGAAGAAAAGCCATTTACTCCACTCTTTTCTTTTTCTCCGTGTACACACTGTATTGTGATATTTCCTGTGCATTTGAGGTACAATAAAAATATTAACTCAGTTAATCCCTTAATGCCTTTAAGAATGTCTTTTCTGCACCCTTAAACATGTATCATTTTTGTGAACTTTTGGTGGACATCTCTGGGCTGGGCTAGAACATGTAGCACTCTGATAGCCCAATTTTTCAGAGGGACTGAATGTTGCAATTTAAGTGGACATCAGCAAGTGCCTTTAGGCACCTCTGAAAACCAGACCCCAGTTCCTAGGAGTGCTGCTGATGGCTAATGCTGTACCTTCTGTGCTGGTGGAACAGGGTTACAAGCCTCCCCTTCAAAGCATGCTGGGTATTCGGTTCGGATGGAGAACGCGGTTCCCATCGTCACTCAGGCTCCTGGGGCCCAGCCTCTTCAGATCCAGCCAGGACTCCTCGCACAGGTAAGGAACCCTGAAGACACTGAGCTCAGCAGGTATTTACCGTGTTGTTTAGCTCTTGGAGGCTGAGGAGAGCAGCTTTATCTAAGGGCCTTCTGTGGTGCAGTTTGGAGACTTCAGCAGCTATGTAAGGGTCTGCAGCTTTCTCTGAAATGTCCAAATCTCCCCCAGCTCAAAGGCTATGTCAGAGTTGCAAAAGCCTCCAGAAAGATCTTCTTTTCTTCTGGTTTTCCACTGGAATCAGTGGGAAAGCCTCAGGGATATCTGTATCAGGCCTCTACTGAGGAGGAACTGATAATAACCCTCCTGCGTCCTCCTGAACTTTCAGTCTCAGTGGTAGTTTGTAGTCAGGAGTCACAGTGGTGAATTGCGTGTTGCCAATAAATGTCGTACATGCTTTAGGATTCCACCATTCTGTTTTATGAGCTACACCTCTGCTCTTAAGGTATGAGTGAGATGGAAGGGGCCGAGGCAAAGGCCCCACAGGCAAGGAGCTCTCTTTGTCAGCAGGACTTATTGGCACAACTGTCATGGAATTGTGCTCACAGGAAAAGCATGGTTCCTTCCAGAAGAAAAACAGTCAGAAATGGGTACTACTGATCACATGCACATTCTCAAGGGGAAGCCCAGCTTCATAAACCAGAGGAGCAGTTCATTCCACCTTGTGCTGGCTTCAATGAATCTGCCTCTACTGTTTTAGAGATGGTGCCACGGTACCTTTGCTGATAACAGGCAGGGAAAAAATGCCTACTATACTTAATACTAAGTTGGGCAGCCTGGAAGAGGTGACCTGTTAATTAAAAGGGCATGCCTCTGACTCAGGCTTGGTTGATCTGCAGTCAGGTACCCACAGACTTAAGGGTTTACGCCTGTGTCCTGCAGTGCTGCGGTAAGACTGTTGGTGCTATTGCCTTTCTTTGCCAGCTGCCAGTCGTGCTTATCTGGTGGATCAAAATGCAACTTGCAGTCTGTGTGACTTCCACATGCCCTGCCCCTTCCCAGTAGCAGAGGCTTTGTTAGAGGACTGTCTGATACACCAACCCATCTCTGTTGCAGACTGTTGTAAGAACTGACGAGGGCCACCTCTCTCATTTGGTAAGAAAGGAGACCCTACAAGGCAGGGGAAACAAAAGCCATGGCAAAGTGAGAGCAGCCTGTGCAGGCTCAGAGCCCAGCACCTATTGCTTCTGCAAGGAGTCAGCCGAGGCAGTGGATGAAGGAGGACACAGAGCTTTACATGTCCCCACCATTCTGTCAGGCCTCCTGTGGCGTGCTTTCTGTGGGGCTTGAAGGAGTGATCTGAAGCATCCCAAAGGCAGCAGGAGCCTGAAAGGTCTCAGGACCTCCCGCTCCTTCTTTCTTCTTGAAGTGGCCTTGTTGGACTTTATACAAATGAGGAATGTTTGTTACTAAAGGTCCTTATGAACACCCTCCCTCACACAGGTTACCAATTTCAGTGCTGCATCTGTCACATGAATGCCTGTTTCTTAGGCTGCCCCTTTCATATGTTCTAACATTGTATTCACTGCCACTTCCTAAAGGGAATTCGAGCTGTTTCTGAGAAACTCTCCTCACTTGCATAGATTTTTAATTTTTTATTTAATAAAAGAGAGGCGGTCTGCCTGTTGATGTATCTGTTTGCCTGGCGCCATGAGAAATGCTCGCTGTCACTCTGGTGGCAGGGCACTCTGATTGATGCCGGTGGCATCTGGTGTCCGTGGGCCTCGCTCGGTTTGGGCTGAGCAGCTGGTCTGATAAACAAATCTGTACCCAATTCCAGTTTCCTGAATGGAAAAACACAGCTTCTTTGTGATGCATTGTAGTCACATCTGATCTCTGAGCGGCTGCGTGTCTCTCTCCCAGCTCTCTAGCTATTCCCCTGGTGCACAGCTGCTTATCTAATGCTCCTCAGACTGGACCACGGGATTGCTCCAACTACTAGAGAGGACTGTCCCTGTCAGAGAGTGTAGCACCGCTGGAGCCCACTTCTGTCTTTCCACCTGCCTTATTTGTCCCACTGATCAGACAAAGTGCTGCTCCTTGTGCTCCCAGCACACAGCACAGGTCACTGTGCTTGACCTCATCAGGATGCCTGTGGCTGGTAAGGCCTTACTGCATCCCAGTGCAGCCGGCATCCAGTTTCCCCTGTGCATTTCGTACAAGACCAGCCGCTCCGGAGGAGGGAAGGAGGAAGGAGTTCCAGGGGCTGGAGGGCCCCCGGCTGAGGCACTGATGGATTTTGAGCATCATCTGTGGCAGCTGTGTGTCTGCAGTCTGTGGGATGGAGCTAGGCAGTGCAAGACAGAGCAAGCAGCCTGTGAGATGTGGGGTCAGTGGCTAAAGTAACTTGTTTGTAACTTGCCTGGGTCTCTTTTCACCCTCTCAAGCAAGTGTGGTCCACATACTGTATGCACAGGGACTGGTGAAAGGAGACTGATCTTGTCTTTTCTAACAGCTCTCTGTGGCTTCCGATCTCAAAAGATGCAAAACTCTACAGTTTTCTGGCGGGCTTCCATGACGTGACCTAGAACTGTCCCCTGTCCTTGAATAATGCCCTGAATTCTTGATTTTTCTCTCCTCTTAACTCCTTCCCAACAGCACTTCCCACAGAGGTCCTGCCACCGGCTTTCGGCACAAACACAGTAATTCCATTAGTCGCTCCTGCTCTATATCCAGAGCACGAGCTCCGTGGCACCAGGGGATCCCCCAGCTCCCGGGCGCAGGGGCCAGCACGGTGCTCCACCACGGCTGCAAGATTTCATAGTGATGGAATAACTGGGAACAGGCTGCGGCTGCCGGCGTGAGCCTCCCGTGTGTAAGCACAGCGCACTGTGCTGGTGGATCAGCCTAGACAAGTCTTATCTGCAGATTAAATGATTCAGTGGTCCTTACCTAATAAGTGAGGAATTTGTGCCTAGACCCTGACACTGCATCTAAATTTATGCACTGCAGTCAGGCAAGGAGCTTAGTTTTGTTTCGTTCTCTTCCTGAAAAGGGAGGAAGCAGTTTTCTCTGCAAGTAAATCCAGGTAGTCCCCTGGGACTGACTGCAAGAGTAGTTTAGTCTTCTCTTTTGAAGCAAAGCTGGGGAAAAAAAGAGAAAAGAATAAAAAGGCTTTTTTCCACCCTGATCTTTTTGCGTCTTTGCCTCTGTCTCTTACCTGCTCCAAGCAGCAGCAGCCTGTGGTTGTGGCTCCTTAGATGAAGGGCTCTCAGGAGCCTTGTGCCTGTCCATCCTTTGCAGATGTTGTGAGAGGCCTCACTATAGCAACCTTTTCATCTGACTCAGCAACATGGAAAGTTACAAGACAGTCAAACTTTGGAGCAGAGTGGGAAAAGGTGTTTTTCTGGGGAGTATTTTTTTTGGGGTTTTTTCCACTGGAGGATAGGAGGGGATCATGGGAAAAGTTAACTGGATTCTTGTGAGGATGGAGAAGGGAACAAATATATGCTTGGAACGAGGCTTGCCTCAAATTTAACCTCCTTGGAGCTGTGAAATAACACAACACAGGTCCAGTATAGTAGTACTGGTTGGGACTAAGGTGGGCCATAGCTGGTACCCCTGCATTCCTCAGCCCAGGCAGTGATAAGCTGCCAGAGCTGCCTTTGGGCAGCACATAGCAAATAAAGTTTCCCAAGTCAGAAAACCAATCATCTGACTGTGTGGAGTCATTGGAGCAGGACAACCTGAGTCATGCCTGTGGCGGCGCAGCTGGAGGGATATTGCATACCAGAACGATGGCTCAACTCACAGGGCAGAGATTTATGCCCTGTAAGGGGGGCACCCACTCAGAAAGAGCAGGAAAGCACATGGAGAGGACAGGCATGCAATGCAGAGCTGCAAGCAGGCGACTGAGCTTCTTGGCCATGTAGCAAGATATTCCTTCTGAGGAGCACCCAGTGGCTTATAGGTGTTCCGTTTTGGTATCCCCAAATTCACCTTTTTCCCCTCCTCACTAAAGCCCAGTTCTTTTTCCTGGTCCTTGAAAAGTTCATTTTTCCTTTTTAGTTCCTTTTAAGTTCCTGAAGTTGTTTAGATCCTGTTGGGGTGAGAAAGGAAACTGGCTGTAGGAAGGGGAAATTAGCAATAAAATCATAGGACCCAGCTGATCTAGAGAGTTAAAATTAAAAGGTGCTAAAGCGTTTGATGTTTGGGTTGAAATGCCAACTAATTTTGATCTCTCCCATTCGTGGTTTAGCCTAAAACACAGCTGCTGCTTTGTATGGCAGGAATTTTTCCCCCCTTCCTTTCCATTCTCTATATTGATGACTTTTACTGCTTTTACTGTGCTTTCCTAACAGTATTTGAAAGGGGCTAAGAGCTATGTAGTATGACCATAATTACTGGGGGCCCTGGGTGAGCATGGGCCACCACTCACGTTTGGTGCATGATGCCTTCTGTTTTCCCTCTGTCTGACAGCAAGCGTGGCCCAGTGGCACTCAGCAGATCCTGCTCCCTCCTGCCTGGCAGCAGCTGACCGGGGTGGCCACCCACACGTCTGTCCAGCATGCGACTGTCATCCCGGAGTCCATGGCCGGCACCCAACCACTGGCAGACTGGAGGTAAACTGGAGGTGCTTGGAGGCTCCCTGAAGTACCCACCAGTGCTGGAAGAGGCCTGAGAAGAGAGCGGGGCAGGAGGGATGGGGTCTCACAAATGCTGTGAGGGAGAAAGGCTGCAGCCTGTTGCCCCCTTGTCTGAAAGCTGTGGGCAACCATGTTCTTGGAGTGCTGTGCCCACAACACTCTCTTCAGTCTGGTCCCTGGGGGAAAACACTCCATCCTGGGTGGACTAAGAGCCCAGTGGGCTCTGAGGGGGAGGGTGCCTCGGTGAAGGGCGGTGGGAGCCTGTGGAAGAACCTGGCGAGGAGCAGCCGCTGGCACGGTAAACGTGTGCCTGTCTCCCCACCACGCAGGAACACGCACGCTCACGGCAGCCACTACAACCCCATCATGCAGCAGCCCACGCTGCTGGCCAGCCATGTGACCCTGCCCGCCGCCCAGCCCGTCAACGTGGGTGTCGCCCACGTCATGCGCCAGCCACCCGCCGCCACCTCCGCCAGGAAGAGCAAACAGCACCAGTCGGCGCCCCGGTGAGTGTGTGCCCATCCCGGCGCTGGGCGTGGTGGTGGGATGGGGTCCCTACCCGGGTGCTTCCGAGTGCAGCCCTGTGATGCAGCCGTGCTGGCCAGGGTGCTGTTCACTGTCATCGATGGGGCAAAATAAAGTTTATTCCACAGCCTGTAAGGGATTAGGTAACACATTCTATGACTGGACTCTTTGCTGTTTCAGCTCTTTGGCACCCAGGTCAGGAGAGCAGCGGGTAAGAGGTGATCTAGTACATTTTACACCCAGAGAGCATCATTTTGTGTGGGAGTCAGTGGCTGCAGGAGATGTGGGATGGGAGACTCAGGCCCTGTTCATACACTTGTTATACTGCTGTGATCGTGCATGGCCTTGTTATTAAAAATGTAACCAAATTCTCAGGTCAGTGTGCCGCAGTGCTCAGTTGCCACACCTTTTCTTCCCTCATCATCTGGAAGAAGCACTCCTGAGGTGCAGTGTTTGCACTCCCTTGGGGTGATGCACCTTAGGGGACCACATCTTCAGGAACAGGGGCCTGATGTGTGCACACAAGATCTGCCCTTTCAAAAGCAGTGGGGTGATGACCTGTCTTCTGAGCTTTAATGCCCTGTGGGGTGGAGGACTGTGGTGGCTTTAGGCCACCTCAAGCTCTCTAGCTCCTAACACAGGTGGTTAATCCCTATCTTCAACAATACACACCAGCAACAGATTTCTGGCCTTGATATAATCATGGCAGCATAAAACAGGGAGCATTTTATAAGAATATCTCACTCAGGGGCAGTCCTTAGAATCTGTCAGCTCTCAGTAGGACTATTTGGCTCTGCAAGGAGGAGACTGGGGTTTCTTGCACAACTCAGATGGTAGGATGGTTGCAGCGCCTGTCACGGCACTGTAATCTTGTCTAGGGTACAAGGATGTTTAAGATGTATGTGTACCTGTTCTGGGGACGGTCCTCTGGGCTGTGCAACTGTGACACTTCTCCAGAAAGAAAAAGCAACAAAAACACAAAACAAAACAGTGCAGGGGAGAGAACCAAAATGGTTCACCACTTGTGCAGAGGAAAAACAGAGGAGCTTGTGGTTTTCCTGGGCGACTGCAGTGGGGCCAGAGGAGCTCTGAGTTCACAACCAATTTGACTCTGGTTAAGAGGCCACTATTTAAACCCTTACCAATTATTTGCTCTCTAATGTTGAATTTACTTTGAGTCAGCTCCAGCTGTCTTAGTCCACTGGTAACACAGAGGAGAGGCAGCCACGTCCCCAGCAAGCCAGCAAAACAGAGTGCCTGCTGCAACCAGTGTGCCTCTTCAGGGCCCCCCTTCTCGCTTCGCTCTCCAGGGGCAGGATGGCAGTGTCCAGGAGGAATTGGGGACCCTCAGAGCAAAGGGTTTCTACAGCTTCATTTATTGTGACTCTTTTGTAGCCAAATGAGGAACAGTGCTCCTTTGGAGAGGAGGGTACTCCACACTGCTCATTGGTATTCAAAAAGCACTTCGAATGCTACTGTGCAGCCATTTGTTATGCAAAAGACCCTGTGTAAGTTGGTATAGTGTGATATACTGCCAGGGTGACTTCCTTTTGATGGATGCCACCTATTCCTTTTGTTAGGTTTCAGGCCAGGCTGAACATGCAGCCCAGGCCCCACAGTGGAACAAAACCAGAACTTTGGGGTTTTTTTCCTTTTTGAATCTCCAGATGTTCTGCAGTAGTGAGAAGAAATACAGTGGAGGAAGAAAGTGTGGGAATTGAGTGAAAGACGCTTTAGTCAGTGTGCTTTGGTAAATAACACCAGTCTGCAGACCCATGCTGCACTGCTGGGTGGGTAGGTTCTGTGTTCAGATCCCTGATTCGAGTGAGCCTTTTCTGCTTGGTCTGGTAGAGAAGCTGAAGTAGGAAGACTGGGTTAAAAACAGGACTTGAGAATGCTTTTTTTACTGTGTAATAAGAATATTTTTTTCTTTCTAATTTACCTATGCTGGATGCTGCTTCACATGGAAACAAAATGAAACTGAATATATGTCCTCCCTTCTGCCTGCTCTCATCTATGGGACATCACTGTCCTAGAGGTCAAAGTATCAGGCAGGAAATGCTAATTGAAAAGATTCTTAAACAGAAATTAATTTCTGTTTAATTAAATTGAAAACTAGCTTTCCTGATAAATGATTGCTGTTTTCCACAGCAAATTCTAA
Organism: Myiotriccus ornatus; assembly: GCA_036023395.1. Classification (NCBI taxonomy): domain Eukaryota; kingdom Metazoa; phylum Chordata; class Aves; order Passeriformes; family Tyrannidae; genus Myiotriccus; species Myiotriccus ornatus. The sequence goes on along the minus strand of JAYRBT010000042.1, from coordinate 62,639,125 downwards.
TTTTATTGCTAGCATTTTCTGGCCAAAAAATATCTCGCCATGATGCATCTGTGCAGGATACGGGCGAAAGGGATTATCATTTGGGTGGTTCTCTCTCCTGTGACAGCCATAGAGTGCCTGCCTTTGTTCTGTATGTCTGGGTGTGTGACTAGCCTCTACTCTCCCAGTGCAAACAAACTCCTGAGAGGCAACATTTCTCATGTGGAAATTTCTAGGAAAAAAAATTTGAATTTTTCGCTACAAGAAACTACTTTTCAGCCAGTGATATGAATAAGTCATGCAAGGCACTCTCTCCTTTGAAGAGGTGCCTGTGTCAATTCTGCAGTTTTCCTAGACTCCACAGGCCAGTGCCACTGAATCAGAGACCAGGACTCACAAGCCCTTGGTGATGGGCAACTTCAGCAAACAGAGTTTTAACCAACTAACACCTTTTCCCGTTTCCAGAAACGCATCCACCTATGAAGTTTCATCCTCTCAGTCCATCAGCTCGCCCCAGCGGTCGAAACGAGTGAAGGAGAACACGCCTCCCCGCTGTGCCATGGTGCACAACAGCCCTGCCTGCAGCACCTCCGTCACCTGCGGCTGGGGCGACGTGGCCACCAGCACCACGCGGGAGCGGCAGCGGCAGACCATCGTCATTCCCGACACCCCCAGCCCCGCAGTGAGTGTCATCACTATCAGCAGTGACACGGACGAAGAGGAGGAGCAGAAGCACGCACCCACCAGGTGAGCAGTGGCTCTCTGCCCTTCCCTGTGCGCAGGAGAAAGAGACAGAGGCAGAGAAGTGTTGGAGCATCCCAGGAGTTGCCGTAGGGTTCCAGGAGCTATGTTTGGGTGTTAGCATCCAGGTTGTCTTTCATTTGAAAGGAAAAATACTAGCTAAGGGCTCCATAGATTTAGTTGAAACTTGCTTCTGTGCCTGTACATTTGCTATGTGACCTTGGAGAAGTGCAGTAGTCTCCCCATGCCATAGTGTCTCATCTGTAAGAGGAAAGAATACTTCTCTCTATCTCACTTCAGTTGAAAGGAGGCTTCAGAGACCCTATGGTGATGAGCCTCTCTGAGATAGCTGTTTAAAACAAAGACAAAAAGAAGGGCTTGGAAGGAAGATGCCTTAAATTTGCCTCTTCTCTTTCTAACTGATCCCAGCATCTGCAAAGAGCATTAAATGACACCTTGGATATGTGATGTTTTTCTTAAACAGGTTCTCAGAAACAATGGTTCTGTCATAAACACTTAACAATAATATATTGCAAGAGATTTGCTTAATTCTGATTGTGTTGTCAAAACATCCTTGAACTATTGTAAAAGTGGCAGAAACTGATTGCTTTTTTTGTCTGACTGCAGAGAGGCATAGATGAGGCTAGAAACACCGTGGTGACTGAGTTTGCTCCTTAGGGAATTAACTCACCTGAGTGAACAGTGTGGCCCAGGACTGCTGCCACTGCTGATCATCTCTTGTGGATCAGAGAGGACCTAATTTTCTAGGACTGTCCTTTCAGCACCTTTCATCACATGCAAGTGCTCTAGGTTTCCCATCTGATGCCAGTCACAAGACATTGCTCTGCCTTATAAGTTGTAGAGAAGTAGCCTTGCAAACAGCTGAATAATTTTACCATCTTTATGTTGGTAACTGAGCTAGGAAATTTTTAACCTTATCCTTCCAAAATTGGTGAGAGATAATTATTTTTCTATTTATTTAAAATACACTCCATGCCAGATTTTCTTTTCATCACTGGAAATACCTATCTGTGTCTCTGCATCTCTGCATTGTGGTGATAAGAGAAGCCTGCAAATGTGCACAGAACAGATGAGATGCATTTGGCCTCCAGGAACTAAAAATCTGTAAAGAAGAGACATATGATTCAGGCATCCAGGCTGGAATTTCAAGCTGCCTCCTGACAGCCACTGCCGCTTCCCATTCTCCTTTTCCCTACCAGTGAACTCCACTGGGCAGCAACAGCTCGATGCCTCTCAAAGTCAGGCTTGCCATGAATGCAGTGGTTATCATGGGCAGTTGATCACAGGACAGTGTAACATATTTCACTTTAAAAATAAAAAGAAATAAAATTAAAAATTGCTACAGCATTCCTTACATTGGTAGGGGGAAGAAAGTGGGGTTCCAGAGAGAGCTGAATGAAGATCGGTGTGAAAGTCAGGTACACTACAAATAGTGAGACAAAAGAGAGGCTGAAAACTGAGGTTGTGAGGTGGGGCAGCATGAAGAGGGCAGGTATTTCAAGGGTCATGGGAGCTCTTTTCAAGCATGTTTACCCATGGTGCTGATCCCAGCCTTTAGGAAATTATGTGCAAATACTTAAACTTACCATCTGGGTGTCTTTCTTGGGTCCAGAGAGGGGTGGCGGGAAGAGCTGGAGTACTGCGTCCAGTTCAACCAATGGTTGTCTTCTCTGCTTCAGCTTTGTTGCCCTCTGACCAGTTTCTTCACTCAACACCTCTCCAGGAAGGCAGGCAAGAACAAAGTTCAAGAACGTGTCTAGAAATTAAATTGGGAATTTGAGGTACTAAAATATTTGGGTCTTCCGAGGGGCTTGAAAAGTTGTCCCAAGAGCCAGAGTTACATAAACAAAGTGGCTTTGATGTGACTAAAGTGTATTCCAGACACGTTCCTGCCTGGGATCAGATCCCTGGCTACTTTTTGTATCCATATGGCCTATCTATACAGAGTGCCAGGATGCCAGCATTCCTGGAAGGCCAAAGCTTAAGAGCTAGATTTAATTTCTGAGCCATGTAGAGACATTTCGTGTGGACACGAGCTGTTCTCGGGCACCTTTTGGAATTCCAGAGTGAGTTAAATTGCCTGTGCAGATGTAACCAGACCAAATAGAGGCAGAAGCACAGGTGGAAAACAGCATGTCCAGAATGAGAATTTTTGGTTAGTGTCTCCAGGAGAGTGAAATCAGTTCGCTCAGTGCCTTTTAACCTGGGTATATCTAATACCATAGTCTCAGCTGGAGTGAGAGTATAGCTTCCAGTCAAGGAAGCTGTATCAGCATTTAATACTAAGGAACTTTGTCCCTGCCAAAGTTGGAGTCTTTCTCACTGAAAGTTTGTCACATGTAAGAAAATATTCCAAGTTTTCTCACTTGCCTACTTTTTGGCTCCAAGAAAAACAGGAGTGACAGTGAAGTATGTGCATTAATGTAATCAGTGCCCAAAGGTTCAGGATCTGAGTCGAAAATGAAACCATGCAAAGAATGCATTGTCTCACCCATACATGCAAATATTACCATATTGGGCAATAGCTGTGGTGTGGGGGTGAAAAATAAGGAATCACTTGAAACATGCTATTGGTCACATCCTAGCAATATTGGCTTTTTCTAGATTAGAATATGGAAATCATATGGCACTTGACAGATCAAAGGTGATTGCCTGATCCCATCTTACTGGTAGCAACGGTAACTTTGCATTAACTTCACTGTCGTTGGATCAGCTCCTGAATTTGCTACAGGACTTCCTTCTCTTATTTCTTACAGGGTTAGAAATTTCTCTTTGACCCATGAGACTAAAAATGCTTATTTTATTGATTCCTCAGTGAAGAGAGATTAGAGCTACTTGTGGTTGTGAGAAGTAGTAGATCCTTTGAGGATGTAAGAGTTGGTCAGTCTCAGTTTAAGCAGTACTGGTAAAGTTGATAAAAAACATTATACTGCTGATGCAGGAAAGGAACCTACAGCTTGGATTTACGCCATCAGAAAAGCCTTTCTGTAATACCAGAGCAGCAGAGAGAGCTTTTCTCATACAGGGGATGCAAATTTTTTACTGCTGAGAGAAAAGTCGGAAAAAATTATTGTGAGGTGGGTAGAATTTTCCTTTTGCTACTTAAAAGTAGGAAATGTTATGTTACTTGTTTATGAAATACCAGCTGATCAGGAAGGCAGGGCAGCACACTGCTCCTTTTGCACCGTTGATGAGCATAGCTTGGTATAATCTTTATAAAATCAGTAGTCATCTGAAAATGTTGGGCTCATGTTGGGTAAAGGTGCTGGGAAGGTGGTGTGAGATGAGCCCTAGAGGACCTGCTTTGTGGAGCCTTGTCAAAGGGGGCCATCTACTGGGCCCCAGCCCTGAGCCTGGGGCAGAGTAACCAAGGAGGAACCTCAGGTCCAGTTCAGCAGGGACTGTCCTCAGAGAGATGGTCAGAGATTTTCAGGGGGAGAATTCCTGATTAGAAAAGTCAGCTCCATCAAGACCAAGTCTTTTTTGCAAGCTACATTGAGTTTTTCCTAGTAATACAGTGAAATCTGGCGGAGCTTCAAAACTGCAAAAAGTTTCGACCTTTATTTAAGGGGAGAAAGTTTCAGAGGAGAAGACTTCTTGTTTCTGGTTTAATGGAGGGTTTTATTCTTTCAAAGTAGGAACAAATAATAAGAAGAATAAATTGAAATGGTCAAAATAAAAGGGGAAACAAATTACTGAATGGAATTGGTTTTAGCTGGTTTCTGATGCCCGCAAAGTTTTGTATGTGACATTTTGTCCCTTAAAACAGCAGGATGGAAAATTCGCATATAAAATGTATTATATGAACAGGAAACAGTTTTGTCACCCTGTTTGTTTATCATCAGTGAACTTGTACGCTCTCAGCTCTGCATCCTTTACAAAGAGATTTCATAGGCCGAAGAGACATTCACTGCTGTGCTGTAAGATAATACCCCGTTATTTACTCTGCATAGAAGAATTCAGGTCTAACCTGTAAAGCACTGAAGAAAGTGAAACAGAAAGTAGACTGATACTTATTTTTTAAAGTTTATTCCTCTTTAGTTTCTCTACTTGCTCCTTCAAGAAAGACAAGCAGACAGGCCAACTGACCTATAGTGCCACTGCAGTCGCAGTCATTGGAGGACATACTTGATAAGTAGCAAGTAGTAGGGGTTAAGTGCTCCCCAGTGTGCAACTTCACCTGTTGTTCTGTTTTAAATATAAATCCTCCCTTGATTAAATATTTCTGAAGCTTAGAAGTGGGGGAAAAAAGCAACAGCTTAAACGTGGAGCGGAGAGACACAAAGCCGTCTTGGAACTGTGGATGAAAGGGAGAGCACACAAGGTCCTGGGGAGGCATGGACTGGGCTGCACTAGTGATTCAGTGAGGGGTATTTCTACATTATACCAAGAAACTCATCACAGAGCATGGCAGGAGGAAGGGGTGGAAGGAAGGGCAGTGGAGGTGGCTGTTGTGATGTGCCAAGAATACTTCCACTCCAAGCAATGAGTGCAGCGGCCAAGAAAAATATGATTTGTCTTGAAACAATACAGCTATGGCCTTCAGGTGTTAGGTGTTGAGGGTGCTTCCACCCCAGAGAGACAAGAGAGCCCCTCAGTTCCCCACTGCCTATGCTGGTGTCGTAAGTAACATCTCTCCAGCTTGTTTTTCCATGGGATCCTCACAGTAATCGCTGTCTTGCTGGGCAAGGCAGGGTGACTGCAGCTGTTGCATCGGCATACTGAGTAACTGCCTCATTGACGATCTTGACTGGAACAAAGTCCTTGAAGGGTTGTGGTCTTTTCCCTCTCTTTTAAGATGGTAAACTATACAATGTAGTCAATGTGAGAGACAGAGTGTGTCTTTATAACCGAGCATAAGCTTATGCAAGTTGTTACTCACATTGTTCACGTTGTAGTGCAATGGAGGTGGGCCCCACTTCAGAAGACTTTAATTCCCCTTACACACAGAATTTGCTGGCAGGCACAAACCAGGTGTTTTTGCCAACTTGCTGATGTGCATGTGGTAGGGGCAAAACACCGTTTGTAATTCTCTTTTGACACGTAGCCTATTGTGGCTGTGTTAGGCTGTGCATAGTAATGCACTGACTCTGCATAGCAATATGTTGCCTAACCACAGTCATTTGTTAGAAGATCGGTGCCTTCCATCTCCAGAAGACACACCGATGACATGCAACTAATACTTAAAATAACAGAGATAGACAGTAGCTCTGTCAGCAAATCTTCAGCAGCAGGACCTTTACAACCTGCTAAGCAATTCAGACTATATGACTTAAATAGCTACGGCACGTCCTGTGTAGCCTAATAAAATGGCCTCAGTGCAGTACTTGATAAGTATTTCTTACCATCAGCGATTCACAAAGAAGGTGAGAGCAGATTAACAGGTCAGGATGGAGGCTGAGCTGAGAGGGGGGCATGTTCTCGACACTGAGCTGTGCATGGCATGAGATTTCAGCATGAAGACAGTGATTGCAGTTGTAGTATGGGTTTTTGTTGGCTGATTCTATACTTTCCTAGGATAGGTGGTTTTTTTGAAGCAGCAAACTGAAAAGGTTGCATGTTACTGAGTTTTCAGAGACCTGGAACAGAGTTTTTTAATGTGAGGTAAAGCTTACGTGCCCTGGTTGTATACACACACTGGTTCAAAGGCACTCCTGTGCGATGGCTTCCGTCATCCTCCAAACTGGAAGACCAAGTTTGTGACCTTAAGAGCTGTAAGAGTATGTTGCTACAGTGTCAGCTACAGTGAAAGGTTTGTAGCTTTTGGGGTGAACCACACACTGAAGAATTGCCCCCATTAGACACCATTTGCTTTTTCTGTGATTCTGATGTAACTCAAGGTATTCAGGGAAAAAAAAGGTCCCGTTCATGCAATGCTGTTACATACTAAGCTTTTGGGCTGGGCCTTCAGCAAGTAGAAATCATCTCAAGTTGCATTGTTATAAGAGTTGTTGCTGTCCCTGTCCTTGTCCTTGGCTACTGATGTGGTTTCAGCATTAACACCTAATTCAGTATCTTCCTTTCCTTTATTTCCTCTCGTTTTTTGTTCTCAACATCTGCCTTCAGCACCTTTCCATTATCAGATGCCCACCTTAGTTCCTTGCCTGGTGCCTGTTTTTTGTTTCCTCTATCAGACTTTTCCTTGCTGGAGGCAATAGGGACCCACGTCCGTCTCAGCTGTGCGCTCAGGAGGGCGATGTTATGTTAGAGAGCCATCTCCAAGACCTTCTTCTACTTGTTCAAAGGCATGGTCATGCTCTGTGTCTGCACACTGGACAGACATGAATTTTTCTTTTGTGTCCAAGTTTGAGAACAAGCTCTTCAGGACAAGGTGGGAATGGGATATTACTCACAAACTAATAAATAAATGTGCAAAGCAGTGCATATTTTTTATCAGCTGCTGTTTCAAAAGGGAGGACACAGCCCAGTGCAGTAAGGGGTTAAAATCCTTTCTGAATTAGTGCTTTTCATTCTGTGTAGATGGATTCACTACCACTTCAGTAAGCTTCCTCCCTCCCTCCCTCTTCTGGAGAATTAAAATACACCTCCCCACATATGCAGGCAGGCACACAAGCTGACCAGGAACACATACCGACTCCTAGAACTACTAAATCACGGGTGCTGCCACGACTGTGCTTGCAGGAGGGAAAGCAATTACCAGGCCTGGACTGAGCTTAATAGGAAAGGGGCAAGACTTTTAATAGTATTTTTCTGTGTAAGCACAAACATCCCCAAAAGCTGTGGCTGAGTTATAGGAATACAGTAAGCTTGCTGAGTAGGCAAGTGGTGTGTCAACAGGTAAAAGCTCTCAGTCCTCATAGTTTGTGAGCAGGGAAGGCGATACATCAGTCTGGACCTCACACAGATAACTCCTGGGTTACTGGGAGGGGGGGAGAGCATCTGAGTCCTTAGAGGGAGCTGGAAGGAGAACAGCTGCAGACTAACAAGAAGGCTTTGAGTAGGGAGAATGCCAACTCTACTGGGTTGAATTTTCAAAAGCCTCCATTTTGGATTAACATGTATCTTTATGCCTGTGAAACAACTGACTTTCAGCATGAGCTGGGCTTTTGATGTTCTTGAAATTCCCACCCTTAATCTCTGGGGCAGGCTATGGCACAGCAGGTGCTGAGCTCTGGGTGCATGTGGTTAGTCCCAAGTGACTTCTCTGCCTGCTGTAACATTAACTGCAGTTGTTACCTTTCCTAAAGACAGAAATCCAGCTGCTTTCAATGGGACTCCTCCTGTCCTTGAAATGATGCAGCCTGATGAACCAAGAGGCTGATCACTTGGGCCCTAATCCTGCAAATATTTACCCATGGGCTTTAGCCCTGTTACTGGAATAGCCCAGTTGACTTTGAGAGATGAGAAGCGTTAGTTCTGCTGAGCACTTGTGTAAGGCCTGGAAGGACCATAGTTCTGGTCCTTTTCAGGTTCCAATCCATGAAATTAGTTTAATACCCTGCTACAGTCCCTTTCTCTGTAAGGGTTTGGATTTAGGGTCACTTATTTGTTTAAGCAAACAGTTACACTTGAATTTCTTTTTGTAACCAAGGAGCTTTAATACTTTGAAGGAGAAAAATTCTCATGGTCCCTGCTTTGACAAGCCCTCAATCAAACTGGTAAAAAATATGTCCATTCTAAAACAATAAATAGCACAGATTACACAGAAAATTACCTTTCCAGTTCTACAGCTCAACCTTCCCATGTCAAGTGTCAGCTGAGAGCAGGTATTTCCAGTTCAGCAGCTCAGCCACTTATGTAAGGAAGGGACTGTAAAAGAACAGTTAGACCTTATCAGTTGTCAGAAAACTCTTTAGTGACTTGATTTTTCTTTATAAAATGTAATAACTGTCATAGATAAAGAATATATCTCTCTTCCCAACTGGCAGCCAAGGGTAGCTGCAAAGGGCAAGCCTCATGGATACTCATAAATGTGCGATTACAGGCATTTCTACTGATGGAGAGGGGAATATTGATGCAATGTTAGTCATTTTTATTGGCTTAATATTCTCCTTTCGTAGCAGCATATCCAAACTGCTACATCTTTCTTCACATACAGTCGTTGTCCATCTAAGATATGCTATTGCTCTTTTCATTTCTAATCCAGAACTCTCCAGCTCCTTGTGAAAAAACAGAATATGAGGGTTTGGTGTTGTATATCTTTCCTGTTGATACATCCCTGCCCCTGGAAGGATCACTTTCCAATTCCAGATTGTTGTGCAATAGCTCCCTCTCCTCTATCATCTGCCCTGTTTCAAGTGACCATAGCAGGGGCCTCTTGAGACTTATTTTTCACTGTGAGTAGAACAACATGGTTTTTTGTCCTCCTTCGGACACACCAGCATCCTGTGATGATAGCCCAGGGAAAGTCTGTGTGATGGTAACTTGTTTGTGAATGCATCACCCCAAGGCATTCTTTAAAGGAAAAGATAATAGTTTTTCAATTCCAAGTCTTGGGAGCGAGGTGGTGAGTTGCAATTTGTGAGTGCTGACAGGGAGACTTTGGAATGGACAAGTGGAAGGGAATCCACTAGTGCTCCTTTAGCATTGTGAAAAATAAATATGGCAAACAATGTTCTTGTGGAAGGAAACTGCTCTCAGTGTCTGCTCCACCCACCTTTCCTTGGGTAAGTAGCAATGCCGAGACTAGGGAGCAAACAGCTCCATCACAGAATCAGACTGGATTTAACAGCTCTTCCCTGGACTGGGCTAGGCAGAGTGGGAGAAGGAGGAGGACACTATATGGGAAAGAGATCTCTCTCTGTTTAAAGTGTACACTCAAGAAGTTAAGATTCCTTTTTCTCCATGTCATTTCTGTTCCTGTTGGGGCTGTTTCCACCATTAAGCCTAATTACTTAGCTTTTTATGTGCTATCCATTTCTTTTCATCATTTTAAAAACTTCAGTTGCCATAACAACATAATGCAATCAGTGAAACATAACAGCTATTTTCTGTAGTCAAGGTCTGTGCACTGTCAAGGATGTGAGCCATTTAAGCAAATCTTCACCATCCCCCTTCCTCCCTCCTCTTTTTCGCTCTCTTTTTCTCCCTAAACAAGCTCATAACAGGAAGGAGAAACCATCAGGAATAATTAGACACAATAGCAGAGCAAATCCCAATCGTACTCATGCAGTCTAGTCTAATGAACTTCTAGCACTAATCTTGGAAGTGTTGATGTTCTTTTTTAATCACTTTTTTTTGATGTCATAGATAGATTAGTTGCAGCAGGACCTTGATATTCTACACTAGAGTCAGGAGACCCAGTGCCTGTTCAGAGAAAGGAAAGAAAATCAAAAGCATTACATCCGTTGCTCATTTCTTTGTCATTCATTCCTTGTTTTCAGATGCTTATTGAGCATATATGCCCACTGCACCATGTTAGTAAATAGAATGGAGTGTATTTTGTAGATTCATGGAATTTAAGCATGAAAAGTCATAGCATCTATTATTAAATAATTGCTGGAAGGCTGGGAGAAACCGCCACGTTTTTGTGTGGGTGGTGAGACTCGCAACAAAGCATAGTATAAGTGCTGGGCTTCTACTGCACACATACATAAAAAGCAGTCTGAAAATAAATCTGGCAGTCTGGTTCAGTGCTATTCTCAGCAGTGTGAATATAAGATCTATCCACAATGTCTTACTCACTCCTTGACCTCCATGAGGGCTTTCCTGGAATAGTAACGAGTGAGTTTTGAAGCCTGGGATTTGGCTTAAGCCGCCTCTCTCTGGCGGAGGACTGAAGGGTGTGCTTTGCCTTTATGCAGCTCATCTGCCACAGGCAGAGCCTTCTAATGATTTCGAATTGATCATTGCCTGATCACTCTTTCCACTTGTCTGCTTGTGTTTCAGCACCTTGTCCAAGCAAAGGAAGAATGTCATCAGCTGTGTCACCGTGCATGACTCCCCCTACTCTGACTCCTCCAGCAACAACAGCCCTTACGCCGTGCAACATCGCGCAGGGCAGAATAACGGGAACAGCTATGACACCAAAGGGGTTCCAGAGACTCACTGCAGTGGGAACCCCCGAACGATCATCGTGCCACCACTGAAAACCCAGGCCAGTGAGGTGTTGGTAGAGTGCGATAGCCTGGCACCAGGTAAATTGCACCTCTTCCGTCAAGAAAATTAGTAAGAAATAAATGATTTATCTTGGAAGAATCTCATTGTTCAGTTTCATTTTGTTTGTTTGTTTTGTTTTCAAAAAAAAAAAAGTGCTCCTGCCTCCTGCCCTTCTCTCAAGTGACACATCTGTTCTTGGGAGCCATATTGCATTATTTATATGCTCTGGTTCACTCAGGAGTCACGGGGGCAAGTGTCGGACCCAGTTAGTTCTGTACAAACCCAAGAACAGAATGCAGCCTGTAGCTCAGCGTTTGACATTAAAGGCTCACAAATGCAGGTGTGAACCTTTGCTGCCTTGCCTTTCCAGAGGTGTATTTTAAAATGGGTAAGAGATTGAAAACACGTGTGAATTTTCATCCAAACTTGTTGAAATTTCTGAGAAGAACATTTCCCCAGGGTCTTCATTATGGACTGATGAAGTTTGCTCATCCAGAACCTCTGCAATGCTAGATAGTAGGATGTGTTGAAAAGAGGTTTATGGTGGAAGTCTGGCATGAAGCAACTGGTTTTGAGCTACTTGGCAGTCCTTGCTTTTGATGCACTGCTGGTGAAAACAAAGGTTCAAAGGGTGAGCTTCCCACTAGCACCTTCTCCCTCCCTTCCCACTCACCTTGATGTTAGGCAAGGCAGGGATTTTTTACGCTGTGCACACCATACTTTCCTTCCTCTCCTTGGGATTTGTACCTGCATTGTATAGTTCTGCTGGCAGAACAGTTTCTCACACTTCTGAAGGGTCTGTTCAGCCTTCTTCAGGCCTGGTTTGGGTCCAGTTATCAGGTCTGCTTGTCTGCCTCTAGGATAACAGGCTGGTGGTGTATACGAAGCACTGCTGAGGTATTCTGTTAATTAAGAAAAACAGTTTTCATACCCTGCTTCTGTTGTATGTCTCCTCCCAAAAGCCACTCTGGAGGAGACTCAGTGAAGAAAAGGTAGGGTGAGCAATTAAAGAATGTGATGTAAGCTACAAATGTGTTTCCTTTCCTGGCACAGTCACCACCAGTCACCACTCATCCTCCTACAAGTCCAAGTCCTCCAGCACCGTGACCTCCACCAGCGGTCACTCTTCAGGGAGCTCGTCTGGAGCCGTTGCCTATAGGCAGCAGCGACCAGGAGCACATTTCCAGCAGCAGCAGCCTCTTAATCTAAGTCAGGTAAGTCAACTGAGACTGATTTTGGTGGTGCATCATCTGGCTGTTCCCTACTGCTCCTCCAGCATGGGCTGTCCCATTCTAGTCTAGTGATAGTTGAGCCCCATGTTGTTTGATCAGCTGTTTTTTACTTGACTGCAGACCTTGATCTTCCAGCTCAGGCAGCAGGGGTAGTGCAGATCACACCCCTGAGTGGGCTGATGGTACTCTTACCATGTGTTCTGAAGTCAGGTGGGAGTGGGAATAACAGTGGGAGTGGGAATAACGTGAGAGGGAAGTGCAGCAGCTTGGCCCCAACGGAGTTGAGCAGGAGCACGTAGGAAGGACTGAATTCTCCTTAGCTCTAGGTAACCATGGGAAGGGTATCTTCCAAGTGAAGTGCCTCAGCCCAGCTGTGGGAAGTCAAAGCAAAGCCTCTGTTCATATGCATGACCTCATGAGCATATGACCTTATTGTACATATACACGACCTAGGAGTTTGATGCATCCTGTGATAAACCTGAGCTGAGATCTGGGCAAATCCCATTTCTTGGAGACATTCAGTTCTCAAAATCTTTCAGAGTCTGTGATTAGATGGGAGCTTCAGTAAATAATTACCTTTTCACATCCTGCACCTGGGGCCTCTCTCTTCCCTGAGGAGAGGTAACAAGATGCACTTGTTACTTGTTCTCTACTCTCCAAGAGCAGAGAAGTTACAGCACAGTTACCAATGTTTCAAGAGAAGTCCTGAAAAGGAGAGCTCAGAGGACAGTGATGGTTTGCATCCACAGGTGGATGAATAGAGCTGTTTTTTAAAAAGAAAAATAATTTGATGGAGAAGAATATCCCCTCCCCCTCAAAATGCAGATGAAATTTAAAAATGTGAACAAATTTTAAATAAAAGTGCCTGAAAATTGAGGAATTGGGTGAGATGCTGTTTGCAAGAGCTGGAAAATAGCATGGGGCATTTTCTTTCTTGCCTTCTAATTCCTTCTTTATGGGTAATCTAATACTCCGACTACAAATGACAGGGAAAACTCCTTACATTATTGTGCAGTGCAAGAAAACAACCTAGAAAATCCCTGGAAAAAAGTGCATTGCTCCTGTCCCACTGCAAGAAGTTGCCTGTGCCCAAGTAATTATAGAAGATTACATGAGGGCACCAGACACATGCAGGATCTGATCAAACCAAGGGTTATATTTTTAAAAAATAACATGGTTATTTTTACTAACCAAGGAAATTATTAACTGCGAACACCCAAACTGAGCAAAAATAAAATGCCTGTTCCAGGCATAGTTAGGCAATATCTGCACAGCACATTTTGTGAGCAGAGAGTTCACTAACAAATCACTCATTTTGTGTGAGCAATTGGACTTGTGGAAGATGTTCCTGGGAGCTGGGCATCCAAGGCTGTGTCTTTGTGATAGCTGTGCCAGCAGCTTGTGACTCAAACTGAGGGACTTGCTGGCCTTTTGGGGGCCATTTTGGTCAACATAAGAAGCTACAGGGATGATGTATGAAACCTGGGCTTGCGAGGGACTTAGTGCTGTCACCCGTTTCCAAGGGAAGACTGGTGGTGCTGAGGGTGTGAGGAGGAGCACCGGAGACTTCCCTAAGGCTGTCCTGGTGTTGCAGGGAGGTTCCCAGGCACTACTGAGGAGGTGAAGAGCCATCTCTTGTGTTGTAACTGCTTATCACTGTTGCTGTCTTTATCCAGGCCCAGCAGCACATCACGACCGACCGCACAGGGAGTCACCGGAGACAGCAAGCCTACATCACTCCAACGATAGCTCAGGCCCCGTACTCTTTCCCGCACAATAGTCCCAGCCATGGTACAGTTCATCCCCACTTGGCCGCGGCAGCCGCTGCTCACCTGCCCACCCAGCCCCACCTCTACACATACACCGCCCCCGCCGCCCTGGGCTCCACGGGCACCGTCGCGCACCTGGTGGCCTCCCAAGGGTCTGCACGGCACGCGGTGCAGCACACCACCTACCCCGCCAGCATCGTCCACCAGGTCCCTGTCAGCATGGGCCCGCGCGTCCTGCCCTCACCCACCATCCACCCGAGCCAGTACCAGGCTCAGTTTGCCCACCAGACCTATATCAGTGCTTCTCCAGCCTCCACAGTCTACACTGGATACCCACTGAGCCCCACCAAGGTGAACCAGTACCCTTACATCTAAACACTGGAATAAAAGAGCGAGAGACGCACCCATCCCCGGGGGGAGTGAGGCAGCCGCTTTTGTATTGAAGAACATGAGAAACTTAACAATGCAATGGGAGGCTCACGTAAAACTTGAACGAAGGAGACTTTAAGGAAGAAAAGGAAAAGAGGAAAGAAGGGGGAGAACCAATTCTGCAATTTTTATTAAAAAAAAAAAAAAAAAGAAAATGGAAAAAAAAGAACAGAAAAAAAATAAACCACAAAAACCCAACCATTCTGCACCAAACTAGAGAGAAAGAGAGAAGCAGAAGGGCCCTCCAACGGGTCCTGTCTTTTGAAGAACTTCAGCAACAGACTTTTAAAGGTTATTTTCATCCAATAGTGAGCTACATTTAGAAATTTGTTGTCCAAAACACCTAAAATGAAATCCATTAGGTTTTTAATCCTATAGGTATATGAATTAGGGATTTATCCAGCTTTTCAAAGGGTTTATACCCCATCTTTGCAGTGGTTTTCATATCCCAAAGTATACACAGGTTTTGGGGGACTTTTAATGGAAAAAGAAAGTGGGTAAGGGAGGCTGAGGTAGGAGGATAAAACGTTGTCCCAGTGCTCTAAATTCGGACCTAACACTGCTACGTTTAAACCCACCTGGGCAAATCAGGCCATGGAGCACTGGTTGAGAGCAGAAGCAATGGGGGTGTTTCTCCCTTTTCTTGAACACACTGGATAAATCCCTGAGAAATGCTGTTCCTAAACAAGATCTCTAATAATGTATGTTGGATTTCAGTTGTGGTTTTTTGTTTTGTTTTGGGTTTGGTTTTTTTTTTTTTCTTTTGGAAATGTTCCTTTTTAATCCCTAGCTGTTTTAGTATAGGAGGAGACATTTTAGCTGCCCCCAGCCCTCTGCCCCCAGTCCCGGTAGAATGTAGCACTATACAGGTCATACCCCTTTTTACTCTTTTGTGTTCAACTTCAACGATACCAATAGACTATTCCTCAATGTGATTGCACAAAGAAAAGTGATATAACATAGGCATGTAACAAATGTGATTGTCCAGGTGTGTGTGTGTGTGTGTGTGCGCGTGTGCAGATGCTGCCTTCTCTCTGTGGTGTGTTCCTCGGCACAGCCATTACAACTGTCACAGTCTTAGTTTTACATCATTCCCTCGTAGTGCCTTACCGAACTACAGACGCGGTTTAAGGGTTTACTTCCACTGGTACTCCTAGAAACTGACTGAGGCTAGTCGGAATTTACTCTCAGCTCTTTCTCTTCTCTTTTTTTTTCTTTTCTTTTTTCTTTTTTTTTTTTTCCCCCAGATTGTTTATTGCTGATTTTCTCCTTCTGCTGGTGGTGTTGGGTTTTTTACCCACATCGTCAATCTTAGCTCACTCGGCAAGGTGTTGGGGAGGCTCGTTAGGGTCAGAAGTGTTTTGTCAAGCACTGGATGGGCTGGAAGTTACCGGGTCAGTTGTGAGACCCAGGGTGACTCCCAGAGGGTCTGGGGATTTGTTTCTGAACTGGTCTGTTTCTGTCCTGTTGAAATAGCAGGTTTCCTCCCCGGAAACTGAATTCTCATTCTGCTGTTTGACGATGTTCTTGATGGAGTGGGAGGACAGCGTCCGCCCTCATCATCGGGTTGTCCTGGTTGTGTGTCTGAAATGGGAACAAACATTTAGCCCTCAAAAGGGGGAAACACTAGTTGTTGCCAACATCTCTCACTGTGTTTGTTGATGAGAAGGAGTCAGGAAAGTAATGGAGTCCTAGAGCAAACATGAGAAGATCCAGTTGAGAGAGTCAATCTCAGGTTTCTTAAGTGAAAAGAGTGTTTTAATACATCGAGCCTTACCCACTCTAAGAGCTGTGACACTGTGTGCCTCCCCTCCTCTCTTCTCACCTACACCTTGAAAAACTGCCTGCAGTGGCAGTGTGACCCTGGAACTGGAGAGCACGGTGGTGCTGCAGTCCTCCACATGAAGGAATGCTACATGGTCATCTTGTTTTCCAACAGTTTCCAAAGAGAGCCTTTCCTGCAGTTGGTTTGGTTCAGAGGGGAGTTTCCCTGGTAGCGGCAATTTCACTGGTGCATCAGTACTTGGAAATGTCTCTAGAGTACCCACGCCTGTGAATGTCCTGCGGAGGAAGGAGAGAAGGAATTTGGTAGAACATTTCCATGAAAGCTGAAGTCTATGTGGCTACTCTTGTTCCACTCTACATTTCCCTGTAACTAGAGCATGAAGTAGTCAGGTATTTTGCAAGATGCTGGAAAATAGCAGGTTCATTGGCAGGGTGGTAAGGGATGGTTTCCCTGAGTGGAAGTGATCAAGAAGGCTCTCTCAGGTTGGAAAAGCTGATGGAAAGACAAGCACAAATATATTGGCTTGTGGTAAGTGCTTGGCTGGCCTGGAAGAAGAAGGGATCCCACTATGCATAGGCTGTTCAACAAGGCTGTTGTCTTCTGACAAACCACCAAATAACCTCCCTAGTTGCCAGCTCTGGTTCCTGGGCTACCCTTGCACAGTTTTTTTTTCCTGCCTGTCCTTCATTCCAGCTCAATATACTGTAGATGAGGATGCAATCTCCCAGCAGCCTATGCACCTTACCCCCTCTTCCTTTGGAAAGACAACATGTCCCCTTTCACCTGAGGCAGGAAAAAAAAGCCCTGCTCTCTCTCTCTTGCATTCCTCTCCTCTCCCACCAGTTTGGGAGCGAGAGCGTCATGCTGCTTATGTCATGAAAAGGAAAGATAATGTTATTTTATTTTATGGTTGTTATGATTATGATTATTATTTTATTATTATTGTATTTTACTCTGGGTTTTAATTGCACACGCATTCCTTAAACTTTGTAGGTTTTTTTTTCTCTTAGTATTGTTGTTACTGTTCTTAATTTTATTTTTCTTCATCAGTGGCATTGGAAGGGTTGCTGTGATTGTGAGAACTGCAGGAGAAAGGAGAAACGAAATTATTTCAAGGATGAAAACACTGCCACTAACCTGGGGGGTATGAGGCCACTCAGTGATAGTAGTTACAGCCTTGAGGAACAGGAATTATCCTCTGGGTCACATCTGCATTTAAGAATAAGTCCAGAAACATTCATTCAGAGACCAAAACCCAACAGCAGCTAATGTAATGATCAGTCAGGAAAGCTGGATCAAAGGCAGGTAAGGACCTTGGTGCCCCATGATCCAGCTCACCATCACTCAGTTTGATAGGACATTATATAAGATTAAGACTTATTTGTGCTCCAGGCCACAATCACTGGGCCCTGTTGATGAGTCCAAGGCCACACTACATGTTAAGGGTTTGGTTTTCCTAAAGGAGAAAGCAGGTAGGTGGCTCTCCAGAAACAGGGGTGTTGAAGGAGCCACGGCAGCTGCGTGTGCGGCTCAGTCCCATCACTGGATAAAGCACGCTGGCGCACATGGCTGGCATCAGCTGGGTAAAGCATGGCTGCAGACAGGGTAGTGTTCCTCCCCTGCTCTTCCACTCTCACTGAAGGTTAGTTAGATGTCCGCGGGGCCAGGATGCTTGGTTTGATTTTTTTTTTTTTTTTGGTCATTGTTTGTTCTTGATGTAGATTTTCCCTTCTTTTATAATTATTTGTTGTGGAATTTTGTTAAGCTATTCTGGTTGCTACAGTTTAGATATTTATGGTTTCGTTTGCATTACCTGCTCTGTTAGAATAGGGGGAAGCAGTGACTGAATTTAAATTCCATTAAAAATTAGAGGACTTCAGCAGAGACTGAAAGTTAATCATGTGCTTGAGTGCTTTACTAAAGAACTGACTTAAACCCTTCAAGTTAAATACTTATTTATGTGCTCCTCTAGCCTAGGGCCAGCAAAATCACAGTAATGTTTTACTTTGTACTAATTACATTTTCCCTGTGTTCCCATTTGACCTGCTCTCCCACGTGGGCTCAGCTCTGATTTTGGATGGCTTTTGGCAGTGGAGCTGTTACAACAGCACAGGATGTCTGTGAGAAGGGGTGCAGTGCCTGTTGAAGGAGGCACTTTTCATGTTGTCCATCCTGGAGTTGCTGGTCTGCCAGCTGTAGGTGGTCAGGTGATTGTGGTGATGGGATGCTGATTGCAAGAGGTACACAGCAGAACCATCAAGTTGCTTTGATGGTGAAACACTGTGTGAGAGCTATTTTCTGGTGGGTATGAGGGAGCTGAGCAACACCTCCTCCCTCACACCTGTACAAAGGCATTGTGTGGAAAAAGGTGTGGTTAGTCACAGGGCAATCAGTCATTTCAGCAGAGGAAGCAAAAGCTTTGCATGCTGTCGGTACCACACACACAACAGCCAGCTTGTTTTGTTTGCAGAATCCTTCGGAGAGGAAATGGGATTGGCATGGTTTGGTTCAGTTGGTGTTCCTTGTGTGCATGGGGTAAATGGCATGGAAACTTGAGGGGGGAGGAGAATGTTTAGATGCTGGAAGTTTTATGGGTGGCTTATGGCTGGCACAGTGAAAAAGTGGTCCTTTTCCCCATTATCTTGTATTGCATTCTTCTTGTGCAGAAAGCACGGACATTGCCTCTCCTCAGAGGTGGATGTTCAGTTTCCTGCTGTGAAGCCAGAATGCAAGAGAGAGGGGAGAGAATTGCCAACATGAGCAGATTGGAAAACCCAAATGGAAGCACTTCTCACTGTAGATTGAGTCAAATCCAGTCATTTGAGAGAGCAAATGCAATTGCATCTTCCTCGGCAGAGTTTTACCTGCTTGTACCCAACAAATTGGGCCTTGGCAGGTCTCTTACTCTCTCTCTTTCTCTAGTAGTTTTGTCATAATATGTAAAACATTCCAAGAAAGGGACACTTCTGACTGTGACAATTTTCCTTTTTTTTATACTTTCAAGGAACTGTGTCTTTTTAGCTTGGTTTGAAGGCAATTCCATTAGCAAATCTGAAGGGCAATAAACCTGGTTTTTTTCTTTAACCAAAGACACTTTTTTTTAAGAAAGAGAGAAAGAGACCCACCTACTTCAGAAATTAAATGAAGCCACGAGTCATGAGCACCAGGCAATGAGGATATGCCGTGGAACTCCATTTTTCTGTTCCCTTTTTTTTCTTTTTCTCTCTCTCTCAAGTTTCTACCATGGTTTTGAGTACTAGCTTGATGAGCAGAGAAATTCACACTAAATATTGCTGCTATCCTAAACTGTAGGGGATGTCAAAAGTGTTTTCCTTCTCTCGTTATTGTTCGCATTGATTTAAGTGTTGTAGTGGTGACAATGCGGTGTGGAAACAGTGAGCTGTGTAGTGGGGATAAGCTTCTGGATGCTCTGCATGCTTCTGTAGTGTCTCCTTCTCTGGATTTAGGATGCTGGGTTTGTTCTGTGGGTTGGACCCCAAACAGTGGTGCCATGGTCAGGATAGGCAAAGCTGGGCAAGGGTGTTGGACGTAATGCTCGTGTTCTTCCACGGCTTGGCAATCAGCCCATGAGAGAACTGCAGTGCTATTTGTGGGCCACATGCTAGATACCTGTGTGCAACGTGTGCAGGGGATAGGCAATGCAGAAGAGAAAAATGTGGGAAGGAAATGTTTTCCCCCTTCCTGTTGACACAGCTGTCCCTGCTGTGATCCCATGTGCTGTGGGAGCCTCTAAGCAGTTAATCTGTGGTCCTGGGCACCCATCTGTATCACCCCCCTCAGTGCTCCTGTGAGAAGGGCCTGTGTCTGAAGTTCAGGAGTCCCCATCTTACTTCTCGAGGCTCGCTTACGTGCCTACAAATCATTTTGCTCTCTCCAAACTTAGGGGGGAGAAGATGAATCTGTGTTGCTGGGGTTCTCCCGCTGCCATACTCCCAACAAAGCTGCCTCTGATGATGGTGAGAATTTCACCGTGGGCTGCAGAGTGAGGTTTTTTACACCATTTTTACACCATTTTACAGCGGTGCTCAAAGAGATGGTGACAGTCCTGTTGTCAAAGGCTGTGTGTAGGCTCCTTGCTGGAATACTGCATTGGATGAGAGGCACTGGGCTTTCCAGGCTGGTCTCCATCCCCATGGTCCATCCTTCCCACCACCTGGGAACACTGTGTGTGTTGCTGTGATGCCACCACGCTCACACCCACCCCGGGCAGGCAGCAAGACCCACTGCAGGGGCAGCCCCTGGAAGTAAGCCCGGGCAGTGTGCAGGGGAGCACTACCAACCCAGGGCTCTGTGCTGAAGGTGTCTTGTTCCCTTGGGGCAAACGTAATCACTGGGAATGACCCCAGAGGCGGTAGTTAGTTACCTGTGAGGAGCTGCTGATGCAGGTGGAGGTGTGAGAACCTGTCTGGAGGTAAACTGAGGTGAGCTCTGCGTGTGTCAAATGCTTTCAGTGGGAAGATGTGGATTTAGAGCATTTGTGTGTGTGGAGAGTGAAATTTGAATGGTAGATTGGCTTGGTTCTTCAGAAGTCTTAGGAAGCATACTAGGAGGCTTTGCATTTGGCATTTGTGGTTTGAAACTCCTGTTTCTCATTTACGGGTTAGCTTTGTCCTTCCAGTTTTAGCAGTGCTGCTATAACAGACTATTCATGTGTGTTTGAAGATAAAGTTTTTGTTTTTAATCTTTTGCTTATCATAGTTAATCTAAGAAAGGCAATACTAAAGGTATATTTTTTTCCAAAAATGATATTTTTTACTGCACTGATAAATATTGTGACATCTCTGTTCTTAACTCTTTTGCTGTGAGGGGAACTGTGTGCAGATTCACACAAACCTTGTAAATACTTGTGTGTACTTCTGACAGCCAGGGATTATTTTTCCTTCCTTCCTTTCTCTCTTCCTCCCTCCCTCCTTCCTTCTCTTCTTCCGTTCCTTCCTTCCACCCTTCCTTCTACCCTCCCTTCCTCTCTTCTTCCCTCTCTCTCTCATCTCCTTCCTCATTTTCTTCTTCCTTTCCTTTCTTTCTTTCTTTCTTTCTTTCAAACAAGGTTTCCTCTTGAAACAGAAAGCAATGGGGCAACAATGCTCAAAAAAAGCAAAGCTTATCCCACTTTCAGAACACAGCCAAGGAGTTTTTGCAGTGCTGGCATAGAGTTAATATTTAAGCCGATGTATTTTTTTTTATTATTTCTTTCTTTTTTTTTTTAGCAAACCATTTGGAAAGGAATAAGACAGATTAGAAAAGCTTTGGTCTGGAATTCTGATCAGAAATGTTATCCATCTATTTTATGGCACCTCTGATTTTCCTTCTGTTTTCTTTTTCTTTTAAAAAAAGTAAAAAATAGAAAAAATGGCTTGTTGCAGGCTTGCTCGCCTGAGCTCTAGGCTGGTCAGCGACTGTCCCAGGAGTGCCTCATGCTCTGGGACCGCCGGCTCCTTTGGAAGCAAACCCACTGATCAGGATTCTGGATTCTGATTGCTTCAAAGGGTATCCCCTGGTACTGTGGGATACCTTCGTTTTTTTAAAAGAAGGATTTAAATACACTTACATTACGCAAACTGTGACCTAATGGCAATAATTACCTCAAATGTGGGCATTCATCCTGGTTTTAGCCTTTTTGAAATCATGTAGCCAGCTTGAACTTTGATTCAGAGACTGAACTCCATAGGGGCGGATAATAGCGATAAATGCCCACCCTGGTCATTGTTGCTTGAGTGAATTCTGAAGACAGTGAATCTTTAAAAAGGAAAAAAAAATAAACCAAGGAATAGATTACTCTTTTATGTATTTTAATCAATTGTGATGTTAAAATGCACATGTAAGTATATATGTTTATAGCTACTGTAAAATGCTTTGGCCTTCTAGAAGATATTAATGAGTCACATTTTAAACCAATGTGAACTGAATAATAGACTGTGGCTACTTAACAGTTTTCTGGCTACATTTTATAGTTATTACAGTGTTTTATAGTTTACATTTAAACTGGTACTTTTTAAGGGAAATCTTGTGTTTATAAGTGTCACCTTCAAAAACTCAATACAGCTGCCTCTTTTTAATTTCACCCATTAAAAATGGAAAAGTACAAGTGTGTTTTTAATATGTATATTCTGTTTTGAGATATAACATAGTGTTGGAAAGTCAGTCCAGAGATGAAGTAATCCACTGTATTCCAAAGTCTGATTGAAAAAACACTCCACCCACTTTGAATATTTAGTTCAACAGATAAGCTGTTTGTTTGTTCTCTTGTTTTAATAATGTGCTTTATCAGGCGTGCCTGGTTTGAAGCAGGGATCACAACACGAAATTCACTGTTCTATGTAGGATCCTCATCTGGATGAAGATACCCACATCAGGAGAATGAAGGATATTCAAAGGAAGGATTGTATTGTACTGTTGATAAATCATTAGCCTAACAATTAATTCCTGAGTTAGTGAATGCCTGTTTTATTTTTGGGGGTGGGGTTGGGAGTGTGTTTGTGAGAGTGTGTATGTGTGTCTGTGTGTGTGAGCCACTCAGAGGCAATGCTGTAATTTGGCTTTCATCTGTTCACCCCTTTCTTACAAGTGATGTTTACCACCACAGAAATGTTTTAAACCAGTAAACAAAATACAAAGTTCACTGACCATCTCCTTGTCAACTCTGTTTTCTCAGCCCATGCCAGTTCCCAATAACGATGTTTCTCCGCTGCTGTTACCCTGTAATTTGCATTTTGATATATCACATTCCCCACTCCCTGGTCTCCCTTAGCCTGTCTAGTTTCTTCTGTTGTGTTCTTTCACTTGGGTAAACAACGAACATGGTATAAATGTCTGCTGGGCAAAATGGTACTTTGAGGTCATGAAAGTAAAGGAACTGGCATTTAAAAATACATATATGTACATCTCAGCTTCAGCAGTGGAGCTCACTTACTTACAGAGGGCTCCTTACGTGCCTGGCGGGGCTGTATCAGTCAGCTTAGAGCAGAGGCGGTGAACAGGAGCAGCCGGCAATGCTTTGCACTTGAGCACCTGTGCTGCTCCCAGTACAATCAGCAGCGGTGGGGCCAGGCGAGTGCAACCCGCCTCCTCCTCCCGCAGCACCATTCCGGGGGCCGTGCCCGCCCCGCTGTCCACATTCCCAAAGCGATAAGGTATCATACGGCAAGCCAGGATTGTCAGCAGCACTCGGGCCAGATGGAAAAAGCCCACGCTCCCTCACCATGCACCACCACCCAGTCCACAGGCTTTGCTGCCCCCGGCTCCTGCCTGGTCTCCTGTTCTTTTGGGAAGGAGTCAGACTCGCAAATACCAGCACACTCAAATGAAGGAGCCAGAGAGTCTTGATGAATACTTTGGCTTGCAGCTTGTTAGGCAAGAAGGGGTTTCCAACACTGGCAACGCACATCCCGTAGGATCTGGATGGTTACATATAGCACCTCTGCCCTCACAAGGAAAAAAGCGCTTCTAAGCGCTCCCACCTCACGTGGTTACATACAACACTTCTGACTTTTCTTTTCCCCCGTTATCCCTTATGTGTTTGATCTTTTTTAATTTTCTTTTATATTTTTTTTTGCTCTGTATTCTTTTAAATGAAACTTCCACAGATACTCCAGGGCACAACCATTTCAGGTGTAAAAAGGATCTCCACATCCCATGTTTCACCAACAAAGCAATCAAGGCGTTTTGGGTACCAGATTCTACTTGGGCAGAACCAGAATGTAGCCTGTATATTTCATACCAAATCCAATTTCTGAAAGGAGAGGAAGTGTCATTAATAGCTTTAATAAAGGAGTGTGTGTGAGAGAGAGAGAAAGAGAGGGAGCGAGAAAGAGAGAAGAAGGAGGGGCATCTTGGAAGGTGAAAAGTCTAGATTTTGGGTAGTTAAAAATGAACCAATGGGTGAAACAATTTTTTTTTTTAATGAGATGTAAAATCCTTTTAAAAATAGAAGGGGTGAAATGGAGGGAACATTTTATGCCTTTCGACTGCCCACAAGCTCAGTGTACTCTGGATGGAAAGTGGAAGTTAATATACACTGCACCAAAATTATTAAGGGGAAGGGGGGGCGGAGCTGTGAAATGCTATTGTAATCACAAGAGAAAAGATGCCCCTGCCCCACCTCTGGATCTCAAGTGGTTCTTTCTCTACAGTATCATCTCAGCCCAGTAACCCCACGAAAGCCCTGAGCCGTTGTGTTCCTTCACTGTACGGTTTCTGTAATAAGAGTGTTAATCCATGTTAATCTTTGTGAAAATTATTGTGTGCAACAGTATTTTCTTGTGTACTGCTTTTTACCTATGTGAATTGTCCTTTTTCTGTTTTCTTTTTTTTCTTTCCTTCCTCTTTTTTCTTTTTATTTTTTCTTTTAGTAATATGTCTTTCTTCTTTTAAAAGAAAAAACAAAAACAAACTGATGTGTTGTAGACCTATATGTAACCTATTCCTTAGTCTCATATTATAGGTATGTTATAAGAATGGATATTTTACTTGGCTTTAGAATGTTTTACAAGAAAACTAATTCTTAACCAATCAAGTTCTTGCTACTAAAAAAAAAAAAAAGCTTGTGTTTTTCATCATGACGTTGTGTGCTTCTAATTAATAATCATTTTCGTTGTAGAAAAATGGAGTGAATTTATATTAGTCTTGGAAACTAATAATAGCATTGTAAATTTATGAGATGATTTTAACAGAAAATACATTATAGAAGAATATAGTTATTTTAATTGTAATATTACTAACTGTAGGGTGAGAAAGGAGGTCCCGTTGTGGTGAACTATGTTATAGCTTGTTATTCACGGTTTCTTTTTGATCATTTTTTCGGTCTCTGAGGTGAAACGAGTTATTAATCAGAATTTGTCAACTCACATATGCATATTGTATATGTGTAGAAATGTAATCACACTTTGTCTTGGAATTACATTAAACTGTTTTAAGTCACTGCAAAGTTTTTGTGTCTGTGTGTCTTTTCTCTAGTTTGGTCTGAATATTTGGTTAGTCTTCAGATCCTGTTATTTAATCTCCTCAGTCTATTGGAAAAAGAGCACTAATGGTATCATTAATAATAAATAGTTTTCCCTTTGAGGTGACATGTTTAGATTTGTGAAATGTATCTTTTTCCCAGGGCAGAAGAGCACCTGTGTTCAGATGCTTCGCCGAAGCACAGAAGGCTGCTCAGAGCCACCATGTGCAGCTCTGTCAAGAGCTCTCTGCTGTGTCCCACGGTGCTGATTGAAAGGTGGATACTGGCTGCAAATATAGGGCTGGTTTTCCTTTTAGCCTGAGCCCTCATTTCATTCGCTCCCTTTCCTTTCTTTGCTAAGTCCCAGCTGAGCTTTGAAAGGCTTAAGTAGACATTAAGATGCTGAAATCACCACCTGTTGGCAATTGCCATACCTGCCTTTTGGGTTGTGCCTGATTCTCACCAGGAGGGTCACTCAGGAGCAAGCTGGAGGCATCTGCAAAGGGTCCCCTATTATACCATAGCATCACCTGGGAGGAGGCCAGTGGCTCCTCAACAACTCCTCTTAATGGAAGGAGAGTAAGAACCGACCTGGATTTGTTGCTGACATTTCCCACCGCAGTGACTCATGCACAAGCTACTAGGTTTCCAGCCTGTGGGATTGTTCTTGTTAATCCAGCTTCGCCCTTCCTTGGGATGGCCAGAGCCATGTTCAAATAGCTGTACCGGGCTGCACTTTGCATTTGGTGTCTGGCAAATGGCTTCTGCAGTTGTGTGATAGCTGCCGGATGGCCCTGCACAGCACTGCCGGGCAATGGGATCGCATCAGGACGCAAACCTTCACGAGGCTCATTTTATCGGTGAGTATTGGCAGCTTGTTTTTTCAGCCTTCTCTCTAAAGACTCCCTGAAATAAGCAGGGAGCACTGGAGAAACTGTTGCAATGAATTTCTAGGTGGATATGAAACTTTTGGTAACAGGAGGTCACAGGCCCTTTCTCGCAGCTGCTGTGAACTGACTGAGACCCCAACTCGGTAAAAGCAATTAAAGCTGTAATGTCTGTGCCTGTCCAGCAGACCAATTAAGTAAGTGTTTAATTTAAGATCATGTGTCCTATTAAAAAGCTAACAGGTAATTGCACAATTAGGTGCTCTGCTGGAAATGAGGAGTTTACTGGGTCATGATATGGGAGACCCTAGTGAATGATCTAAGCTCAGAAAGAGCTGTAAATCTAGAACAGCTAGATTAACCAGTGCAGAGTTTCTCCATGTGTGTGTTGTGTTATGGTGTCTTCTTTATTTGTTTCTTGTTTTTGTAAAACTTATCTATAAAACTATAAAAGATCTTTGTCACTCTATCATCCAAGACCAAAATAGATTAAAATGCATTGTTAGTTGGAGAATGTACTTTCTGACTATCTTTTCCCAGAAGGGGAAAATGGTTTCTCAGTTTAAGCAGGGCTGCTTCTAATGTACCTGCAGTGCCTTGTGAAAGGAAACAGTGAGAGGTTCAGCCACCATATAAGAGACTGAGAAGGGTCTTCTCAAACTCACTAGAGCTGCAGTAAATGTCAGCACCTGGAGAGCACAGTCCTGAGCAGCTGGTACAAAATACCACCAACAAACTTGAGCTAGTCCAGCTCTTTCTGGGCCACAAGGAATCTCTGCTGATGCTTTGAGAGTGTTCGCCTCAATCAAACCGGTTTATTCCAGGTAGGTATGGCTCTTACTTAAAACTGGGAATGTGGGGGATACACCAACGTGGCCTAATGCACAGTGGTGCTGCTGTTTCTGACATGTGCTGCTTATGCTTTCCAGTGCAGTGGCTGTGTTTTAATTCTTTAAAGTCCAAAGATTGGCACCTGAATTTGTATTTATGCATATGAGGAGAGCTTGTCTGACTTTCAGTGCAGCTCTGCCCTCCTAGTTGCTATTTATGTCAAATCAAACTCTAAATGGGTGTCTGGGAGAGGGAGGCAAATGGTCCTGCTCTGTGAAACACAGGCTGTTGCCTTTTAGTCACCTGTGCAGGTATGTTTTGGATCTGCATCTTGTAAATTCTCGTATCTTCTCTTCTTACTATGCTGGTCAGGCCACAGCAATTGCGCCTGCATCAGCATTTCCTGCAATGCGCTTTGTCTTTAGGTTTTCTCCTGCTAGGTGGCTGTGCAAATAATGAGCAATAAAGGCTGTTATTTAAAGGCCCCCACATTGCACTGTACGTCAAGGTCTCTGCTGTTTGGGGCTTTTGCTCAGAGGGAAGCAGCCACTGGAGAAGCTCAATGCACGGATCCAGAGCTATGCTAAAAACTATTTGTCAAAGCAGCAGACTGGGGCAGGAGCAGGCTTCTTCAGGCAGCACTGTCAACCCTGGGAACCCAGCACAAGCCAGGGAGCAGCACTCCATCCCCACGGGGACTTGTCACCCCTGTGTTAACACTGCAAGAAGTTCCAATGGGTAAGGCACACCAGGTAGCTTAAGTACACTTAACTCTAGGCTGCATTTGTGTGCAGGCTTTTCCAAACACATCCAGACATGTGGTTTTGTGGCACAGGAGGCATCTGGAACACTTCCCATTTGTACTTGAACAGCATATTGCCTCTGGTGTGTGAACTCATTAAATACAAAAAAGTCACTTTCCCCCCCTTTTTTTTATTAATTTCAAGCTTGTTAAAAAATAAATTAAAACTTGTTGTAATGTCATGGGGAGGGGGGAGTATAAGGGGGAAAGTACAGTTAAAAAGAACTTACTGTAACTCACAGTACTGTGACTGGACACTGTGTCAAAAATTCCCATCCTCTCTAGATACTCAGTGACAGTCTGAAAATTGCAGAGAACTCATACACCCACAAAGAATGAGGCTGCTACTGAATTCCACCTCCATGGACCAGAGTTTGGGTCACAGTTCCATCGTGATGCTGCTGGGCTGCTCAAGAAAAGCTCACTTGGGTTCTCTTGAGGGTGTTTCTTCCACACCCAAATATCCTTAATATCTCTCTCTCTCTCCTTCAGACAGCAACAGGCCTCCTCAAGAGTTGACGGATTAAGAGTCATAAGAATAACAAGGCAGGCCTGGAAGAAGACCACAGGAGGCATAGATGGAGGTTCAACCATTCTTCAATTACACGTGCCAGATTGTCTGTCCTGTACCCTCTACTTTATGATGTGGAGAAGCAGATATCAGAGCTCTGCTCTCCACTGTATCAGCATGCTGGTCACATCTCCCTCCTTATCCCTTCTTTCCTGGGTTCAAAATGCCCTCTCCTCTTGTTTTTTTAAATGAATGCTGTCCTGCATGATCCTGTTTCCTCATTTCTCCTCTCACGCCCTTTATTTTCTCTCAATGTGGTGTTGACCCCAGAGGCACAGAGAGGAGGCTGTGGCCTGCGAGTGGCAGTGGTGGGTAGTGAAAAGTGACAGGAAAAGCAAATCCCATTAGGCTGGGTTTGGGTTTTTTAAGGCTTTAAAATAATACCAGGAATGATGTTTACAGGGAGGCAAGGCCTGGACACATCTGTCTCCTGTGACAAGATTATGAGGAGCAGCTGAGGGAGCTGGGGTTGAGCCTGGAGAAGAGGAGGCTCAGGGGTGACTTTGTCAATCTCTACAACAACCTGAAAGGAGGCTGTAGCCAGGTCGGTCAGTGTCTTCTCCCAGGCAACTAGCAACAGGACAAGAGAACATAGACTCAAGCTGCACCAGGGGATGTTTAGGTTGCACATTAGGAGGAATTTCTTCACAGAAAGCTGATTATACATTGGAATGGACTGCCCAAGGAGCTGGTGGAGTCACAATCCCTGGAGGTGTTTAGGGAAAGCCTGGATGTGCACTGGGAGCCATGGTCTGGTTGATATGGTGGCGTTCTGTCATAGGTTGGACTTGATGATCTCAGAGGTCTTTTCCAACTTAATTGATTCTGCGATGCTGGGGTCTGGTATTACTGGGAAAGGCGAATAAAGGCGATGAAATGGTTTGAGACCAGATACGAGGGAAAACGAAACACAGCTGAGGGGGAAGCAGGCAAGGGGGTCGAAGAGGAGCAGAAAATCGATGTGAAAGAGGGGATTTCAGAAGCCGTTCCTGCAGCTCTAACCAATGCACAGAAGACTGGGGTCGTGCTCAGGGTATGCACACACACAAAAAAAAAAAAAAAAAAAAAAAAATCAGGTCCTCTCGCCATCAGACTTTTTCTCTCTCCAGCCTGTGGAGCAGCGGTCTCCAAAGCGGAGCAGTTCCACGGGGGTGCAGGAACGCGGCGCTGCTCACAGCGGGACCTGCCGGCCGGCGCCGGGCCCTGAGGAGGCGGAGGGCGCCGCCTGCCGCCAGAGGGCGCCCGCGGCCGCCCGGCCCCGCCGCACGGCGGAGGGACGGTGCGCGCTGTCCGTGCCGGCAAGGGAAGGGGTTTGAAAATCCTGCCTTACTGCTGCTGTTTAGCTGCAGTCAGGTGGCACTGGAACGTTAGTCCTGCCCAGCGTGCTGTACGTCCGCATGAAACAAAGCAGGTCGGTGCTGGGTGACAGCTCTCACTGCTGAGCGCAGTCGGAGTAAATATTCGACAACATACGGGTGGAAGAAAGCTGGATTGAGATAAAGACAGCGAAGAAGAAAACCCACAAGTCATGCAAGGTTACTCACCACCTCCTACCAGCAGAGCGAGTCTCAGCCGGTCCCCGAGCAACCCCCTTTGGAATTTCCCCCACAGTTTTTATTGAGAAGGTAATGTTATAAGATATGAAGCATCCTTTTGGTCAGCCAGGGTCAGCTGTCCCACCCCAGCCTCTTGCCCACCCCCAGCCTACTCGCTCAGGGTGCAGAGGGAGAAACAGGGAAAGCCTTGACCACGTGCAAGCACTGCCCAGCGATAGCTAAAACACTTC
The DNA here is from genome assembly GCA_036023395.1 of Myiotriccus ornatus. Lineage (NCBI taxonomy): Eukaryota > Metazoa > Chordata > Aves > Passeriformes > Tyrannidae > Myiotriccus > Myiotriccus ornatus. The sequence goes on along the minus strand of JAYRBT010000042.1, from coordinate 62,609,273 downwards.
TGGATTATCAGCATCGTTTCGGACACAAATCCGAAACATTGGCCTATATGGGCTGTTGTGAAGAAAAACCAACTCCATCCCAGCTGAACTTGATAGAGCTGGGAAACGTTGTGAGAGATGCTATAATTCAGGTGTCTTGAAACAGAGGTACCAGAAGAATTCAGAGAACATGCAGGCAATTACCAAAAAAAAAAAAAAAAGTACTCACAGATTCCAGGCAAAAAAATAGCTGGCACTAAAGGTAAAGCAAGAGCAGAATATTCAATCAGCAGTCAAGTAAGGATATCACTGGTGCTTTTCTCTAGAAGGAGCCAAAGATCCTCAAACACATACCTTTGATCACAGGGCTTGCTTTTGATCACAGGGAACAGCGCTGTGCCCGTGCAGAGGATATTATAATACCTCAGCTGGATATCAAATAATAACGGCTATGACACATCTAGTGCTAGAACCATTGATTGTGAGATTCCCAGCAAAATGATGGAACTACTTGAGTGCAAAATCTGGATGGCAAAAGGTCATGGGGTCCCATTCATCCATTTCAGTTGCCCTTCCTTTCACTAGAAATGGGAGTCTCTGGCTTCTTAAGTTTTTGCTCTCAAGAGGCTCCTGGCTACAGTAATGAAGATGAAGAATATAACTTCTGAGGAAGGTGAGGAACCATTTGGACTGCTTGGTATTTTTTTTCCTACTTCTCCCCTCCAGTTTATTTCACCTCAGCTGCAAAGACAGCATCCTGATTTCAGTTCCATGAGAAAAAAAAAAAAAAAAAGAGTGGAGAAAGGTGTTTTGGTTTTTTTTCTTGTTACCACTTTCAGAATTTTCAAAGAAGACAGGCCTTTCACCAAGAAATGCTTCAAGTTTTGAGCTGTGTGCAAACACTTGAGAAGCCAGTGATCTGCTTTGCAGTAAAAGCGTAACTGATAAGCACTTTTTGAGAAGTAAACCACCTGCAGTTTACACTAGGAACAATGCTTGTGTTCCTTTCATAATGTTTTATTACTTCTGATGTTTAATGCAAATTTTCAGAAAATGTATCAGAACCATATATGACCTTACTTCACTACAAGTGAAGTTCTTTAAGAGATTTTTAGTAAGGTATGTGCCTCCTTGCTCTCTAACTATTGGCAGACAGGGTCAGAGGGCAATGCACACACTTATTCTAAACCTCAGCTTTCTCTGGCTGCCTTCTCTCTCACTTTTCTTCTTCTTTATTTTCTTTATTTTCTCCCATCATCCTGATTTTTCTCTTTGTGACAAGCAGAGTTATCAGTGGTCTGAACTGGTCTGTGCCAAGCTCTCTGTTACTGAGCCGTCTTGCTTCCTTGCCCAGGGCACTGTATTTACTCTCTGAACTGTGAAGCATTTGCTCTTTAGTTTATTATGGCCTTTGTCTCCATTTATTAATAGGTTTTCCCAGCAAATGGCTCTTGAAGTACATTGCTGAATACACTAATCATCATCTGAAACCGACTCTGCTGGATCTACCCTCTGTACCGTGCAGTGTGTGTTTCTCCTGTGCTCTCTGTGGCCTGGCATATCCTCTTTATACAGGCTTATACGACAGGTTACCCCTGCAGGACAGCTATATGATCTTGAGTCTGTTTCCTGCTGCGTAAGCACTGATTTCTTTAAGGACTTGTGGGAAAAATCTATTCTCTGGTGAATCCTGCAATTACAGAATCTGGCTTGATGGGAAGGAGCCGCACCAGTGGCTCTGCAACTGCATGCTGTGTGAAAGGGGCCTGGTGAGTGGGAAGAAACCCTGTAAGTCCTCTGGAGATGCAAATGCAACTACTACTGCTCTCCTGCAGAGGAGACCCTCTGATCAGGCTGAGTATCCCGAAAAGAAGGAAGAGAAGGAGTGCCAGCAGCTTTTACACCTCCAGGGAAATGCAATCATAAACTCTGATCTCATGCTAATTGATGCTAATAAAAGGACTCCAGCAGACTTTGGAATACGCCTGCAGGTAAGGAGGAATGATATCATTTGAACCTGGCTGCTGATAACAACCAGCAGGATGATATTATGGTATCATCAGTCATGGCAGTAGTGTTAAAACTTTTGGACAGAGGTTAGGAGAAGTGTAAGCAGGAGCAGGAGAACTCTCCAGCTCTGCCCTTACTCGCTCATCCCTCTTCTCTCAAGCAGTTTGGTCCCTCTTGTGACCGGGGGCTATTTCTGGGACAGACCAACATGTTGTGGGGTACTGAGGTGGTACTGTGGGCATGCAGATCCCCACAGGCCCTCTCTTTTACCCTCTGACCTCCCAGAACCCGGAGTTTCATCCGTGCAATAGCTCTCTAGTGCTCTGCAAGGTAGAGGAAGAAGCCTCAAACCCTTCCCCTAAGCCTCCCCACAAGCAAAAGAGGACATGCTACTCTGTGAAGAAAGGCAGGGCAGGGACATTCAGAGCAAGATGGGGCCAGGAAACATTAAAGCAAAGAACAGGACAAAAAGGCTAGTATTAATTTTGCCCCAGGAAATTACTCCAGTAATTGGAGGCTGCCTAGGCTTAGCTCAGTTTCTGGGAAAATAAAGGGAAGTTCGTATGAAATTCAGTCAAGGAAGAACAAGTGAAAGAACGTGATTAATGCCACTGAAACAGTTTTATGTTAACTATAAGCAAACTTGCCAAACAAAGCTGATTTTTGTGCTTTGATGGAACTATATATTTGGTTGACAAAGATAACTGCATAGTAATAGTGTATGAGAAACTGTGTTGGGCATATGAGTCAGTAGCACCCTGCATTTCGAGTCTAAAAATGAACACTGTGCAATATCAATACAGCTTGCATGAACAGCACCAAGAGGAGGTCAAATGACAAACCTCAAAGAGCCAGCGAGAAGTCTGGGAGACGCTCATGCAGATTAGGGCAATGCTGGAAGCTGTTTAGTCCACTGATGTAACAATTTAATCTATGATCTAAATGAACATGAAATCGCTTTTGCTAACAGCAGGGGATGGCAATGGATAGCAGGACAGAAGACAGTGATGCAGTCAGTCACACAGAGTGATCAGGCGTGGTCTGACAGCAAAGGGCTACTTAGTCTTGGAAGGCTGATGTGAGTGGGAGTAGATGGGGAAGTTTTGGCATAGTGGGTGGTGGTGATGAGTCTGAAACATTCAAGATCTTAGAGGAGACTTAGTGAAATGAGCTATTTTTTATCCTGAGTGCATAAAGGGTCTGTCTTAGACCAAAGGGAAGCTCCAGGACACAAGACCTCCAAGATCAGAACCATCCCTGACCCCCTCTTAAGCCTCCTAAGCAACAGAGAGCCTTTTCCTCCCCAGTACATCTCCAGGCAGGGCTGTGGAGAAAACACTGCTGCATGCACCCCACTGCCAATTGGAATGCAGTCCCGCTGTCCTATAGTGTGGACAGCAGCTGAGTAGTTCAAAGCCCATGTGCACAGAAGAAGAGAGAGCCTTCAGGTTCTGCCTTCTGGTGCTGTTTGCTTGATTAATATACTCAGATCTGCCATAAGGGAAGATTGTGCTATTCCTCTGTGGAGTGAGATCACTCTTTTTGCAAACTGATACCCTCTTCCCTGCCATCAGCCTGGCAGGAGCAGGTAGCAGCAGGAGAGCAGTTGCCTGGGAACTATGCAGCACATCCCACTGAGAGAAACAGTGAGGTCAAGTGACAGTACCCTTCTCAGGTTTACCTGTTTGTTGGTTTTTGTTTCTTAGTTGTTGTTTGTTTTGTTTTGTTGTTAGGGAATTGCTTTTCTGGTATGAGAATAATGAGTTCTCACACTTGTGTACCACCACTGAGGGGAGGAAGCACAGGCTTGGGAGGCAGCTGGCACCCTAAGTCATCTCATGTCACTGCCAGCCAGGGATTTTTTTTCCCTCCACATAAGTCTTCTCTGGGGTAGTTGAATCCAGCAGTCAACATGCGAATAGAGAAGCCAGCAGTGCCTGCTCTATACTGCACTGACCCAACATATTTCAGGCCAGCAGCTGATCCAGGGGGCTCAAGAATATCTTTACTGAAAATATGTTTCTTCTGCCAAAAAAAATCAGATGAAACATGAGATGAAACAAAGAGAGAGCATTTGTGCATAAGTCTTACTAGAAAACACATTTGTTTCAACAGTTTCCACAGAGCATAAACACACCTGTTTGAGGTCAAGTGCCAAACCCAACTCTCTCTTAAAGACTGTTTTTTTCTGACTCATCTCAACACTGCTGTTCATCCATTCTTCTTTGTCTAGCTGTGGTTTTCAGCAGTTCAATGTCTTCTTTATTCTCCCTGGACTTAGGAGAAATTAACACTTGCCTGCCTGAAGGTATGTTTCCCAATACACTACTGTGATAGCTCTGTGATATTTGAAACAGTATTGCTGTATTGTCACTGTTGTCTTCCTATTTGCTCGTCTCTGACATCCTTCTGTACAGCCTGACAGGAAAATAGCCAACAGGAAAACTGAGATATTGTTGACATTCATAAAAATAACTTGTCCTCTTCATCATTTTTCACACACAGGTTTTTTTTCTTGATACTTCTGTTACAACCACCCTAAACCATTGGCAAGTGATATCTGCAGAAAAAAAATTCAGGGATTTTGGTATGGTGCATCTTTCTGGGCTACATTTAGGTGCAGTGCCTTAAACAAGTGGACCCAAATGGCCACAACATCCAGATTTACCAGGCTTACAGTGAGCAATGGCACAGCCCTATTGCTGTTGGTCCATGAAGGGCCCAGTGGAGGCACAATGGCTCTGGTGCCAGATCCACTGGATATATGCTGAACATTTCCACAGTGTACACATGCCTGGTTTGGCCATCCTCAAAACCATCCTGTTATGTCTCCATACGCACAGAAAATAAAAAAACCCTCAGCAAGCTCCAAAAATGAGTGTCCAGAAGAGGAAGGGCTGACGCATCACTCCCTGACCATAAGCAACTATTGTCTTATTAATGGGGTATCCCTTGTTTCTCTCTCCCTAGGCAGATACTCTGAGGAATGTTTCAGTTTCCACGTATCTCACTTTTTCTTGATTATTTGATATTCCGAAGGTTTGCATTGTAAGTTTGTTTTCCTTTATGTGAGCTGTTGTTAAGCTACTTATAAAAGCATGCCAATTGCCTTAAGTGGTGAATCATCAAAACATGCCAAATGGCAGCCCGCTTGCCCATAAGCTTTTTTTTGTCCTTCCTCCTGCGCACACTGAGGAACTGATTACACTGATGTAATTCCACTGAATTTGAGGGGAGTACCTTTCAAATTACATTGGTGAGGCACCCTTCCATCCTACAGTTGTATTTAATGGCATAAAATCAGTGCAACTGTCAGAAGCTATGAACTCTACAGGTAGGACTGATTAGACCTTAGGGGACCATGCAGATATTCTGTAACTTGCCTGAAGGTACTCAAGTTTAGCCTCCCGAGATTCCAAAATTTTATCTCTGGCTCTGACTACATCTAATTTATTCTCTAGCTGATGCAGAGTTTTTGCCTTCCATCTTCCTCCTACACGGTTTCCTATTTCTTTGCATCTTCCTTTCTTTTCCTCATTATTGGTTTTGCCCTTCAGCTGCACACTGTAATAAAGTGTGGGGTTTTTTCTAAAGCAATTCTGCATGAGGCTGTAGTGGAGCTAAGGCTGTGAGCAAAAGGAAAGATACCAAAAATGTATCAAGTGGTACACTGCTGGGTAATCTCAAAAATAATGTCTTGTGTTAGTCAAACAATAGAGCATTTGATAAACTATCTGCAGCTGAAAGGATCATTTTCAAAGGACTGTCCACCTGCAGCACAAAATCTAAGGATAAGAGGTAAGCTTCAGATTGAACTCCCAGCCAAGGATCCTTGCCACCCTTTCCTATTCTTTCTTTGGGATTGAGGTGAGCACACAAGTGCTGGGGACTAGGACATTTGACAAGGTTCTTTTATTGTAGCAAGAAACAGCAAAATGGAAAGGAGGGATAAGGATGGTGAGGGATGGAAAAGATTGATAATTGTTTCCTTGGCAACTGAAACCGTGGAACCTCATGCCAGAATCCCTGAGAAAAATCCTAGTTGATCATAATGGTCTCTTCTGGCTTCAGACTCTGTTCCAGGCTAAGTTTACACATCACAGTGTGGTGCTGCATAAAGGGGTCGAGTTAGTGCTAAATGGAAACCAGAAGCTGTATGGTTGTAAGATACCCTTGGGAAGAAGAGAAGCACTATTGTCTCCCTTTCATAAAACAGGGAACATTTTGCAATGCAGAAGATGAAAAGATATTGAATAACCCGGCAAAGGTTATTAAAAATGTCTTTTGCAACACAGATGCCAGGGACACTAGAAGTCTCTTCCTATCTCTCACATCTCTGCAATGGAAACATAACCCCCCTCAATTGAGACTGCGCTAAAGATGTCCAAGGAATTAGCAGAAGGGCCAAGGGAGCAGAAGCAGGTGAAGTGGCTGCTGTTTAATGATGTTGAATGCTGTTTGCCCACCACGCAGTTCAGTGCTCCACAGGGGCTGCCAGCACAAAAGGGTCCCAGTCCTGCACAGCGTTCAGCTGCAGCAGCAGTGAATCTTCATTAGTGGATTTAAATGTAAGAACTAGGGCGTATATATGAATATTAATGAAAGAAAGATTGACTAACTTCATGCTATTAAAAGATTTCTAGTCTCAAAGAGTAGGTGGAGCCTTTGAAAAATGTATAATGAAATACAATATGTGATACACAAGAAGCTCTAAGAATGTGGATTTTGATCTCTTCCAATTTTCTGTCTGTACAGTGCTTTGCAAGTGGGAAACGGAAAGGTGCCTTCATTTGGACACTTTTCTATTTTCTTTCTCTGTGTCCCATGTATAGGTGTTTATTAACACAGAATTTCATGGCCACACATTCTGGGGAGCCACTTTGCAGTGGGCAGCTAGTATTGATTTCTGCTCAAAAATAGAGCATCAAATGCTTGTGTATTTATAGATGTATATATGCATGTATATATATATTAATGCTTGTGTGTGTATATATACACATATATATGTGTATATATATATGTGTGTGTATATTTATAAATGGGTGTTGCAAAAGTGCAAAAAACAGAGCCAGGTTAAATCAGAATAGCAATTAATAATCTTGCCAGTTCCAATGCAAACTTCTGTGCCAGCAGTGCATGTAACAGTTAAATTCTGGAAAGTGTACTGTATGGTTCCATGCCTGTGAAAGGCATCCCCGAGCAAGAGGCTGGGGCATTAGTACACATTCACTAGAAACCAGAGACTCGGGGCAGCAGAATTTCCAACAGTCATGTGAGGATGAAGTGCTGCAGCATCAAGGCAGCCAGTCCACTTATTTCTGTCTGTTTGTGATGTTAAATAATTGCTGAGGCCTGCATCACATTCAATTACTTCTCAGAGTGCCTTAATGATAGGAAACCAGCTTTGTGAGTGATTCCCTGTGCAAGGGAGTGGAGATGTTACATGTGTCTGTCTGATGCTCTGCAAGGAGCACGTGACTGTGGCAGTTCTAACAAAGCAGATGAAGAAAATAGAAGGATCCTTAGAGAGCCAATCTATATTTTTTTTATTCTTTGGCATCTGTGATGGAGGTGGGTGGCATAGAGCATAAAATGAAATTTGTTTTCCCCAAGACATTCTTCTGGGCTAACATGTAATTTCACAAATAAAATAGTGTGTAAGTAAAGTGCCACAATGGCCATGTTTGCAGGCTCAGTGAGAAAGGGCTAATATAGCGCATGCCAGCAAAAATAAGATGGGAGAATCCTACCTTACTGTCTGAAGTATTTCTTAAAGATGATTAGTAATGGGTATCTAGGTGTGTTTATCTGGGTGTGTGACTTTGTAATTAGTGCATAAAAGGTGAAATGCAAAGGTAAAAGCAGTATTTTTTCTTTCTTATTCTCCTTTTTAAATCTTACTTGGTTTTTTTCCTCTCCTCCCCTGCTTATTTTTTACCCTTTAATAACCAAAATATGTCTCCAGTTCCTCTTCTTTGATGAAGGTCATTTGGAGACCTGAATAATGATGTCAGGGAAATGTGTAGCTTTTATAAGGAACAGAAATTTCACTGCCTGGAGAGGAACTGTTTCTGTAGGGGGCAAAAAAAAAAAAAAAAAAGGAAGCTATTTAAGGCAGTGACAATGAAAAAGGAATTTAATTTTACTATTTTGATTTATGGGTATCCAAAATGTGACATCAAGGTTGAGATTGATTTCATGTAACATTATCGATCCCCCAAAAAAGCCCTAGTTAATTGAAGCCTTCCTCTATAGACAAAGGCGAAAGCCAGGTAAGGCCAGAGGCTGATGTCTGTTGTACCTTATAATGAAATTAATATTATTTCTTTGCATTCATAACAAAGGAATGGAGCTTAGAGACTGAGTTTCTAAGAAATATATGCATGCAACTTCAGTTAAAAAGGATCTATTACATACGTTCTGGTTGAGTCAAGGAATGCAAGTTCCCTCCAAAGTGGATGTAAGAACAGTTTCTTCCTACCCAAAAGCAGAGGTTTGTAATCAATCCAGGATACAGTAAATTGAGCACAAATGAGGAAATGCAGGATAGGTATTTCAGAGGAACAGGAAGAAAGGGATATAGTAGAGCAGAAGTCAAACCTTCCAAAGCTTCAAGGAAGTATACTCCACAGTATGACGTTATCCACATTTTTCAAGATGTACGTTTTCCTTCCAGAAAGGGAGATCACTTGGCTGGGTTAATTCTTTAACTTGATTTGAAGAACATAGGATGTTGTTTCTGACTCTTATGAGTCCCAGTTTCTTTGGTATTTTTCTTGAAGTCCTAGATCCTGCAGTCATGTGATTTAATAAAACTTGGACTTCACATAAAAAGAAAAAAAAGCTCAATCTTTTTTCTTAGGTTGTGCGGTAAAACTTGAAGATATGAACTGTAAAGGCCCCCAAAAGGGAAAAGCAAATATTAAACCAGACATGTATGATTCCTTAGCCAGCCTTATGATATCTTAATACTCAAATTTGAACACCATGTAGGCATTAATGTAGTGTTACCATCATCCGTTGCCTGCCTTCCAAAACTCTGTTAGCTGTGTTATATATGTAAGGAAAAAAGGATGTAGTTCTCTGTATGGCCTTCCTCTTTTCTCCCTTTCCCCTGTGTATTCATAAATCCACACTCTGCCCTATATGTGCAGCTCAAGAGACATTTAGAGGTACAATTATGGTGCAAACATCACTGGGTCATTACTACAGAAATACAACAAACCACTAAAGTATAAGCTAAAGGATATGTATTGCAGGCCTGTGATGTTAAAATCAGATTGCCTTAAAGTGCCTTTGGTTGCAGACAATGAAAACAGCCTGTATGGCAGAAGACCACTGAAAATAACTTCTAAAGAAAGGATCCATTTTTACAATAGCAGCATTTCGTCTGAGGTGCAGACCTTGGTTCATAACTGAAAGTGAGACAGCCAAGGGAACTAGTAGGATTAAGTTATGGGAATTCAACCGAACGATGTTTTGCATTCAGGTAATTACCTGAAATTGGGCTATTAGTGTAAGTTTTGCAAATTGCAATAACATAAAACAAAGAAAAATATTCCCGGTGTATACATTCAACTAATGTGCTAAAAGGGAACCCAAACTGGTTTCAGACAGAGCACAGAGAACTTCCACTAACTCTTCAGAGCTGTGTCCAAATATTGTTTTCAGCCTCACAGGTTCCTCAAATGGACTTTCAAAGGGAAACTCTTTTTATCAAACATTGAGTAAATAAACACAATTTAACAGTAAACTTGTGGTTTTCACTGGCAAGGACACTACTAACATGTCCTTTATCTGACCTTAATTTAACATTGCATAAAATATGATTGAAAAGAACTGGAGAAGAAAAGAGTTCCGTCTCAAATTGCAGATGCTCGCTCCAGTAGCTCTCCTGACCAAACATCAGCAGCAGCTGCAGCTTGTGCCTTTTTAACTTCTTCCATGGGACAAGATTACTCTGTCCTGTGGCTTTCCCCTAGCTCAGCAGAAAAGTTATCAGGAGAGGTGGCCTAAATCCTTCTTTATCTTAGCTTCTTGGTCTGTACTTTTTGCCCTGCATTCACTCTTGGGACTCAACCTCAGTATTAAGAATGAGCATTTACAGAGGTCAGTTTTAAAGGTGGCTTTTGGCAATGCAGCTCCACTCCAGGAAAGTCATCACAGCAGACAAATACTGGCCCTCCATGGACTCAGGCTAATTATTCTAGTCCTTTGACCTCAGTCTGGATAATGCCTGCTGCTGTGGTACCTGAGAAGGAAGACTGCACTCAGTGATGCTTTTATCTTTATTGAAGACTTGGCTGCTCAGGAGCGTGTGCCAGCCACATGACTCGCTGGGCTGCTGAGGCAAATGCCCATGTCACCAATGCCTCTGTGGGGTTCAGAGGCAATTTCACATTTGCCTGTGTCTTCCCTCCCATTTTTAAAGGAAGGGAAATAATTTTAATGATTTCTGTGATGAACATAAAATCTGACAATATCAAATAACCAATTAATGTATCTGTGTCAGTAATTCAATCTTGTTCCCAGTGTTTTTCAGCTTAAAATCTGTATCAGAGTACAGAAGAAAACACCACATCAGCAACCTGTAATGAATGTTAAACGTAAAAGACAGCTGAGCTGTGAATAAGAGGTACCTTAGTAACATCAGAGCTTTCAGCTCATTTCTCTGTCACTGAATTTAGCAGCAGAGTAAGTCTTCAGTGGCATCTAATGTTGTTCCCTGGACTCTGCTCTGTGCCCAGTCTGCATAAGCCTTAAAATTCCAAGGGTTTTGTCGCTGTTCTTGGAGGGTGATTTCCATGCTGGTGTATCCCACTGCCAGAAATTTTATCCGGAGGTTCTGATTCAGGTTTGCCTTTTTTTTTTGGATTAAATTATTTCTCTTTCAAACGCTGTCCTTAACAAGCTCTTCTTTTTTTTGACAATTAAGGCTTTTCAAGGGTTTTATGCATCTCTATTATGTCTGCCTGTCACAAGTCTGTACAATGGTTTTTTAAAGTTTACTTAGGGCCACAGCTGCACTGTGACACACCATGGTGCAAATATCCCTGAGGCAAAGCTGAATGAGCCAGCTCCAAAACTGGGATTTGTACTCTGGCTGTTTAATAGAGAGAGACAAGAACCATCTTTTCTGGCTCGCTTTGCTCTGTGTCTGTTGAATTTGATACAAAGGGGTCCTGGTTTGCAGGCAGGGTTTGTAAGCTCTACTTTTGGAAAAGAAAAAAAAGTAATGAAAGTAACAAGGAGTTGCACACCCCTCTGACTGCAGTGTTCAATGCTGGACAAGGGTGTTCGGTGGGGGACAACGCTGGTTGAAGCAAATGATGTGAAACATGGTTTAGGAATCACAGAATTTGGGCCTCAAGTATAGTAACATAAAGTGAGTTTCTTGCTTTCCAAAGGTTTGGATGGTGACATTTCACTGAAAGACAGGGAAGCAACACAGGGAGAAAAGGTCTTTAGGGTGACATAAAGGCAGGAAGACTGCAGGAAGATGAATGTGAATTAAGAAAAAAGAGTAAAGAACAGAAGTGTAGGTATTTTGTGACAGCTATTGAATGGGAGGGAGCCTGGGGTTGTAACTTCTAGAGGGACCAGAAACCATTAGCAGTAGGAAACCAAAGTAGATTTGAGGGAAGGGAAAAGGGCTGTTAAAACATTTCTCTCAGGAGATCAAGCTACTAGCATCTGTCAGCAGGAGCAAACGCTCACTAGAGGGGAATGTCATGGACAAGGTTTTGAAAGTGTACCTTCCAGCTGTTCCTGCTAAAATCTGGCAAAGCATCTACTGATTGATCTTACTTTCCAAAAAACACTGATCCTTAACTGGAAAAACTTACTGATCTGCCTTGTTAATTATATAAATTAGGAGAGCATTTGAGTAATTTTTGGTATAAACTATATCTGGTCCAGCAGGAGGAAGCCTTATCTTTTTATACGAAGTCCAAATGGTTTCCGGAATGGGATGGGAGATGTACCCTGAATTATGAAGTGATGACTAGAAACAGATGTGGGGGAAGATTTTGCAAGGTCTGGGTATTTTTGGAAGTATTTATTGACATTGCATAAAGTGGCAGGAAGGTTTGTTGATTCTGTTTTGTGGGAGGAGTTTAACAGATGTATGTGTAAGTGACCTTTTCAGTGAACACTCTGTTTAAAATGAGATTACTAAGGATATTTTATAGTAAATTCACTGTACTTGAAAATTACTTTTCTTAAGTTTCAAAACTACATGAACAAGATCTGGCTTGCTCTTTTTTTGTGCGTGTCATTCCATAACAAAGAGAAACAATCTAATTGCTGTTATGAACAGTACTATATCATTATTATAGTATTATTTTCATATGGTAAGTTAACTAACTGGAGATAGAGTTATTTTTGGTTGCTCAGTGAATAAGAATGAAGGATAGTTTGAGAGAGCAAAATGTATCTGTCGTGCAATAATTTCTGAATATGGTATGTCTCTGTTATAAAATGATACATTATGAACAAAATGGGATACTTAAAGTCAAGATTGTTTGCAGACATGAAAGAAAAGAGACCAGTGGCTCAGAGACCTACACAGCTCTTTATTGGAGGAACACTAAGTCCATTTATTCTAAGATTACCTCAGAAGAACTGAAGAGACAGGAATTTGAGGTAAAAGGTTTTGGCAGGTTGTGAAAGTGAGGGAGCCAGAGGAGGCAATCAGAGTAACCATTCCTAGGAGGAGTAGTATGAGGCTGTACATTAGAGACATTTGTTGCAGACCCAAAGCCAAAGGTCCAGGAACTTGATTAAATAGACAGCCTGAGATATTTGCAAGGAGGTGACGAGCCTTTCAGTGAAACAGATATGTACTTGCAAAGTCTCTCTAATGTCTTAATGAAATCTGTAGTGGAAAATAGGGAAGAAATAGACTGTTTCTCAGAGTTGCCTTCGTATATTCATATATTTCTCCAGCTTAGAAGCTCAGGATTGGAAACACAGCATACATGCTTCTCTTGTCTTTTTTCTTTTTGCGTAGGGACAATCTGGTATTTGTATGGCCATTTCTGGTGCCAGTTGCCAGTATTGTTTCTGTTACAACAGCTGCAACATGGGACCATACAGGAGTATCTTCTTAAGCTACACAAATAGGAAAATTGATACCCTAATGAACTTTGGGGGTTTTTTCCCTTTCACCTTTTAACCCAGAAAACATACTTTCTAGTACCTTCCTTTGACTTTCTAGAACAAAACCATTCTGTTCATTAGCTGGCTTCTGGTGCCAACAGCTGTTGCTACTGTACTTCATCAGCTAGTTAAAAGGAACAGGGCAGAAGTAACCTGGAGCACAGGTTTGCATCAAGCAAAGTATGAGAGTTCAGAAATAGAACAGAAGAGCACAATAAGACTGAGCTGTATTGTTCTGTAAATGGTTTGTGCTGTTTCTATGTCGCATACCATGAGACACTCCATAACACACAGCTTTGCAGAAAGTATAAGGAAAACATTAACAAAAAAAAAGCACTCTCTGCTCCCTTAGACACAAGTGCTGGTAAGAAAACTAGTCACCTGAGAGCATTGGGAATAGCCCAGCAAATTGTCAGAAGTTCTTCAGAAAGCCACACTAGAACGCTGCCCTCAAACATTTTTCTCGAGGGGTAGTTCAGTCAACTGGAAACATTGACAAAAATCTATTTCTTCACAAATTTCAGCAGCAGCAAAAGAGTAGGAGAAAAATCCAAACTGTTGTTTTTTAACACAAATATTGTTCACAGAAGGAAAATACGTTAGCAGTATTTCTGGTCAGTGAATCCCAAACTAGTAATAACTGAAAGTTAAATTACTGACCAGTTGTCTGGATCCATTGGAAATAATGTTGATGGTTTCTGATTCACTCCATTGTCTCTGAACCAGGGTTCTGATGTGCAATTTTGAGAATCATGTTTCTGGATTTGGGTATTACGTTTGCCACAAAAGCAAAGTGATTGGCAAGTACCTCGAGGTTGGCAAGAGGATCTAATTTTACACCTTTTCTTCTGGCAAAACCTGGGCAACTAGAAGAAGTGAGCACTTTCACAAAGAGCCTTCTGAGGACACTCTTGTTTCTGTCATTGTAGTGTGGGGGGAAGGTTTTCACTGCTGAGGTTTCAGCTTCCAAATGCCCTTCTGTGTGTGCTCACTTGAGAGGTTCTTATTCTACAATGTTGTGTGGGTTTCCCCCCCGCCTTGCATCCTTCAAAAAGTAAACTCTCAGTTTCCAGGTGAAGCCTGTCATCATCAATCTAATCATACTTTGCACAGCCTTTGATTTTTTTTTGCATCCTCAGCCTTGACCCAGTAATAAATCAGAGTAGCCGTCGCTGCAGTGGAAAGCACAGTAATGTCAAAAGCTTCCTGGTGTATGTGCAATGGGAAGTCATTCAGCAGTAAGTAAATAACCCTTGTAAGCCACACTGTTAGAAAAGATTACTTCTACTCTCCCCTTAAGCAGTCTCATATGTTGTCATATATGTCTCATATCTTACTCCATAGCACCATGGATCGCAGCAGGATACCATAGGGAAGAGAATATCTCACCCTCCAAATCAGTTACTTCTTCTAATGAATTTTTTTGCAAGCTGAAGAGTAAAACTTGGTTAAAGTTATAGCTAGTTTCACTTTATGGGTTTGCAGGATTCCAGGATTTTCGGCCTGTATTCAAGTCCTAGCAAAATCTGTTGTAGTTTTTCAGATTTTTGTTTTATTGGAATCTTAAGCCTTCTATAGATCTTCGGGGTTTTGTTTGTTTTGGGTTTTTTTTGTTTATATTGATATAATTAATTGTCATTCTTAAGATACTTGCTTGAAGCATGTAAGGTGTTCGGGGCCTTTTGCTGTTCCAAAGGGAAAGGAAAAACATCATCTCTGCCACAGATCCCAGCGTATCATCTGACCAAGGGATATGTGTGGGAAGTTCTTGCTGGTTATTCTGTAGCACCTTTTACCTACATCTGTAATAGGTGAAAAGGAACAGAGAGAGAAGTGGTGAGGATACACTGACACAGCCTGAAGAAGTCCTGAGGAATGCACAAACAGAAGTACAGGCTTGAAGCTGTAACCAAAAGAACATGTCCTTTGTTACAATTCCTGCTGTACAGAGGAAAACGGGACTTTTTTGTAAATGAGAAGTAACACCGAAGAAATAACTGAAGACTACATAAAGGGAAGATGGAGAAAAACCCTGTAGTTGATCTTAAATTGGTGGGAGTCAGCTACCACAAAGATAATTCATATGGATAACTCCTACCCTGGTTCAAGACAAGTGGGTGAAGAAAATGTCAGTCAGGTTGACACGAACAGTGTAGCTTTCCAGGAAAAACGGGGACTGGAAGGACTGCAAAAAAATCAAAGAACCTAAACAACAATACAAACATACTAAAGTTGATGTAATTACTAAGAGGAGTAGGAGCCACAACTGCAAAAGGATTGCCCCGAAGTATGGCTCCAGTGAAAGAGGAGGCTAAGCAGGACAGAGGATCATATGAGATTAGGGAAATTCTTTCACACCTTCTGAGAGACAACAGACCAAAGCAGAGGGTGAACTGTAGCATAACAGGTAGCTGCCTCGAAGCTCTCTTTCAATGCCAGTTGTTATTTAACAACGAAACTTTAATTTAGAGGTGTCTGGTGGAACATGTGAAATTGCAGGGGAATAGAGAATATGTGATCAAATGTGACAGTTCTTAAACTGGCCATGGAAGTGGGGAAGTAACATAAATACCAGTTTGGTCTCAAAAGACACAGAAACTGGGGAGCAAGAACCAAACACAAGACAGGATTATTTTCATGAACTGAACTCTGGGAACTGGAGCAGGAAATCGTGTTAGCTGAGACAGTGAATGAGTTAGCAGTTATGGTGTATTTCATTATGGATAACATCTCAGAAATGTGAGAGAAGTTGTCTCACACTTTAGTCTGGGAACTTACCTTTGGATCTCGGTGAAACAAATTATCTGCATGCAATCTGAAATGTACTACAGGCAGCCTTACGTGCTCTGTTACTAAAGGCACTGTTAGGATGATGAAATGTGGTATCTTCAGTGAAGATGATAGGGTCTGAAATATATTTTGTAATTAAGTATTTCAAGGGTCTTAACTGCCAGAACTCCCACTGAATCTGAAGCCCAGATGGATTCCTGTTCAGTTGCTAAATACTTCTGAGGGCTAGCTTATTAAAAGAAAAAGAAAACCACTTTTTGCAAACAGAAAGAGTATGTGCCTGCACACTCCAGTGCCAAACATACATGCACACTGATGCTTACAATGAAGGCATATTGGAGTAATGTGGCAGGGTTTAAGGTGGCTATTGCTTAGCCTGCACTGCAGATCTGCAGAAAAGGTTGGGAAGGACAAGAGAAACTGAGGGTGATGGCAGCAAGGAAGCACCTGACATGGCACGTATCCACAAATGGTGGGTAGGTAATCATAAAAAAAGGCTAGAGTGTTCTTTTGAGCTGAGCTGTTTTCAGGGACTAACAACTAGCAAAGAAAAAAAAATTGTGTCCTAGTGGTTTCTGGTTTTAGAAAATTAAAAGGAACATCAAAGACATTCTTCTATCAGCAATGTAATGCAGCAGAAACAATCCTCAGGCCTTAATTTTTTTTTTTGTTTTTTTACTCAGATAAAAGAAAAAAAAATGGATGTTATGGAAGTTTTTCTGCATTGAGTTTTCTGTTAGATATTTCAAAAACCATGGGGTGGGGTTTTTTTTCCTCCTACTGTGGTCGTCTTCTTGCAATGTTTAACATCTTTGCATTGGATTTAATAGCTTAGATTTTTAGTTTAGCTTTAAGATATGGGTTGTAAACACCCATGAAATGTTCTGTAAAACATTGCTCCACTGTACAAAATGAAAGAAAATTATATTGTACTGACTGAGACTTTTAGAATGAAAGTGTAGGTCTTGTGTTAGAAGGCCTGAAATACTCATCAGAGTAATTGCCTTTGATAAAAGAGAGGGAATCCATGGGCATTTTAACCCTGAAAATGTCTAACCCAAAACCAGCTGGGTTTTTTTGCGATTTCATGCCCTCCCCTTACTCACTGTGTCTATATTGAGCCACAGCTTCAGCTGATGTGATTTCAGCTTCGCTTGTGTCCACTGCCATGGACTGGCTATGCTTTATTTTCCTTTGCTGTCTGAGTGATACTATGTTGTGATGTCCAGCTAAAATGTATTGCTTTATTTCTCTGTGTCAGCAAAATGAATCCTTTGCCCTTTCCATCCATCTCTGGGAGTGAATTGTTTCCGTTGCAACTGATGTGTGCTGAGAAAAGCATAAGAAAGTCCCCTGATGAACTGATAGTCTATTTAATTGTGAGCACAGCTTTAATTTGTGGTGGGACCTTTTCCCAGCTGTCACTGGCGCTCCTTAGTGACTGTGTGCCCTGGCAGCCAAAAGGTGTCCTGGGTTGCATCCAGCACAGCATCTCTGGCCAGCTGAGGGAGGTGGTTTTCCTCCTCTGCTCTGTGCTGGTGCAGCTTCACCTTGAGCACTTGTGTGCAGTTTTGGGTGACACAATGTAAGAAGGATGTAATGCTATTAGAAAGCGTCCAAAGCAGGGTCATGAAGATTGTGAAGGATCTGGAAGGGAAAACATACAAGGAGTGGCTGAGGTCACTTGCTCTGTTCAGCATGGAGAGGAGACTGAGGGGAGACCTCATTGCAGTCCAGAGCTTCCTCACCAGGGGAAGAGGAGGGGCAGGCACTGATCTCTCTGAGGTGATCAGTGACAAGATCCGAGGGAACGGCATGAAGCTGTATCAGGGGAGGTTTAGGTTGGATATTAGGAATAGGTTCTTTCCCCAGAGGGTTGTCAGACAGGGTTGGAACAGGCTCCCCAGGGAAGTGGTCACAACACAAGGCCTGACAGAGTTCAAAAAGCATTTGGACAACTCTCAGGCACGTGGTATGATTCTTGGGGCTGTCCTGCCAGGAGTTGGACTTTGGTGGCTTTGTGGGTCCCTTCCAGCTCAGGATGTTCTGTAGTTTTATGACTCCTGTACTCAGCCGTGCTCCTGAGGAGAGCAGGGATCAGGAAGAGCTCTGTGGTAAAAGGGTCTCTCGTCTTTGTGCCCGATATCCCCCAAAGCAACGCTAATGCTGCGTGGATGTCCTGCCACATAGCTATGGCCTCATTGCTGAGCCTTCGCCTTTCCCGCTGGCACCTTTATTACTGCTTCACCTCCCAAACTCCGTGCACAGCCTGTGGGAAGACGGGGCTGACCCCAGGCACCCCTCCGCCTGCCCTGGGGGCTGGTGGACGGCATAACCATCCTCCCGACCTCGCTGTGCCACGAGGGCAGCGCAGTCAGGAAACAGCTGGTCCTGGGGCCGCCCCGCTCACAGAGAAGGTACCGGGAGCCACCGGTGACTCAGCCGGCCCCTCAGCCCTTCCAGCCCCGTTCCCGGGACGAGGCGGGCGGGAGGCGCCCGCAGCCGCTGCCGCCGCCCCGCCCTTCGCGGCTCTCCCGGGGGCGCGCCCTCGGCCCCGCCCCTCCGCTC
>JAYRBT010000042.1:62504444-62590666 GCA_036023395.1 Myiotriccus ornatus | reverse complement strand
CGGACGCGGCCGGGAGCGCGCAGGTGGCGGGCGGGCGGCCCGGCTGTGCGCGCCTCCGCGGCCGGGCTCCGCCGGGGCACCGCGTCGCCGGCGGGCGGGGAGCGAGCGGGCGCCGGGCGGTGGGTCCGGGCTCCGGGCTGCTGCTGCTGCTGACAGCCGCCGTCTCCTCGCACGTGAAGGGCCGTAGCCGCCCGGGCGCGGAGCCCCCTGTCCCGCAGCGCGGGGGCTGCCCCTCCGCCTGCCGAGCCGCGCCGCTCGCCCCCGCCCGCCGCTCCTGGGAGGCGCCTCGGCGCTGCCCCCGTGAACACTCCCCACGGGGTGGGCGTGGGGAAGGGTGGGTGCTGCGGCGGCCTCCCGTCCCCGGGCGTCCCAGCCCCGCCGGCGGTGGATGCGCCCGGGAGGAGCCGCCGCGCCCGCCCAGCCCTTCCAGCCCCCCGCGGGGGGGACGCGGGGGCCGCCGCGATGACTTGACGCCGGGCCGGGCCGTGCCGTGCCATGGAGGGGATGACACGCTCCGTGGTGGCCGCGGCGCGGTGGCGGCCGGCGCTGCCCGCGCTGCTGCCGCTGCTGCTCGCCGTGCCGGCGCTGCGGGGCTCGCCCGCCGCAGGTAAGGGAACAAAGGGGGCCCGGGGGGCAGGTGTGCGGGGCCGGGGCCGTGCTGGGAGCGGGGCCGTGCGGGGGGCGGCAGCGCCGGTAACAATGCGGCGGTGCCGGCGGGCGGGGGCCGGCCGGGCTGGGCTCAGCGCGGGGGGCTCCGCCAGAAAAGGCGCGCATTGTTCGCAGCCAGGCGGCGAAGGCTCCGGCACGGGGCCGCGGGCAGCCCCCGGCTCGGGGGATGGGACCCGGCCCGCGGGAGCGAAGGGGAGAAGCGGCGTGGGGAGGGGGGACCCGGCGTTTCGGGCATGTGGGGTGTCCTGGGCTACAGGCGAGCGCCCCGAGTTGTGGCCGCAGCGCCCGGGGCGTTTGGGGTGACCCGTGTCAGGCGGTGGGAGCACCTGCGGGGCGCGGGGCAGCTTGGCTCTCCTTCGCCTTTCCAGTGAGGAAGCACCGGAGCACCTCGAGAGGGACAATGCGACTTTCCAAGCACCGCCGTGGCATGACTTGTGTGTGGAGAAAATGGTTTGGGCTCCAGGGGTGGTGTATTCAGTAGGTATTTCGAAAAAGCCATGAATCAGTGACCCCCTTTTTTTCTCTCTTCTTTTCTCTAGTGGCTCTAGATATCAAAATTAGTCTGTAGTTAAGCAGACAGTTTAATCACAAAAATGTCTCATTTGGTTCTGCTCCCATAGCACTTCTTGATTCATCTTTAATTCTTTTCTTTTTTTTTTTTTTTTCAAATTTGAAACTACTACCATTTCTTGGAAGGGTACAGTTTTGCTGTCAGTATAGGTTTTCTTTTTGTTAGATAGCATGTGTAAAGTAATACATTTTTATCAACATCAGTAAGTTGTTGATAAGTGGTAAGAAGTGATAAGAACCTGCATTAACCTGTTTCATGAAGTGGACCAACTAGTGTTGACTCTTACTTGAAGAGAATTGTGGTGATTATTGTTGGGTGCTTAAGAACCCTTGGTGTTACAAAACGTGCTTATCTCTTTAATAATCTTTCATTTCACTTCTGAAAGTAGTTCGGTTTTGGTGGTGATTAGCTGGGTTTTCAGAGAAGTTGCGCTCTCCTCCAGATCCCCTCTTAGCCAACAAGAGATGTTCCATTCCAGCCTACGTGAAAATTGATAATTTCTAGTAAACTTCAGCGATTCTTTTTCTTGAATAGAACAGGCTTTGCATACAAATGGGAGGCAAAGCAGTAGTTTCATAAGTTGGAGATTTGCTTGGGTTTTTTTCCCTCTTTAATAGAATGGCTGGGTTTCTTCTGTATTTTCATAGTAAGTCAGTGAAGGCTTTTGTTTAATTGTTTCTCTAATACATCATAGCTGTTAATTAAACATGGCTGTGAATTTCTGTAAACATTTCTGTGATTATTGTGCGTTCTTGTATAACTTAAAAACAGCAGTAGAAGTGTTATGTAACTCAGCCAGTGCTAGGGCTACTGGAAGAGAGCACTCAGAGACAACAGATCTTGCCCAAAGCGACGCTTTCCTGCTCGTTCTAGGGCAGGAGCCTTCAAGCTGTTTTGATTTGAGAGCCCTTTAAGTTTTCTCTTCCCACGGGGCATGTGAATCATGTACAATGAAGTTGAGGATACTAAGAGCAAACTTGCTCTTCCGGAGGATGCTTTTCGTAGGCATCTCAGAAATGGTCCACTGATTGCAGAGATTTAAAGTCTGCAGGTTACAGGGAACAAGGATGTCTTGTTCCTTTTGGTTAAGGTGAAATGCTATATTAAAAAGTGTGGCAGGAGCCTGATTTCGCTGTCAGGGGCCCCTTATGTTTAGAAAATTCAGACACAGTCTTTAATCTTTTCTTTAGCCTTGAAATGTTTTGATGGTGTAATGGGTGGTGTGAAACAGAAGACTTATATACTGACCATATGCAGTAGGCTTGGACAGCATTCACTTACATAAGGGTTGGAAATCTGTTGATCAGGTATCTCCCTAGGGTGCAGTTCATGTGCTTTTCAGTGCCATTTGGTCTTGACCAGTCTAGGAACAGCTCTCCTACAGCTCTGAGTTATGCAGAGGAGGCATACAGTAAGAGTGGAATGACCACTTGCTCACAGTTGAAATAGCAAAGTCAACGTCAGCACTTAAGAAAATCTAATAGTTAATCAACTCAGGTTTTGGAATGCTTGATCCAGCTCCCACTGAAGTCACATGTCACTGAATCAGGGTTTCAGCTTCCACAGCTAAGCAGATGCTGAACTCTTAATATGTGGTTGTACTGCCAGAGTGCTAAAGGTAGGTCTGCATTTGAGCACCTCTGTGAATCAGGGATTTTGTCCAGGCTCTGTGCATGTCTTGCTGCTCAGCCCAGGCTGTGTTTTTGCTTTTGTTCCATTGCACAATCTGTGCAACTCCCGCACTGACAATCAAGAGGGTTTATCTTGTCTCACTGCACTGCACTTTTTTCGTGAGAGGGAGGAGAGCTGTATGTTGGACTCTGAAAAGACTGCAGTGAGTCTCTCCTCAGAGACTCAAGGACCAAAGACAAGTTGTGGAGGTCAGGCAAAGAACCAGATGTAGCTGCCTTATGGGACAGTTGCAGGATATTGTTTATTCAAGTTAATTGCATGAGTCTGCTGCAGACACTTGAGTTGGCATCACGTCTCTTGTGGCCTGTTCATCTTGTCAAGCCTGCTTCCAGTTCATTTTCACAGAAGACCCATATGGTTGGAGGATTCTCTTTAAGACTGCTTTCTATGCTGTTCTTGCTTTATTTATGTCAGCCTCGTGTCTACAAGCTACACTTGTAGTCTTGCCAGAGGAAATGTGTTTTTTGTTTGCATGTTCTTTCAAGAAGTTAGAATGCTAAACAAGCTAGTGGACAGTGCAGCTTTTTGTTCAGTTCTCTCTGTTTTGTGAGTGACATTTGTTTTCTGTGAAGCAAGGTCTTAGCCTTCTCAGGCAGGGCTGGGACATGAAATACAGCGTGCCTTTAGCAAAGTAGGCTTTAACAGCTTTGACCTACCTTGGGTAATAGATTTCAGGAACTGGGCACATTAAAGAGCAGTGATTCGTGCTGCAGCACAAATTTTTCCAAGAAATCTTGGGAAGCTGATGATTGTGGTAAATGGCAGGTTCTGACATCCCAGTTCTTACTTGTCAGTTCAGAATGTGTGTGTGTGTGTGTGGGAGTCGCTTGGGAGAGAAATGAAGCAGAATAGACTTCTTAATAATACAGTTTCACTTCAGCTGTGGGAGACATGGCTTTCCTTCATTTGAAAGTAAATCTGTTTGTGGCTGATGTCCTAAACTACCAGCGAGTCTCCAGCCTTGCTCATTGTGGCACAGAGTATGAATAACACCAGTTGCGTAAGTTACTATGGATGATGCCCTTAACTACCAGTGTGTCTCCAGCCTAGCCCGTTGTGGCATACAGAACCATTAGCACTAATTGCATAAGAGTTATTAAATACACTGTGTCCTGGGAACCTATGTATAAGTAAAAAGCTGAAGGGAAATGGTTGTCCTTAACTGTGGGATTACAAGACAAAATTTAAGTCGAATGGTAGCATTAAATAAACAATGCAGACTAAATTTATATTTTGGCTCATGTGTAAGAATCATGTTTTGATGGAGTCCTTTTCAGTATGGTATGGACAGTTTTTTTCACTCTGGAGTTACATGATATGATGCCTTTTTTAGTCCCTTGAAAATTCATAATTTTTGTGCTTTTTTTAGTGATTGCTGAACACACATGAGCTCAATAACAAATTTGATTGACACTCCCTATATGTACTGTATTTTCAGCTGTTGATGTTACTGGAGACAGCTGTTTTGGAAGACTAAGGGAAAACTTTTCATGAGAGCAATGCATTAGTGATTAGAGATGGGGGGGAAGATAAAACTGACTATCAGTACTCTTATTCCTGTGTAATTAATTGTATATAAAATGCTCAGAAAAAACACTGAAAAATGGTAAACTGGCATAATTGTGCTAGCTCTTACTAAAGTTTTAAGATATTATGTGTCTAAGAAGTATTTCTGCTTTGCAGTGGCATTGAGAAGCAACTTAAATATTTCAATTGAAATTTTATAAAGTGTGCATTTTGCTATGGGCTGAAGCTTTTTTTCTTTGCAAAATGTCAGTTGAAAGAGTTCAGTTACTTTTGATGTTGAGGCAAGAGGAAAACAATTGTTTCTGCTTTGAGTTCTGCCAGCTTCTTTTCTGAAAAAGAACCCTTATGCTTTGGAGCATACAGTTAAACTTTGGCTGATTGTGTCTGCTCTGAAGGGAATGTTTTATTCACTGCTGCTTTGAAAGTGATTTTTTTTCAAAACCTTGTAACAGCTGAATTTAGGCAGACATGGCTGTGGTAGAGATGATACCTTTTTTTGTCTGCTAAAACTTGAATATAGCCTATTCTCATGGGACCTCACCTACTTATTAGTACTGACCAGGGAGTGCTACCTGGGCAGATGTACTCAGCAGGCTTCCCATAGCCTAAAATGTTATGTAAAAGATTGGACTTGGCTGTGAAAGTCTATCCAAACTGCTCCGGAAGTGGGATTGGACTGAGCTTTAGGACTGAGAACTGGCACCTGCCTGCCTGTGTTTAAGGACATGTCTCTGCTGTGTACTGGAGTGCTTTACTTTCTTTAGGGGAACTTGGGCATCTGCCTTCTGGTGTGATGGTGTGTGGTGGTATTTGATTACATTAGGCCTAAGGGGAAAAACAGAAAGAGGGCTTTAGGAGGAGCCAGCAGGGGACTCGGGTTTAGTTTGGGGTGAAGGTCTAAGGTAAGAGAAGGGCCTGTGGATCTTTCCAGTCAGTGTTCTGCTCACTGATGTGTTCAGAAACCTGGAAGTTGTAGGAGTAGAGACACAAATTGCAAGAGGGTTTATGAGATAAAAGAAACTGGAACTGGCAGGGCACGAAGACTAGGAGGCAAGACATTAGGTCAGGAGTGGAAAATAGGTCTGTGGATAAGGGAAACTGTAATGCAGGAATTAATCCTAGATGAAGTAAGCAGTGCAGTCTGGTAGTAGGATAAGCATGCTGGGAAACACAGATGGACTCACTTTAAAAAAGGAAAATAGGCCTCAAAAAATAGTGTTGAAAGGATGAATCAGAAGTGGGGAAGATAAGGGACTGGGACAAGATTGGTGGAGATATGCCAGAAGCATCAAGCTTGGAATTTAGGAATGGGAAAGTGTGTTGTACCCACTGCTCTGGGACACTTTCTCCAGCATCTGGCACAGAACCCAGGGCTTCGGAGTGTTGGCCCTTTTCTCCTCTCAGCCAGGAGCATGATAATCTGCTGCTAGTCCTTGAACATGTCATGAATGTGTATGCTTCATCTTTGTGACAGAAGGGTTTTTCCAAGTTTGTTTTAAAAACTGGTAAAATTCCTCCACAGAAATTGTGGTGGCGTATGAAGACTGCAAGGGCAAAAATCAGCAAGTTGGAAATACTGATGTTAAAATAACCTGTTAACTTGTACAATTTGAACTTCTGTGCCAGTAAGTTACAGTAGAGCATGCTCACATGGTCACAAAGCCTATATCCATATAGATAATATTTATAGCTACACAGGCACCTGCACATAACTGTCTGCACATACAAGTACCTGCATGCAGACTAGATCAGCATTACATTCAGTGTACAAAACTGATCCTGCTCTGGGGAGAAAGGGGTGTTGGATAGCAAATGAAGAAGTTATCCATGAGACTCTTGCTCCTTTTTTTGTAGCAGATGTTTGAAGGTGTGATGTGAATGAAGCGAGGGACAGGAAAGTTTGAATAAGGGTTTCACTGTTAATGTAATTAAATGTTGTCCTAGATGATTGAATTGTGTTGCTGTTGCACTTTTTCAGGGATGCTCAAGTTGCTTAAACCAAGCTTCCCACAGGTGGTCACTAGCTGTGTGTGTTCCTCATTTACTGGATGTGAGACCTCTGGGATCTGTGTTGCAGAAATGCTGAGTGCTTGCAGCTGCCAAAGAAGTCAAGAGGAGCAGTTCTTGAATAGATGTTGTGTCTAATTCTAAATACTAATTAATGTTTCAGACTAGGCTCTTGGCATTAGACATTTCTTCTTTTCACCATTTGTAAAATGTGATTTTTTCTGCTGCAGTTCCTTGTTTGGTTTTCAAAATACTATGAAATACATGCAGATGCAGTAACAGAGCAAATGAAAGTTCATCAGAAAGCCCAACTTTTGTCTTTAGAACAGTAAAGATCCAGCGGGTGATAAATCAGTCTGCAGAACTTGAATCCACAGAAAATAAGTGTAAAAAATAACCTATTTGTAAGCAAATAGAAAGTAACAGGTAGTAGTGTAATAGTATGCATTTTATCATATTAAGACTTTTTTAGTGAGCTAATTAGATTTGTAGATGGGAAGATGTACTGTGCTGTATCAAAGTGTACTAGGATTTTTAGGATTTTATTGGTTTTTTTTATAAAATAGTCTTAAAAAGAGCTCATGATTATTGATGTTTGCTCACTTTCAGTTTTAGCAGATTCAGCCTACATCCCCTGCCTGTCTGTTCTTCATGCATAAACTGCTTTCTAATCCTTTTAGTCCTCTTCCATTCTCACCTCTGATTTAGAGAGGTTTCTCTTCTATGAATTAATATCCTGTGTAGAATTTTGAATTGGCTTCAGCCATCTGGTCAAGACAGCACATCAGGTCTTGTGGTGTGAGATACATAAGAGGCTAAAATTCACCAGCAAGTAAGGGGAAGAGGAGGGAGGAATAGTGGAAACAGTAAATTAAGGGTCTGAAATCCATGCTTTTCGGTAAGGAACATGCATAATAGTATCATACTGAAGGGATTGAAAGCCTGCATGGCTGTAGGATGGGGACTAGGCAATGCAACGGTGTTGTATTAAGGGACCTGGTGTTTATCACGGGTCACAGACAGAACGTGATTCAACAGGATCACAGTGGTGCTGGCTCTTGTGAACGCATGAGTTTTAATCTGAGACATATCCTGTGTGATAACTTGTTAGTTCTCTTTTGTGGCAGAAGAGCTCCAGCTGGAATGCTCTGTCTAGATGGGTCCTTGTCCTTCAAGGAAGAGACAGGCTGCTAGAGACTGTTCAGATCACAGAATCATTGGAACTAGAAAAAAATCCAGTGGACAGGACTTCATTCAAACATATAAAAGATAAATATAAAGAGAAGTGTAACGAACAGTTGTTTGTGTTGAGGAAAGAAAGAAAACTTGAATTGCAGTGAACAAGACAGGTTTTCTAACTGCTGGTCTTTTTAACAGTGGGATAATGAAACCCAGAAATGCATGGATTGGGGCAATAAGGTAATGTGTCACTGGAATTGGAAAATGAGCTTATAGAATGATCTAACAGAAGTGGATTGCAACAGTGATTTGTGAAAGGATGAAGTAGAGGACCTCCTGAAATATTTTGCAATTCTGTTTTTGTGAGATACTACAAATAACATGTAAATAATAAATAATGTAGTTTTATGTGCAGACTGCAGCATTGGGATTTTTTGTTTTTGAGAACTTTGGTATGCTGATCAAGTGAAGAAACAATCTGTGGTTTATGTTGATTTTTAGGCTTAACAGTTTTGTAAGGTTTCAAAGAACATTTTGTAATCCTTGCTGTATGACTTTATCTGTGGTAATTAACAGGTGGGAGGAACACACTAATTTTATAAGTTATTTTTCCATGCAAGTTCAGGTTGTGAAGCATTTCATAATACTCCATAGGTTATCACTGAGAGGACAGGTACAACTAAGTGGTGTGGATGTGAGTCTGCACGTCTTTATTCATCGACTGAATTATTACTGGCATTTGTATATCTCACAGGTGGGATGGAAAGAGAGGCAGTATTATGCTCAAAACACTTCATTGCTATTTCTGTGAAAAGTGTAGTTGAGCAAGCTGGGAACTTCACCATGGCACAGAACGTAGGGTTTGCCCTGGTCCTTAGTGAAGGGAGCAATGGTGGAAGCAAGAGGTCCTAAGTGATGCAAGATAATTGGGAGACTGAGCAAATAAGCAGCACTAGATGAAATCTTGGCTGCCTGTGTTGTGTGTGCTGCCGGCCCGGCCCGAGGGTCTGTGTCAAAGGAAGAATGCAAAGCTTTGGTTCTTAGGTAGCTGAGAGACAATGGGTGTTTCAGCTGGTTGATTGGGAAGTGGCAGAGCTTCCTGACTGGAGCAGCTCGGGTGTCCTGGACAGAGCTGTGTGCTGGCTGGCCTCAGCTCAGGTGTGTGCACTTCTCAGCTCTGCAGTGACTGTGCCCTGACAAAGGTTTTCTGGACAGTTAAGGCAGTGTGGAGCTGTCTTTGTGCCCTTTTTCTGAAATTGGTTGGCATGGCAGAGTGAGAGAGAGGGAGAGGATAGGAGTTGTGATCAGGAGGATGCTGAAATAAGGAAAGGCAAAGATAACTGTAGGGGCTGGGCTGCTAGAGGAGTGGTTGAAATTGAGAATATGGATTAGGGTACTGATAGTGGAAGGCTGAGATGGGAAGTGTTGTGGTAAGAGGAGGGCTGCTTGATACTGCTAAGTTGGAGGGTTTTTGTGGCTTCTCTGAATATTTGACTTGAGCATCTTCACTTTAGAGCTTGACTTAGAACTATGCAGAAGGGCATTTTCTAAATGAGTAGCTGGTCTCAGTTTCAGTAAAATACTCACAGGTGCCTGGTAAGATGTATTTAAGAACCTGAATATAAATGATAAATGCACCTGAATATAAATGGTCACCTAGGACTGGGATACAATACGGGTAAAGTTGTTTTTTCTTATGTAGTATTGATACAATTTACACATTTTGTTTCCAGCCTATTTTTTTCTTAATTCACACTCTGTTGGTCTGAATTACTTAGTGTTTTTATACTGAGTAAGAAAATTAAGCTGATATGATGTCTTAAAAAAGGATTTCCTTTTGTTTGCATCGCAGCCAACAATGTATTAAACTAGTTTGTGGACAGTCTCTAAGTAAAGATGCTGCAGGGTGGTGCAGGGAAGTTTATTCTCCTTCTAGTTGGGTGCGAACTTGATTAGATGTTGAGCCTGTCTCACCTTCTCCCGTGGCCTGCAATTCTATTGCAAATAAATTCCACTACATGTATGCAGACTGCAGTGAGCAATGCTTAACCACAAAGCCACAGTGATTTAGTTCTGCATTATTTGGAGACAAAGCTCCGAGCATTTATGTAGCAGACTTCTCTGGGCTAGTATCAGGTTACTTTTTGAATGGGAGACAGACGGTTGTTTATCAGCTACACTGGATTCTGGTTAGGTAACTTCTCCACTGGATGTCTGTATTTAAAACTGAAGCTGCTGCTGAATTGGGAATAACTTGGGTGATGTGTTGGGATAGAAATTGCATGTCACAGAACAAAATCCTGATCAAGGACAGAAGTTTGGTTTGAAGATGTTTTCCATTAGAATCTGTCAGTGACCTTACTTCCTGTCCTTATGCAGAAAGATGAAACAGATTTGGGCTTCCAGCCATTGACATTCAATTTTTAGAAGATGTAATTTGTTCCACTCTGAAGGAACAAAACAAAAAAAAAAAAAGAAAAAAAAAAAGAAAAAAAAAAATATTTTCCTTTGTCTTTCCAGAGTGCATGTGCTTTTTATAGTAATTTGGTTTAAAAAATTACATAACTGCTTATCAGGATGGTAATCAAGTTTTTTCAAATATTTTATGCAGTGTTAGTACAAGCAAGGAAGTTTCAAGAAAATAAATTGTATTAGTCTGTTTACTTTGTTTGCTTTTGTGAGTAGTTGCTTTGCTGCTTCTACTGCAGCCATGTTCTTAAAACTAAAATTTGTCAGCAGGATTAGAAAAGCTGAGGAATGTGAAATGAATGTAAATCCATTTTCTTTCTTTTCAAATTGACTGGATTCCAAGCAGACGGTGTCACTTGAAAGTATAATCTCCTTAAAATCCTGGGAGTATTAGAAACAAAACTGAATATAGTCTCTGTACTGACGTATTCTTACAATGATTTGGTATTTACTGGTGCTGTTTATCATGTGTAATCACAGAAGTCAGGTGAAGGTGGTTCTAGAAACCTTAAAGAGGTTCTTTCAGATTTTTTCTAAAATAACACTCCAATTAGGGTGTTTTTTTGTATTTTTGAATGAGCCAAAACCATCACTGAAACATGCTATTGAAGCGTGAAGTTGCACTGACAGTTTATAATGGTTGTATTTTATATTTTAAAATAAAACACAAGCCCTGAAGAATAGAGTGCCTTGTGTTGTGTCATATATTCAGTATGAATAGCTGTCATTTAGGTAAGATAATTCAGAAATATTCTGCAGTAATTTCCTTCACTCCTAAACAGTGTCAACTTTGGAGGTCACATCTAAAACTTGTTCTTGTAAATATGAAGTTAAATAGCTTTCTAGATATTTTCAAAAGCAGAAATGTGTGTTTTACGTCTTCCAAATGGAGGTGTGAGAGTTAATATGCTTTATGAAGACAAGCATTGTCAGCTGAGTGAATCCTTCTAGCTCCTGCTTCCATTTCTCTTAATCAGAAATTACATTTCTAATGAATTAATGGATTTGGGCTTTATGAAAATGTATTTTGAGATTTCATGCTTTCAGTTTTGAGAGAGTTTGGAAAAAAAAAAAAGATATTACCAGAATGAAAGTAATGAATTAAAGTAACAGCTATTTGGTTTCCTCTGTGTGTTTAAGATCAGTTTTGGTGGATGGAGATTTTTGGAGGAGGACAGGTGAAAAGCACAGGTGCATGTTAAATATAGTTTGTCATAGACAGTGAAAACAACAACCCAAAACAGCAGGTGTTTGTGGAACACTCATATATATATACACTTAGGCATGTAGTACTGGTTTGTCCTCATAACGCAGCAACATGTGTGTGTTTTGGTTTGTTGTTTGTTTTGGGTTCCCCCCCCCCACACACACACTTGGGAGATAAGGGAAAATATTAAATTAGATGGTTTATTTTCGTGATTGAACAGTGCATAAAGGTTGGAGGCTATCTGTGCTAGTATGCCTGTATAAACTCTGCCCAAGTTTAATTGGGACTGCTGCCTCAAGTTTCTGTTGTGCCCACCTGAGGAGCTACATCATCCATTAATCTGATTCCAGTTTACTCTGGTAATTCTACAGTACCTTCCTTAAATGTTTCTTTTATTGCAGTGTGAAGGAGAGTGAACGTAGTCTGTCAGCAGGAAAGAATAGGAAGCAATTTGAAGTTTCTGAGGTGGGGAATCCCAATGACTAAAGCTCTCACGGGACTGGTTATCTCTCAAACCTGCAGTGATTTTATTGTGCTAACTTCTGTATGGTTCATCTTGCCTGGAAACTTCGTCAGGTCATAAACTTCAGGATGCTTTCTGAATTGTTGCTACAGTGTAAGAAAAATAACATTATTGCATCCTTTGTAATTTTTTGGGACTGAATTCCTTGATAACTCAAATGTGGTGAAGGTAAAACTGTTAAGTCGAAGCAGGAATTTCATCCTGTCTCTTCAAGTCTAAAGAATGTAGACCCTTTAAGTTGGACTTATGTTATTTCAAGATAGGTGGAAAATATTGAAGTAGAGGTTTTGTTTGAAATCTCAGTGTTTTAAAAGAACATTTGTTTTTGTTTTTTTTTTGTTTGTTTGTTTTTGGTTTTGTTTTTGTTTGTTTGTTTTTTGTGTCTTTTTTCTGATTTGCTTTCATGAAAGGATATCAAAGCCAGTGTGGTATGTTATTAACAACAAACGTTGTGCATGTCTCAAATTCCTGTTCATAGTCTTTAGGGGGAACAGGTATGGTTTTTTCTCAATGTGTGGGATAGTTTTCGTATTGAGCAGTTGGAAAAGACATGGTAAGTGTAATTTTGTTTTTAATTAAACGCTTGTGTTGATGCAGAAATTGTTCAGTGGCTGTGTAATTGAATTAGAGTAGCATGACTTGGGATGATGTAGTCTCTGATAGTCATATCAATAGTCTGTTTGCCATCCAAAAAGTCTTGCAGGCTTCCTCATAGTGTTCTCTGTTGGTGTTTTTGGAAAGAAAATCGCACATTACTAAATAAAAATCATGCTTTGATAAGTGGGCTGTTCATGAGGCAATCAATTTCTATTTTAAACAAGTAAACCCTCCAGATTTCCCGTTTTTACACATTGCAGCAGGTGTTATGTATATTTAATCAGAAGACACAACAATAATAGAGTCAAAGCTAGTCTTTTGAGCTCAGCCTTGTTTCATATCAATGTTTTATGTTGTTTGTCTGGAATGTTGAATTGTCATAATATGTACCTATTCAAGCAGAAACACAGGACCAAGAGATTTTGCTTCACGAATGTGGTAACATGATTTCTTTTAACCAATGTAGTAAACTTCAATTCCTTTTCTTCTTTTTTTTTCCCCCCGCTTTTTGGAAGAAAATCCTCTTATGGGAATTTATTTTTTTTGGAGCAAATGTGTCGACATTACCTTCTGTACTGTCCTCAGTGCTTCTCTTATTTTTCCACATACATTCTACCCTATTTGCTATGTCTCTGTCTTGGAATGAGAGTTGCAATGAGTTCCATCTTACCTCTTGCTGAAAACCAGAAAATAAATTACCTGATTCCAGCTTGTGTTGGTTTTGCACTCAGTACTTCTTCCAAGCTCTTAAAGAGGATAGTAGAACTTGTTAGGCATGGGTGGGTTTTTTTTCTTGTTGGGGAAGGGAAGACTTGGAAAAAAGGGGAGGAGAAAGAAAGCAGGAGTGCAGTCTCTTGCCAGACATGAGTGATTTTTCCCTCTTATGAAGCTGTGACTATATTATTCCATGGAGGCAAAAATTCAATTTAAGATGTTTCTGTTAGTTCTGTCGTAACTTGTCACATCAATTTTTTGGATGGTTGTTGTATAGGCTGTATTATTTTAAAAAGTACTTTATTGGGATATTTTTACTGTTTTGGTATTGTTTTCCCCTTTAAAGGGGATAATTCTTGAAACCCTGACATAGAGCAGAGTCATGCAGACAATTGTATTGGCACCTCTGGAGCGCAGCAATGAGTATCAGGGGACATAAGGGAGCTACAAGAACCTTTCAGAACACAACTGCCACTGACAGAATGGCACCACAGCTCTGTTTTACTCTGAAATTAATTTGTTAAGGAACAACTGGATTAGAACTTGCTTGATCTTAAATAGCCTCTGCTATTGAGAGACGTTCATTTTAACAGCAACTCTTTTCTCATTTGAACTCCATTTCTTACTAGTATTTTTCATGATTTTTTTGCTCTTTCTGGAAGTTTTATCCACTGAAAGAAAAGTGGAGCTTTGTATTTTTAAGTACTTCAACTAGGAGTACACAGTAAAATATTTTTCTTTAAGGAAACATTTATATGAATGACTGGATTAAAATGTCTCCTTGGTCCTCAGTCATACTGTACTTTGTATAAAAAGTTTAAGCTCCATAATTTGTCTAGATAAAGAATTTTCACATTTCTAACTGTCAGGTCTAGAGAAACAGAGTTCTTGCTAATGCATTTTAGTAGATCCTTTT
The DNA here is from genome assembly GCA_036023395.1 of Myiotriccus ornatus. Taxonomy (NCBI): domain Eukaryota; kingdom Metazoa; phylum Chordata; class Aves; order Passeriformes; family Tyrannidae; genus Myiotriccus; species Myiotriccus ornatus. Next base: position 62,576,595 of record JAYRBT010000042.1, on the reverse strand, counting down.
TTACAGTTGATGCCTTCTGTTTCAGGACTGGCTTCAACACTTGCTCTAGCATCAGAATTATTTACTGTTCAGTCCCCATGTGAACAGTTCCTCTCTTCACACTGTTTCTGCATACGCTCTCCCTGTGCTGCCTCATGGGCCCAGAGCTTTGCCAACATGCTCGGCTCTCCTCCATCTGCTTCCCTGAGTAGCAGCTCCTGCTCTGTGGTCCTGAAGGACTGGCTGAGGTACTGGCTAAACCAGCATCTCTGATGCATTTTTGGCTCTCTTCTATTTCTGTGCACTCATTTATCAAATGGAAAACCACCTCGTAGTTACACCTGTATTCCTGTGTGTGCAAATCAGGCCCGGACTATAAATTTGTTCTGGTCTGACGAGCCACGCTTGTCTGCAGGGCAGCAGACGCATGCCTGGGTGTTCTGAGGTGAATGCCCAAATGCATCTGTAGAGGTTTGATTCAGCAAGCTAGGCTGTCCAGGACCATGTGAAAAGCAAGAAGGTGTTGGGAGTGCACATTTGGGTAACCCCAGGTGTAAATGTCTAGCTCCTGACTGAAGTCAGGTTATAGAGTACCTATGGTATATCACGCTGTCTACCTACTGCTGCTTTAGATGTTTTCTGCATCATCCAAGAGAGAGCAAGATTCCAATTAGTGAGCTTCAGCATTAAGTAGGTAGTGGAAATGTTTATTTTCTTGTCTGATTCAATATTAGCATGTGAGAGACAGGATTTGAAAACACTGTCAGTACTGGAGACAAAATATTTTGTAGTGAACACACTCATCAATTCCGGCAGACTTCTGCAGAGTTTTATGAGCACTAACTTGCTGGCGGCTGCTGCTGATGGCAGCTTTCATGGGAGCAGAAGAGTTGGATTAATGGTATGGGGCCTGTGGTGCTGCCTTCCAGAGCAGGAGGGGCAGCAGGAGTGTTTGCATGGTGGCAAATCAGTTCTCAGCCCATTCTGAGGGAAACTAATGCATTTTACAGTAGAAAATGCAGGAGTCTTCCTGAAGGTTGTGATGTTGTGGAGGGCTGGAAGCAGAAAAGAGTACTGAAATACTGTGGAGAAACGGATAAGCCAGCATGTTGGTTATTGCAATGTAAATGACTTTTTTTTTTTTGTCTTTGTGGTCTTTTTAAAGCCAAATGATACTGAACTCAGTATTTTGTTTAATTTGTGTGTTGGCTTAATGATGGAACAGTGTCTTGGGGAGAGGAAGCCTCATCAGAGAGAAACTAACAAAAGTGAGTTATGGAGACAGTGCATATTGTAGGCCACTTTAGACAGACTGTTGTATTGAACTGCAAGTGTCACCTTTGTGGTTTCTTTAATTATGATTTAAGTATCACATGCATGTAAAGCATTAAAAATTGTAAAGCATCTCTGGGAGTGAATTTCAAAAAATCATTGGTGCAGTTCCAAGTGGTACTTAAAATGGAGGAGAACTTTTTTGCCAGAATAAGCTCTTACTGAAAAGCAGACCTCCTGATATGTCCCTCCATAATGGTGTAAAAGCTTTAGACCTTTTGTTGTTTTGCACGGTTAGCTTTGATAATAAAATTTTGCACTGCCACTAAGAAAATTGTCCAGAGGTGTGTATTTCAACATAGAATCGTAGTCATATTTCACTTCATTCACACTCGTAATTTTCATGGGTTCTTTTCAGTAACTGTTTGAAGATAAGTAATAGGTGTTTTTCTGTCCATCCTGTCTGGGAGTATAGTGGCCTTTGAGATACTCAGGGAAATGTGGAGATCTCTCATGATGCTGACTGTAGCAGACTTAGGGTCTAATTAGAGCTGGTTTATGTAAACCAGTTTGGGAACTGACAGGTTCTCAGTTTCTTAATCCCTTGCAGAGAAAGAAAGAAAAAAAAAACAACCCGGGAGGCTCAGGAGCACCATAGAAATCTGAATGTGCTGACATTTTAAAGAAAACTGCAAGGGCTGGAAATGCCAGTTTTCATTAGATTTTTTGGGTTTTAGATGGATGTTTGAGGTGCACTTTACTTGAACCTTTTCTACAGTAAAGGAAACACCAAAATGAGTCTTTGCTGTAAAGTGATACTGTATTGAGTATTTTTTTTAATGCCCTGCATGTTCCCATTTCTGTGTTACAGGAATAGTGGTATATGACATGCATCTGAGGAAGGTGTGAGGACTTGAATGCAGGTTTACTAGTCTTCTGTAAGGAAACTGTGGTGCAGGCTTCATGTGGTGAGGAGCTTTTCATTGGTCACTGAGTTCTGTGGAGCTGGCATGAAAGTAAGGGTGCTCTGAGATGTCCCAGGTGTTTGGTAGAAAAACGGTATCAACAGCTTGTTTTTTAATATATAGGTTTTTCTTCTTCCTAGACCAAGCCTGAGTCAAATATACAAGTGCTGGTTTTTCAGATAAGGAAAATTCATTATGTCAACACCATCACCTTATGGTACCCACAATATAGATGTTGGCATACTACTGGCATTTGATAATCGGGCTAATTTTTAGTGGGTTAATGTTTTGAGGGTATGGTTTCAGCTTGGTTAAGTGCAAAAGTTTATTTCACTTTATGTATGCATCAGTTTATGACAAGATTAACACTCCAAACAATGTAATTTACCTGAGAAATGCTTAGAATTAAATAATCTTCACTATTTTATCCAACTTAGAGCCTTTGGAAACTGCCTTCTGTGCAAAGGTCTAGTGTCTTCTAGGGAATTCGATCTTACTCTTCATGATTATATCTGTTGTATGTTGATTCTTAGAAATGAAATGCTTCTTGATGAAAGGGAGAAGGGAGCATTGCTGAAATACTCTGGTTTTAAGGGGGAGGAAGGGCAGAGGAAATTAAACACCTTGCTGATTGGCGTAACATACTTGAAAGTAAGTGGACCATGCTTGAATCTTAGCATTACAGTAGGATAAAAAATGGTAAGTATATTTAGTCATGATTTGGGCTCATTTAGATCCCTAATAACAAAGGAAGGAAGGCTTTTCTTTTTTTATTTTTTTTTTTTTTAATTCCCCTGGTTTAAATCCCTATTTAAGTGATTTTGTTCCCCAGTAACCCAAGTTGATAGAACAAAACAGTGATGAGGAGGAAGAAGGAATCCTGTGCAGGTGTCTGTTAGCATGCTGGCATTACCCAATTTCATATTTGCTGTGAGGAACAAGTGTTATTGTGCTTAATGAAAGATACTGCAAACACTTTTAATTTACTATAGCTATTGATAGTGAAAAACATTGAGTACTTTTTCCCATTCTTTCTTCAGCTGTGGGGAGGGGAGCATTCAGATTTTAGGTTATAACAGCTTCTACACTTCTATTAAAGTGGTTTTAGACCAGCTTTATGAATGAACAGTTTAATATTCAGAGTATAACCTCTTCTTTTATGACTATGGAAAGACCTACTATTGCAGCTCCAGTGGTTTCTGTTAGATTAATCCCTGGATAGCATTTTATGGGCAATGTTCTGTGCAGTCATTTGTCATTTATTCAGCATTACTGCAGTTCTGTCATGAACTATTATAAAGTATCACACACTATATCAGACCAGTGCATGGTAAATGTAGGACACTGCTTGGCAAACGTGGGAGTGATATTGCCTGTTTCGGGTGTATTAAGTGTGTCAGAGATGTTGCTTTGTCTGCTAGTGTGAAAAGGACATGAAGTGACTTGCTGGATTGCAGGGATGTTGCTGGATATTGGGAGTAATGTGTCCACTGGGAGCTGAGTCCTTGAAAGTGTACTCCACAAAGGCACCTGTTGTGATTAGGTATTAGCTTTAGATTAAAAAGCTAATTAAACCCATTTATTTAAAGATGCCATAGAGCAGATACTAACACAATGTACCGGGTTTTATTCACTAATATTTTGAATAAATATTTGTATGAAGTTTCATTTTGGTGGCTTTTTTTTTTTTTCTTTTTTGTACCAATAGCAGAGGAAGGCTAAGCTGATTTGTCTAGGGATAAACAGTGATGATCTCTGAAAAAAAACCAAAACAAACTTCTGAAAAACAGTGATTTGGGGCTGGAGGGGATTGTATATTGAGGAGGAAGAGTTTGGTAGGCTGTTGAAGAGGAGCTCACTGTACAGTGATGTGGTTGGAAATAACTTTCCAGCTCCCATTCACATATTTAATGTTTTTCTCACCTGTCTGGGTGGTCAGCTGTTCAGGTAGGATATTGATTGACTTACTGGGAACAGCTCAGAGAATATCCCTCTGAGGAAAGGATGTTTCCAGGTGAAAATGTCAAAAAGAAAATGTCAGCCCAGTTAACTTGCTGTAGATGAGCAGGAGGGATGACTAGATTTCTGTGTTGTGGACAACATTAATTCTGTAGTGGAAGGGCCCTTGAACCATGAGAGGTTTTCAGTGAGGGGAAATTGAAGCTTAAGAACATTAGGAGTTATGTGCAGTATTTGTAACAATGAGCAAAAATTAATTGCAGAGCAACTTGGAACCTTTAAAAAGCAGGAGTTAATTTGGGCAAGATTTATGAACAAAATTAGGCCAGAGAAGGGGCTGAGAGACCACATTGTCACTTTCTGTCCTTATAAACCTTTGGCTATGTGGTGTGGAAGAATGACATTACGTAGTCTAATCATGTAGCATGCAATCTAATTCTCCTTTCCTTTGCCTTCAGTCAACTTCTGTTAGAATAAATGAGAAAAACCTGCTCTGAGCATGTTGGTTGTGCTTGCCTGCCTTGCCTGAGATTTAGAGGAGACTGATACACAATTATTAGTGGTTTAAAAACACCCACTTCTGTACCAAAAAATGTCAAGATGGTAAGGGGTTGCAGTAAACTTATAGAATATGATGTTGAAAGCATAATGTGCAATTTGGTAAATAGAACTTTGGCTTTTATATCAGTGTTACAGTGTCATTGTGGAACATGAAATGTTCTGGAGAGTGACAAGGTACAACACGTGATGCTGGTGGTGCTGTGGCGATCTCAGCAGTGGGGAGCTGGAGATGAGCTGAGCTCAGTCACTACCACCCAGACTGACACTGCTCCTCCCTTTTTTCTAGCAAGTGCCAGAGAGGAGTGGAGGTGTTACACAGCCTGCTGTATACCCGTACTAGGAAGGGTTCTGTGGGCGTAGAAGCAGATGGTTGTGTTTGGATGATACTCTGAATTTCCATGGAGAGGCAAGAAGAAGGAAGGAAAGGAAAAGAAGTCTTGGAGTCAACTTTTCCAGCAAACAAGAAGTTCCCCAGAGATGTGTGCTACCACAAGTGAGAGGCAGCTCTAGAAATAAAACTGGAAAGGGTCCAGATTACACCACCTTCTTCCCTTCCCTATTGACTCCATTATAGCAAAGGTTTAATTTCCTTGCAATATTTGGTACTACTTAAAAAAAATAAAAAATAAAAAAAAAATTTAAAAAAAATATTTTTTTGGCATGAGCATCATACCAAGGTTTAAATATTACTGGCCAGTATTACTTGTAGTAGACCTCTCCTCAAACATATTTTGCAGGCTAGAAACTGTTGGTGTGCACAGAGGGGCGAAGCTGCAGTGAGTTCAGCTGACCCTTCTGTAGCAATGGAAACTTTTGAATAAATAATTCAGCACAGCACTATGGAAGCTGATATCTGTGGTGACCAATATCATTCGTTTTAACGGTTCTCTCTCGCTTCATTGCTATGTTAGCCATTTAACCTGGAGTACTTGTCATTTTAAACTGTGATGGGAAAGGGGAACAAAGGGGCACAGCAACATCTCAGTAGTTTTGTTTGTGGTTTTCAGCTGTGACCTTTAAGATCTCTGCTAGCAGAGGGGATTGTCTGTTGTCCTATTGATCTTGTCCTTGGTCTGGTGAAGATCGCATCATCTGATCTGGTCCCCGGGGGCCAAGCCCATTTTCTGTTTGCTACCTGAACTAGTTTGTGTTTGTTCAACTTAGTTGTTTGCTGCTGAACTTCTACCATGTTCAGAAATCCTTACTGCGTTTATATATCTACAAGGTATATGCAGCAGAACTGTTTTTCTTGTTTAACTTGTAGGCTCCTCCTAGCTAGGAAATGTTGATGGTGATAGGCTTTTCCTTTCTGAGTTCCCTTTTGTACATATTTTAGATGTAGTATATGGTCTCCCCAGGAAACTGGGAAGTAATTGTTGAAAAATCTTGCTGTAATTACCTTTGAGGGTTCCTGAATCCAGGTTTACACCAGATTTCAGGCTTAGGGCAGGGGATGACCAAGAAAAGCAGTGGATAGAAAAAAGACCAGCTGAATGGAAATGAGGCAACTTTCATTGCTTTTTCTTAGAGAAATCAATGTAGTTTAAGAAGTTTTTTTTTCTGATGGTGTCCTTTATTTTATTCACAGTTGACATGAAATATGAAAACTGTGTAGTAATCTGAAAAGTGGGAGGGGAAGGATGTCTGATGGTGTGATTGAACAGGATTGTGTTCTGAGAAGTCAGAGCAGAGAAAGACTTGAAAAGGCATGGCAGATAAAGGTGCAACTAGAACAAAAAAAGTAACAAAAGAAAGAAAAGAGAATTAAAATAGGATCTTCAAAACCAGTTAATCTAGGAGTCTGTGCTCCCTTGCAACTGAGGTCTCCAGTTCAGTAGGCAGTGGTGAATTTCAGTAAAATTATTCAAAAGCTCCACTCCCACCATTCAAATACGTTAATGTGCAGGAGTTGTCTGACAGAAAAGTTGCCATTTAGAACAAGTTTTGATGAGAAAAACTTGCCAGTGTGGAAGAAACTAAGGCAAGTCTTTGTCCCTATGTTTCGCTTGAAATGACAAAGAACTTAATCGTCAGTTAAAACCTGACAAACTTTTAAAGGTATGTGACGTGTTCGTGACTTGGTGAAACTTTAACTCCTGTTAAAGTGAGGGCTCTAACTTGTGTTGCAATATGTTGCATACAGAACAGTGTATTTTAAAGTAATGTAAATTCATGGGATACGTATCAGACTATCTGATGATACATAGTGTTAAATTGAATGATGGTGCTGCCATGGAAGTTGTGGGACAAGTTTTCAAGCAAGTGTTTAGATAAAATACTTGAGCAAAAGTTCTCAAACCTTGCACTGGCTACATGAGGAGAAAGGTAACTTCCACTGATCAACTGCAAACTTCTTAGAGGAGGATGGTGATTCCACTCAGTTGTGAGGTTTATATTCCTGTAAAGGTTCAGATTAATTTCGGTAAGCATTTCTAGGAGGAGATGATGTTTTACTAGTGAAACTTTACTTACCAAAGCATGTTGGGAGTGTTTTAGTGGATAGTTTAAAAAGCACTACATCTTTTGATAACGTACCTAGCAACTTCCATGTCTGAGGCTGTGTCTTTAGTGTGCTTTATCCACGTTGCAGATACTGAAATTTGTTTCTGCTTTACTCCTCTGCCGTTTTGCAGCTAAGGTCAAATTAATTCTGGTTTCTCGGAGCTAAGGAAACAGAGCAAGCTTGTAGTATTCATTTCTCTGATGATTGATTTTGTGCAACTGAATGAGCGATGAATACAGAATTTTTTAGTTGTTTTTTTTTTTTTTTAAGCTTTTTATGCTTTTTGGACTCTTAACATCCCATGGCAGTGATTTTCACAATTTCATCACATTTGAGGGGAAAACATTTCTTTTGTTGCTATTAAACTTATGCTTGTTGATACCTTTATTGAATTTTCTAACAATTTACTCTGAAATGTCATAATTTTTATTTTTACTTCACGTCTTTCCTGCTTGTGCCTCTAGCAACCTCATTCTCCTAGTCTCACTTCTGTTGTCTCTCCTTCAATCTGAAAAATCTTAGAATGGAGCCAGTGGAGGCTATACTTCATCCTTAATCTTCTCTGTGACACCTCTGTTTCTCTATTCCTTTTCAGCAGTGATAATTATAACTGTGCAGCACTTGAGATGAGATCATAATGTTTGCATATAGTGTGGCATAATAACACGTTTCTGTTCTTGTTCTATTCCTTTCCTAGTGGGCTTTAGTATTCTGCTCGTGTCTTTGATCTCTGATGAGCGCTGAGCAGACATTTTGAAGTCATGGTGGATGGTACTTCACAGTCTCTTTTCCCAAGTTGGTAGTAGCTCACTTAGAGCTTATCCTTGCTTCTGTAAGTAGGGGTTTTTTTCCCCTCCTTTCTGTACTTCACATTCACCAATCTTGAATTTAACCGAACTTGATGTAAGTCTGTGGTGTTGGAAGAGCTTTCCACTGCTTTTGAGTGTCAGTTTTCAGTTGGGGCTTTTCTGAAATGTTGTTGGCAGATGTTGTCAACTCACCTCTCTGCTCCTGATTGCATTTTGAGGATAATGAAGCATCGTAGCTGCAACACTGCTGGAAATATTTTTTGCTTTCTAAAGCTTTTAATTGATTCCTGCTGACATCTTGAACTTAGTCCATAGTAGTTAAATTTAAGAGTTTTGCTTAGGAACCTTGTTAAAGACTCTGAAAATCCAGTTAAAATTGTTTCAGGTGAATTAATATTGTCTAGACACTGCTCTTCACAGTACTGTCACTGACGTGTAAGAGGCAGTTTGCTTCTACTAAAATTATTTGGGAACCTCTGAGATTACAGATCATTGTCCTTAGTCCATCTGTGCAAAGCAATTAAGTAGCAGATCCAAGCTAGGAGTGCTGATGGATCATGGGGAACATAAGGAACTCTATTCTCTAGAAAGTAACAACCTGAATGACAGTAGTTGTTAAGTGGCTTTATTCCAAAAGTAGGTTTTTTTTGGAGATATTCTCAGAATAAGCTTGGGAAGGAGGCTTTTGTCTGCTACCAGTAAAACCCAACTCCAAGAAAAGGCTGTATATTATTGTTGTTGTACACCTAGCACAGGGGTGTGAGAGTAAAAGCAATGCATCTCATGAGACTTACCTTTGAAGCATTGGCTGCTATCAGTAGAGAAAAAAGAAGTCTTGCTATTTTGGCTTTCTGGGGGATTTTCAACCATTTGCAAACGTTTTATTTCTTGGTTTGTGCTGCACCTGTTTGCATTCAGTTTGTAAGCACTTTGGAATTACTTTTACCACTAGGAAAGATTGAAAAGGATCTGTGTGAATAAAAATATTTGTTTCTCTTTCTGCACAAATGTGTATGCCCAGCCATGAAACAAAAGATGTGAAGAATCAGTATGTTTAATATACCAGTTCTCAGGAAGCTGAGTGGAATATAGTTGAAATTATTTAGAAGTGAATGGTTGAACCTCAGGATACCGCGTGTATCTGAGCTCAGTATATCTTGTAATTGAATTTTCTTGTGTTTCTCTGATATAAATGCTTTACCAGTGAACTTAAGAATTGTATGGTATTATGCAACATGACCCATGAATTTAAGATTCCAGAAAAAAAAGCTGTGCCTACTGAAAACCCATACATTTTCAAGAAATTTTGGTATCATAGCTTAAAATCTAACAATGCATAAGTGCTTAATAATTTTTCAACTTTCCTTAAGCTGCTGAGTTGATGTGGTTCGTTGGATCACTCTAAGTGATGGATATTTGCTTGTGAAATCATTCTCTTAAAAATGTGAAGTTTTTTCCTAGTTTTCTGCAACTTCTGAGTGGGCTCCTGATATAGGAAATTTGTTTATCTCAGGTATGCAGCGTATGTGCGTACATAGCATCCAAATATTGTCAGCTGATGCTGTGGAGGAACTTTCAAGGAGAGGTGTCTGGAAGCAGTGAAGCTGTGATTTATTGTCTATTTCTGAATGATGTGCTCAACATTTTTGCATCATTATTAGATTAATTATTTTTGGCTATACATGGTTCTCCTGTGATCTGGGGAGGGAGCGGGATTGCTTATTCACGTAGGGCTGAAGTTAGCAAATAAAACTTGTGGAATCTGAGACGGATTGCTGCAGGAGTGAAAGTAATTAGGAAGAGGATTACCATGTCCCAGCAACTAGAGATGTGCCAGAGGTGAAGACAGTATGCAAAGCATTCTGTTTCCAACTGTGTAACCATTATAAGTGTCTTAATCATGAAGGCACCAGAGGGGTCACTGAAGACTGAATAGATTGATTGTCAAGGCCACTTACGAACAAGGTCATGTATAATAAACTTAGTTGTCACCTTCATCTGTTCTTGCTTATTAACAGAAAGACTGGGAGAGCAATATAAATGGTAGCCATATCTTTTCTTGAAATAACAGGGGAGGTTATGTTCAGGGACGTATAATTTCCTTACAAACCATGCACAACATCGCAACTGATGTTTACAATCCTTGCAGATGGGAGCAGGCTGATAAGCTGTGCAGCTGGCTAAGCCGGGCTTTTATTTCTGTCAGGGCTTTTAAATTATATCTGACCATATAGTTTGTGGATTGATACTGTATAGAGAGCTGAAATTGGGAATTTGCTGTTTTCCATAGGAGGACTTGATGAAATAAAAAATTCTCAGTTTCTATTTTTCTTGCCATGTTTGCTAATGGATTTTTTTTTTTTGAGATGCCAGACAGTGGCTTTTTCTGCAAGGTCTTTTTACTGTTTGTTGGTTTATTTGTAACATTACAAAGTGCTTGCCTAAGGTACTTCCACTTGAAGTTTATGCTTCAGAATCGGGACTGTAAGTACCTGTCTGGACTGGAGAGGAATCACTGTGTATTAGTTTTTTCTATCTTAAAGGTATAAGTGATGACTTGGTTTTACCTCTTAACCTTTTGCCTCTAGTGTTTCTCTTTAATAAGATTTCCTTTTTAAAATTTATAGAAGATTTTGTATCATGTTGCCTATTATTGTTTCTGACAAAACTATCAGTAAGTGCTGACTCCTACAGGAACAGCTGAATATTAATATGTTGTCAGCATCTTTGCAATTCAGATCGTTAATGGTACCAGTAAGGAGATAATATACATTTTCAGGGTGTTACAGTTTATCTGTGAGGCTCCTAACTAAAGATTGAGTTCATTACAGACCTTGACTTGCAATACACTGGCAGTTTTTTTCTGAAAATAATTTGCATATTGAACATCTTTTTGGTTGCGAACGTGGATGTTTTTAAGTATCTTGGCATTCATGTACAGTTTTGCAGGTGACCTGTCTGGATAAAACTCAAATTTTTGTTTCTGGCAACTTATATAATATGCGAGAGAAAGCAAAATAATCCAGACAAAATGTCCTCAAACTATCAGAGCTATTCTGTTGTTCTGTCTTCAAGACCTTGCTCTTACAGAGCTGTGAACTGTGTCAAAGAATATAATCCGTTTACTAGAAGAAAGATTAATTGAGTAGTACAGTTTGTCATTATTTTTTCCAGTTTCCACATAGCAGCCAAATGGAACCTTAAAATTCTGGTGTGAGAAGTCAATGCCTGAAGATATTTTTCATGTGTGTTCTGACTGACTGAAATATGAGGGATGTTAGAGCACAGTCCTTATTAAACCACATACCTGAAATTTTAAACTGTCCAGTGGTAACTTTAATGGAATGGAAGATTCCATGGGTGATTTGTGGGAGCAGTTGATATGGAATGAGTGGCATATCCATCTTCAACTCTTGCATTCTGTCACTTTGGAAGTAAAAAAGAAAATAGAGTTGGTGCAGTGCTGGTTAGTGTTCTGGTTCATCGCTGCATTCACTGTCAGTGGTAAAGTCAACATACATAGTGTGCACTAGAACAATTAGTCTGAATGGGGTTTATTACCAAGTGTTGTGTATTTTTTGGAAACAACATGATTGTATTGAGGTGAAACCAAATCCTATAGTTCTCAAGGATAGCAGACAGCAGCTTTGGTAGGAGAAATAAAACTTGGGCAAACATCACCCATCAGAAAACTCACATGTCTTTATACTTGTTAGCTGTATCTACTTCCCTACATTTAGAAAATCTTTAGAAGCCAGTATTCCCTGTCCCTTTTATGTTGCATGTCCCCTCCCCACTTTCTGTGAAAGTATTACATTATGTTCATGAAGACTTGTCAAACGTGTCCATCCTAATTGGAAAGTCCTTTTTGAAAGTACTATTTTTAACTCTCTATTTGTATCTGGAATACTGAGAAATTTCCATTTGGTTCAGGGCAGTAGACTTCTTGAAAGGTAATAGCCAAGTGGGGTGTCTTGCCTGTACAGATGTTCCTGTGTTTCATGATGAAAATACTTAACTGCAGAAAGGTAATCCTGCTGGGATCTCTTTGAGTATCCCTGGGTGCATAATAACAATAATAATCCTACACTAGAATTAAAATATTAAGGTTAATTTTTCATTGGTATTGATGAACCTTTTTGTTGTCTCAGCTGTGAATGAGTTCCCTGCTCAGTGTAAATGTGGCGAGACTGGTTAGGGCTGTGATTGTTGCTGTTTAATTGGGCAGCAGAATGTAACTTCAGTGTTGCCCAAAGCACTGACTTACACTAGCGTTTTTCACTGAGCTTCTGCAAAGGCATCATTCTCCTTGCTTTCCCAATTGCACTGTTGATGACAGGGTTCTTACTTTTTACTATATAATATATAGTATATACTGTATAATAATTACAATATAGGTTTTTTTCTTTTGTAACCCCTGAGAAAAGAGAAATTAAGATATACTAGCTGTGTTTAGTAACATAGCTACTCTATCTATATTGTTTTGTATCCTTAATGAGAGATAGGTGAGACCTGCGTTTAAGTAGTGTAATACTTGTTTCTGTGTCATGCAGTAACTTCTATTAGAGCCGATAAGATTATTTGCATAAATAATGACTGCAGAATTGGGAATAAAAATGTGTTGATGAAAATCTGTTTAATTAGGTTGCTTGCTAGCTTATGGAATGTAATTGAAGAAATCTCCATACGTTGCAGGTTGTCCAGCTTTTTAAAGTACAACCCTTACAATGATGCTGAGAACTTGCAGAGCAACAGTAGCTGGTGTAGTCTTGCAAAGGACATGAGTGTTTGTGCCTCTGTGTATGTGCTTTCTAAATGGACTTTTGATCACAAGTGGCTGTTGTCTAGACTCTAACGGGGTCCCAGATATGAGATATCTCCTGTCCCTATCTTTTGGTCTCGCAGGGAGCACATGAGGTGTGCTGCCATGGTTTGTAACTGTACAGTCCATGTATAACTGCTGCTGGCTAGACAAAGCTGGCCCTCCCAGAACTTGGATTATAAACCACCGACTTTAGGAATAATGTGTATTTGAAAGAACATAAGACGCTGGCTCTGATTTCTTGTATAAATCAGTGTATCTGAATGATGGGATAGCATAAGCAGTTGCAAAGCATTGCTTCTGTGAAATACTGTAGCCTCTGGAAATGTACTTTACAGCTCTTGGAAAGTAAGAGGAAGGGGACCATGTGTGGCTGAAAGCAACATAACAGAAGTGACAATGGTAGTATGTACAGAGAGGGAACGGAATAATTTTGGTTTCAGGTCTGTCATAAAGCTTTCAAAATATATATAGGCTTGCATGAAGTATATGATTCTGGTTTTTATTGACATGTGCTTGCAAATTACTTAGTGAGCCATGTCATTTAAGTCCATTGTTCAAAATTGTCTTTGCTTTAAGTGGAAACCCAAGAACTATTGTTGGCCTCCTCATCACATGTGGCCCCTAAGTGAATCACTATGTCTTAAATTTCCGAAGTTTTACAGAATTATTAAAGAAACAGGATATTCTGAATTTTGGAGAATGGTAGCTCATATTGCTCTTATCCTACTGTTAGGGAAACTTCAAAAGGGACACATTTGCTGCAGAGCTGGCAGACTGTGTCAAAGTTCTGTGCACAACCTGCTCACAGACCTGTGCAGGCCTTGACTGGTGATTCAGTTATTTCAGTTGTGTAAATCGTAAGTACTATACAAGCTCTAAGCAAAAACTGATTTGCATAATATGCTGAAATTCTGTGCCAGAGAGTCAATGGTTATCAAATCAGATGGAAAGGGAAGTGTTACCAGCATGAAACAAAGCAAGCAATAAACCCTTCTATTAGTATTTTGTGAGATATATATAAATATGGTGTAAAACTTATGTCTGAAAATGCAAGACTCTTAATAGGTAAAAAGCGAAAACCAGAAAGTTAGTAAGAGCTGTTTTATCTGCCTATCAAGACTTGGGAATTTAAGAGATAAAGGGCAGTTGGGGTATGGTGGGGCAACATAAACCAAGAGATTATCCTGCTTAAGCTCTAGGAAGAGAAAAGGGGTTTGATTTCTCAGTGCAAAATTGAGGTATAGTTAGGTTAAATGCAAGAATTTATTGTACATAATCAATTACATTTGCGTATGGGGGAAGCCTTTTGAAGCTTTGCTTTCATCTACTATTTGAAAATGACTTGCTGGGATCCTCAGGATTCAATTATATATCTATATAGATACATAATTGCTAATAGCAGTTGTTAAACTACGTTTTTCTTTGCAAAGCAGACTCGATATTATATCATTTTAACATGAGTCATCTGCTTAAATCTGACTTCCTTTGGCCTGTAGAGTGCATGTTGATACAGTGGAGTTCTCATTTTAGCGTTCCATAGACTTTTTACAAAGGAGCAATTGAAAGCCAAGCACTGGCTGTCTGCTTTAATGGCATGCGTGAGTTAAGGCAATTTCCTGTTGCACGGAGAGAAACCTTAAGTAGATTTACTGAATGTGACAGGAGACGTACGAAAAAAGCAAATTATTTAGTACTTTCGGAACAAGACATTAATGTTGCTTTGGAAGATTTGACTAAACGACATGTTACATAACAGGTAATTCTGTAGGGTATTAAATATGTCAGTTCGGGGCAAATTATCAGCACAAAAGCAGTTTCCTTGTGTCTCTTTTACACATTGGATGATCAGGCGTATCAGACAAGTCTCTTGTCTTTTGTCCTGTTCCTGTCCAATTTGTCCTTCTGATGGGGATGGAGAAGCAAAGTGCTGTGGTAAAGAAAAGTGCATCCAATTTTAGGTAGTACTTTGATAAATGTTTCTCCATTGTTCATGACTTGGCGGCTGTAACAGTCCCTTTTAATGGCAGGCTTGTTTACAGCTTCAGCTGTCAGAGCACCAGGTTGCTTTTGAACTAGGCTTTTGTTACTTTTTTTTTTTTTTACTCCTATGAAAGGATTTTGCATTAACTTAATTCCAGTTCAGTAATTTCAGGGATTTGGGTTTTTTTAAAATAAAATGACTAAATGCCATGTGCATGGCTTGGCTAAACAGCAGCTAGTAATTCACAAGAATTGAGGAGTTTTAAACACCAGAGTTGGGGAGGGTATCCTTCACGTACTACGAGTCATAAGCAAGAGTCGTACATTGAAACAGAGAGATGGGGTGGAACAAGGAAAACGTCCTTAGCTTGTGGCTGGCCTTGAGGGAATTAGTTGCAGCACAACAGTCCATTTATAAAATTAAAATGAACAAATAAGCAGTAAAAGATGTGGGGATAAAAGCACCACAGTAACCTACAGTGAAACAGTACGTGTATGGGTGGAACACACAGGATATGAGACATCTTTTGCCGCTTCTGTTTATTTAAAATCTTAGCTAGAAAGTTAAAGCTCTTGTTTGTTCTTGCATGTCCATTTTGAAGGTAATGGAAAATCTGAGTTTGAGAAAGGATTTGTCAAAAGGTGTTTTCTGTTCTTTTTTTTCTTTTTTAATAGGAAAAGATTACTTTAGGAGTAAACACTGCTGTTTATTTCTGGGTTTTCATAGCAAAAAAACTGTGACTGTTCAGAGGTAATTTTGAGGTCATCTGTTATAAATCACTTTTGTTTGAGAAATACTTCACTGTATATGGCATGAATTCCTTTAATTGAAAAAGTGACCAACTTCATCTTCATCTGTAACTTTGAGCACTAGCATTGTATTTTGTATAAGTGTGTGAAAGATGCATGCTGTATAAGTCCTGGTAGGACTTACTTCTTTTCAAGCAAACCAGTTATTTAAAGAAAATAAAGTCCACAGATGTTTGTTCACTGCGAACTCTCTTTCTGTCACTGTATTTTTTTTAACTATGCAGGCACAAAAGAGAGGATGGTGCTGGCCTTTGAGATCAAAGGCAAAGAAGGCTGTTGGTCTCCCCAGCTGCATTCAGAGTGTTACCAGCAGGTCAAGGGAGGTGATTCTTCCCTTCTACTCAACACAGGGAAGCCCACACCTGGAGGTTGGAGTCCAGTTCTGGCCTCCCCAGTACAAGACAGATACAGACATACTGGAGAGAATTCAGCAAAGGACTGCTAAGCTTATGAGGGGACTGGAGCATCTCTCCAATCCGAGAACTGTTAAGCGTGGAGAAAAGAAGTCATGGGGGGGAATCTCATCAGTGTACATAAATACCTGAAGTGAGGGTGCAAAGAAGAGAGAGCCAGACAGTATTCAGTGGAGCCCAGTGACAGGACCAAAGGCAGTGGAAACACAGGAATTTCTCCCTGAACATAAGGAAACACTTTTTACTTTGAGGGTGATTGAGGACAAAAACTCCACAACCTTCCCAGGTAACTTGTGCCAGCACCCAGAGATACTAAAAAAATCTGGACATGGTCCTGGGCAACCTGGTTGAGGGAGGAAGGTTGGACAAGACGACCTTCAGAGGTCCCTTCCAACCTAATCTGTGATTGCAAGGGAGCATTTTGTTGTCAGTTAAACTGAATTGTTAAACAAGGAGAGGTTTGTCATTCTGTTCGTGTTTGTTGCCATGAAGTGAAAAAAAAAAGGCTTTGAAAAGTGGTGTTTTTCCTAGGAAGATAAGTCATCTCTTTTTATCCACTCCCATTTTTTAAAAGCTTGGAGTGACCATATTTGACCTAATCTAAGATTATGGCATGTGAAATAATGTTCCTTTTTAAAAGAGGAGTCTTTTAATATGTGATTCCAGTATGGAAAACATTCCCAACTCTTGATCTGAGAGTACCAAAGCAGGGAAAGTCGAACTAGGTGTGGTAGTTTCAAGTATGTAATCTGCAATGTGTATCCCACTGTTCCTTTAGAGTGTTGGGAGGGAGTATTTTAGTTAAGAACTTCCTGAAATGTTGAGATGTATGACAGTTCTTGATTTTTTTTTGTGTGTGTGTTTGTGTCTTTTTTTTCCCTTGCAAGATGTGCATTATAAGCTAAAGCTGCTGCTTTGGTTAGAACTGGGGAAGGGAGCATGTAAGTGCTTGTTTTTTCAGACTGAGCACCATTGTTTTGACTTTAGCTCTCTGAGAGATAATGAGAAGTGAACTGTCTGCACTAGTACTTGCTTGGTTTTACGATGATATAAAGAAAAGAACTGTCATGTTGGTGTGGTTTTTTTTTTTCCCCTTTGACCTGTCATGGAAGTTCAAGAAAGAGAAAAGGACTACAGTGATTTTTTTTTGACCTGATCTAATGTGTGAAGGAGAGAAGGCTTTGTCATTTATGTGCCCCCCTTCTTTGCCTGCTTTTCCTCTTAATATATTTCTCTGGAAGTCCAGAAATACTTTGAAACCTGAGCTGCAATGAATTCTAGTCATTTCCTCTGTGTAGTTTGAATAAATGCAAACTTTATTTAGCCTTACCAGAGCACAGTGAACAGCAGGCTATAGGAAGGACAACTGAAGTGGACTAGCAAGTCATGCTTCCATGTCTAAAGCAATGTATTTCATCATGCCTGGTGAGAGTTTTGGAACAATTTTGGCTTTGAATATGCCTGCAGAGTATTCGTTGTGCATCAGGGTGTAACCTGCCTCTAAAAATTAGTTGTTAAAACGTCTTCTTATTGATAACATCAGAAAATAAAAGGGACATGAACCCAAACCCTGATAAAAAACTTCTGTAGGAACTCCTTTTGGGACTGAGGATCCATCCTGTAAATGGTGACTATTAAAATGGGTCAAAATATATAGGGAGCCTTATTAAACTCAGTTTCCAGAGAGAGCCTGATTCTACTGTTACTATGTTAAAGTTCCAGGAAGAGTGATGCAGATATCCTAATGTGTAGGAAAAGATAAGGTCAATTCTCTTTTAGATTTGTATAATGGGCAGTACTGCAAAACTGTAACTTGCTGCTGTTCTGGCTATTGCTTGAGAGGTTAATTGAGGTATTGCTTGATATAACATAAACATTTCAGAGGTAGGCAAGGGATTCTTAGTGCTCTCTGTTCAGCTACAGTTCCCAGTAGTGCCTTTTACATTCTTGTGGCTGTCTAAATTTGTCAGCTCAAACTGTGCCAGAAACTTCAACTAAACAAAAATCACAGTTTTGTTTCTGTTGACATACATGTTTATATTAACTATACCATTGCTTCTGTAAGTTGATCCAAGTTGGTTTTTTAAACACTTAAATATCTAAATTAAAAAAGAAAAAGACCCATTTTCTTTTCATAACTATGTCACATATTCGTGGTTTATGATAACTCAAATGGCAGAGAGGAGGAATACTGCTCTTGCATGACTAAGGCTTGAATGATGAATAAGACCAAGCAATTAATTTTGTAAACACTTAAAAACTGTTTTAAAAATGTTAATAAACTTAGTCTTCTTCAGCCAGCTTGGTCCTCACTGAAAATAAAAATCCCACCCTCTTCCAAGAAAGGTTCTGCAATAATGAATTTATTAAATAAAATCTTACATCTGTCATGGCTTTTATAATTGAAGGCATTCTTGCTATTTGTATTTTCACAGGCACCCAACTGGGTAGCTTTGATAACTTCTAGTTTCTTCTTTCAGAGGTTCCTTTCAAACGTCCGTTTCCTGGATATGCCATGGCTGTGTCTGTATTGAACATAGCATTCATATCACACAGATGCTGAGGGCTTGAAGACCTGCAGTTTTCTGAACCTCCCAGCAATTCAGTATCACTTTTTAAATGTTGAGTTCATGTTTGTCACAGTTATATGAACAAAGGCTAAGATCCAGATAGGCTGCCTCCCTCTTCATCCTGAGGGCCTCCCTCTCAAGTACTTTTTTGAGTAGGAAAATACATTAAAAGCTCTCTCCAATAATGATTTTCTGAGTGAAGAAGTGCACTTGTCTGTCCATGATTTTTTCCTGGAGGTGCACTGTTTAAACATAAGCTTGCACTTGCCTCATAAAACAATGAAATAAATCTTAAAGCAACTAGTGAATTTTTAATTGTAAAATAACATGGGTTTCACTTTGGCTTTTCTGTAAACTCTTTACAATAAATCCTGCTATTAATAGCAGTGTGCTTCCTAATTAGCTGCAGTGTAGTGGGGGATGGAAAACGCCCCCATACAGCATATTGCTGATGGGAACTTTGTCTCATGTGATAGGGTGGGAGAGAGTGATTCTTTCAGGGCCCCTTATTCTTCATAGGTTTTTCACTGCAAATGCTGATTGAAAAGACAGAAAAAGACTGTGGAAAATAGTCACTAGCCCTCAAGGCACTGAACCGAGACCACTGGTATGCTTTGGATGTGGTGGGACATCCTGATGTCTTTCTATCACTATCTTACCTGCCTGCTCCCTGTTGCCTGTCCCAAGGAATGATCTGGAGATGTGAGCCCCCAAAGTCATTGCAGTGGGAAGCTTCTGGTACTGGAATGCATAGCTGTTGCATGGAGGAGTGAAATGAGCTAGAAAATGCCTTGCAGTACTGCCAGAAGTACGGTGCCAACTGATCCCAGATTATAGCAGGCTCTTCATCATGGTCAAATTCTTGAGAGCTTTTGAATGTAAGCACTACTGTGTTTGAAAGTGATGGTTATAACTCTTGGGAGGACTCTTATCTATCCCCAGTACTGCCAGTTCACCAGTAACTCTTTTAGAGACCTTGAATCACACCTAACTTTAGCTGCTCAGTAAGCAGTCTCATCTTCTTCAGAACCAGTATAAAGCTGTGATCAAAATTAAGCAGTACCTTTTGGACCAAATGAAGTTATTAAGCTTAGTTAGAAGAACCGAGTGCCTGAACTGCTATCTGTGGAGCACATAAATGGTTTATTATGTTGGAAGGAAAATCTAAGGGAAGCCTTTATACAGTCTTGAAGGAGGAGTTTTTGTTTCTTTGAGCCACGACTGCAGTACCTGTATCAGGTCAATGTCTCTTTTCCCCCCCCACAGAAGTGTCTGTGCAGGATCCTTGAGATGTATTTTGGCAGAACAGGCCAAGCAGATCCCAGGCTCAAGCGCATTTAAAAGTCACAGCTACCTATAATTTCTCTGTTGTGGATGACAGCCGGGTCCCTGTCCCCTTTATATTAAGGGTCAATTATTTGCTCTGAGACCAGAAACTTCCCTGATGTATGCTTTGGTGTGATCGGTGACACGTCGATGAAATTGGGTGCAGTTTTTTCAAACTAGCAAGATAGGGAATAGTGAGTAGATCTGTTTCGGGAGTGGTTCCCTAGATACTTCTCTGGTGCTGCCTAAACTAAAAAAAATTCCAGAAAAGGTATGTGCTTCTTTGCATCTTCCCAGATAGACACACACAGACTGAAGCATGTGCAATGGTATTGTCATTTCTGATGTGAGTCCTGAATGGCACTTGATCCTCTGTGCTAGTTCTTGCTGTTCGTTGGTGGTTTTTTTTTTTCTTCTCTCCATGAATCCTGTTGTTTTTTATTCCAGCCAATTCTTATGTCTACGGCTTCCGGCATGGTGGCTGTGGAGAGTTCTTAGGGGACTTTTGTTACAACTAGGTAAGCCTATTTGTTTCAGGGAATCTTTATACTTATTTATTTCAAGAGTTGGAGGAGAGCTCATAAGGCTTCTGAAATGACTTCAGCTGAAGTGTATTGTGGTAATTTATGACAAACAGGTAGTTTTGGTATGACTGTGTAGGCAAACAAAAGGAAATACTATTTCATTAATTATGTTAGATCAGATGACCAACTTCTTATCTTAAACACAATAATATTTCTAATGTAATTTAAAACCACAAGATGCTAAAGTATTTCTTTTTAATGTTTCATTTTAAAAACAAACCATCTACTGTTGGTTTTTATATTTTGCTTGAACAGCAAAGACTTGTAGACTTTTCCATGACAGCCTTATTTGAGGACAAGACTATTACACGTAGCAGAAACCTGTTACGAATAAGAGCACCCAGACATGAATCTCTTAAAAGCTTATTTAGGTTGTGCATCTCCATAACTTTTTAAAAGCCACTATATGAATAAGAAATACTTTCATATGCAGGAAGTCTGAAGGCTGCTTGGTGCTAAAAGCATCTGCTTTGCCTGACTGTCACTTTCTTAATTTCACAAATAGCCTTGGCACAGTCGCTTTCCATATTTTAGAGTCCTGTGGCCTTTTAGGTAGGTATTGATTTGAACTTACTGTTTTGCAATTTCCTCTTCAGTGTGCACTTACTTCTGAGGGAAAGATAAGAAAACCTGAAGTGCACAAGCTCTTCCCTGAAGTCGCGAGGGAGGAGAGAGAACACCTTCTACTTTGTAGTTTATTTAATGTATTTATGGGCTGTCAGTGCATTGCAAGGACATATTCTGTATGTGACTGAAATATTTTTCAGCTTTCTTCTCCCACAGTTCAAAAAATACATTGGTATTATGTCAGTTCGTAAGTGTTTAGGGAGTTCTTTCGAGTGTTTCTGCAGGTACAGCTTTGGTTTTTAAGTGTTGGAAGTTGAGGCCCATTTTCTCTTTTCACAGTACTCTTAGCTCTGTATACAGGTGGTGTCACTTTCCAGAAAAGTCTCAAAAGTTACGTGGACTACTCAATAACAAAGACTTTAACTAATAAGGAGTTATTTACAAGTGCAGGAAACTTAGGGATAACTTTGTTTTACGATATTTCCTTGACTTGTTCCATAACTGTCAGACAAGACCATTTACTCTCAGTACTGCAAATACGGTCTGTGCCAACAATGTTCCAAAAAGTAGCTGGCCTAGTGCCAGCACCATTATCCTGTCATTATTCTGACAATAAAGAAATGCAGATGTGCCCGAGTTCATACTGTCTGAAACACTGAAGAATTAAGAACTATCAAAGTACATCTGATAGGATTTTGGCGCAGCCTTATCTCGGGGGAATCTGGAGGGGAGGGTGGGGTTGGTTTAGCTCCCTTTTGCATCAGCTTATTGTATTCTCAACAATGCTGGCTTACTCCTGCTGGTCATTGAGCTAGTGGTGAAAATGGACTTCAGGTACTAAATGAATTAATTTTGTGGAAATGGTGTTTTATAAAATGGGTAATTTCCCCCCAAAATGTCTTATTTTGAAAAGTCTGTATGCTCGTAACTGTACTTCTCCCAAAATGCCCAAGTGTTATAGTAAATGGGAAACAGTGAGATGGCCTCATCCATGCAGGGAACTTAGACATCTTTGTACCACTAACCTTTGTTAGCTCTTTAGTGTCTGAAAGACTGCAGTGCTAGGACTCTTAGGTTTTTCAGGCCCTGCTTTGTACCTTCTTTCTGGTTGCTGGAAATTGTTTGTATCACAGCTGAAGGTTCTTGACTTAAACTTTGAATCCTGTGAGAGATCAAGCAGTGGAGTAAAAGCTGTTTCTTTGCACCATAAAGCTTATTTTAATGTTTAGAATATCTTGTGGTGAAGGCAGTGTGAGTTCATCTGTCTTTGCTCCTAGGCAATGCTTTTCTAAATAGTAGGTTAAATTTCACTTCATATGACTAGTGTGCCTTGTTTGCACAATAAATTCTTCTAGGCAATGAAGTGTTCAAGATATACAGGCAATAATTTTGAACCTTAGTTGGCCAGCAGTGATATTTTGGAAGACCTGAGAGGGAATGAGAATCAATGTAGACCAATAACGCTTTTCCTTTAGCAAAGTAAGATATGTGAAGCAGGTCTGATGCTGCTCCACTAATTGTGAGATAAACCAGAGTGTTCCCAGTGAGGTGGAACCAAGGCCTTTGTGTAATACTTAACGCTGGTGAGTGTCCTGGCTTAGGTGAGGGAAACATTCATTACCCCTCAAGAAGTGTGTGTCATCTTTGTCTTCCAGATAGTTTTACATCTAGGAAACATGGGCCTGAGAGAGACTCAAGTGAAATAATAATCTTGGGAGAAGAAATTGTGGTTAAGCTTTCATAGCAGTATGTCTCATTAAATATGTCCTCCAGGCCTTTGATTCCTGAAAATGGCTTTGCAGAGATGCCTTTTACAGACCTCTCCACGTACCCCCTGATTTATATCTATTGCTTTAATCGACAGTCACATCTTCCCAAAGCATCTGCTTGGCTGAAAATACTGAATAAATAATAATGGTATTGAAAGGAGACACTTGATGTACTAGCAAGGGAAGAAAAACTGCCCCCACAAACACTTTATCCATTTAATTAGGCAGAAAATGGATTCTGTAGATTGGTTATTCAAAAAGGCTTTTTATTAATGTGATTGTTATTCCATTAGTAATTGGATTGAGAGACATTCTCTTGAGTCTCTGAAGAAGGAAGAGAATGCAGATTTTAATAACTTGTGTTTTTGTGTACAAACAATTAGAGCTTAGAGTGGTGATTTACATAGTGTTTTCTTGGGTTTTAAATGCAGTGGAGAGAACTGCTCCATTATTTATCTTCTTTTGCTGCAGGGTGGGGTCCACTGTTTTAATTATCTTACAAACCACTTTCTAGAGCTTTGCATTAACACTGAAAGAGCTCATTTAATTTCTTGTTCCTTATAATTTCCTAGTTTCCAGCTATAGGTGTTAATTATTGAGCTCTTCATGGAGGTGGCTGCATGCTTCATTTAAGGAAATTTTTTTTTAGTGGTCATCCACAAGGCACTCTTGAGTTCCTTCTGAAGATTCACTTCTGTCAAGATAGACATTTTGTTGGATCAGTGTTGGAAACTGGGTGACAGAGAGGGGTGTCAAAGAAAATAGTATGGGGTGTCTCTCCTGTCCGTCCAAGGTCTGCTTGCAAAACCTGGAGAGACCATTTTCCGCTGGTTTTCCTGTTATGGCTATTTGCCTTTATCTTTTCCTTTCAGTGAGAGGAATTCAGCAACGTAACTGTGTTTAAAAGTTGACGTTTTGGTTATGTCCAGGATGGCTTTGTGCAAAGCCAGGCTTGGATGTTGAAGGGTTTACTAGTTCGTGCAAACCTGCTATGCTGCTGGTTTCAAAACCAGCTGGTTCCAAAACCAGTTTTCGTAGCCCTGCCACTGAGCTCACATGTCCTGCTGGGCCTGGGGTACCCAGAGCAAGGTTGGTGCAGGCTGTATTCCCTCTTCTCTCCTAACTTGCTCTCCTATCACAGTAGCTTAGATAGTCTGTGTATGCATAGATTTGACATTATACTGACAGAAAAGCATCTAATTACTGACAAAGTGATGCAAGCTGTCTGCCATATTATTACCATTAAAGCAGCATACTGGTTCCTCAATGCATTTTTATGTTGGTATGTTTAATGTGGCATTTTTATAAGCACAAATACAAATAACAATAACTTTATGAAGCCAGAGGGCAGTTGCACCCTTCCTGAGTATTGTTTGCTTAATTCTCTAATGTTGTTACAGTATCACAGAATGGGTCTGCTTGGAAGGGACCATAGTGGGTCATCTCGTCCAAACTCCCTGCTCAGGCAGGGTCATCCCAGAGCACATGGCACAGGATTGCATCCAGATCGGTCTTGGATATCTCCAATGAGGGAGACTCTACAACCTCTCTGGGCAGTCTGTTCCACTGCACGGTCACTTGCGCAGTGAAGAAGCTCTTCCCCGTATTCAGGTGGAATTTCCTTTGCATCAGTTTTTGCCCATTGCCTCTTGTCCTATTGCTTGGCTCCACTGAGAAGAGCCTGGTCCATGCTGACCAGGGCTGAGTAGAGGGGCAGGATCACCTCCTTTGACCTGCTGGCAATGCTCTTCCTAATGCACCTCAGGATCCCACTGGCCTTCTTGACCACAAGGGCACACTCATTGCTGGCTCGTGGACAGCTTGCCATCCACCAGGACCTGCAGGTTCTTTGCTTCAGAGTTGCTTTCCAGCAGATCATCATCCCCCAGCCTGTCCTGGTGTGTGGGGTTATGCCTCCCCAGGTGCAGGACCCTGCATTCGCCCTTGTTGAATATCAGACCATTCTCTGCTCATCTCTCCAACTTGATGTCCCTCTGAAGGGCTGCCCAGCACTCCGAGGTGTTGGCCACTCCTGCTTTGTGTCATCGGCATACTTGCTGAGGAGGCCTCTGCACCTTCGTCCACATCACTGAAGAGTAAGTTAAACAACTCTGGGCCCAGTATTGAACCCCAGGGGCACCACTAGGGACAGGCCTCCAATTAGACCCTGTGCCAGTGGTTATGAGTCTCTTGGATTTGCCACTCAGCCAGTTCTCAGTCCACCTCACTGTCCACTCATCCAGTCCACTTCCTGAATTTGCCTATGAGAATATTTTGAGACAATGTAAGAAGCCTTGCTGAAGTGGAGGTAGACAATGTCAACTGCTCTCTCCTCATCCATCCAGGTAGTTGTTTCATCATAGGAGGAATCAGGTAAGTCAAGCATGATTTACCTTTAGTGAATACATGTTGAGTACTCCTGATCACCTTCTTGTCATTCATATGGATAGAGATGGTCTCAGTGAAGAGGTGGTTCAATCAAGTATGACTTCCACTGTGCTTTTAAATTCAGACCATCATATAGTGAGGGAGGAAGAGATAATGAGCATTCAGTTTTTAGAAGTGCGTCATGTCTGTGGTGAGACCTGGAGCTGTAGGAGGCAGGATGGCTTTTGTAGCAACTCAGCAGCATTGTGGATTTCTTTGACAGTTCATTTGCATTGGGAACGAAATGCTTGGAATTACATTTTACATATACAGAAAAAACTTAGATGTAAAATAGCAGTCTTAAGGTCTTGAAAGAAAAGAGGATTATCTCATATACAGCTTCTCAGTGCTTCTGGCCTGTTTTTTCTTAACCGTTTAACACCACCAAATCTGGTTTTATATTATCATGTACATTTGAATCGTACAACAGTTCGAATTGGAAGGGACCTTGAATAGTCTTAACTCCCCTTCCATGGGCAGGGACACCTTCCATTTGACCAGATTTCTCAAAGCCACATTCAGCCTGGCCTTGAATGCTTCCAGAGATGGGGCATCCACAACTCTGGGCAGCCTGTTCTAGTGTCTCACCACCCTCACACTCAAAACTTTCTTCCTTATGTTTAATTTAAACCTACCCTCTTTCAGATTAAAGACATTACCCCTTGTCTTTATCACTACATGCTCTTATAAAAAGTCTCTTTCCAGCTCTCTTGCAACCCCTTTTATGTACTGGAAGGTGCTCTAAGGTCTCTCGGAAGCTTTTTTATCTCCAGGGTGAAAAACACCAGATCTCAGCCTGTCTTCGTAGGAGAGGGGCTTAGCCCTCAGAGCATCCCTCCCGTGGACTTGCTCCAACACGTCCACAGTCTTCTTATGTAGGGGCCCCAGAGCTGGACACAGTACTCCAGGTGGGGTCTCAGATGTGCCCTCACCAGTGCTGAGTACGGGAGGACAATCATCTCCCTAGTCCTGCTGGACACACTATTGTTGATACAAGCCAGGATGCCACTGGCCTTCTTGGCCACCTGGGCACTGCTGTTCATGTTCAGCTGCTGTCCAACAGCACCCCAGGTCCTTTTCTGCTGAGCAGTTTTCCAGCCGCTCTTCCCCCAGCCTCTAGCTTTGCATGGAGTTGTTGTGGCCCAAGTGTGGGAACTGGCACTTTGCTTTGTCGAACCTCATGCAATTGGCTTTGACCTATCAATCCAGCCTGTCCAGGTCCTTCTGTAGAGCCTTCCTGCCCTCCAGCAGTCAACACTCCCTCCCACCTTGGTGTCATCTGCAGACTGACTAAGGGGGCACTTGATCCCCTTGTCCAGATCACTGATAAAGATGATAAACAGGACCGGCCCTAGCACTGAGCTCTGGGGAACACCACTGGTGACCGTCCTCCAACTGGATATGATTCCATTCACTGCCACTCTCTGGGCCAGACCATCAACCAGTTTTTCACCCAGTGGACAGTGCATCCATCCAAGCCACCAACAGCCAGTTTCTCCAGAAATGCTGTGGGAAATAGTGTCAAAGACTCTACTAAAGTCCAGGTAGACAACATCCACAGCCTTTCCCTCATGCGCTAAGCAGGTCACCCCGTCATAGAAGGACGTCAGGTTGGTCAAGCAGGACTTGCCTTTCACAAACCCACTCTGTCTGGGCCTGACCTCCAGTTGTCCTTTATGTGCTGCATGATGGCACTCATGATCTGAGCTCCATGACCTTCCTGGGCACTGAGGTCAGGCTGACAGGCCCTGGTGTCCTTCTGGCCCTTGTAGATGGGCTAACCTACAGTCAGCTTGGGCCTCCCTGGGTAGCCTGGTTTGCTGACCACCAAATCACACCTCAGAAATGATGAGGGTCTCTTAGCGAGAAACTGGCTAGTATTTTAGTGAAAATATTGCTGCATCATCTTTTATTCATTGTCCTCATTGGCATGACTAACATCATATGATTTTTTTTTTTAGCATTATTGAACCTTAAATTCATTGAAACTCTGGTGTTTTTTACTAACTGGGGAAATCTTGCTGCCCTTCAGTGTTTAAGTTTTTTCACCTGTGATGCAGCCTGGTTTTTAAATGCTGATATAAAGACTAAAAAAAACAACTTCTGTGACAAAATAATTCTAGCTTTCAGAGCTCTGATTTCAAGGCAGAAAGTCCAGTCTTGTCCAGTTGAACTTTAAAAAGCTGTCCTATTTTTTCTGTTTTTCAGTGGGTGGCAGGCCCATATACATTAGAAAATAAATCAGGTCACCTATATCTCAGCAGCATGCTCCACGTGTCCTGTTGTACCTCCTAGTTCATAAATAAAATTGAAGTGCTATTAGCAAGTATCTAATGACTTGCCCCCCATCAAGACATTTGTAAGACGGAATCCCCAAAGTATAAAGGTAATTCTTATTATAAAAGTTGCTCAGAAAATTTTGTTTGTTTTATCTGTACTGATGGCTCAGTTTTTCTTTTTCCAGCTGTTTCTCTGTATATGTATACAGATGTATAAATATATATTTAATAGGTGTGTGTATGCAGTAAATTTTCATGAATTTAAACATTTATTATCCACTTGAGAACTTCCTGCACTGCAAGGTTTTCTAAGTTTTTTTTGTAAGTAAGTAACCTTAAATATTTAAAAGGTTATGTTCTAGAAGTTGTCGCAGGCATCTTGATTTTGTAGTTTCACTTTTTTCTTTCTGTCATGTTGGAATTCACTTCCCAGAGCTGCCTTTGTGGTTTCACCTCCTTCTGTGATACTCCTGCATGTACCATTGCAGTCTCACAATCTTAGCACACTGTGGTTGCCCCATGGCAACCAAGCGACCTCACTCAGCCCCTGCTGTATGACCCCTAATGCCCCCCGTGCATGGTGGATAGTCCTGCTGCTCATTCCCAAGTCTGCAGACCTCCTTAAATCCCTGTTGGTGGAGTTGAGGTGTTTCACCCTCTGCTTCAGCGTGGGAGGCTGGCATGTATTGAGTCTTCTGGCCCACAGCACTCTCCCTCCACTCTTTCAGTAATGCTTGAGGAGGTTCTCACTCTTCGGTTTGTATCTTAATCATCATCCTTCCACCCAACAGTTTCTTCTCCCAGCCC
This sequence comes from Myiotriccus ornatus, assembly GCA_036023395.1. Classification (NCBI taxonomy): domain Eukaryota; kingdom Metazoa; phylum Chordata; class Aves; order Passeriformes; family Tyrannidae; genus Myiotriccus; species Myiotriccus ornatus. The sequence continues at coordinate 62,548,190 of JAYRBT010000042.1, read as the reverse complement.
TGGCCAACCAATGCATCCACAGTGCTGGAAGGAGGCAGCTTAACCAAGTAACACCTACAGGTGCACAGCAGTAGCATGTCACTGAGCTTCTTCCTCTTTGGATGGTGCTAAGGATATACATTCTTCTTGTTTTCAGTGTCTCTTGGACAAATGTCACTTCTGAACTTTTGGTGAAAATGGCACATAAACAGATTCCTTGCAAAACTGGCTATGCATATCTGTGTGGCAGCAAAAGGAGGTCACTAAATGTTTCATTTTGCTTATGTATAATCTTAAGAGCACAGCAGCATACCGTATGTCATCAGTTCAGGTTTTTCACTACTAGCTGGCTGACCAATTTGACTTAATCTTGAAAAACTTGATCCTGACAAAGTGTTGAGCTTTTGAAGTTGGAACAAGGCTTTTTTTAAAATAGTATGACCAGGTATCAGGTCTCCTCTCTTCCCAAAAAAGAAGTACATTTCATGAACGATATGTAATGTCAAGACTTGTTAGTACTTTGCAGGAAGGCTGGCTTAAATTTTAAGTATATAGTTTCAGCAGAATATTTAAGATTCATTAAAAAAGAAAATAAAAAAATAATTTGCCCTTAATACTGTGGACTTGGAAGAGGTTAGAATTTTCCCATTTTTTGCACATTTTTGGATTAAAAAACCTAAACTACTTTAGGTAGACTGCTTCTGCTTGTTGATGAGCTGACAGCTAAAACCTCTCTTACTATGCATAAAGAACTGTAGATATGTTTCATTTTTCAGTGTTAATATCTCTACTTACTCAGTCTTGGACTTGGGATGAGTGATACTCTGTCACCATCAACAAGGACTAAGTCCAAAGTAGCTTCTGACTGCCTATGGCATTCGCAAAACACAGAGTTTTCTTGGCAGTTCTGTGTAAATGCATATTCCAGATGCATGATCAGGGCACTTTTTTTGAACAGTGAGCAAAATGGTGAGCAGCAGATGCACTTTCATCCAGGCCTAGATGCTGTTCTGACTCTGACATGACCTGAGATCTCCATGTAAAAGCAGTTGATGTTGTGGGGAAGAGGATTCTCTCAGAATTTCTCCATTCTGTATTGGAGAAATTCACCCAGAATAGGTTGCAACTGTCTAACTCTAGCTGAATTGCAGATTTGCAGCAATAAAAAATTAATGATTTACAGCTCAGTCTAAATTAAATATTTAAACTTCTCCATTGTGCCCCAACCTTATTGTTGTAAGAAGAACTCCATTGTTTGAAGCTTGTCATTCAAATTGGGCAGGACCACTTAGAAAATGCTTCAATTTTTCTGTAAAGTGGCTTAATTGCCTTACAGGTTTTGGAATTAAAAGCCTTACTCAATTAGCTATTCGTTAATTCTCTAATGTGCACCAGACCCAAGACAGCTACAGTTTTGCCAAAAAAAAAAAAAAAATCCCAAAACAAACAAAAAAACCCCCACATCCCAATTTCAACTGGATGGTATTTGACAGTCCTGCTTCTAAAATCATGAGCCGTGCATATTCAAGCACTTACCTGCAATCAAGTCTGAGAGGCTTTATTTTGGAGGGGAGAATGCTGAATATAGGGGTAGAAGGAAGTTGGAGTTTAAACTTCCTTTTCTGCTCAAGGAAAGAAGAACAGCTAAGAGCAAAATATTTTTGTAGCAAACTATTTATCCTGATTTTTTTCTTCTGCCAATACCAAGGAAATGAGTTTGTGTGTATTTCTGGGGGCACATATTAGATCCTTTGTTAACTTAGGATGAATGACAGATTTGGTGGGTTTAGTAAATAAACCAAGTAGCTGACATGCTTTTGCAGGTGTGTTTTACTTGCGTTCCTCACCAAAAGATTATGTAGTGACGTGCAAATACTCTTTAATATTCATTGTAACTTTAAAGGTAAGAGCGCTTATGTTTGCAGTGTTACTGAGCTGTTAGTACTAATGTCCGCTTTTTGTTCTGTAACCAAAGGAGGGAGATGGTTTGAAAAAGAAAAAGCAAGTGGTATTTATTCACTGAAGTCCTTGCTGTATCAACAGTGTCTCCGTAGGATTATTTGGAAGATGCACCTCAGTCAGATCTAGGTTTTGAGGTGTACCACTTAGAGTCCATTGAATTCAGTGAGGATTTAATGTACTTAGATTCTGGCAGAAAGCACTTGGAAACTTGTAGAAAGAAGCTCAGTCTTAACACAAATTACATTTTTCTCAGTAAAAAGTAAGTATTCTTTAGGTTTTAAGAATAGAGAGAGGCATTTGAATGCCAAATACATTTGACATGTTTTGTAATCAGCTTCATTCGGGAAAGACGTAGGTTCAGTAACTTAAAACTCTGGTATCAGGTTATTAAACTATTGACTTTTTTCATGACCTTTCCTTTGGTTTCCATAGTTATGTATATTTAGTGTTGCAGTTCCATATGGGGCAGCTGTAAACTGCAGTGTATAAGAACATATGTTTATTCAAACCATCGCTGATGAAGGTAAACTTCATGTACTAAAAGACTGCCGCCTTTAACAAAAACCTTGCATGTGAAGTTCAAGTATAGCATGAGTTTTGTTTCTTTTTTTCTAACTTAAAACATTTTCTGAAATAACATGTGCTTCTCATTGCATAGTTCTCTTATTGTTTCATTCTTTCTTCAACATACATGAATACCTAAAAATCAAGAAATGCTCCTCGTCTTCTTATTCCCATTTTCAAGACTTTAGATTCATTTAAAGGGTAGGAGGGGCTTGGAGAATGCCAGATTGCTGAACTTCTAACCATGTAATGCTGGAATCTGTAAATTAAACTTGTCTGTGAAAAGCAAAGCCCTTTGGGCTATACAGATATCAAAGTATTATCGTGGAGTCATGAAATAATCATGTAGATGGAGAAAAGCAATCAGGTTTTACCTTGATTAGCTCCTAGGGAAACGCATTTGCTCTCTAGGCAGTGATTAGTATGTCTTCTGGAAGCACAGTGGCACTTAGTTCGTATCTGAACCACTAATAATTGGATCTTTCTGAATAGAAATTATTGCAGGTTTCGCAAAGTGGTGATGAGCCACGTGTATGTTCTGTTCAGATGTCTGTGTCTTCCAACTGAATGACTTTAAGGAACCTTTAATTTGGAGCAGGTTACCTAGTACTTAAGTGAAAGCTTGCATTTGATATATTCATTAGAATTATGTACATATTTGATACTTATGTAATATTCAGGATATTCTTTACCATGGTAACCAAGGATGGTGGTTTTTTATTTTTGTTTGTTGTAAGACTTCTGGAAGCTCTTTATTAGCTTAAGGGTAGCATAATTAAAGTCCTTTAATGCATTAAAAAAATAGATAAACATCATATGTTCTTGTGTTATAAAGCTGACAAGCTGTTGCAAAACATGAAGTGCTGCATCATTGAATATTTAGATGAATACAAGTGAGTACATCTAAGCTGACTTGGATTTAAACAGATTTATTCTTGCTCATGTGGAAGAGTAAAGTGGCAGGTAGATCTGAAGAGTTAAGACTTCAGAAAACAATTTTCCCTCTCCCTTTTTTGTTTGAATTTGTAGTGTGAGGTGGAAGGCTAGTAAGAAAGAATACATATTTTTGTGCAGTCTTAGGGATTACATCTTGATGTATCACCAACACAGCTGTCACATTGCAATACTGTGTCATTACATTTTACAGAAGGAGGGGAAAAAGAATTAGATCAAGCGATCCTTTAAGCTCCCAAGGGTTTAACATCCTGTTCTAACATGTGTTACAGCTTTAAATATAAATATAAATAAATAAAATATAAATAAATATGAATTAAAAAAGAATAGCTGTTTAATATTTACTTTATGGTCTTAATGAGTTAGCGGAATGTGAGAACTCAAAATAAAATGTTCACAATTTTCAGAGCATTAAATATAGAACATACTGAAGTTAATCTGGAGTTAGAGCAGCCTGTACAGCACTTCTGTCTTCAGAAAGATTTCTTAGCCCTTCTGGGATGATTGCAACAAACTAGACACAAAAAAAAAAAAAAGTCCATGTTGGTTTTTTTATTATATAGCTCTGTCTTTTTTCCATGAGCAGTGCCATGTAGTTTCACTATCAGGGCTAGAAAAGAAAATGGTGGTGAGGATGAGTATTCATAGGAGCTTTGCTTTAAAGAGCCTAAAATAACACTTCCTGGGTTACCAACTGTTGGGAGAGGCTTTAATGAGCTGGCATAATCCAAACCAGGATGTTACTCTTTTTTCAAGTTATGTAGGGAATCAAAGGAGATATCGTAGTTCACAGATGATATAAAGGAGAGTGCTCTGAAGAGAGGATGGAGGTACACAGAGAAAGAGGGGGAAGATTAGGGGTGTAAAGGATGTGGTTTCATGGTGCTGCCAGAGGTGTGGAGTTCAGGCAACCTAGAAGCAATGAGAGTTGCAAGTCAAAAAAATGCATAGAGATTTTATTAATTTTTTTGTTCTAAAGTTTTTATTCTGAGGTAGTGATAAACCTACTGGGTTTAAGATGCTTGAGTTACGCTATTGAACTTCAAATCTGTGTTCCTGAAATCAGACTCGTATGTGGTGCACTCTCAATTGCACCTGCTGAGTTAGCCAAGGGTAACCCTGAGGACTGTGGCTCAAATTTTTGCTTAGAAACCAGCAAATTGTGAATGATGGGGAGTCTTCATGCCTGGCATGATAGCTGCAGGAAGATACTGGGATACAGCTCAGTTGATAACCACGTCAGTACTGAAGCATGTAGCACTTGAAGGTTATATTGATCGCCAGAATTTAGTTATGATACAGGTAAAGTATGTCAAGGGTACAGCTTAATGGGGTGAAGATGAAAAATCCAACAACTGCACAATGACTTAATCTAACAAAAAATGTGGACCAAATGATCTACCATCCAAGTGGACATTTGCATATTAAAAAACAAAGATCAGCTACTTACACTTCCCTACAGGTAGAGCATAAGCCAGACAGATTTTGTCTGCTCTACTGCTTAACCTGAAACTGATCTCATTTAGTTTTCCCTTTTTAAGGATTTTTTTTTTTGGTGGTGGTGGTGGTTTGGGTTTTGTGTGGTTTTTTTGGTTGGTTGCTTGGTTCTTTTTGGGGGGTGGCTGTTGTTTGTTTGGTTTTGGGTTGGTTTTTTTTGTATTGGTGGTCTGCTGGTGCTTAGGGTCGTGACCTGGCTGAACTGTTTACTGCTGCCGAAAGAGGGGACATCTTACTTGACTTCCTCCTTCCAGTGCTCAGACTGTTGCCCAGCTTCACTTTTTCAACTGTTCTCGTGTACTTTGGACTCTCCATTGAGCCAATTCATCCAAATATCGCAGCCAAAATTCTGCTTTTACCACTTCTATGCCATTTGTAGGCTGCTCACCTGTATATCCTAGCTCTGTCCTTGGACTTGCTTAATGCCTTTCAAACAGTTTTGCTGAAATTATTGCATCCTATTTTTTCCTTTATGTCATAGCTACTCTTGAAGGCAGGACATTAAAGTCTCTTTTGCAAAATTTGAAAATTTTCAGTAGTTAAACTGACTTTGGGGGGCACTGTAGGTCACCCAGAACAAGTGGAATTTGCTGTTGAATTGTGCTAATTGGTACACTGGTTTTAGATTTTAAGAAAACGAGCATCAGAATGTGGAAAAAAGTTGCAGATCAAGAGTTGACAGCTACAGGTATCCTCAAATAGATCTTTGCTGTTTCTGAAATCAAGTGCAGAAGAAGCAGGTTTGTTGAGATGGAGATGCTTTTAATCAGTAAAGCACCAATTGTGCTTGTTTCACGTTCATAACTGAGCTTAGCCAGACTGAGCCCGGTGTCGTCCTGGTTACTGTCATCTGAAATGCTGTGCAGTTTCAGACTTCACATTCACTGTATTTGCAGTGCTTCAGTACTTCGTTCTTGGCACCTCAATAAACATTTTGTGATGTTTCCTCTCCATCTCATCGTGCATGTCTCAGACTCCTCTGTGTGTAAGGAAATGAGGAAGAGATTACATGCAATTTGTGTTTCCTTGCTGTTGTGGTTTATTGGACAAAATATCAAGCTTAAAATTGTACTTATGTTTAGCTAGCTATTCAGCTACATAATTAAATGACAGAGCATCTCTTCAGTCTTGGTCTCTCCTGGGATTTTGTCTTACCTTGCTGCTCCGTGACATTTTAAAAGTGGCATGTTTTTCCTTGACTTCTCTTTTGTACTGGGTCTCACTCCTCTCTTCACTCCTTGTTATCTGTTGGGGAAGAATTAGCAGCTTCATTTTATGATACGATTTCAAGCTGCTGTAGGTGGATGTGTGGAGTGTTTTAAGCACTGTGGTCCTTTTTTCTATCCTCTTTTAAATGTAAGCATAGTGCTAGTATTAAATAACCTACTTTACAGAAGTTTCTATCACCAGTTTAATTTCATGAGTTGATGCTTTCTTCATATGTTTAAAAGAAAAACTTAATTTTAAACTGGTACTAATGTAAAATAATTTGTTTCTATTTCAAAAGTTCAAGTAGTAGAAAGTTCGAGGGTCCAGAAATTTTATCTGTCACTATAATGTTCAATATTTTAATTTCCTCTCAGACCAAGGTGCAGCAGAAAAATTCTGACTTTCTCCTTTTATTCAGCCTTTTACTTGTCATCCTCTTCTTCCAGCTAAAATGTCCTTGCACAGATGGGAAGCAGCATAAGAAACATGCGTGCACTGAGAATGCAGGAGATAGCACTATGCAGCTGTTCAATTCATTAGCCTTTCTGATTCCTTCTGGGAATTAAATTACCGGTTGGATGAAAAGTTCACCACAGTGGGATTGCTAATCAAAGCTCACTTATAGCTGGCATGCAACTGGTGTCTGCCAAATCCTGTATTTTTTAATAGAAAAGACCATTACTGTGTTTAGTCATAGTACTGCACCAACATAATTTTCTAAGTAATTAGAAGTCAAACAGCCTCAACCAATCTGTTACACTATCTTTTCCTGTCAGGGCCTTGTTAGATATTTCTTTCTCTTTTTTTTTTTTTTTTAAGCAGATGCTTACCAGAGGTTTGGTGTGTTGCTTTCTTCCCTGTCTTAGCACATTCTCTTCAAGGGTTAGTTCAGTTTTGCTGCTTAATGTATTGACAGCCTAGCTTCTGACATGACATAGATAAAATGATGGTTGTAATTCTGTTTTTATATAGCTTCCAAATAAATCACTTGCATGTACATGACTTGATGTGGTAAAATAACCCATAGATCTTAGACTTCTGCCTCCCAAAACTATCTCTGTCAGTTCCATAGTCTAACCTGTGCATATTGAAGTTGAGTCAGAATGTAACACAAGCAGCAAAGCTGAACACCATGCCTTTAGGCCAGATCTGACCTGTTTGATGTGTTCAGGGGGCAGTCCTATTTTATATCTTTATTGATGATATGGATGAGAGGGTCAAGTGCACCCTCAGTCAGTTTGCAGGTGACACCAAGTTGGGTGGGAGCATTGGTCTGCTGGAGGCTCTTCAGAGGGATCTGGGCAGGATGGACTGATGGGCTGAGGAGGCCAACTGTGTGAAGTTCGACAGCACCAAGTGCACACAACAACCCCATGCAGAACTACAGGCCTGGGGTAAGAGTGGCTGGAAAGCTGCCTAGTGGAAAAGGAACCTTGGGAGTGGTGGGCAACAGCAGCTGACCATGAGCCAGCATGTTCCCAGGTGGCCAAGAAGGCCAATGGCAACCTGGCTTGGATCAGAGATAGTGTTGAGCCTGAAGAAAATGAGGCTCAGCGAGCACCTTATCACTCTACAACTACCTGACAGGAGGTTGTAGTGGGGTGTGGGGGTCAATCTCTTCTGACACAGTAACAAGTGATAGGACAAGAGGAAATGTGCTCAAATTGTGCGAGAGGAGGTTTGGATTGAATATGAGAAATAATTTCCTCACTGAACGAGTGGTCAGGCATTGGAACAGGCTGCCCAGGAAAGTGATGGAGTCGCCATCCCTAGAAATTTTCAAAAAACGTGAATGTGGCACTTAGGGACAAGGTTTAGGGGACATGGCAGTGCTGGGTGATGGTTGGACTCGATGATCTTGGAGGTTTTTTCCAACCTAAACAATGATTTATCAAGATCCAGTGACAGATTGTGCAAAATTTTAGCTTATGGCTGGGAAACAGAAGTAAAATTTCTAATCCTCAGACGTTCGAAGGACTGACTAGATTCCAAATGTGCAGTAATACAGTGCTGCTTTAAATATCAAGAAATGACAACTCTGCAATGTGGACTGCTAAGCCTTATTATAGATTTTGTAAGTCAAACTATTAAATAACTTAAACTGCATTAATATACACGTAATTTAATTGTGCACATAAATTAGGGGCCAAAAGGCTTTGGAGAGTAATGTAGATTACCGTCCATTTCTCTTATCCTGAGTGATGCTGAATGAAGTGCCCCAGCTAGTGTGTAGTGATGCTTTCTGTTCTCAGCTGTTACTTAAATCTGAGTTGTGATATCTGTAGACCTGCATAGAAGTACATTTAGCTTGTTGTCAGTAACTCCAGTCTTCAGAGCAAGTCATCACTGTAGTTAGTCTACTTCACCTTTTTAGTTTATAACCCTACTTCCCTCCCACTGATTCTCTTTTATACCATGTCAGATAGAATGCTTATTTTACATTTTTCTATTAATCAAATTATTTTCTTTTTAAGTGAACAAAACGTTCAACATGAGAGGACAACAATCTTAAGAGGACTTAAAGCTGCAGAGTGAAGTGTAGGCAATTCTGTGGCTATGTATTACTGTTCTGTTATTAAGGTAAGAAGGGAACCATGCTTGTGCTCAAGTTTTTGCAGTATTTAGAGCTGGAAACAGGATTTGGAAGAGGGCCGATTTTTCTAGTAATGCAAGAATTAGTTTTAGTGAAAGAGGGGACTGTCAAATATGATCTTCAGGTGAAAATTTTTGTTGTGACTTATGTGGAATCTGCTGTAGGACTGGCATCACTGCATGTGGGTTCTTTCCGTAATGGGAATGTGAGTCAGAATTGGAATAATGTAACAGTTTCATAATGTTATCATCATTGTTGTCAAACAATTGTTTTAATCATTTTACTTATCTAATGAGTGAAAACAAGATTCCCTTTTCTCTCACTGGGTGAAAACTCACTGTTTTCTGTTTGTGTTGGGCAGCCTTGGGGTGACCCAATCACCCGTGGGCTGAACCTATGCAGCTTTTCCTTCTTAAACTTGTCTTGAGTGGGCTGACTTTGGGAATGAACCTCAGAACTAAAAAGCCATTGAGGTGCTCCAAAGAAGGTAAATGAAGCTGGTTTAGAGCCCAAGTCTTACGAGGAGTAGCTGAGGAAACTGGGATTGTTTAGCCTGGAGAAAAGGAGGCTCAGTGGGCACCTTACCTCCTGGCCTCTTCTCCCAGGCAACAAGTAACTGGACAAGAGGAAATGGTGGCCTCAAGTTGTGCCAGAGGAGGTTTAGAATACAGATATTAGAAAAAATTTCTTTACCAGAAAGGTTGTCAGGCACTGGAACAAGGTGCCCATGGAAGTTGTTGAATCACCGCCATCCCTGGAGGTACTTGAAATATGTGTAGATGTGGCACTTAAGGACATGTTTTAGTGGTGGACTTGGTTAGGTTGGAAAACACTTGAAAGACTGAGTCAGGCCATTAACCTAACCCTGCCAATTCAGTGATTGATTGTCAAGTTGAGCCTTGAATCTGAAAGAGTTTGGCTGCTCAATCCACATGCAGAAGTAATGTGGAAGAAGAATCCCTTTTCTAAAGTGATTGGGTTCAGTGTTTTGAAAACCTGGCGTGACTAGGTGGATTTGGGGGTTTCTGCATAGGACAGAACTAGGTGGGTGGATGGAAGGGCACCTTGGACTGAAATACATATATTCCATGACGGGCAGAATTTATGAATCCCAGTACCTTGACAGCAGTGTTCTGTTTCCCTCTACTCTATCTCTGTCCAAGCAGGGCAATCACAACAGATCAGTATCAAAAAGATACTTGAACTGGGGAGGAAGCAGTACATGTGGTGCTATGTGTGGAGCTGAGGATATGCAAGTTCAGTAGGCAGATACTCCCAAAAGGCATGTTAAAAACATGATTTTTGCCTGAGCCTCACTCGGTGGAGAGAAGGGATGATGAATGATTAATTTATACTTTCCTCTTCTCAGATGCTTATGTTCATGAAAAATGAATGAAACTGGTTATTTCTGAGTTTTTAGACTTCTGTTGAGTATTTTTTTGAATTGGCCATTGGATTCGGAAGTTACTGGAGAAGAAGTAGAATAACTTCATCTCTACTCCCTTAGGAAATCAGGCTTAGTATAGTGATTTTTAGACTACGGTCTGTGCAGAACTGTGCATCGTCAGCAGCTGTTCGGAGCAGATCTGCAAAGGAGGCTGCTACACTGTGTCCCAGAGACTGGGCCGGGAATCCTGTTCCTCTGATTGCCCATTTCCAATGCTGCCTTCTGACAGGAGGAATAGCATGCTTTGTTTACGTGCCTTCAATGGTTATTCCTGACTGGTTTTCTTGTAGCCTTCCTTAAGGTGATAATTTCACCTACTGTGCCCAAAGGCCCATAGAATTTTTTAAGATAGGTCAGGGTGGTATAAATCTTCACAAGAACATTAAGATGTTCATCTTGACTTAAGTTGCTGAATGAGAATTGGAGAACTGGAGGGAAAAGAGGGATGGAGGTGAGAATTTAAGTCTCCATGAAATCATAACAGAGTTTGGATACGAGCATGTGAGTCCCTGTACTTTTATCTGTTGTGTGAAGGCAGTGTGAAGAAGATGTTACTGAAATAAGAGCTGAGTCTCAGACTGTGAAATTGCGAAAGTATCACGGCTTTAAGCTCAGCAATATGGGTGGGAGGGAGGACCCTTAGAACTGACCTGGAACATACTCGTGTTGATGTATAATGTACTGTGTATATATTCAATTTAATATATACATGTTATATGTGTGTATATGTTTTTAATGTTCTCTTCATCTGTTTTTTTCAGACCTTTAGCTGTTTATATTTTCGTGGCATGAGACACTTTCCATTTGCATTCATCTCGTGGTGGCTTGTATAATGTGACATTTCAGAGACCTGGAAAACAGGAAGGCACATCCCGTGTCTCTGGGCATTGAAACTGCTAAAACTAGAACTGACGACTGCAGATAGGGCATTGAGTTTCAGTACTTTTCTCCTATCCCTTAAAAAGATAACTGGTCCTTTACCACGAAGTGTGGTTACTATTTTTTGAGTTAGTGCTGCAAGATGTGTGAAAGTGATTTAAGTGATTTTTTTTTTTTTTTTGACAACTGGTGTTAGCAGGGACTTTTGAGCACATAAGAAGATTACAGGGGTAATTACAGGGATGCCTGGACCTTGGGGGTCTCAAGGAAGCTTATAACGGGTGCTTTGGTGACCTATCTGCCTGTGAAGATGACTGTATTCTGGCTTTGTGAATACTTGTGCTAATATACCTCTTTTTCTGTATGGTTTTTGTTTCTTTATTAAGCAGGTTGTGATTTGACTGAAATGTATATTAGACATGGCTGTTTATTTTCAAATGAAGCTTTCTTGGATGGGAACACTGCTGCTTGCATCTCTTAGCTGAGTTTGGTACTGAATGTTTTGGTCTTTTTATGTCATTCATTTGGAGAAATAATAAGCAAATCTACTTGTGGGTTAAATGATTTAGTGATCTCATGGGCCAGAATGAAAAATATTGCTGGAAATAATCTCAGTGTTACTGTTGAATCTGTAGAAGCTTACATGGCCATATGCTTCTTTTTTCCAAATCCTAATTAATAAAGAATAAATGTGTGTATATGTGTGAATGAATAAAATCCAAGTCATCTCAAGTAGAAGAGGTGCCAAGTAGTTAATTTTGCAGGGAGGGATAATAAGAAGCTAGAGGAAAAAAGATAAATCTTTTGGGTCTAGTTTCAGTAGCTGGGAAGAAATTTAATGTAGAAAATTATGACTGAGGCAGAACTCCTACCAGTAGTTAATTTTTATGGAGCAGGTTGTCATGGAACAGGTGTTGCCAGGGCGTGGAGTCTGATCTCTGTTAGGGGCTTGTATGTGCTGCCACAAAACAGCAAGTAACAGCAAAGTATCTGTCACCTGCTATACCTCGAAGCATCACCAAGACTTCGCATTTTAACTATTCTGCCTATCAGGTGTCAATGTATTAAACTACAGGAGGCAAACCACACTTCTTTGATCCTAGGATGGCATTGTTAGAGCGGCTATATCTGTAAGGGCAAGGCACATATAGATTTTCCTCCAGTTTTATTTCCACATAAAGAACAGCCTCTCTTGCCTTCCCAGCTGAGGCTGAAACATCCAACACTGTTGCAGGTGCCAGAACCTTGACCCTGCAGCAAAGAGGTGTAACTGTCTGTACCCATTTTTCACCTGAGGCTTTTCAGATGGAAGCGTCATTTAGTATAAGTTTGAGGAAAAAATTTTCGGTGCAGTGTGCAGTATATCTCACACAATTTTTGTCAGCAGTGATAGGAATTTAAAGCATTCCACAGCAGCAGGAACTGTCCTACTTTGCTCTTAATCTCAGTTAGCAGGCCAGCACTAGTTGATAAAAATGTTCAGTTTTGAAGGCCCAAGTAGGTCTTGGAAGTGCAGCTGAGGATAACCACAGCCTGGGCTGCTGAAGAAACTTCTTTGCTAGCTGTAGGGGAGTCCAAAGCTCAAAATAAATTTTTCATTACTTTGGTTTTATCCTTGCTGTAGGTATCATGGGAAGCAGCAGGGTAGGGAAAGAGAGGGTGAAATATCCTTATGAATTAATAAGTGGTATGTCTGTGATGGGGATGACTTCTTTGACTGTAGTTGTACAGGTGTTTGCACTGAACACTTATAAAGTGTTTGTGGCTCTAACTTCTCCTTTGTCATGGTTGTAAAAAGATGTGAAAACAAATTTCGGGGAGCTGAATGTTGGCTGTGATTTGCTTACAGGTGGAAATGATGCTCTGTTCAGTTGAGTCATAATGTTTGACTTATTTTTATTCCAGTTGTAATCAAGGACGGAACAGTCTGGCCTTTGAAAAGGAATGGGCAATGCTGGAAGGCAAGAAGGAGAACTTGGAGGCTTGCCTCACTTGAGAAAGGTCCCTGACAGCACAGCTAGACAAGTTGTGCTTCTGTAATGAGTTTCTGTGGTTGTTGAGAGATACTGTAAATAACACGTTCACCACAGAGGATGCACAACGGGTGACTTAAGTCCTACACATACTGCTTTCAAACAGTGGTCCCTTTCACTACTGGTCAGTGGTGTGAAGCTGTTTGTATATATTTTTATCTAGCTGAACACAGAACATATTGTTCTGTTGCTTTTAGAGTTGCATGCATTTTGCTTACTACCCATTGGCAACTAATTGCCAATTAGAATTTGGGAATTCCCCATAATCACCGATTAAAATCCCTGCTCAGCATACCTTCAAGCATGTTAGTTGACTTTTTTTTGTTTGGTTGGTTGTTTTTTGTTTGGGTTTTGTGGGTTTTGTTTGTTTGTTTGTTTGGCAACCTCATGTTTATGGTGAAAATTCACTATATATAAGCTAACATTTTTGGTTTAATAGATCCTGGAGAGATTAGTTTTTCAAGGAATGTTTGGATGTTCGTAAACACAGCCTATTGGTTTATTTTCTTCAAAACAGCTGTGCTGTATATGATAAACTGAAGGTTTAGTCCTGCAGCTTTAAAATGCAACATTGATTTCTGTCTACAGTGCATCTGAACAGCTTGGATCAGAGGAAATAGATCTGAAAGAAGCCTCAAAGCAAGAATCAGCTGTAATTATAATTCCTTATGTGGTTGTTTAAACTGTTCTTAAAGACCTATATTGATGGAGACTCCTGGACCATCTGGAGCAATCGTTTCCACTACAGAGCAACATTGACCTTTGGAAAACTCATCCTAATGACTTTTAGGACAGCTGAACTGTCCAGTACAGAAGTGGAAAATAGATTATTCCTTCTTGCTGTAATTTTGCATAAGCTTAAAAACAATTGGCATGTTTTATTCTGCACCTTCCTTGTACTCACTTTTCTTTTAGAAAGATCAATCTCAATTTTATCCTAGTTGTTTCCTCATTAGAGCACCTCTGTCCACTCTTGTACTCTTTTTTGGATACTTTATAATTAGACCATATTTTTATTTAAATGAAATGTCCAAAACTGGACAATAAGTCACACATAAGGCTCTTTTAATTCCTTTTTTAGTATTGCAGCATGAGACAACCGACTTGGGTTTGTATCCCTTCCTGTAGGACCCTGTGTAGTCAGCTGGGCAAGAAGCTCTGTGTTTCCTACAGCACCCAAGGGACATTGCTCGGGACCACACTGAAGGGGCTGAGTTGTACCACTCTGCTGGATGCTGAATAATGCCTGCAGGAGAAAGTCTGCAGAGAAAAGAAAAATCTTGCTCCAAAGGTTGAATAAGGCTCAGCTCATTGCAGATGGGAGCGTTAAAATATATTGCATTTGAAAACAAAGCTCAAACTATCATACTGCCAGCACATTTTCTCTTTCCATTTTAATTAACATATTCTATCTGTACCACATCCCTATTAGTTAATGGACTGAATTCTCTGTGTAGACTGTTACTCTCTGTGTGCAGACTTTCCCAGGTTAGGATAACAGCACTTTATGGATGTTTGAATACCTGTGTAAGGTTAAAAGCAAAGGATAATCAAACCCATGTACTCCAAAACCTTTTCTTTAGACCTTTATAAGCTGTATCTAGTCCACTTATAAAGAAAATAGAAACTTCCCTGTGTTTTCAGAACTTCTTCCCCTTACTCTTTGGGAAAAAAAAACACCTCCCTGAAGTGCTTTTTTCTATGCAGGAAGTGGAGAAATCTATGATAACTGTACTAGTACCAGCCTCTATATGAGGTCAGCAAGAGAGTATTTATGGGATAATGGGAATATTGCAGTCAGAGATAATTAGGCTAGAAGTCCACTCCTAAGTGACTGTTTGTTGGAGGGGGATTTGAAACCACAGAGAGTGAAATAAGTAGACTGTAGCTCATAACTTGGGTAAGACTGCTGTGCTTTTCCTTTAGCATAGATAGAAATTTTATAGTAGTTTGGCTGTACAGGCTGAAGTGGTAGAGAGTATGTGTGCAGTGACCTGATCCACAAACACTGGCCTTTTTTGATCATGGGCAGTTTGACAGTGTGACTTGTGAAAGGCCAAGCTGTGGTAAGAAGGGAAGGAGATAGCCATATGCATGGTGCAGCCTCTTAAATAATTGACATCTACTTGATATAGAAGACTTTATCATCTGTTACTGAGGGCTGTTATTTTCCACAGGAAAGTATTTCATCTTGAGGGAATTTCAATCATTTATGTATTTGACAGTACTTGAGGTAGTTGCTTCAAAAAGTTTCATTTGGGATATCTCATCTTAGCACTTTTTGGTGGTTTCTAAGGTGTGGGCATATAGTTACTACATATAATGTTATTTCCTGGTTATTAGAAGAAGAATGCATCAAGGGTTAACCAGAATCTTCAATTCAGCTCTTCCACCTAAGAAAGGGGAAGGATCCCGATGTACAGGAGTTGGGTCAGCTCCTAAGAGAACGTCTGGTTGGTTGTACCTAATATGCTGTCCTCCAGCAGCCTCTGCCATGTAAAGCAGGAGTGGATTTTCCAGATCTGTAAGGGAGATATGAAACAACACTTACGTACATCGTAAATACTACATTTCAAGTAACTGATAACTTGCTAGAGAAGGTTAGTGTATTTTTCCTCCTTTCTTTTGAACCTGTTTCACTACAGATAGAATTCTTCTGAACAATAAATCTCTTGAAACTGATACACTGTGAAAATGATCACATCTGTGTTATTTCTTTATCCAGTAATATTGTATATTAACATTATTTTGAATAACAGCAGAAGTAGTTAATAGCATGTACAGTCATTTTCATTTCAATTCTGTTTGGCGACATCGTGTTGCTAAGCCATTTTTTTTGAAAAATCAACAGAAGAAGCCTACAATTATTTTAAATTGTACTAAGCATGCAGTAAGGGAGAATAGCTCTGTTTCAGAAAAGGGTCTTCTCTCTATCTTGGAAAATCATATCTGCTTCAATTTATATGCAAATAAAAATTGTGCATCAGCCTTTTCTCTACTTTGTGTTCTTATTCTTGAAACTCAGGTCATGATTCCATATAAAACTGTACTTGTGCTTACCCACAGTTCTACCTTATTACAGATATAACTGAGTTTATTTCCTTCCACTGGAAATATTTTGGAAAGGGATGGGAAATGCTTCAAATGTGATACCATGTGGAGAACACTGTCAGCCCCAGTTTCAGTGCAGTGATATTTTTCAAGTAGGAAGGTTAAAGCTATTCATGACATCAATCCCCAACTTCTAAATTCAGTTTAGATTCCAATGGATAGCTGTTCCGGCTTCCAAACATAATGTGCTGTCCTGAGGTGTAGCACATATGAAAGGAACTTGGTGCTTCACCAGATTCAGTGTGGCAATATTTTTTAAAAGCTGAAGGCACTGACCACATCATAAACAAAAAACATACACTTCTAAGTTATGTTCAAAATCTAAGGTGCATGTGTTTCAGCTTCTAAAAATATTGTGTACTGTGCTGTGTGGTTCCACATAAGGAAGGAACTCATCACACTTGACTGCTTTAAACTTATAGGTTGTCCTGAAATGTAGATGATACAATCTCAAAAACAAATACCAAGGCCTGAATGGAAGAGAAGCCTGTATTCTTCTCATGAGACCCATGTTTACTGTTTTGGGATATTATTCTTTTTATTGTATTTTTCTCGGCTGCTGTGCAGCCAGAGTGCATCTCAGCCCTGTTTCCCATTTGTTTTCATGGTTTTAACCAGATGTGAGATTGACCTGAGGAGGGTCAATTGAGGCCAATCCTGGCCCAATTTGGTTTTTTTTCAGTGGAGAATTCCTTTAACAGTGCCATCAATGGTAGGTGGAGTAGTGCCTATAGGTCTTTGTTTAATCAATATGTGCTGCAATTTGCAGTCTCTTACTGAGCCATGTAGTAGCTTTACTGAACAGTAATGGCATAAGTTTACATAGTAGAGCCTATGGAGAAGTGAAGGGATAACCCAGGGAGCTTAAGGACCGTGGAAATTCCTAGTAAGGTCTTAGAAGAATCATTTCTTCAGTGTTGTCAATAGCTTTGGCAGCAGTTCACAGCCAAGCTAACACGGTGCTATGCTACAGGATCTTGAGAAGTCTTTATGGCAGCCAAGGTGACAAGTACGCAATGATTATTACTGAATGTGTCAGAGTTTGGCTGTTATCTGCCTGTGCATGATGCCTTGTCCGCCTTCTTTTCTCCTCACTGCTTTCAGGTAAATGCATTTTCTTGCATGCCCCTAATAAATGTCAGTGATACCAAAAGCATCTCCAAGCCATACTGTGGCTGGTTTCCTGAGTGCTCAGTTCTGAAACGTGTTTCAGTCGCTCTGCTGGTAGTCTTGCCTGGGAAAGGCACATCAGTGGATCCGTTTCCTAACAAGTTTTTTTCTCACTTGTCCCATGTGTGTTAAGTTTTGATAAGAGGACGTTGCTTCCTGTCCTTTTTATTGTTGTCTTTGTAGTGTATTTCTCAATATATTAATTAGGAATATATGAGTTTGTGATGTTCCTGAAGAGTTACTGTTCCTGTTCAAAATGCCGTGAGCAGGCCGTAAAGTAGGGCTGTGCAATGCTTTCCACTCCCATATATTTTTCGTTCCTTGACAGTTGTTTTGTTACCTTCCCAGTTCTTCTATACCGATGTCTAGTAAGAAATACGTAATCTAGTAGTCTGTGGTTAGATTCTCTTTTTGGATTATCTATATATTGTTTCTTCTAGCAAATCCTTTTCTGGTTTATTTCTTCTACTGTTGTTAGCATAATATTTACTCTTTTTTTTTTTCTTTTTCCTTTGTTAACTGAGGCTAGGAAGTCTCTAGGGCCATGCAGAAACTTATTACAGGATTGTCTTATTACCATGACTTGGGGACTTGAGTGTCCACAGCTTCTTTCTCCTGAGTTTGCCACATGACTCTTGAGCAACTACGAGTACCAGGAGAGAGAAGACTCACACCTTAGTATCGAGGGTATCGTATGTTTGGCTGATACCTGGTGGCCTCACAGAACCGACTTCAATACTGGCAACTTTGCTGGAGCCAGCAGAGTTGAACTTGTGTCAGTCATGAGCTTGGCCCCAGGTCTGAAAGCTTAGGCAGCAGAAGCTCAGGATAACCTGTTTCCAGCAGAGTGCTCCAGGAGCAGTGATTAGGCCTGATGTATCGCACTAAGGACATGGAGGAAAAGGCTTTGGACAAGTTTCATTTCTCTTAAGATGTGAGCATAATTTGCCTATGTTATGCTGTGGATGCCTAAACTTGACAGCTTATAGAGAAGAGGCAGAAAAATGTGGGGCTTTTGTGTTCATTTTGTTTGTTCATTTGTTTTGGTTATGTTTTCATATGGGTTTTATGGTTTGAAATAATACTTCTGTTGCCTTCTTTTTCTTGTAATTTTGCCAGGGAGTTGTCTTCTGGAAATTCTGTGTGTATAAATTATGGGAGAAGTTTGATCTTTGATGTTGTGCAGTTACTCTCTTTACTACAGGATTTTTTATGAGGTGTCTCTTTCTCCAGGTGAGGCCAAGGCCAAATAACACTTGCACATTGTAAAAAAAAACCTTAGGTAACTTGTTTCAAACCTCCACTTAAATTGAGTACTTCTTGAATTTCTGTTCCATCTCTTTGTATGTCCCTTTTCTTTTCATGTTTTCAGCGCTCTCTTGGTGAAGCGCTTCTTTTCAGCTCCAAAGGCCGGGGTAGCTGGGGCTGCTCTTCTCTCTTTCCCGGCTTTTCTTTGAAATCTCCCTTTCCTATGAAAATGCGTTGACAGATTCTCTCTCATGTGACTAAATTTGCCGAGCGATACACGCTGCAAGTACCACTAAATGCCTTCGTATCCGACTGTGCAAGAGCTTTTCAGTATTACTTGCTTATTGCATATACAGCTGTTTGAAAAATTAAGCATGTACAGGCATATTGTTACGATCTGGCCCTGGAGCAATGAAGTTGTTGTTCTGAGTTCAATACAGAGTGTTTGTACTATGCCAGCTGAAAATCTCATCTTCAGATTTTTCATCGTGCTTTGTGTATCTAACAGAAACCTTGTGAATTAATCTCTCGTAGGAGCTGCTTTTAGGTGTTGCAGGTTGGGACTTCCACTTATTCCTTGAAGTAATACAATTTTGGAGAGGCAAGCCTGCTGACCTGAACAACTTAAAGCTCAGTCAAGGGTATTTTTCCTTTGTCAGCATGGCACAGTTAAGGATATGTGTCAATGAAGAGAGTCCTCGTGGATAACTGGGTTTCTAGGATACAGCATAGCTTCTGTTTTAATTAGGCAGTTCCTCTTGTCTTCAGGCTTTCTGTCACTTCATTGCTTGTAGAGATTTTTGTAGTGTTAATGCAATTTAAGAAGTAAAATTTTAGCAAAAAATACGGCCTTAAAACATTTGAGTGCATTGTGTGCAAAATGCTCCTTACTGATCTATCATCTGCACTAAAAAAGGCTAATAGAAATTTAATTTAATTGCTCTTCTCAAAAACTTCCAGAATCTGCATTTTGGTGGACACTGCAGTGTTGAGTATAAACATAAAGCTTCTCAGTAGTCATTCAGTTGGATGAAAACTGACACCAGCTCTTTAGAGACTAAAAATGAAGTTCTGTGCAGAGAGCAATAAAAAAGAAGAAAAAAAAATGTGGGGGAAAGAAAGCTTTCTCATTTTAAACATGTGACCTGGTTATCCCGATGAGCAAATCTGATGAGAGTTTTTCTTAGAATTAACATTTGTAAAGTCAATTCAAGTTTGTGTGTACTTTGTCTCTAACATATGGCTTCCCACACGATGATGTCATCTACAGCTAAGTGCCAAAAAAAGCGTGAATGATCTCTGCAAAAGCTGCACTTTGAACTAGGATTTGACTTGCGGTTTCTGTGCGTGTGTGTTTGTGGCCAGACAGCCAGTCACCTTAGAGCAATGAGCTCTACACGGAGCCATTGCTCTCCTCAGCTGTGGGTGATGGTCTGCAGGAAGAAATAGTGGCCACAGAAAGCTTCTGTATGGAAAACATCTACTTTTCTTCCCCCTGAGATGTTGGAAATGGTGTGAATTGTCATGGCTAATTTGCTTCCTCACCTTTCCGGCGTCTCTGATCAGAAGGGGTTCTAGGGAGAGACTGTCAACTCGCATCTTGGTGCTGTAAGAGCTTTATGCAGTTCCATGAGTGAAGATTTCTGTATCATTTGGGCTTGCAGGTGTTGTGTAGGCATAACAAACTGTTCTGGGCATGGGTTTTGTTCCCAGCCCACTTGTCAGCAAAGTCATGGTTTTTCCAAAGGTGGTAATAATGTTTAGGAGGTGGATATTAGTGTGTGCTCATGCTTATGGAGCAGGTGGTTCGGGTACTCCTGACTCCCTCTGTATGCTCTCCTGCCCTTAGTGCCCAATCTGGTGGTCTGCTTGTTCCCTCCTTCTGTGTTACAAAAAACTTCCGTCGGGTTGCATGTTTTTTTTTCTCTCTTCCATGCAAACCAGAATGTGTTACAGTGGTATGAAATAAAGGGAAACTGTGGGTTTTTTTTTTCTTTTGGTCTACCATTTACTGTAAACTACCACAGGATCCTGTTCTACTTCAGCAGTGGATATGTTAGAAAGATTCCTGGACCAGAACACATAGCAAGTTTTCTCCTGAGCTATTCCATCAGCCATGCAGTGGAAGCTGGGATCTCAGACTGCCTGCAGCTCTTCCACGTGCTGATTGCCAGCAAGTGTCCTAAAGGAAGTTCTGAGGGTGGCTTTAATGTTGGAGAAGGAAGAAAATGTACGTGCTAGTGCCTCGTATTGTAGGCTCATTGGTATTAGTTGCCAAACTCAAGAAGGCATGAGGATTTCATTATGTATTTTTTTGACTAAGGTTTGAAATTAGTTAGACTGCTTTCTACTAAAACTCTTTCTGTACAAAGCCTTCATCATCTCTGCTGGCCAGCAAGCAAGGGTTTATCTTTGCCCCTTTCCTGTGTGCTTTGGTGCACCTTTTCTTCTCGTGCAGAGATGGAAGCTTGTGCTCATTTGCTGTGCAGGAGGAGGAGGTTCTTGTCTGCTTGCACCTGGGCAGCAGCTGAGCCACATCTGGTTGCATGTGGGTGAAAAATAAGATTTTCATCTTCTTTCTTGGCTATGTATTAAAAACTGAAGTGTGCAAAAGTGAGCATGTGTACATAGGCACTCACTTTGCATGCTGCTTCCCATGAACACTAACATTTTTCTCGTCATGCTGCTTTTTCTGTCATGAAGTTTTATCATCAGCTGCAGTGAGAAAGAGGGCCGAGACATAGCATAATTGTTCTGTTTCTTTACCTTCCCTTCCTTTTAGTGTTTCAGGTGGTACAACCAGCTTAATTAGTTAAAATTCCAAAGTACAGCTGGTAAATGATGAGATTTTCTTTATCTTCTACAATAAAAAAATAAGCATCTTTGAGAAAGAACTGTTAGAACTTGGGATAGTTTGTGTCCTGTGCTGCCCTGAGGGAGAATTGAGTATGGGTGCAGCACGTGCTCTGAAGAACACAACCTTCCAAAATCTGTCCAGAGCCCCACAGAGGAGCTGTGAGCTGGAGCTCGGGAAGGGAGGAATGGTGCAGGCCCCCATCCCCTCCTCTCCATGGCTTTTGTGTGCCAGAGGTGATTACTGTCGCTGTTCAATCCATGCCTAATGCCTCTCAGAGAAGAAAGCAGACAGCGTTTCGTCTGCACAGGCTTCTGTGACTGGTATTTTTCCTACAAGCCAGACACCTAAGAAATTTAGTTGGAGGCTTACACAAGGGAACTGTGTAAATTTTTTGCGATGACCTAATGCATACAAGCTCTTTTTGACGGAAGCTGAACTAAATGCTGTTAAGTAAATTGGAGAGTTATTAAGTGTTAAGCTTTAGGAGGAAGAGTTACAATTTTTTAAGATACATTTTCATCCATCATTCCCTCTACCCTTGGGTGGTCTCATCCTACAATACATTCAGTAACTCCAATTTCTTACTTTCCGTTTCTCAAGGAAAAACTTAAAATGTTATTAAAAGCTTCCCTTAAATGTGTTATGCTACTCTATCCCATAGTCAGGGAGCTGTTTCAAGTGGTGAATGTGCCTAGTGAGTTCATAGCTTTAATTTCAGTAATTTGGGAGCTGTTGTTACGTAGTTATTTAAGAACTTTCCCATAATATTTGGAATGTATGTAACATTGGCTGCCTTTCTACCTAAAATGCATCAGTTGGAAACAATAGGCAGCAATAAAAAAGCAATTTTATTTCATGCCTAAAAAATAAAACTACTAAAATTTAATTTTGTAGATCATTGTGTTAGTACACAGAAGATAATTTTTTTAAAATTACGTATGTTTTGAACTGTTTTGCTGCTAGTCTAGTGGCACTTTCTGATGTTTGTATACCTTCTTAGCAATTACTTAGTTTCTCAAAAATAATAAAATGAAAATTACTAGTTCAATTCTCAAGGTTTAATTTTATTACAAGTAAAGATTTCTCCGTCGTTGTCATGCCTGTAGCTTTCATCTATAGTTAACATCTTCATAATATAGAAAATTACCTTTGTTTTAGTAGATACTGAGAAATGTGATATTGTACATTTTAATAGGAGAGTGCAGAAAAATGATGCAACTTTTTTGAAGTCACATGAGACATCAGTGGCAGAGGTGAGATTACATCTGGATCCTGCATTTAAAAATACATGAATGTATATTTATTATAACTAAAGAAAATGTGAAAGCACTTGGATATATACATATATTATTACAAATACATATTTCAAACTTTTTAAAATTATTGTTGTAGATTATAGAACAGACATTACTTTTCAGCACTACAACTACAGGAAGGATGAAATCTGCATCCCTCTAATTGCTTTCTGGAAAAATGACTAGCCTAGTTCCTGTTTTATGAACACACATAGTTTTCTGGCAAGCAGAGACGGTATATTTTTGTCCCCAAAGAAGCCTATAGACTGCAGCAGTCCTTTGCAGTAGTCATGAGGAAGTGCTGTGATTCTCCAGTTCACACAAGTCTGTGCCAGCGTTACTGGTGCAGGGATGTGCTTCTGTAATTACGGATCTGGCAGTTAAAGGGGTCGTTGTGTTCAGTGACAGGTTTCATTACTTGTGAATTGTTTGTGATTCCTACCAGTTCTGGGGGACAGCAGAAGAAGCAGAAAGTTCATCACCCCAAGCCCACCAGCACATTTCCTGTGCTGTTGCTCCTCCTGCATCTGAACATTGTTGTCTGAGCTGAGGCATTGTACTGGTGCCATCTGTGCCTCCTGTGGTCCCTGACACTAGTGCTCGCCTTTCCTCCCCTTTGCTGTAGCTTGGGATCACAGCTTTGTTCCCTAAGCTATCTATTCTTTTTCATAATGTTATCAGCTTGGCGGAGTCTGGCTTGTCTGATCGTTAGTCTGTCCCCTTTGCCTCACTCAACGGCAGGACAGGGGAAACTGTCACCCGACAGTAGCAGCTGTGCAAACAAACAAGTCAGCATTGATATTCATCAATAGCTTTGTGCAGTCGTGGCATTGAGATGCACCAGAACATGTGCAATCTGTCTGCTTCCTTTGTCCCATGGTATAGCCAGATCGGCCACTCTGCACTGATGAGGGCGATTGTCATGCTGTGGTGTGCCTTCTCCTTCTCTTTTTCCTTTGCTTTTCCTTCCTCTTTGTGGACTGTCTGGCTGCTCCCAGGCACATCTGCCACGCGTCCCATCTGCTCTCCCTCAGAGGCACGCTCAGTTCTGACGAGCAGTATTCAAGTGGTATACTGTTCTCTGGAGATGACAGAAAACACCAAATTGTTTTATTAATGGCATGTCACTGGTGCTCCCTGCTTCTAAAACACTAAGCAAAGCAAATAGTGTGAAACATCAACTCAGGAACTTGCTGGTGAGGAGTTGTTTCAAAATCTTGTATGCACAGGTGAATTTTTCCCATTCCACTTAAGTAGCACTGCTCTTAGCTTGTCTTAGAGCTCGTAACTTTTTCAAGACACAGTGTGTTTTCCTTCAAAAAATGAAACATCTACTTCAGAAGTTGTATTCTTTCCTTCCTGGCATCAATGGCAAGATTCTTTACATTAAGAGGCAGAAGTTGATGATAAAGTTGTTATTTACTATTACTTTGTCTTTCAAGGAAAAAATATTACCAGACTGTCAGAAAAAAACCCAAACAAACCACCCCAAAAGCTAATTCTAAAGTCAGAAAGAATTTAAGCCAAGACTGGCCTTGCCTCCTCCACATGTCTGTTGGACAGCTTATGGTTGTGCAAGTAACTCTTCAGAACATCTTTCTGTGACATGTAGTCACTTCCAGCAGGATCTTGCCATGTGACAGCTCCCCATCAAGTTGAACGAAGACAAAAGGAGCTCTCTATGGGTGAAGGAGGAAGTTGATATGCAGCATAGGAATGTATAGGCACTAAAGTTGTGGAATCACCACTACCTTTGGGTCAATGATTTGTGGAAATGTGTGATCAAAAGTGCAGTTACTAATTAGCGTGTATTCACCTTTACCTGATCATATTAACTGTCAGGTGTATCAGCTCTGCAGTTGCCATGCATAGACTGTGTTGAAGCTAACACGGCTGCCTTGTGTGCTGCTGCAGGGATTTGCAGCATGAAGCTGTGATGAGCAAGAACTGCTTTCTCTGTTAGCATGCTTGCCTGCAATGTGGAATTCACTGTAAGCAAGGGTTGGATGTCCAAAGTGTGACCAAGGTGGATAGGATTTTAGAGGGCTGGCTAAAGGAACTGTGCACGCATATAGGGAGAGAAGTGATTCGTTTTGACAGTGGTTGTTTCATAGCTTTGTAAGTATTTTCTTTTAGTAACTCCCTGCTTACTCAAAATGTCACAAAGAGAAATACAGAGGCTGGAAGCCTAAGTCAAAAAAAGAAGCCAAGGCCAGGGAGGCTTCTAGTGAGGAAAAAACATGGAATGGCTTTTGGTCAGCAAACAGAGCTGGCTCAGCGTACGTTTTTGGTTCTGTGCTTGCGAGAAACTGTTACTCATGTTAACTCCCTATGAAAGCTGCTGTTCCGTGATGGCTGCACTGTGCTGTGTTCAAACAGTAGACCTCTGTGCAAGAGGCTGAGGATAGACTTGTGTATCCATTGTCTTACATAGTGTTACAAGAGTGTTTTTTCTTTTCTTTCTTTTTTTTTCCTTCACCTGAGAGCATTGTAAGGCAGTATATTTTATACCACAACTAAGCATCATAAAGCTGGTAATGCCTACAGTGAGTTTCAGGAGCTAAAAATGGACTGGGACTACTTGAGAAAATAGTATCTGCAGTGCTGCAAAACGTGGTCCATAAAATCTGTCAAATAAGGGATGTAACCACAGCACTCCTATTTGGTTAGGTGTGATTAGTGGTACAGTGGTATTTGCTCTGTGCATTAATTCTTGTCACTGTGCTTTTCAGAGCAACATCTTCAAAACTTATCAAGTTGGTGTGTCAGCACTTAAAAAGTTCTGTCAGAAAGTTTAGTAAACAGACCAGGGTGGAAGGAGTAGGGAGAACAGTTTATCACCTTTGGTAAGTGGTGTTAGACTGACAGCAATAGGTAACAGATTAGATGAGCTATTGCTGCAAGACCTTCCGTTGGTTACTGAGTTCAAGACATCCTCTAAAGGGTTACAGATGTAGTTGCAGTTGAGCTGTGTACTGTGTCACTGTCCAGCCCTCTGTTCTGTGTATGCTCATTTTTATTTTAAACTCATCCCTGGTGGTTTAACTGGATGTGATTCCTGCACCCCCAGCCTTGTTAATGTGTGTCCAGCAGCACTGCCTGGACACTCCTGTATGAAAACAGGATGGTCTGGTGGGATAGATGAATTAAGGATGAACCTTTTGTGTGTGTCCTTGAAAAATATTGTCTCAGTTTTCTGTGATTTCCTTTAATAATTCAGCTCTGAATGCTATTAATCCAGTCTTGACATTTCAGGAAAGTATTCAAGCACCAATCAAGCATTTCTCTGCGAAACTCATCTGTGGTTGGAAAAGCTTATATACAGCTCTTCTCTATAACCCAAGAACACTTTTGTGAGAGAGGAGAATATTTTGTTAAAGTATCTGGTGAATTCTTAGCTTTTTCTCCTCCCCTTGCCATTACTACTTGAACTCCAGAAACTGGAGCAGTGAAAGCTTTATTGCAGGTGGCCCATGAACAGAGCAGTTGTGTAGAGGGCTGTGAATAAAGATGGCAGCTATATAATGAAGCAGTTTGTGACTGCTAACAGGTCAGACTTGAGACGAATGATGGACAGTGAAAGTGTAACTACTGGTCATGTTACTTAGCAAATTTGTCGAGTTGATACCAGGTCCACATCTGCCTTCTGTAAAGCGAACTTCATCTCTCATAAGTGTCACTCATTTCTGAGGAAGAATCTGGTCCTTGAAACAGAACAGATCTTCTAGTGAGCCTAATATTAAGAAATAATATAACTGGAGGAAATTAAGTGATATGAAAGGAAAGCAGAATACCTAAAGTTATGTAAAATTTTGGTGTGTTTACATTGTGAGACCATTTGCTGACATGCACTGTAGCCTTGCATAGGTAAGAGGGAACCACTTTCTACCTGTCCCTGGGGCTCGGTTAAGTGCTGCTGTAGAGACAAGTCGGTGCAGAGAGGAACTTGTGTTGGCCAGCTCATTTCCAAGAAATGGAGTTTCACAGGGAATCTTACGATTTGTCTGATCTGACTTGGTCACGGAGGTTTTGTCTTCACCCTTGAATTCTGGGCAGGTGTTTCCAGAAATACTGTGTGAGGTACGCTCGTTGTGATCTTACTACTTGTACTAATCTGTGGCTTTTGTTTTTCTCTCTCCCTCTTTATTTAGATGAAAGATCCTTGGGACAGCAGAATTTTTCCTTTTTCTCAATGGACTTAAAGGTGCACGAAAGCATATCAGGCAGCAGGACACAAATGGCCTTAGCAAAAAGTGATTTCAAGTCCCAAGAAAGTAATTTGCTTCAAACGGCTTTATCATCAGTTACCACTTCCTTTGATGTGACTTTACTTAGCCAAGAGGAAACAGCCAGGATTTCAGAAGAGAGAAGTACGCCGTTGGTAGATGTCTCCGTAACAAGCAATGAGGCGTTCTTAAGTGACGATGAATTTGTTAGCTCACTTTCAAAGGCACAGTGGACTCCTCCGCTGAAATCTTTTTCAGTTTTAACAGATCATCACTCGGTTAATACAGTAGAGCCATCAAGAGAAATGTTAGAAACTGTGTTGCTAACACCTTCATTATCTGTCCTTTTTTCACCATATGATATCTCAAAACCAGCACAGCAGAAGACTCCGTTGAGCGCCGTCCCTGAACGCAGTAACACTCTTACAGAACTAAAGCCTTTTGTACCAGATCGTGAAATGCTAACAGCAAGCAGAGACTTGCTGTTGTACCCTCCAAATGCAGCTATTCATTTCACTTCCTTTCCTTCAGAGACTGAAGTTGTGGCACAGCAAAACATTAATGCGAGTTTAACAGCTCTGCCTTTTGGGGCTGCTTCAGAAGGATTGCCTCTTCATCTCAAGCTGTTGGGTAGAACTAGCCCTGTGATCCCAGATGCCACCGCACTAAGTGCAGACCTGTATGGTGACATTTACGCCGATGGGAGTAGCAGGGCAGCAGAATCTCTCAGTCTAAGGACATACCCCACTCCAAACATTCCCTGGGCCACGCCAACTTTAGCAGCCAGTGCTGAGCCTGCTTTTTTTCCTATTAGTCTTCCACTTGTGTCTTTCCCACTTAACTCAGCTGCCATTTCCAGGAACTCTAATACAGTTCTTAATGCCAGCCTGTTTACACGTGAATTCTCCACTACAGCACCAAATTTGCCTGCTGGTTCAGAAATACCAAGTCAATCAGAGCTTGTCAGTGAGCTCACGAGTCCAGTGCCTTTCACGAGATCATACAGTTACTGCCTGTATTGTGACTCAGTTTCACTTCTGCCAGAAGCAGGCTTTTCCCCAGAACCTGATGTGGGCTCAGGTGATTATGTTGAAACTATATCCATCAAAGCCTCTGAGGTACAAGGCGTAACTCCATTTAGAACCATAATTACTGATGGGTATGAATTAGAGGAACCTACACCTGAGATTTTTGATACTTCTTTTCCATCAAGACCAGTTGTTTCATTGTCTTCAAGATTTGCAGAAATCTCCGATTCAAGCATTTTAGTAAGCTTTACAGAGACTAGAACACCTATAACAATTTCTCCTTCCTACCATCAGCTCCCTGGAAAAACATCACTGAATATCTCTGTTTCCCAGTCCCTCCCTGTTCTGGAAACAATTTCATTGACACTAAGCACTCATGTGGAACTTCCTGGTGCCACCACCATTCTGTTTGACTCTACCATCATCCCGAGTGAGCCAGTAGCATCGTTTTCAATCAGTCACACAACTTTGCTGGAATTGCCAGAATTAATGCCATCGGAATCTGTGGTTTTGCTTGACAAGACATCTATGAGAGAGGAACCGTCTTTAAAGATTTCAGAGTTTCCATCCAGTTTTTTATCAACACCGTTTCTTATTGAATCTAGCTACTTATCTTTATCATCGACCATGCTAGATTCTTCCTCTGTCAGGCAAAGTGGTTTATCAACGCTCTTACCTCAGATCTTGTTGACTGGGACATCAGTACTTTCTGAGGATGTTACCAGCTGGGACGTAGCTGCCACTGTCAGCTCTGCCACTGATACCAAGGTTTCTCAGTTAGATCTTGGCCAAACACCGTACTTTTATTCAAATGTATCATCCCTTCCAGATGCACATGTTCCTGAAATAATGCCATCATCAGATTTTCCCTCTGGGTCATCTGTGTTTCTGGAAGCACCCTCGGTACTGCCAGTGGGCTCTGAAGTTGTGTTTACCTCAGCTGTTACAGCAGCTACCTCTCAGCTGGAGCCTTCACTCTCCACCTCTCACTCCGTGGTTCCTACCCTGGTGCTGCCCACTTCTGACACCCAGTCTGCTACCAGCAGCATCTTGCTCAGCGAAACAAATCTGATCTCTTTGTTTACTACCTTTCTGACAACTCCTGTCTTAAACGTATCTTCATCTCTGCTCTCAACTGCACTGTCTTCTGGTGAGGATATTGGTGCTACAGTTTACCCCACACTGCTTTTAACATCTCACAGGGAGGGCAGTGCTCCCACAGCTCTTCCTCCCACAGACCCTGACAACCTCACATCAGCTGCCAGCACCATCAGCGTGACGCCCTTTCCTACAGCATCTCTCTCTGTGACTGTGGCATTTACTCCCACACAGTTTCCTCCAACTTCTAGCCCTCCCACTGGATATGAAGTTCCATCAGGAAGCAGTGTAACTGCTGGCACTGATGCCTCAACTCCTTCCACCAGCGTCCCCACGACCACTGTCACCAGTGGTACGGGCAGCCGTGGCACAGCTGCTGCAGGCAGCCCGGGGACATTCTCTTCCACCCTTCTGGTGACCACTACTCCGTCTGAACTGGTGGTTGTAACTTCTGCTGTGACTACTACCAAGCAGCCATATGTCTGTGACATCACCATTCCCGATGCTTACTTAGTCACTGCAGGTAAGATATTCCTAACATTTTTATTTTGGTATTTTCTGAGAGGCCACAGTAATGTGACTCCCTAGCTAAATTAACTAGGTGAACGTTTCAAAGAAGTATGGTGTAAATTTAGACAAAGAGATATAAAAGCATAGATTTATCATTTACTCTTAAAAAATAGAATTCACTTGAGTGAAGTCCATTTTGGTAGTGAGTTACATATACCTTACACTGCACAGAGAATTAAATTGTCTTCTAAAACTGCTGATGCGTATGTACAAGTATGCTGAGTTAGAGGCTGCTTTATCATTTCATGGGTTGTAAATGAATGTTACTGTCATGATACTGTTCTGCCAAACTGTAAATGTTCTGACTGAGTAAGTTTCTCCTTTCAGTTGTTGCTGCTGTTTGTAAAAAAAAACACCTGCATGTGAGGTAATGTTGTAATATGCAACAGGAGAACTGGTTCAAAAAATGTTTGGGTTTCACTAGCATTTTTATAATTTTCCCTTACTAGCTTACGTTTATATCTTCCCTCCTCCCATACTTACTTTCAATTGGATTTGGTGTGTTTGTAACCAGAAAAAGTGACATTAATGTATTTCAAAATTAATTGTCTTAGCATCTGTGTTTGCTTTTCTGGTGTTTTCCTACCTCTTCCTTGCTTGTTAACAAAACAATACCAGCAGACTAATCCAGGGCAGCTGCAGAAGTGCTGCATGTTCTGTGGTAAGCAACACATTTTACCCTTAAGATTTAGTTGTAATATGTAAAGCAGAATGAGCATAATCTCATCCTCCAGGTATGTAGGTAATCTAGCTATGCTAGTGATGAGGAAGACTTTTTTAAAACCTGTAATTTGAGTAGTTTTGTAGACAAGTAACTGCAGGATGACAACATGACACTTCTCAGTTGTTTGCTTAACCTGCAGTCACAGTGTCAAGCGTGGCTGTAACAGACATCATGTCCATTGGGATGTGGGGATTTTAAAGCCATTTCTTACTCTGTGGATATTCCTTTCATTAATTAGTGTCACATTTGTTTACTCTTTATTTAGGAGAAAAGTAGATGCATATTTTCTGTGGCTTTTTTTCTGACCTCATCTGCATTCCATGCGTTGCCTACAAAATTTAACTGTGTTGGGGCAGCAGGCTTGTTGTGCACAGGTCAGACTGAATGTGCTGTTCCTTTCAGATCCCATTTGAATGCCTCAGTGGCTCTCTAGAAGATTCTTTTACTAGAATGGTAAAGACATTAGGTATGGAAAAACAAAATGGGAGAGAAAATAAACTTGGAGTTCCTTAAACTTTATGTACAGTCACTTTTTAGGATACAGTGACACCTTTACCTGTTTCCTTGTCCGTTGTCTTACCTGTTTGATGCAGCCGATCTCATTGCCTGCTTTTTCATGCATTGCACAATTGAAAATGCAGCTTTGAATCAAAACCCAACAGATGAAGCTAAAATGTATTTACTGACTGACATTAATTTCTAGTGCTGGCCCGAAGAGCTGTTCTACGAAATGTCAGTGAATCCATCAGAGGAGTGCTCAGAGTTCAGTTCAGGAGATCAGTAGAGTTAGAGGTAAGTGGTTTGAAGTGTGCACAAGTACTCTTTGATCAATGTCATACAATAGTGGGTTTAGTTCACAAGCTAAAATGGCAATTCAAACAGTCCATGAGGTACAAGAGATGTTTATTTAAACATGAATGTTAGTCATGTTGTGGTTGGGTCTTTTTAATGTGAATACAATGTCAGCTTTTTTACTTTTAGAATGTCATAGTTTTCTATGACAGATCTTTCTTGGTTTTGCCAAAGGTGAGCAAGCAGTGTCCAGACTCTACTGCTCACCTCCTTTGGCTGGTGAATTGAAACTGAACTGAAGAACTTTTACCCTGCAAAATACCTGTTAAAAAGTTCTGTTCGTTCTGCTAGCTGATTATATACTTAGCACTATAAACGAAATCAAATCTTCTGCACAGACTTGTGCTATTTAATGTTGTGAGGCCATCAGCATTGCAGGGGAGGTGGTGGAATCTCCAATGCATGATTTGGCAAATTAAGAAAGGAAGGTGAAAAAAATCAGGTGTGCGATAGTAAGTCATTACTTTTAAGCCTTTAGATATGTGTAACTCCTGTCCTTCCCCTACACTCACAGGGCTGGGAATTGCTGGGCTGTTGGGTTTTTCTGAAAGCTTCCCCTGCTTTGATACTCAAGGAATCTCCTTTTAACAATATATCGGTGTTGTTTTCTAACCTCCAGGTGACTCTCTGGTTGAGATGAGGGTTAAAGTCTCTATTCCCCCACCTCTGTCTCAAACCCTCTGTCTGAGAGGAAAAGACTCTAGAGGTAGTTTAGGTGTATCTTTGTTGTACAGTCATCTACTTCAGCACTTGGGACAAAAGGAAATATAGTAATGGAATTGCTGGTGTTGATGAGGTTCAGCTGCACTTGCAGTTTTTCATGACTCTATTCATCTAGTTATCATAGCCCAGGACCACATTATCTTTTCTGAGTCAATGATCTCATTTTCATTATGAAATTAACTCAAGGAGCAGTTTGAATGTTGAACATAACTTGAGTTTCTCCATACACAGACTCCCTTGGTGCCTTTAACTTCTGCACCTCCCATAATCACTGCACTCAGTAATTAAACAACTCCTGCCTGAGAATATACCTCTCTACTACTCAGTGAAGATAGGAGTGTTACGAATTTCTGCCAAACTTCAGTTACAGTGAGCTGCCACTATAAATTATGTATAGTTTAGCTCCTTTTGGCAATACCTGCTCATGAGCTTTCTAGAGTTTTTTATAGAAGAGATTTTTCTTCTTGTTTGTGAATTATACCTTCAGATTGTGCAAACTGGCATAGTCAAGAGGTCAGAAGTTCGTGAAGATACAACTGCGCTGATTTCCAGTGACCTTACACAGCTCAGTAATATGAAAGCACTTATCTTCTTAGTATTTACAGCAGCAAGACAAAATCCGTTGCTAAATATTTGAATCCTGATTGGAGCAAACATTTGATATATTGTTTTGTATTTTTGCCCTTTAAATTCCTTCTTGTCATGCCTACTATTACCTTGTAAAGCTCTCAATAGGAAAAGCTTCTGAGAAGTCCTAAGACTTCTCAAAAGTTAGTCTAGCTTCATTCTTCGCAAAATCTTTTTTATGAAAAGGAAGAAACATCTCTGTGCAATCGGTTTGGCTTATTTTATGCTAGAATGCTGCTGTCTTATGTGTTCTTTGTGATGCCTTGGGTGTGGGTTTTGCACTGAAAATAATTACTGGCAAATGTCTTCACGTCTAACAGTCAAATACTAACAAAACTGTTATTAAAAAAAAAAAGAGCTGCCTGTAATAGCAGCATGTTGAATGGTGATGTAATGCAAAATTTTAAACAGAATTTGTCTATCTTGCTAAACTTAATTAGTCAAACAGACCTGACTTTTTTTAGTTAAGAGTACTCAGAAACCATGTGTGTGTTTGCAAGTTATGGTATAGCAGTGCACTTCTCTAAGCTGCTTTTTTACTGTGTCTCGTATTACAGCTTACAGATGTTGCCTTGCTGTGATGTAATGTACAGTGAATCAGGAGACAGTCTAGTTAAATTTAACTCTGTAGTAATATATACTTTAAAAATAGAACTCATCTCGATGAATATAACTGCTGCTCACTTTAAATAGGAAACAAGTTTAACACTAAAAGGAGAGCTAAAACATTTTTTCACAAATGTTTTCAGTTGCAGCTTTGGTCTCTGCTTTTTTATTATTTCAAACATTGTGAGTTGTTGAAGTGGAAGAAAAAAAAAAAGAGGCAGGCTTGAATCCTGCCAAGTGGAAAAAAAATTTTTTTGAATCTTTTCCTAGGAAAAGTCCTCACAGCAAAGCGAGACTAACCTGAAATTTCAAAGTTCTTTTCCCTTGGTCTCAACATATTGCATCTGCAAAAGAATAAGACCCTATTGTCTGAATAAGAGTAATTTTTGTCAACTTTCTCTAATGTAAACCTTATGACACTTGGGTAAAATCTATTATACAATGTTCCCTTGACTTGACTTGTTGCACTGGGGTGCGAAATAAAATAGTGTTGGCAGGGACTTGCTGCCAGGACCCCTGGTGCCAATTACTTCATGCCAACAGGAAAAAGGTTTTTGCCACCCTCATTTGTGCTTGGAAATTTTATCATGTGGGATAGTGTACACCTCAGCCACTCTGTTGTTGTATTTAATGTGGTGTATTTAATGTGTATTTGGGGTGTGTTCTTAACCTATTGGGTTCTGTAATCCAAAATCAGTAAACTCTGCCTCCAAAGTAAGGAGTTCAGTTCATTGTCAGGCAGTTAAATACTCCTTTCAAAGATGCCACCTTGTGGACTTGTACTAGCTTCATCTTTGCTCACTGCTGCTGAAGTTCTGGCTGGTACCGTTGAGGTGTGTAAAAACAGTGAGAATTATTGCCTTAGGATCTTGAAGTGCATAGAAGCAGAAGCTTTAATTTTTAAAACCTGTAAGCCTTTGTAGTCCGTGCTCAGGAAGTTAAACACCCTCTGCAGGTTTTTTACAGGGTGCTTAATAAGGCGGTGGTGAGGAAATGGGTTGTTTATGTTTTCTGCCAGATGTTTACACAGCATAGTACAGTGCAGTGTAGGCATGGATTAGGCTGTGGCAAAGGTGCATCTAATCAAATATTTTAGCAGACAATAATCAATAGCGAATGGTTAGGGAACATCGTAAGGGACAGTGTAAGGATATGGTGATATTTTTCCTAAATAGTCTTCTAGCCTCTAGTAAATTGAGGCTTTCTGTACTAGCAGCACTCTCTCCTGTGAGGGTAGCTGGGAATGGGATAGGTTGTATCCTGGAAATGGCAGAGTTGGGTAGACATCATGCTTTGGAGAAGGGATAGCTTAACTTTAGGTGTTCTGGGGGTTCTCTGCTCCTACGGAAGGTTTCTGCTTTTGCTGTGGGAATGGCTCCGAAGTGCACATGAAATTTTGCATGTTTTTCTGACTTTCTGGCCCAAAGTGTTAAGTGAAAAGGTTTGTACTTGTTTAATGTAAGAAATCTGTGCTTGTGTACTTTAATAGGTGATACTCTAAAATGTGAATGGTTCACGTACCTAATTTGCTTGCATCTAGCTGTCCTGGCAGTAGAGGTGAAACTTCCAAGAGAGAGTTGGATGGACAGCTGGGCTTGTGAACCATTAAGAGATTTGCCAAGAGCAGCTATTCTCATTCATGAATCACAAATTGAGAGTCATGAGCTGTGCTCATCTATCCTAGATAAATTTGTAGACTTCTCTGTGAATTAGCTTGTAGGCTGGCATGGGTCTGTTATTTCTGTCATATGAATTAGGTTGTAGAGAGCTAACTCTAGACAACCCTGTAATATCTCAAGCAGAAATAACTGTTGTTTTGACTCGTAGTTGTTCTAATATGCCTATCTCAAAATTACTGATAGAAGTGAGTTTTTTTTGATGTCCTTTCTGGAGTTGCTCCTGCTTTTCTGCTGCAGTGAACCACAAAAGGGAACCAGTGTTAACTCTTAAGCTGAAAAAGTTAATGCAGAATTCCAGGGGGGTGTTCAGGCTACCCTGGCCTCTATGGTGCAGCACAGCCAGTCAGAGATGGAGGCTGCTGAGTTACTTATCAGAGGCTTGCTGCCATGTCTGAAATAACTAACTAGTGCATAAGTGTATGCTGGCTGCACTAGGCCTCTCTTCCTCAGCATATATTCCTTCAGAAATCACCACTAAATTGTCACTGAAATTTGTAATTCTAATTCTTCTTTTTCTTGCCTTTTAAGTAGTCTCGTTTGCAAGTAATGGGCAACTTCTTTTGCCATGTGCTCCCCATTATAACTGCTGTTTCCATTTGACAAACTGAAGCTGCAGAGATTATTTCATCATGAGATAAAAGAATAAAATTTCAGATAAGAGGAACTGAAAAGAGCTGTGCACATTATTCATATCAAACAAATTTGAGTTTTATGGGTCTAAATCCATTTAAAATAAAAGCTGGATGTTGCATATATTTGTGGGCTAAGAAGGAAGAAAGGCATAATGAGCAGCATAGATTATTTTTCTCATTTCCTTCTGCTTCTGAGGTACTTTCTTCTGATGAAGATGAGCTCTCTGAAATGCATGCTTTTTAGAGGACAGGAAAGAGCTGCTTGCTGGCTCATCTAAACAGCAGTTGCCATCACTTTATACTACAGCAGAAATACCAGTAAGGAACATGTGGGTCACAATTTAAGCAGCACTGTGCTTTTCTATAAGGCTGCTTCTGAAGCTGAAGGTAATATCTAACATATCCCTTCACCAGCACAGCACCTGCAAGGTGCTAGCATCTCTTCATCTAAGGGGTCCGTGTTTATTAGAAACTAGAGGTCTCTGGGTTATTTATCTGTGAGGCCCTTATGTTGGACACCTCAAAATATTTTGAAGTGTGACTGCCTTAGGGAAATAAAGCAAACTGGAGGAGTAAACCAAAGAAGAAGAAAATAATGCTGCGGAAATAAACCCCTTCAGTTTATTCTTACTTAGGTGACTGAAAAACAGTAGAAAACAGTGTCTGCATGGAAACATTCACCAAGGTTTATATTTAACTTACAATCTCATTTCTTTTACGTGGTATCTAAGGCTTCTCAGGGTTTTTAAGAAGACTCAAAGTCAGGACATGAATTGGAAAATTGTAATTGTGGTAACAGTGTTGAAATAAGCAGATAAAAGTGTTCCCTGGAAGAAAGTGTTCTTGAGTGTGAAAATTATATCCATAAAACATAGGTTATATGTATTTTACTCCTTGTGTGTCACATGTGAATGGTATAGGAGGTATTCACTATGCAGTACATGACTGAAATGCAGAAGCTATGTAAGCAGTTCAGCAAGTAAGCAGAAATTTTGTATGGAAAATGTTATGTACTCCAGGAGAATGCAGGCGAGGGGGAGTTGCTACTATGTGGGGATGTGATAAATCAAGAAGCGTTGGGGTTGGTGTGTTGTACTGAAGAGTTTCTAGTAGTTGTACCTAGCACAGGGGAGTTGCCTCTCAGATGCAGTGGAGCAGAGGCTGCAAGGCACAGCACTAACGGAGTGCATGTGCTTCTGCTGCTCTTTGAAAATAAAGATTGCGCTTTCCTACCTCTTGATGATGTGGCTTTGAACTGCCTGAGACTATGTAGGTCTGAAATGTTGCCAAATTTAACATTGAAGTTTTGTTTTTTTTTAATGTCTGATTTTTTTTTTTTTGGTAGGTTTATAAAATTTCCCCCAAATTTGCTTTCTTGGTGACATCAGGTCCTTTCGTTTACACGGCAATAGCTGTCATCAATGCGCTTGTGAACAGCAGTCTCCTTCGTGGTGAGGCCCCCGTGATCCTCTCACTGCATCCTTCTTTCACTGTGCCAGACAACAGATTTCAGGTTCAGACAGGTGAGTACCTCCTGACACAAAGAGGGGGGAAAGGTAGCTTCATATTGATTCACACTTCTTCACTTGTGATTAAGTATGCAAGATTGAGTCAAAACCCTGTGTTCTACTGTTGTGAATCTTAGTTCTGTGTTTTTAGTGACAGGCTTGACGGGTCCATGGTTGAGAGATGATAAATTGTAAACTGCTAACCCCATAATTTCATGATTTTTTCAGGAATTTTTTTTTGTGCATTCCAAAATAGGTATGCTCTTTTTCTTGCTTCAAAAGGCGAGAAGGGAAAAATATGCTGTGAAATATTTATTCATGAAATCACAGTGCAGCTACTTTGTAATGTCTGTGTCAAGTTTCAAATTAAGTTCTTGTTAAATGCTACTTTTTTCTGTTGTCATGATGTAGGAGAATTGGTGAGCAGGAGGATTGGTTGCTCATGTGTAATGGGAGCAGTAGGATTGCCTGTGTAGTATTTAGCTGTCCATGGCTGCTGTACTGCAGCAGTCTCTGTGAAGTTTAAGACTACTAATAATCTTAAGCAAAATAGTACCCATGTAACAGATTTTGAGAATCATAGTGGTGTCATTTAAAAGCTTCCAAGTCCTATTTGCATAATAAAACTGCCTGCCTGGTTGGTTGACTGTGTAATGAAGTAGTGACAGGGATTGAGCATACAGGCAGAGAGTTAATAAATGTCAACATAGTACTGTTATTCAGGTATGTTTCATTTGTTGGTTTTGCTTTTGTTAATAATTGTATGGCAAGACATTGCTTCTTCAATTGTGCAGGTGTGACGTCTTTTTCCATTGCTTAACATGGTTATATAGATAGACAGTTGACATATTTTCTGTTCTTGAACCTGGTATAACATTGCTATTAGGGGATGTAACCTAATATGGCATTTTTGGGGGGTAAGACTATGTGGAAATGCACAGATGTGCATGCAGTTAAGGTCTGTGTGCCTGATCACATTCCTCTGTGCTCAGTGTTTCTCTCCTGAGCTCTTTATGTCTCTCCTCTGAAAGACTTCAAAATGTATCTAAATTTAAAAGATTATGTGCTAATTTAGTGTTTTGAAAGTGTTAGGCTGATGCTAAAGTACAGTAATGGACCCAATATGGGGTCTTTTAGATGAGCTGAATACTTGTATTTCAGACTACAAGCAAAAGATATTCGTTGTATTTTTTCCTGAAGATTTTCATGGAAATGTTGGATACTAGGAATT
Organism: Myiotriccus ornatus; assembly: GCA_036023395.1. NCBI lineage: Eukaryota > Metazoa > Chordata > Aves > Passeriformes > Tyrannidae > Myiotriccus > Myiotriccus ornatus. The sequence continues at coordinate 62,509,888 of JAYRBT010000042.1, read as the reverse complement.
TCAGTAAGGTCAATTTAGTGTTCAAGTCATATGAAGTTAGCCACATGTATAAAGTGAAGGTCTTTTAGTATACAGGAGGAAACAGCAGGTATTTTGTCACTAGTATCTTTCAGTAATCTAATTACTGCTGCAAAAGATATTAGTGAGTTGAGAATTTACTGCAGCAGCACAAAATGTATTTCTACTGTATTTTTACCCAGTGTTTCACTCAATAAGTCCTGAGCTCCATGGAAAAAAAAACATAGCCCTTTGGATTCTGTTGCTTGTTTTGTTCTGTCTCGTGGAAACACTAATGTGTACCCTTTGTCTTCAGTGCTTCAGTTTGTACCTCGAAACATGGATATTGGGTTCTGCAACTTTAGCCAGCGCATTGAGAAAGGGCTGACAATGGCATTCCTGGAGGTGAACAAACACCAGGAGTTCTACAACTTCACTGTGCAGGTAAGAAGATAAGCATGTTTTGTGCCTATCCCTTTTTTTCCTCACCTTTGGTTGTCTTGTGTTTCATCCAGACAGTAAAATAAGTTTAGATGATCACTGACTGCAACTTGCTCATATCCCCGTGGTTTTAAGCTTTTTGAAAGACTGACGCAAGATGATGATTTGTGTCCAAAAGCATTATTGAATATGATAGGGTTTGTAGTTTTTTAAATAAAAACGGTTCCAACCCTTATCAAAGTAATTCCCATCAGATTTACTATAAGAGAGTAGGATGTAGTTAGAAAGTTTTTGTTCGAAGACTTATTTTCAGGTCTCATTGCCGTGCAACGGATCCTGTTAAGGAATATAGGAGTTATATGCACTCTGCCATCACATGACCGAGCGTGCTGGTTGCTTCTGAGGTCTAGAAATACTTACAGTACGTGATATCTGTGACAGCTGCTGCTGGAACTTCATACATGACAGGTGTTGCATATGTACTGGGCGGTGAATCACACAGCAGAGGTTAAAACTCCCTGAAAAGTCAGTAATTCGATTTGATGAGACTAACTCCTCTTCTGTCTGAGTTCTCCTGAAATCAGTAAAAATTATATCACATTGTTTAACTGACACCGTAAATGCCTATCTGTGATACCCTAAGATAAAATCAGGCGGAAAAATGGCATAAACTTTATAGTACCTAAGGTACTGTGTAGTAGATAGAGAAAAGGGCTCAGAACTGTACAAATGAATGACACAATGTGACTGCATAAACTGAAGACAGAATATGCAGAACCATTTCTTGGACTATCAGCTTAGAAAACTTATTTTAAATACTTCCTTACTGTCTAAAGGAGGTTCACCTACATGAATGCCGCTGCTGTGTACTGGTGCCAAAATAAGGCTTCTAACCAGTGGTTAGAACTGGTGGTTTTGGGTGTTCATGGTGCAGGAGGTTTTAACCAAGAGAGCATCCATTTTCAAAATGTTTCTTTACTGTGATTCCTTCTTGTCTGTTCCATGCAGTTTAGCATTCATCTAAGACTTTTTTACAACTAGATCTATTTTGCTGACTGACTTGCTAGATGGTTTATTTAATCTTTTTCTGGATAGTAGCTTTCAGATCATTCTGGATTATGACTGACTTTAAAGGGTAAGAAGAGGAGTTCACATGTAACTTTGCCTCTTTTGAGACTCAGCATGCAGAATCAATCTGGAACAGATGTTCCTCTGTTTTGATGTGAATTGTCGCTTTTTCGTATTAGGTGGGGGGAAAAAACTCTGTAAAGGAATGAATGAAAATGCCAGTGACTTGATTTTGCTGACCCTGCTTCTATCCTGTCTTTTCAGATACTGAACATAACTCTTATCAGGCCTGGGGTAGCGTTTCGGCAAGGCCCCGTGAGCATTGTTTTTGCCATCCGAGATAGATACGGTTTTCTAAATGGGTCCGAAGTCAGTGAGCAGCTAAGGAACTTGTCTGTGGTGGAGTTCAGCTTCTACCTGGGCTTTCCTGTGCAGCAAATTGCTGAACGTGAGTACTTGCTGTTAGCCAATACTGCAAAGTGCTTCTTTCTAGAGTCTTTCCTATCAACAATTTTCAAGTAATTTTGCGTGTAAGTGGTAATGCGTGTTGGAGTACATAACTTGTATTGGGAATTCTGCAGAGCAAATCTGTGCCACTCTCTGCTCACATATTGGTGATATAGCAACTTGTTGCTTTTCTCATCATGCTTTCCTTTTGTGCTGGGCCAGTTGTGTTTAACCTTGGTTTCATTAGTCCCTGATCTTAGTCCAGACTGAAAAAAAAAAAAAATCACTCCAATCACTATTGCTGGGAAGTGCAATCCAGGGTGTGTCTCTGTGATTATGTCTACAGAGGCCTTGGGTACTTCTCAGCAGAGCTTACTACCCTGGACTTTTTGTAGCACTTAACTGTGTCTCTTACTTTTAGAAGGCCTGAGACACTGGCCACATAAGCTTTTATTTGCCCCTATAGTCTGTCCAAGTTACCTGTTATTCAGCAGCAGTGCTTTTTTTGAGTAGTCTGTTATGTTTTGAGGTATTAATCTTTTAAGTATATCTCTCACTTCTTATGTACAATTTGCATTGCAAGTCATTTTTTTCAGACCATTATCATCTTAAACTTAGATGATTAGGCACTGCCTGCTTAACAGAGCTTGCTTGACACTCAGCCTTGACAACTCAGGTTTGGTTAGATTTTTCAGATGACTCATGAATGTAAGCAAGATCGTGAGAGAACAGTACTTGCCTTTCCCTGCTGGTGGGTGTTACTGTTAACTCAGTCCATTAATTCCCTGTTTCTCCTATGTCACTTTGCTTTCCAGTGCAGATTTTTAATTTTCAGAGTTATTCTTTTAGCTGTAGAGGTGCATAACATCTAACACAGTGAGTTTTGCAATTCAGTGAAACATCTGGTGGATAATCAGGCCTGATGATGGCTGATGTTCGGTATGTAACTGTGTATGCCAGTGAAGATACTATAAAGAGAGTGACTATCAACAGAAATTGCTCTGCTTAACATCTTTCAATCTGCAAGGTGCACAGGATACTCCCCTGTTTACTACAAGTAATTTAAAAGTACTAAGTTTTTGAAGCTTTTTATTTTAATGTTTCAGTAATTTTGATCCCTCTACTACCATACTCAATTAAAAAATATATGAGGTTGTTGATTTATTTTCTTTAGGCAGTTCTGCTCTCATATGGTCTCACACAGAGTGTGTGCCTGTGCAGTAGTAGCTGTATTTAATGAAACCAGGACCAAAAGTCTTGAGAATCCCTGTCCATAAGTGACTAGCATTTCTTTTGTTCTTGTGAGGCCACAGAACGTCTCAGATTATGGGTTGTGGTCTTTTTTTTTTTTTTTTTCCACTGAATTCAAATTAAATGTTGCTTCCCTTGATTGCTTGAAAGACAGTTCTGTTTACTCTGTGTCATTTCTTTTACACATTTGACCTAGAATTTATTTAGTTTTGGTCTCGGATAATATATTTGATTGTGGGGCTTTTTTTCTCCTGTAATGTACTGTACTGGGTCATACAGTTTTCAGTTTTGTCCACATATTCTGAAATTATATTTGTAGTGCATTTGGAGGTTGCTCTTTGCTGCAGATCCATCTTCTGGATTATGCAGTGGAGCTACCGTGCAATTAAGTGATAACAATTTCTATCAAGGCCGGTGTATCCTGAAAGAAAAGCTGGTCTTAGAGGAAAAACATTCCTATTGAGCATGCATGTACACCGCTCTCCTTGGAGTTGGAACTTTGGAACTAGATGACCTTTAGGATCCTTTCCAACCCAAACAATTATATGATTCTTTTTTCCTTTTTTGATGGTACTGAGGAAATTTGAAATTTCTTTAATGCTTGTAGCATTAAAGACACAGCATGCCTGTGTTACCTGCATGTCTGTAGTGCCTGGTGCTGATTCCAGACCAATGATCGTGGAGTCCTGTGGTAGTTCACATGTCAGTGAGAAAGCCAAGTAAAGTAGAAAGAGTGAGGAGGTCAGGATTTTTAGGAACAATGAGATCTTCCCAACGTTTGCAGTGTAGAAAACATGTGGATTTGATGGGTATGGCGTCCTAAATTAAGGAACATCTTGTGAGTATTTGACTTGCTTGTTGTCAGAGGAACTCAAAGTTGCAGTAGATTGAGCCCACTGCTGGACAGCACATTTTGGTTTGAACTGCTTTAGTTTGGTCTCAGTAGGGCTTTGATGTGCACAAACACAGCCACTGTTCTGGAATACCAGATACGGTGCTGTTTGATAAGTTGGCAAAGTGGGAGAATAGTTTCTCTTACTATTAGAGCTGTAAGTCCATCTGTCAGTGAGCCCAGTATTAATGAATGTAGCTCAAACACTTTAAGCAGTGAGGCAACCACACCCAGTTATTTTTAGCTGTTTCTGCAGTTTTTTGCACTGTTGTTGTGACTGTATTTTGAGCCTAAGGATTTTAGATCTTCAGTATTCAGAGCCAGCAATCCTGTCCAGAGGCTCAGCAGCACTGGGCAGATCCTTCTTGGGACACCTTATTCAACAGTCTGTTGAGGGTGACCAATAGCCAGATCCTCAAAGCTACTTTGGCAGGAAGATGCCTCAGTGTTTTTATTTTCTAGGCCCTGAAATCTCTGCATTCATGCTCTGCCTTGGTCCACCAAGCAGTTTTAACAGTGAAGGTGTTGTGAAGGTCTTCTTTAGACAGCTGCTTTGGTCTGTGCAAATTAATATACAGCCGTCTGCTTTAAGAATGAGTTTTTCTGGGCATCTTGGATATTCACATATAAACAATTTACGTATGTTATTGTTTCTATGTAAATATGAAATGTTCCATGTCATACTGTTATATGCCATTTGTGCCTCAGTTATCAAGCATGCTAACATTTAATACTCCTGGTGGTGACTTTTCCTTTTCCCCTTGAGGACTCTGTATATGATTTTAAAGCCTGCATCTGAAGAAAAAGAAAATATTTAAAGGTGAGCTGAGCTGTCAGGGCTCAGCTTCCAGCTTCGGGGGCTAAAGTTGATTCATACTGAGGAAAAGCTGCTTGTGCAGCTCCACACTGTTAAGTGAAGTGAGATCTTCACATCAATATCCCAAATACAAGCCTTGTTGGAAGAAATGTATTTTGCTCTCTACCACTTGTTATTTTGCATTGCCTTTCACACACAGTCCTCTCACTGTTTTTATTCATGTAAGTATAACTGATTATACCTTTAACTGTGTGGGTTGTCCCTGTGCAGTACTGTCAGCCTGACCTCAGTGCCTGGCAAGGTTATGGAGCAGATCATCCTGAGTGCAATCATACAGCATCTACAGGATGGACAAGGGATCAGAGCCAGCCAACATGGGTTTAGGAGGGGCAGGTCCTGTCTGACCAACCTGATCTCCTTTTACAATGAGGTGACCCGCCTGGTGGATGAGGGAAAGGCTGTGGATGTGTCTACCTGGACTTCAGCAAAGCCTTTGACACTGTCTCCCATAATATACTCCTGGAAAAGCTG
>JAYRBT010000042.1:62486911-62504344 GCA_036023395.1 Myiotriccus ornatus | reverse complement strand
TTTTAAGATGAGGCTGGATGTGGCACTGAGTGCCATGATCTAGTAATCACAGTGGGGTTGGATCAAGGGTTGGACTCGATGATCTCGAAGGTCTCTTCCAACCCATTTAATTCTATGATTAACACCAGGAATTTTTTTGTCAGCTTTTTTCCCCACTCAGAGTCAGGATCAGTACTGCAAGTTGCTAGTTTGACAGAATTGGACTGTTCTGTGCAGGAATATAGGACTGTTGAAATGGCCAAACCTGGAAACTTCCAGACTTTCTTCTTTCCTCACAAGACTTCTAGGTGACTTCAGCAACCTACTTATATTCAAATGTCGGGTTTATACCTTCCAGCATGCTTATTTTACATTTTCCACCTTATATTTCATGTTTCCGATTGTAAGTTGGCTAGATGCTTATGACTTACATGCCAGCAGAAAGAAAACCAAGTTTAATCACAGGTTTTGGGTGCTAGTTCATTAAAAATAATAGGAAATAATATATTTGGTATCTCTTTATGGCTGAAAGATTTCTTGAAGGACAGGCAAGGGCTAGCTGTGGTGTAGATGAGCAGCATTTGCCTTCATGAACTTCCACTGAATAAACCTCTTTGTTTTTATTATGACTTTAAATAGAGAGAGTTGCCTTGGGACTTGCTATCTTTTCAGTGCTAAGTAGCACTTTGATGCGTGTCATCTATTTTGACTGTCATAGAGATATTGCAAGGCCAGTAGGACAATAAAAAATTGTATGATATGGTCCAAAGACTGCAGAAATACTTGGCAGTTTTTTCCTGAGTGGATTTTGGATCAGGCTTCTAACAGACACAGTGTGTTACTATTGCTCACCCCCCCTCACACACCATATTCCATGGTGTTTGCATGGAATCTCATTATTCAGTTAATGCCTTCTTTTCCCAAATACTACATTCCCTCCATGCTTTTTATTACCGTTCCTCTATTTATGAGAAATAAGAACAATAAACATAATACAGGTTCTGTCCTACATGGTCCCACTCATCTCTGTAGGAGAGAGTCAGAGATCCTTGGAGCATCTGGCAAAGGCCACGCTGCCTGAGTGATGTGCTTCAGACTGCTGTCGGTAGGTGACTGGGTGACCCTTTGCCTTTTCAGTCAGTGCTGAATCGATGCTGTTACACGGTATGGTGCTTCGGGGCTGCCTGTTAGAATCTTCTAATGATGCTAGCATCTACTTCATTAATGCATCTATAGTCATTAGCAGACCAGCTGCAATCTAACTAATAATTGCATTTTGTCTATCCAACTTCCCCCTCAGAATAACAATCAGTTTGTGCTGTTCATAATTGTTAGTTCCAGGGGACATTAGAAATCTTGCAAATATGATCTTGCAGCAGTGCTGAGACTCCAGATGAGCCCATATTCTGGCAACACGTGTGTTAGTGGGACACGTGAGTGACCTGTGGAATAAGAGTTGGAACCTGGGTTTGCTTCTGAGGACTTCTCAGTTGTAGAAGTGTCCATTATTTCGTGCATTCTTCGTCGGGTTTTAAAACTCAGCCTTGGTTGTCAATGATCACAGCACATCTTCGTTTTCAATGTCAAGATTTTCTGCTCAAGTTGGTTTATTTTTAAATTGCATTAATTCTGTGAAATGTTTAAGTGAATAGTCACCCAGCAATTTGCATGAATTAAATAATTTTCAAGTACTAATTAGAAAAAGTGTGAAGAGCACATTAAGTATTGAAGCAAAACATGATTTTGGTTTAAAAGGAGAAAAAGCTCACAACTGCAAGCAGTTCAAAGCATTATGGTCACTGTAAGGTTTTTGATTTCCTTATCATGCTCTTTCCATGCTTTGGAAAACAACAGATTCAGTTTAGTTTATGCTTTTTTGTTCAGGTTGTGTTTCTAAATTGAAGTAATCAATTGTGTGACCAGAATAAATAGAGTTCCAATCTGAAATCTACAATCAGAAGAACCGAGTAGCAGGACACCAAAAATAAATGTATGTGTTTAAATGGACTGTGAGGTGATTTTTGTGTGTCTGAGAGTTTTGGAAATTTAATGCATCCTTGTCACTTGTATAGAGGGCCAATGTTTCCTGTTCAGAAAAAACGAACCATGTTCTAATACCTGAATACTGTTACAAAGTACCCCCCAGTTGGATCTCTTGAAACCAGTGGTGCTATTATTGAAATGAAGGTGGAATAACCTATTTTTTTTTTCCGATAGGAGTATTTATAAATCTATGAAAATAAAAGGTAAATGTAACTAGTGATTCTTTGGTTTTTTGCCATAGCAAAGAAATTCCTAAGTTTTTTAAGGGGCAAAAGAATCAGTTTTTAGGTACATTGACAGAGCTTCTGTACAAATTATTGCATCATTAAATTAGAAAAATTGTCATTTTCTGCTTCTCTGAAACATGCGATAGTGGCAAACTATTCTTCAACTGAAGATGTCTTTACTCTAAATTGATCCAGCATGGGCCAGGTCATTTAATTGTTGTGTGCTGCATTCTTTCTATCCATGAAATGGTTTAAAAATTAAGCTTTTTATAATGCTTAGCAAACTGCATCTGGATTAAATATTTTGAGAAAGTTAAGACCATTCCTTTTCCGTATTGCCATAGTGAAGCTTAAGACTTCCCTTGAGGAAACTGTTGGCCCAGCCCCCATCTTCAGTTCTTTCCGAACATGTCTTTACTGCTCTCCAGTGGAAACCTTGGGAAAAATCTTATGCATACTGAAGTCAGTAGAAATAGATGTTTTTACTTCACTGGGGCAAGGATTTCACTCTGGAGCAGAGCTTTTTTTTAAAAATTTAGAAATTAAGCTAGAGCCCACCAAGCCAAACATGAAAGCCCATGAGGTTGGTCTACAGCAATGTTTCTACCTGCACTTATTTGGAGTTGTTTTGTCGGGTTTTTTTAGATCAAGGGGGTGGGGTTTTTTTAAATGCTTCACCCTGCACAAGTCTGGAACATAAATCATACATATTTAGTTCTCTTCTTTACATTTAGTGCTTCCATGTAGTTTCTGCCTCAGAGAAGGTCTTATTTTCATCCTGAGACACTCATGAGTTGCCTCATTGCCCTTTGAGCAGAAGTCTGATCCTGCAGCTTGCTCAGTAAGTCACAATTCAGACAGTGAGCCTTTAAATTTCTAGGAGCAATGACCTCAGTGCAGCAGCTTGAAATCTTTCCCGTAATAAATCTGACTGTTTTAGTTAGCTTCTCTTTGTTAGAGACAAACTGGGGAGTGTATGTTCAGAGCGCTTTCCTTACCGTTGTGTCTGCATTGCCTCAGGAGCAGTAATGCATCTGTGTAAATAAGATGCTTACTGACAGTATAAATTATGAACTGGCCTCTTTTTTTGTGTGTGTGTTATGTTGTTGAGAATACTGCTCTTACGGATTTTTTTCCTCTGTTCTGTTTTTCCCTCAGCCTTTCATTATCCAAAGCTTAATGTGTCTCAATTGATGAAATCTTCCTGGGTGAGAACAGGTATGTACACTCTCTGAGTAAGTAAGAGTTCAGTTATGTTTGTTAGTGGGATAACTAGCCTACATAAATATTGATAGCTTGGGGTGCTGCATTTTTATGAGGTAATAAATGTCTGAGCTGAAGAAATAGGCCTAGTGACCTGGAATATCTGGGAAATGTAATTCCCTGGTCTAGAATTAACTACTGCAATTCCTTGATAACACACGCAAAGCAGTTTTTGTCTATAAGGCAGTTCATTCTTTGTGAAACAACTCAGACTGTCAGGCATAAAGTGTCTACTCTGCATGCTGTCAATATGCCACATTGATTTTTAGGTTTTTATTTTATTTTAAGTGAAAATTAAAATTTTACTGTGTGGCACTTTCTACCAAAACATGCCAGGAATAAAACAGAGTGAAAATAAGTACATGAAAGAGTTTCATCACATTTCATTGACCTCTTCTGATTCATCCATAGAAGATCCCTCTCCACCAAAGTCTTCTGAATGTTTTATTCTGTTATTCACAGATGTGGTTGAGCTGTCACCTTTAGATGCTCAAAGGCTGTTGAGGTTGTCTGCATGCTGTAGGTCCTACCTGCTGCTTTTAAGCCTAAATGATGACCAGGGGGTGCCTACCAAACAGGCTCTTAGGGTGCAGATGCCCCACTGTATACACTTCTGTGTTACTACAACTTTATCACCTGTAGTTCGCCTGTTGTATAGACTTACCCTTTTTTCAGGCATCCCTGTCTCCTCTCACCAGTGACCACTTTTTAAGCAGGAAATGAATATGTAGCTTAATTTCTGAAGCCCATGCAATTTGTTTTACAAAAGAAAGATTTAGAATTTCAGATAATGCTCACTAACAGGAGAGAATCTCGTGTGTGTACCATCCATCCTTAGGGATTTATGTTGGCTTTTCTGGTAACACTCCCTCACACTTTTGCTCAGCCTTAGGTTTGTCCCTTGCTGCTGAAAGTTCCCTTAGGTCCTGCAGTAAGAAAAGCGTTCTTCCAGCTCAGAAATCATGTCCCCTTGGATTTTCATAAACTTCCTGACTGTAAGATTTTGAAAGCTAATTGCAGCAACTTTTCATTTTGCTGTAGAGGAATTTTTTGGTAAACCTATTCTTGAGGGCAGTCTGGGAAGATCTTGTAGATTTTGGCTGGATCAGCCCTTCCCGTCAGTGTATTGTATTGTAAGGGTAATGAATCATGACACAGGGAAATGATAGAATTTTAGCATGTAATGGTTTCTAATATCAAGTTACTCAGATATATGTGCATATTTCCCAATAGTCATAAAATGTTAGGATATGCAGTGTTCTCTGTAATTCTCCCTCTCAGTTGTGGAATACAATTCATGCTATTAAGCATAATTTGTTGATACTGAAATCCAATACATAGGCAGGAACAGTTTTCAGCTTGGTGTATATAATAGCCTTAGGTCACTGTGTAAATATTTTGCAATTTTATTCTGAGATACTTAGTGAATGATTGAATTTAGAAGACAGATGCTGTTGATCTCTGTGAGAAATCAAGAAAATGTTTCTTTTTTCTGACATATGCAGTGAAAAGCTTTACATTGGAAAACTGCTTCCACTATTTTTGTTTTAAAAAACTAAAAAAAATTAAAATTGTATTTAATTGATTTGATCTAATTGGGTGGCTTCTTCTTAAGCACCACACTTGAAAAAACAAATGTGGAAACACTTTCTGAAAAAAGGGCTTCTAAAAAATGTAAATTGTTTTAGTGGAGAGGCACAGGAATTAAAACCGAATTTGTTACTGCAGTCAGCGGTGACTTGGTTTACTGTCCTATAGGATTTCTCATTTAGGTCATTTGAATGACTGTGGCTTCATTCACTCCACATTTCTTTAACTGGATGCCATCTTGCTATTAAATGTCCACCCTTTTCTTCATGTTTCCTCAGGGATTCCTCTCAGCATTAGCTGCCCCAGTGACCCAGGGTACCTGGGTTGGAAAGTGAAGTGGGCAGGGCTACTACCCATATTTTTGTACTGTGATTGGCATGCTTGTTAATCTTTATCTTATCTAGGGAAGTTGCACTTGAATGCACAGCTTTGTTCCTGTGCTGCTATTATACTTTTTCTCTATGATTCTGCCTTGCCCTCACCATCTCCAACTCTGTATCACCACCTAACACAGCACTTTGACTGAAATTGGTTGCAACAGACAATTTAGACTAAATTTTCTCTTTTATTAGTTCTTTAACAATTCACTGAATGCTCATAATTTTATGTATTTTCAAAATTGAAACTGTTTCTTCGATATCCTGCATCTGTCTAGCCTAGTTAAGATTCCAAAAAAGTCCTTTGCCAAATTTTTTTTTTTCTTTTAACTTCTTTTAACTTTTTCCCACCCAATGTCTGTCTTTCCAACATGTAGCCTCTGGCTGAACAGGACAATATTCCCATATGAATACAGCTGCTCTTGAATTGTCCATGAGCTGTCACAGGGCAACTCAAAGCTTACAACTTATGTTGCAGAAAAGACACTGCAAGATCTTGCTAATTAATTTGTTTACTTGGGTTACTGTCTGTGCGATGTAGTTCTCCTGGGTGTCGTCGACCAGCGAATTCAGGAGGAAGTGTTTCGGGCTGAGATGGAACGGAAGCTTGCTCACCTGCTGAACGAGGCTTTGGTCAGAGGGCGGATATGGAGGCGAGCCAGCTTTGCAGGAAGCAACATTGTGCAGGTATTAAGAGCTCAAAATCAGAGGAAGAAATATAAAGGGTAATAAATTACTGAATAAGCTAATATTGCCCTGGTTTTGAGTTGAGAAATACAACTCAAAAGCATGTATCGCATTTAGCTAGTTGATGTTACTTCTGTTTTGCACCTAAAATGTAGTTCTTATGAATACCTTGTTGTCTTTTAAGCTAAACATAACAAATGTAAATGACTTACTGTAAGCACCTACTAATAATTTCTGATGACTTCTTAAAAAACAACATTGAGAATCATTTTACCAAAATCCTGTTTTAAAAACTTTCTATATAGTGTGACTTACAAAAGGTGCCTAGCAGAAGGAGATGGGATGGTCATCTGAAAGAAAGTACTCTGCTGAAACAGCTATTTCACAGCTCTCTGTGATGTTTTGGTAGTGGTGTGGAAATACAAAGTAGAATCGCGTGCAGCTTGATGTGACAATAGAGTAGTATATTCTACCCCTTAACTTCTTATTTGTCACAGTACTCCTGGTCACAGGGCTGGCTTTCAGGTAAAAATGATTAATCATGTCAGGTTTTGCACACATGGCAACTTCTGCTACCTGGATTCCAGTGCTGCTTTAGGGTTTTGTCTCAGGTGGAGTTATTCACATAAAGTCCAAGAAGACTTGGGTATTTTATTTTAAGTTTTAAATTCTGGCATGTGTTCTTTCTAGTAATTTCTACAAGCTGAAAGCCAAAGTACTTTTTAATGGCTCATCTTCTTAAAAATTACCTTTTCCAGATAATTCATTGACAGTTGGTTTACCTCGCAGATGCCCTTCCAGTCGTTCAGACCTATTATCTTTATTTAATTTAATTCTACAGTTTTTGCTACCACTTAAATTTCCAGATGTTGGGATATTCTTACTTTTGTTTTCCTGTCTCAGAAACATCTGTTTCTGTAATAGAGACTTTATTTTATTTTTCTTCTGTACGGATTTGAATTGCTGTAAATAGATGTCTGCTGCAGCTCTTCTATTCCCAGCACCTCTTACTGCACTTTGTTCTTTATGCCTTAGTCCTCCCTTTGCATATAAATTAAACAAATATTCCTTATGTTGCTAGGAAAGATACCACAGCCTATAAAATGTGTATATTTAGATTACGGTTTCGTGATTTTACATAATAAAGCTCAGGTAATTTACTTCTGCTTGCACAAAATTACGGGCATATCCTTTTTAGCTGAAGAATAGTATTTTGGAAAGTGAAAAGACAGCATTTTTCTTTTGACTTTGTATTACTTGCTGGGACATAAAATGAGGCTGGCAGCTCACGTTCCAGTAAGCAGTGTTGCTCATTTATGCCACTTAATTAGTGCAAAGAGTCTGCCGACTGCTGTCTTTGGGCAGAGGAAGATTGTCTTCATTACAATCAGCACATCTTGCCATCCCACATAACGCAGGGCTTCTCCAGGTGCTCTCAGGCCATGCTTTTGAACAGGGTTAGAACTGTAATAAAGGAGATGTGGAAGAATGAAGGCTGAAGAGATACCTTGCTGTGAGGTGTCTAAGGTAGGTGTCCTGCTTTCCTGTAGGAGAACAGCAGGTACTAACAGGTCCTGTAGCATCCTGGGAGCTTGCTTTGGCAGGATGTTCAGGTGTGTGGCAGCTGAGGGAGCCTTGGAGGCCGTTGTGTGCAGCTGGACTGATGTAGTGGTAGTGGGCTCCTGGGTAAAGGACAGTGTCTTTCAAGGATGTTTCTCTGTCACTTAAGGATCTGATCCCGTAGTCGTTTGCCATAAACCTGTTACTGCTGCTAATTCTGTTCCTCACAGCCAAGTTTATAAGCTCTGTTTGAAGTGTGTTGTATTTGTGCATGTTTGTGTCTTCCGGGAGAGCTGGTAATGTATTTTGAGCTTTATATTCAGATTTTCGCACATATATTTCTTGCACACCAGACAGTGACTGCTATAATAGTAGTGCACAAGGAAGTGAAAATAAGAACAGAAGCTGCCAGCAACACCAAAGTGTTGGATAGTTTTATTAACAGGATGTGCATATATCCATTAAAGACTAGACTCATATTTTGCTTGTGTTGTGACCCTATAGACCAGAGTTTTTACTGGAGTGAAAGATATTTATAGTGTATTGAAATGTGACATTTCTAAGCTCTGTGGAAAATCAGGACTGTGGGTCAGAAGGTGAAGCAATTACTTGCGAATGTTACTGCAGGCATATTAGTTTCCTTTCACATACTAAGGAAATAGAAGTGATACCTTGTGAGGTTTAGATTTCATTTCTAAAGGCATGGGTTAGTATCTAAGAATGTTAAAAATTATGCTTTAAGTCTCGATACTCTGAATAAGATCCTTGGAGAGTGCCCAAATATCATGCTTTCCCCTCCTGTCTGCCTATCTGTGCTATTAACAGGTGGCATTCCATGCTAAAAAGAGAAAAAGGCCTATAACTGTTATGTACAAAAAAACCTAAATCCTCACACCTGATTGTTATACTTGAGATGGTTCCATTGATTTTTGTAGGATGTTCATATTAATATTTCACATAGTAAGTCAGACATATTTTCAATGTGCATCTGCTGGAGCTGAAAATTTGAAGGCACAAGCTTAATGTGGTTTGCATTGCCTCTGCAGAGATTAGGACCTGAGCTATATTTTGTCAATAGTTTACTGTAATAACTCAGTTCTCATTACTGTTTTGTAGGAATTGAATGACTTAATTGTAGTTAAAAAATACACCAGGAGCTAATAAAAAAAAAAAAAGTAATTCTCCTTCATGTCAATGTGCTTTGTCTTTTGAACCTAGTAGAAATGCAGAGATGATCCCAGTAAATGACGAATATAGCAATGTTCTGATTTAAGGAACATGTTAGGTAACATGTTAGTTGCAATGTGTAAAGTAGCAGCTATGAGGGGACGTAATGACTGAATTGAGCTTTTCATTAAGGCAGAGTTTCATTCTCTTGTTTTTCTACTGACAGCTTACGTGTCTCCCCCAAGTGTGTAATCTGAGGAAAGCCCCAGTCTTGCTCTGAGTTTTGAGGTTTATAAATAAAGCCTTTGGGGACTGCTGCTGCTTCACTTTTTCCTCAGATGCTTTTCACCCCTCCAGTGGCCGCCCTGGGCAGCAACCAGCCCCTCTGTCAGGTTGCCCACATACTGTTCCTACCTCTGTATGCTGTTCAGACCCTAATACAGCTCGATTTAATTGCCCAGGCACTAAAATCCTATTTTTAGTAAGACAGAAAGACAAAGCAGAATCTGCTTTGATTATTTTTTTCCCCCAAGGGGATGAATGTAGCAAAATAAGGAAAATAACCCTCGTGCAAGCATTTTGGAGGTTGTGTGTGCATGTTTGCTTGTGTCTAAGTGGTGCTCATGCCTTTGAAACTCTGAAACAGTTCATGCAGGGGTTCTTTGCTCCCGTGGGCGTTGCTGACCAGGACATCCCACTGACAGGCTGACCCTTGCGAACACCTTGGGAACTTCCCTACCCCTTGGATTTCCCTGCTTTACATTATGAATTAGATTTGGTTACCAAGGCAACTCTGTTCTCTGACCTATGATATTCACTTGAAAACACTTTTTAAATTAAATTTGCTGACACCTGAACACAGTTAAGCCTTTCCTCTATGGAGGTTAAATGCACATCTAGTATCAACAGAAGTGGTATCATTTATGTACACAGAAGTTGAATTAGTATTTTCTTTCTTTTTTTTTTCCCCCCCTTTCTGCTTCCCATGTATTGAAATTTTTCTGTCCTCCCTCGCTATGTCATCCCTCACTGCCAGAGCATAAATTTAAAATGTTTAAATGCTTCCTTACACATGGGCTGCTTTACTGGGTGCCTGGAAAACAGTGTTTCTGCTTGCATTCTTAGCACTTTCAAGGGTAGAGACAAAACCAGCCTGAAGCTGTGCAAAGAGTGTAATTTGGAACAATATGCCACAAAACTTAGTGTACAGAAACTGAAACTGTGTAAAATGCAGGCACAGTGACTGTGTGCCTTAGTTCTGTGAGCATACTTAAAGCAGTTCAGATACAGTATGCCATTTTCTGTGTTTTAGGTAACACAGAGGTTAGTTTAAACAATCAGTTAAAAAAAATCTAGTGAATCAGTGTGACAGAGATGAAAACTGAGGTACCCATAAAACTTTAAATGGTGAGCTTAGTTCATAAATACTAGCCTGTACCTCCACTGAGTTTCTTACAGCCATGTTCTCTATACTGTGCTGAAATACTGTCAGCTACTTCTTCCTCTCTCTGTTCTGGCTGTTTTTATCATCCCTGTTGTTTTTAATTTTGTGTTAAAAATTGTATAGTTTCAGTTGTGGCAACTTGCATTGGAAGCTTGTCCTTCTTATCCCCTGCCCTTTCTAAAGGCAGCTGTGGAGAAGTTTCTTGTTGAGCCATTCAGTCAGCTTCTGATTGTTACCCAGTGTGTATAACACACATAATCATGGTGCTTCTTGTATGCTTCACAGGCACCATAAAATACATGACAATTCAGTTTAAGAATCTTCTAAATTTCTCCGATTCTCTAGCTTTGCTGTGCACAGAGGGATTTCATAAAATTAAAATGAAGAACAGGATGATTTTTCCCACATGGCCTTTCAACTCCCTTACCCTCTTTGTGAGTCAAGTGCTATTTAGAAAGGTTTCATCTGTGCTGAAAGCAAATACCAATCCATACACCCAGCTGCTCTGTGCACTGAGGCTGGGCTGTGGCAACCCAGCTGAATCAAAAATAATACAAAGCTGTGGACATTTGTTAACGAGTTATAAATTTGGGGTCTATGAAACCAGATTCAGCCTTTCAGCTGCTGAATATGTGTTGAAACCTTATTTATTGTTATTGTTTTGTTGCCTTAAGTTGAGGATTGGTTGCCCCTTAGCTGGTACAACAGGATGAGCAGCAGCATTGGTTAATGGGTCCTGTTAGCAGGTCTTGCTGTGTTTCAGATTTGTACATTTTTCTGCTCTATTTGTGCATACTCTGTTTCTTACATCAGATGTGACAGACACTGAACCATATTCTTTGCTTTCACTTGCTTTGTCCTTGAAGATTTTTATGACAATTGTGCTTTCTTTTTTCCCTTTTGTGTTTTTGTTGTTGTTGTTTTGGTTTTGTTTTGTTTTTACCGCCTTTTTTATACATACATAACTTGCTGTTATTGTTCTGAAAAAAGCTTTTCTAGGACATATTGAGGTGGTGTCCCCAGAGACCAGAATATCATCCCTGTCGAGCTAGAACATTGCGCTTCTTTCCTTCAGCGTGATTGTTTAGTTGGAAACTAGGAAAGAAAACAGTACAAAGCTATGCTTTTGTAAGCCTCAGACATGCAAACATTTGTGTGTTTGCTTTACTTTAAGCCTATGGGCAGTGTTTGGGGTTAGAATTTATTAAATATATATTTCATAGCAAAAAGGTAATTCTGAAGAAGCCAAAATACATTGCTCTGTTTGTGCCAATTCCTTCTAGAGTTCTTGAAACCCTTGTTTTACATGATAGAATACCTCCCCACTACTTGTTTGGCCTGATTCTTGTTTGAACTCACCATTACGTGTAAATGGTTACACTGAGGAGAGTTGTCATATATAAAGATGTAATTTTACAGGAATTCAAAGTTATGTCGTTCTCATATGCAGTGTAGATGTTTGGTGGTTAGAGAGTATCTACAGGGCTTCCTCATAGCATGCATTCTTTTGATTATTAATGTCTTTAGAACTAGGCAGGAAGAATTGCTTCCCACAGCGTCAAATACATTCCTTCCCGAAGAGAGGTGGATGCCAGGGGGAGCTGTTTGGAGGATGAAGGTGACTGTGCAAGTGCTTTTGTTGAGGCAGAGCAAACAGTTTTATTTGATGCTCACAGAATATTCGCCTGTGTGGCTGCTTAACGTTTGGGAAAACAGAAACAAAGAGGAGTGTGTTACAAATAACAAATCAAAATAGGTATTTAGAGAAGGGAAAAGTGCAGTCACATTATTCTAGTAGTTCCTACTAACTAACAATTGCTACAGGCAGTAGAGGCTTCCAGGGTGGCATAGTGTTGGCATCTTCAGAGTGAGAGCAGTTTTCTTGCTTATCAGATCTGTATGTTGTTATGAAACAAATGGTGGGGGGAAAAATTGAAATTTCAGATTTGCCGTAAAAATGTATTACACAGGGGATTGCTCCCTGGGAAATCTTTCTTTCAGTTACAAAACAGGTGTTTCTGTAAGTTTCCCAGGATTCTGGAGCGCTTGAGTAGTGCCTGTGTAATTAGACACTGATATATTATTCCAGCAATGTTGTCTTTCTCCAGATGACTTCCACTCAATCTTTTGTATAGGTACTAGGTGAAAGTATCCTGAATTTTAGTTTGGAAGCAAATCATTTTTGCTGAATGTTAGCTCTGTTTGTCCAGTGTTGACTTGAGCTCTTCTCAGGTGGGAGAAATAGCCGGTGTGTATGTTCCCTTTGCTGTATACAGAGTTTTGCAGCACTACGCAGGGCATATCTTCTCGTCCGACTTCCCTGGATATTGACAATTTCCACACTGTACTGGTTCACAGCAGTTACATGGGTAGTATAATACCATATTATTTGGTGTTATAGGTAAAGGGTTTTTCCTTAAAAACAATTGTATTTCTACATGATAAAAACAAGGTGAAATCTTTTTCATGCAGTGGGGTCTGCACACTGTGACAAGACAGATACTTGGAAGAGCTTTGCCAAGATGGCACCAGTGTTTGTTTTGAGATAAGTGTCCCTAAGGTGCAGGCCCTGTGAAGGAAGAGAAAGTATGGGCTGAAAGACCATGGGAGCGCCAAATAAATACAACTTAAAATGTAAAAGCTTTCCAATTTCTTTTCAGATTGTGAATGTGTCACGGTTAGTTGGTGTTGATAACCCTGTGGAGCTGATATATTTCGTGGAGGACCAAGATGGAGAGAGACTGAGTGCTCTGAAGTGCTCAGACCTGATGAACAGAGTTGATATCCAGCGGGCTGCAATCATCCTTGGATACCGCATTGAAGGCACCGTTGCACAGCGTAAGCCCTGTCAAAACCACGCTGATGCCAGCAAAGAGAAACAGGAGGGGTGACTTTAGCTTTGTAGGTTATGGCACTGCACAGTGCCCACTGTTGCAGTGCCTTGTTCTTGGAATGCTGCAGCTTTGACACTCCTGAGGAGATAAATTTTAGCAGCCATTCAGTGAGCTGTGAGGTGTCGCTTTGCTTCTTGAAGACTCTGCTGAGCTTGGGGTTGCAACAGGGTCCTTAAGTCAAGCCTCACTGCATTCATGTTAGTGCTTGAGCTAGAAAAGTACTGTGCTAACTAAATGCCTTCTTGCCATTTTCATCTCTTCCTGCTAGTCCAATATTTTTTTACAGTTTATCTTGCCCGGGAGCTTGCATAAACCCCAGGAATGTGGGATGGGAGGGCATCTGTATGAGATAGGTATTTCCTTTAGCTGAGTAATAGCAGTGAAGTTTAGCACAAGTTGCTGGGGTTTTTTGGACTAAATTAGTTTTTTCTGTGAGTGAAAATTGTACACTAATGCTGGTTGGGGCATTTATTTCCTGCATTGAATATGACTGACTATTTCTTTGTCTGTTAGTAATATATAACTAATGTGATCTTTTAGTGAATATAATGTAGAAGAAATGTGATCTTTTACTAGATACACATCAGAATAAATATTACAGGTCATATAAAGTTACATAATGACTTTATTCAGGAGGCTTGGTGTATGAATAATTTTCAGTAAGTAGTGAGACAGAAGACTACTCAAAATTCCACATTACAATTAGGAAAGAACACTTGAAGGTATTTTAAAACAGGAACAGACAAGTATGATCTGCAGAATACCTCACTGGTATGAATGCTTAATTACCTTTTCTGTGCAGTGTGGAGGCATGAGTTACATTGTGCCACAGGGTATTTTGCCAACAGAACAAGCATGTGTCTGATTTTTAAAATTCTCTGCAGAAAGAAAAGAAAGAAAATAGTAATAATTGCACCATCTGGATGGGTTTCTAAATTTTGTCCCTCATTAAAACAGTTGTGTACAGATAGGTCAGTAGCTCATATACATCCGCTTAGTATCTGTTGATGGACTGTACTACTGGTTAGACAGAAACGCAAAAGGTTGCAGGAACAAATTCTCTTTACAAAAATGATATGTTGAACAAACTTCATGAAGTACTTATAGCTTATTGTGCATGTTGAAGCTTGTTATCTTTGACATGTCATTTGAAAATTCTTCTGAGAGTCAAGAATCATAGAAGGCTTTAAATGCCTCTTATTGGAAGAAACTAGACAAAAAAGGGTTATTTTTATAACAGAAAACATAATGTCATAAATGAACTGTCAGATGTATAAAATATAAGAATTATATGTTCCTTTAAGCTCTAGCTTCATCATTAGAATGGCTTTTAATAAAAGAGTATATACAAATAAATGCATATAAATACTCTTTTTAACTTGAAAACATTTTTATGAAATACATCAGTTTGACTAGAAATGTATTACTGCTCTGGTTTCTAGTCTCACATCTAACCACCAAAACAGAGCAAATGAAAGTTTTGTCAGTTCTTCCAGGCCTGACTTGTTTGATTACACTTTCCAGTAGTCTTGTTCTCTGTTTGGGGCTAAAGGATCTCACACACTGACAATGGAACAGGGAAAAGAAAAAAGTAATAAAAAATGCAGAACTACACATGTTGGTGCGGAGGGTCTCACTGACTTCAAATTGATTGTGATTATTGATGGGGAAGGTAACAAAATGTATAACCTAAGAGAAGAGGCAGCTGATAATACTGCTTAAAGCAGGAAACAGGCAAAAACATTGGAAAGTCCATCTTACCTTTGTCAGTGGTAGAATCTTTTTTTGAGACCCATTTCACTGTGTCAGCTCAGCTTTGGGTTACCGAATGATGTGGCAGAAGTGCCTTTTCATTAGTATTTTAAGCACAGATCTTCAGAAGTTGGGCCAGGACAATCGATCCACCTGCCCCGTGCTTCCTGAGCATGACATACCTTAACTTATAAGTGGTATGGCATTTCCTGTGATGTGTAGCTGGTTCCTGATAAGTTTCTTAACTAGCATTTATAAGAGCATAAAAATACATAACCTTGAAGTGTCCTCAGTTTAAAATATAACCACGTAATACTGCTGTCTTCCTTTTAACTTCACAGCTGTGGAGAAGCTGAAGGAGTCCACTTCAGAGTCACAGAATAGCAACCTGTGGATTATCGTTGGTGTGGCAGTCCCAGTTGCTGTGGTGCTCCTGATCGTTATTATTTTATACTGGAAACTTTGCCGAACAGACAAGCTGGAGTTTCAGCCAGACGCGATGAGCAACATTCAGCAACGACAGAAGGTAAAGGGGGAAGTTGTACTGAGAGGAACTTGGGTATTCTGAGCAGAAATGAATGTGAGACTCTAGGGAACAGGTAGCATCCTTAGATAGCATGTGTAAACACAGTTTCAGAGCATTCCAGTCTAGAGGTTAAAAAAAAAAAGGTAGAAGTCCAATGATAGCTGAAGTCAAGAATCCCACAGTGTTTTATTTATTCTCCTGCGTATATGATACTGCATTAGATAGATACATCCTTCTGAAATGTGGGCACTGAGGCTGAAAGGAACCTTTCTTTATCACTTCATTTCAAGCTGTGACTAGGACTGAATAAGAGGAAATGTACTGAGTCTTGAGTCACTGACCTTGTTTTCCACAGAGTGCTGAATTTTTCTTTGGAGAGCTTCTGCTTACCAAATTTGACAGCTGAAATGCAATATCTGTTATACCTCATGCTGTAACTAGAATTTGCTAGAACCTATCCTGACTGCTCCATGTTCTGCTCTTGTTGCTACTGTGAGAGCTTGTTGCAGAACTAGAACATGAATTATTGGATCTGCACGTGACTGCATGGGTGAATGTGTTGGACAGAGGGTTGGAGGACTGGGTTAGCATGGTGAGAAATTCAGTACTCTGTCTTTTTCTTGCCCAAGACTGTAAATTAAAAAAAAATGTGATCCAGAATGTATTCAGAAGAAGAGTGGAAAAGTTCCTGAAGGGTTACTTTCTTTTTATAACCAAAGAGAACCAGTCTGTGTGTCAGAAATGCTTATTAGTGACTATACCTTCAGAGGCACTATTAAAGGCAAAATAATCTGCCTGTGCTAATCCTGTGGTACTGCAGTCTCGTTCTTGTACTGTCACCTCATGTTCAGTCATACAGTTTTCTCCATAACAAGCCTTGTCTGTACTCCATGCTCTCTTTCAAGATAATTAATGATGTGAAAGATGAGAGAAGCAGAAAGCGGTTGCACTTCCAAAGCAGTCAGAACAAATCAATAGTAACTTCCACTTGTCTTGCGACTGCAGATTGTGTGTCAGAATCAAGGTTGGCAACAAGTGGTACCCTTTGATGAACTTCACCCCCTGGTACCTTGTTTCTCCTGTGGTAATATATAACACAGGTTTTTGATTGAAGAAGTTCCCCACAGTAGTTTTGGCTAATTTGAGAAGGGTCATCCAAAAGAGGCAGGAGAGGATTATTACCCTTGGTACACTTTCATCACGTACGTTTTCAGTACCTTTGCTGTCACAAGGGGTTTTTTTGTAAGAAAGCGGTTGGGTTGCCTGTAAGGCCAGAAACATCCTTCACAGAATTGCTGTCTTTTAAGAAAATGGCTCAGTTGTTTTTTCCCCCACTCCTTCCACAATATTCTTCATCTTAATCATTCATGAGTCAGAAGCCTTGAGCTTGTTTATATGCAAGTCTCATTTTGGTTTGCCTAGGGAGCCTGTCACTTTGCCTTCTTTAGGGAAGTTGCTGTAAGCAAACTAGAAAGAACCAGTAAGGGCATCTAGTTCAATCCTTGTGCCTGCCAGTGGAGGTAAATCAATAAGAAGTGTCTTAAATTTTTATCGCTTTGCGCATCAAACAACTGGCAGGATCTACTTCACTAACCATGTACTCTTTTGCCCAGAACAAAAGTAGTACTCTGGCTTCCTTAGTAGCAGGCTGTCTTTGGGATTTCTTTATGTCTTCAAACAGTGGGGTGGAATTCCAGGTCAGAATAGGACATACTTAACAACCACTGAAGACCCCCAGTCACAACAGCATACAATTATTTGGGACATTTGGCCTGATCCTGCCATCTAGAATTGTTGTGTATTTTATACTTTTTATTAGGGTAAATGCAAAGAAGTGATCAAAGGAGTTCTGTGGGGGAGCCCAGCTGGCCCTGGGCTCTCTGTAAGCTAGGATACTGAAGATGGAACTTTACACCTGGCAGAG
>JAYRBT010000042.1:62443066-62486673 GCA_036023395.1 Myiotriccus ornatus | reverse complement strand
TAGTGCATGTACATGTGTGACACCCAGAAGTGTATATAAGTAGAGCACTGTTGTAATAAGGGGGGCTGGTATCCCTGGTCACCGTGTCGTCCTCCCGCCTCGACCGGACGGCAACAGAGTTCATCATGTGGTCAGGGATTTAGGTCTGTAAATGAACTCAGTTTAAAAATGGACTCAGTCTCTCCCTCACCACACCCACATTTATTTCCATTTGTTTACAGAGTTTGACCTTGGTACTGAAGGAAAGTGAAGGCCTGCACTGCATCTGTAAATGGAAAGATATTTAGATTAAAGATCTGGGGCTTTCTCTTGGAATCTATATTTCATTGGTAAAAAACATAAAGATGCATCTATAGTGTGCTAGCTCTTCTGACTTCCATTAATAATGTTAAAAAAAAAAAGTAAATATGGAAATGGAATGTTTAAATGTCAGAGTATTTCATTAACATATGTATAGCATATTCATACTGGAAATAGAAGACAGTACTTTTCAATCTTGTAATAAGTATATAATGTATGTTGATGGTAAGATAAGAAACTGAGACGCTCTTTTCTTGTTCAGCTGAAATCGGATATCATGCTGCATTGGTGGATCTCCAGAGGTATCACCAGTGTGTTTAATTAGCCATTTTGACATAGCAGATCAGTGGGCAGCATAATAATCTGTTAGAATTCACAGTAGCAGCTGATAGCAAATTATGTCACCTGTGATTTAAAAGCCTGGAACGGGGTTGGGAATGGGGTGAGGGGAATGCCTGTTTTCTTCATGCTGCTGAGAAAAAACTGAAAGGCTGGTGCCTTGAAACATCGAGAGAGAGAACCTCAGTAAATGTATGATAAATGGAGATTGCATAAGTAATAGCTCTGGTCCCTTACCTGCTCTGTGAAGGCCCCTTTTGGAATATTTGGGTCACAGTCCCTCACTTGTGTTGGTCAGTGATAGCATTTCCCACCTGAGCAGACGCAGCTCTGTCAAAAAATACTCAGATCCTGCGGTGACAAGTCCACAGAAGTACCCAGAACTGCACTGATATTTAGGTGTAAATAGCAGCCCTGAAGCTGGGCTTGAGTCCACATGTGCTGCTTGTCCCCACTCTCAAGGCCAGGTCATTCTCAAAGGTAATACAGATAACAGCAAAGGTAATGTTTCTTCTAAGGTGGTGACATGGGCAGAGTAGACCACTTGCAGTGAAGGCCTGCTCTGCAGGTTGGATGTACCACTCTACCAGTTTCTGCTCTCTCTTCATTACAGGATTAGTGTCATGCAGACAGGATGGCATGAGGATCCTGCTTAAAAGGCTCCCTCTCTATATTCTTCTGCATAGAGAGGGAGCCTGAACTCAGAAAATATTAAGGGATATCCTACTTTTGATAGTCTCAAAAGTCAGCTGCTTCAGTGAATATAAACATAAATACGTAAGAGAGAAAACCTTTGTGGGAACTGATGCTAGCAAAACCAGATTTGATCATAAAGTAGTAAAAAATAAAGGATCTTGAAGAGACTGTGATTTGCTAATCCATCCGTCTGTGTCAAAGCAGGATTAACAATACCTGAAAAATATTAGGTTTCCTTTTTCATTCTGGAGATTAGATGGGAAAACATGCTTAGATGAAAGTTATTTGTATGCTTTTTAAAGGGGAGAGAAGTGAATTTCTATGCAAGATTCATTGGTCTGTGCAAGGATAATTCTTTTAAAGAGATGGTACTAAGATATTTAAAGGGCACATCAAATATTCATGACTTGTTCTGGAAGCCGTAGCATTCTACTGGAAATTCACCTTGATGTGAGCTGGGTTGTTGCACTGGATAAAGATGTCTTTGCCTTAGGAAGCAAAAAGATGCACAGGTGGCATTTTTAAATAACAGGATTTTCTCTCTTGCCATTACC
This sequence comes from Myiotriccus ornatus, assembly GCA_036023395.1. Taxonomy (NCBI): domain Eukaryota; kingdom Metazoa; phylum Chordata; class Aves; order Passeriformes; family Tyrannidae; genus Myiotriccus; species Myiotriccus ornatus. The sequence goes on along the minus strand of JAYRBT010000042.1, from coordinate 62,484,784 downwards.
TATATCTGCCACAACATTGTCCCAACCTGAGCTTTTTTCCCTGCAAAGAAGCTGTGCATTTTCTGGGCAACTGAATTTTTGCCATTGGTTATTTTTCTTCAGGAAAAACTGGATAAATTTCTTCAGTACCTAAACCAGCATTTTGCTCTGTACTGGGCCTCTGATGTTCTTGTACAAAAACACTGTCAACCACTTTTCCCCAGAGAGCAAAAAAAACCACATTTTATATGTTATCTGTAATGGAAATAATATTATTTTATTGACAATATTATAGTGAGCAATATTATTTCTTTCTCTATGGACGTCCAGAAATTAAAATGGAACCTGGATCACTAGGGATTTCACTTTACCTGCTGTGTAAAAGCATTTGAAGAAAAATGTCAAATCCCTTCCTAGGACTTCTCAGGAGATAGTTTCAGCTGCAGACAGTTATTCAGGGAAAGGCCCCCTGCTCTAATGGCAAGAGCTTGACACCTATAGACAAGCTAATTGGCAGTTTGTTTGGAAGGTCTTGAATGTTCTGTAAATGCTGGGCATGCTGAAGTCATTGTCGTTGCAGTGCCAGCTCTGAGTGGTTTGCTCAGTTCCTTGTTTTTTCGAGGGCACATCCTAAAATGTAAAGGAAAATGCCTTATTCTTCCCCACAAGCAGGAATATCTGGTGTCGAAATGTCAGGTGTCAGGTGTAACTTTACACCTCTGAATTGAGAATTTTGCTTATTATTGTGTATTCAGTAGACTATCTCTTGGATGTTCCTAGGATCAGAGGCCAGCCCTGCTGGAGGCTAAATACTAGGCTTCTGCTCCTGATATAAAGAATTCTTGTGATGTTTTGACATCCTGTAATGCTTTTGTTCATCTGTATAATGTTGAGGCAACAGCTCTGCATTGCAGAAAAATTCCAGTCAAAAGAGACTCATGTTAAGAAAGGCAGCTGACACCAATCTTACAAAAACTACTTGAAAACTGACATGAGTTTATGCAAGAGATTCATGTCTGCCTACTGTTTGCATAACAAATATCATTCATTTCTAATAGCAACCTTGACTAACTCTCCAAACTGTTGTCTTTTTTGGGATGGCATACCGGTGCTGTGTCAGAGTCAATAGCTGGATTCTAACAAGGAGTGCAGTATTCAACATCTTAATTACGTCTCAACAATGCATTTCTCTAGTGGCAATTCCTCTGAAAGAGCTCTTTTGTAGTAACTCTTCTTCTGCAGTGGGGATTAACTATTCACAAATGGTAGAAATAAAATACCACACTTAGATATACTGCTTATGCCAATAGGTATAAAAAGTAAAATGTCCCCATCTGCTTTTTTACAAACATCTGAGTATCTGTCTTGAGATCAGACCAAAAGGCCAGCTTGCCCAGATGCCAAAATAAAAAACATATAGAAACGGAGAAAGACAGGGCAAGTACACATAATGGCTTTCCTGGAGTAACTCTTCAGCCTCCAGTTATCTGTGTCTCAAGAATTTTCTGTAGAAGTGATGATATTTAGCAATCCTCACTAGATTTCTTTTCCATGAACTTGTTTGGTCCTTCTAAACCGATCTGAGTTGCTGACAGGGATTTTCACAGCATGTTACAGAAAGAACCATGTCATCTTGTTTCATCTTGCTTTTATCTTGGCACCTCTTTGTTTTCTGTGATGGCCCCTAGTCCCTGCATTGGAGGGGACAATGAACAGCTGATACCTGAGTTTTCTTGTCCCTTTTTTTGAACTGCCCTTTGAACCTTTGAAAAATCTGAACATTTTCTAATTCTTTTTCATCCTTTTTGAGAGTAGAACTGAATAGGCTGTTGAAAATGTAGGTGACCCATGGGTTTATAGAGTGACATTTATATAGTGGCTACTTTTGAAAAGGAGTTAAACAAAAATAATCCATTTTCAAGATATGGATGAGCATTATACCATCCCAAACGTAATTAACCTCAGAGACAAGATTAATACTGGGGAAATAAATTCTCTCCCTCATAATAAAAGATAAGAGTATGTCTGCTGTAGAATTTAGCTGGTTTGGGACCAAGGAAATGCACCAACATTAAATCATTGTTGCCTAAGGTTTTAATGTTGCTCCTCACTTGCAGTTTCATTTCAGTAAGCAAAATGTTTTTGCAAAATATGTGAATATATTTTCTTTCTGTGTGCATTAAACCCTTTCTAGGTATATAAATGTGTTTGAGTCATTGAGCTCAACAAAATACTAACCAGAAAAAATAAATGAAAATTGCTGACCTATGTTCTGTCTTAAAAGTCTGTTAGCACTTCTCTCATTATTTGCAGAATATGTGTTTCTGGACTATTGTAACTATGCTCTGTGCAGATGGTGAGAACCATGTTATGAATTCATTCTTATGCTTCGCAAGTTTAGAAAAGAACTCCCTTATTTTCTAATTCTTCTATGTGTTGTGCTACCTTTCTTAGAGGTTGCAGTTGGTATTGGAGTTGCATACATGGCCTTAGAGGAGTAATTGTTTAACGTAACTTATGGACAAAAGACTGGTGAAACTGAGGCACAGCAGTGACCTGTCTATCCTGTACAGTTGCCAATCTTTTTCTAACTCACTCCTGACACTTCCTTCCAACCAGCGTGCAAAGGAACCTCACCAAACCGTGATTAAGATAGTTTCCACCCGGCGGCATTTCTGTCTGAGAAGGAAAGCTAAAACTGTGTGTGATTCAGAAACAAAATTCTGCCTGTTAGAGCAGTTATCTCAGCAGCCTGTGGGCATATATGTACTTGGAGTTATGGGCTTTCAACAACATGATCCCTCTTGTATTTTGTGAAATTTACTGAGCTGTCATGGTAATATTAGTGTGGCAGGAAGAAATGCACAAAGGAGAAGAGGGATGATGAAAATCCGTGAGAAGAATCTGTCTTAAGAAGAACAGGTGTCTCGAGAATTTCAGGCTTTATAAAGTTCTGTAAGTTTGGGAGTTTCTTTATTTGTTTTTAATCCTACTCCAGAAGCAAAATTCCTGAGGTGGTATTTTTTGTGGGATTCCTGCTTTAGTTACTATTTGTTTGGTGGTAAGCAGTAACACACAGTTTTACCTTTTCAGAGGAGGGAAGAAGGACCAGAGGCTGTACACGAGCTTATTCTGATTGTCCATGCCAGTGCTAGATATATAGCATGCTCCTTTTTCCCAACTTGATGGGAGAAACCTAAGCAACTATAAGCATATTCCTTCTCTGCAAGGACATGTTTGCTCAACTGCTTTACCTGTTCCCAGGAATGGTGACAGTTGACTGAAGTGCTGTTGTGATGACAAATGCGAGACGTAGTTTGTATGGGAGGTCCTTGGTCCACGATAAGAAAATGGGCAGCATTTTGTACATGCAAACCTCCTTTTTGGCCCTCAGAACTCAAAATCCTGCTTCTGTTTGAGATGGGGCTTGCCATAGGGGGTGACCCACCTAAGTAAGGGATAACACAGTGACCTGCCATTTCACATGGACTTCTTTTTACATACATACCCCATTAGCAAATAAAGGTATTTAAATTAGAGACTTTTTTGGTTTTGGTCCTTAGAAGTTTTTCCTAACCCAGCAGCAGTGAAAGGACCCCTCTGCAAATTTTTCGGTGGCACTTAGTGGCTTTTTTTTAAGTATACTAGGAAGGAGTTTGTGCTTATGGCACAAATGGATTATATCATATCCCATTTCACAAAAGAGACAGTGCACGAGAAGACCTTGAGATATACAAATGGGTCTTTTTTTCCAGTATTTTGAGGGTGGCTATGGAGTTAGAACTCACTTGTGTGATCTAATATGCTTTCTCCATGAACAAATTTTTTTTGAATATTTAATTCAAATATGCATTATTGTTACTGAATCACATGTATAATTCGTATGCATACTTTACAGGCAGTCCCTGGCTGTGATCACAAAGGGGTTTATGTTGAAGGAGAGCGAAGCAAACAAAAATACTGTGGTTATACTTAGGTGCATGAGGAAGCATGTGTAAGAATGATAAGAGAAGAATAAAGCTGAACAGGAAAAGGAGACTGTGAAAGGTGAACATACCTCAGTACTTCTAAATTCTTATTTATTGATAGGTGTTTTAAATATCTTATGGACCAGTGATTGCAAACAATAGGGATGAATGATCCTTGTGGGAGGAAGGTGTAGGTGACTTCTTGGATGAGATTGGTAGACACCTGGTGAAAAAAGAGTTAAAATTAGGAAGATGCTACCAAGCACTCTAGCAGCTGCAAATAATTGTACTTTCTGATGCATCGTGAGAGTAATGCAGTGAATTCACACTACCCTATGCTCTGGTGCCCTGGGAAGATGGAGATGGGTTTGGTGGTGTGAGCGCGGTTGGCAATGTTAAATAGGTTTAAGCTGTCCTAAATCACACTGACTTACATCTTCAATCCACATTAGTTTTAAGAACAGTGCTTTTCACTGTCGTGCTGTGTTTAAGCTAGTAAACTTGAAGGCTTTTTTTTTTTCTATAGACCTTCTTCATCCTGTAACATTCTATGTCCTAGCATGATAGTAAGGTCGTAAGTCAGCAGGACTTTACAGGGATTCCTGCCCTGTTCGTGGGTTATGTGCCAACCATAAAGTACATGCTTAGCTCCTTTGTTTCCTAAGAAATCTATTTCAGCAGCTTCTGCTCGATGCATCTGGCTCTACAAGGAGCAAGGCAGGATCCATGGTATAAAGTCAATAGAAAATTGTCTTAATACATTATTCTTCATATTATGTCCAAATTCAAATGCTGCTTGTAGGAACTACAGGGAGAATATTGAGTAAGTATATTTCTTTCCTTCTGCTTCCTGCTGAAATTATTCACTGACCTGTATATGCAGTATTTGCTTTCTTGAGAAAACAGGTTATTGACATTCCTGGTGTGTCTCTGCATCTAGCAAAACAATATATTGGCAACCATTTTGTATTTCTGTTACTTGAACATCACTGAAAGTATTGTCTGCTTTTATAGAATAAGTCTTGACCAAGGTGCACAGATTTTGTAGGCTTCTACAAAAATTATTTGACTTTTCTGTGAATTGAGCTTCAAATACTGGTTTGGTTGTTGGGTTTCTTTTTTCATTCAGCATGTAACAACAGAATTAAAACACTGTCTTGACTTACCAATTTGAAATCATCTTCCTCTTAGATTTCATCAGGTTCTGCATTTGTATAATAGCATAATTCCTTATGAATGCAGTAATTTAGATGTTGTAATTTTGGTGGTAAGCTTCAGAGTTGTTTATATTTTCCCTTTCACAAATATATAAAGATAAATGAAAACCTCTAACAACTTACATTTACAGCAAGGAATCTTTACCAAGACTGGTTTTGTGTAATCTTGGGTAAAGGCACTTGAGGCTGGTGAAAAGATGCTCATTTTCGTCACCTGAGCAGGTAACAGTATCAGTACAACTGTGCTCTTAAAAAGACACTGCATTCTTTTTATGGTGGTGATTAATTTATGAGCAGTAGATGACTGATCCACACATGGTATTCTGACTGCCAGTCCCAAGATGAGCAGAGGTAATACAATCTGTTGCACTTGTATAACTTGATATAAAGGGAAGAAAGAATGCAGCAGGTTGCACACAAAATTTATAAGAAAATGTAGTAAACATAGTCTGTAATAACACTGTTCATTTCACCAAGTCTCGGTGATCCGACCATCTGGTCTTGCAGAAAGCAGGGTTGTGTTTCAGTGTACTTCAGACACTTTTCACTGAAAATGTGGATTTTGGCTTGTATTAGTTCTCAGTTAAAAGTCGTAATGTTGCTGTGGTCTACAGGGAGAGGTATCAGAAGCATAGATTGTTCCTTTAAGAAAACAAGGTGGGACTCTGTCAACATTGTTTCTGCAGTAGTAATCCTATTAGTATTTCTGTTTTTCAAATCATAGATACTATTTTTAATAAGTGATTTTATCAGTTTTTTTCATTGAGGACTTTTTTAATATTCAGTCACGTGTCGTGTTTTATATGTATGTATTGTCACATTTCTCTATCATGTTTTTTCATTCATGTGCTCAAACACATATCTACACACGTGCATACAGTCTCTCATCCTGTTCTTACATTGTCTGGAGTTGGGAGTGCCAACTTAGATTTTTTCAGCAGGAAACACCTAGAAATGTTGTTATGTGGTTCTACAGAACTCTGCAAGACTTGAATCATTCAGACCAAAGTTTTCCATTCAAGGATCAGTTTCATACTGAAACTTTTTTTTAAGATGATAAAAAGAGTTTGTTTTTCAAAGAAGAACAAGGTTAAAAGAAAAAAAAAGTGTTCTGTCCAAAGTCTTGGAGAAGCTCTAGTGCATATTCTCAGCCTTAAGGGGGTGCAGGATGGGGAAGGAAAGAAAACCAGAAGGTTGTTTTGTGTGAGTGAAATTCTTTTGCCCATTCTGTGGGGAACTGCCCATTTCTGACTTCCATTTTAAACCTTTAGGAGATTGTTTGCATGGGGTTGACAGAGACTTACTAGAGATTTACCAGTTAAATTCTCACAGGATTACACCTGTTCTGTGCGTATAAGGTCTGTAGAGCTGTACCAAAAGCTGAGAGGGTTTTTCCTCTGTTGCTGTACACAGAGATTGTGTTCAAAGAATAAGAAGCATTGAGCCTCAGGCTCTTGGATACTGTAAACTGGAATGAGCAGCTGGCAGGCAGAGGGAGAGAGGAGCAAGAAAGTGGAATAGAGAGAATGGTTCTGCCTGGCAAGGAAGAGTAAGACTCCTCAGAGTTTACCAGGCTGCAACTTTAGGAAAATACAGCCATACATTCATTGGTGCCTGGGGTGGTAATAACTGAGGCTGGCAAGTTCTCTCTTGCCAGCAAGTGCCCATAAAACCCACTGGCAAAGTCTCAGCCACCCTAGCTGCAAAGGTGCATGAAAGAATACAACCTTTCTCATCCTGCATCCCCTCCTCCTTCCACTATGTGTTTGCCAGTTTCTGCATGAAAGGAGGTGGGTATCCTGGTTCAGCAAATAACATTATTACATTCTGCCCAACTTTGACTAATAGCAGAAGGCTCAGTCTATGCCAAGGATGCAGCAGGGTGAGAGAGAGCAAGAGGGTTCCTGTGGAAGAACTGAGTTTATGATTTCGTAACTCAAGACTCTTGCAATGCCTGTGTGTGAGAGGATCCAGTTGTGATTGTTCAGACAATCTGAACTGCTACTTCTTACAGTGTGTGTGTGTCAGTCTTTGCAATACTATCAACCTTTTAATTCAGCTTCTGTGTGGTCTGTCTGCAGATAAACATTTGTGCATACATATGCTATGGTGTATGTACGTGTACACATAAATATATCTGTTCCCATAACTGTTCTTACATGAACAGTTGTGCTAGACTGCAGCTAGGAATAAGACTATGTAAAGTTAAAAGATTGAAAATTTTTATTTTTGTATGTTGCTTTATTCCCCAACGTGTTTACAAACTCAGTATGCTGGAGTAACTCAAAGATAGGTTGAAATGCATACTTCAGATGTGCAGCAATCTTAGTAAAACCATACCAGTAATTCCAGTATTACTACAATGTTTGTCTCTTCAGTTGTCCTTGCCCACCCCACCCATCACACTATTCAAAAAGCAGTTGTAACTTTGCAGGTCAAGTCGTGGGTGCACAGGAAAGGCTAGAGCACCACCAAAATTTTTTGTGGAAGAATTGTGCCCAGCACATGGTGAAGACTCATCATCTTTGGAGCTGAGGGGGCTGGAGGCAACAGAGAGGAAGGTAGTAAAACAGAGGAAGTTATCATCAGGGATCAGCAGCAGAGCTGTGTGGACATGAGGGGGGAAGTATAAAAGTGTTAGAAGAAGGGAAGCCACTAAAGGGTTCAAAGGAAGAGTGTCACACCCAGGAATATCTTCAAAGAGAATAGGCATAAAGACAAACAGATGGGGTCAAACAGGGGAGGTGGGGTAACCAAGAGAAGTTTCAGTAGTCCGAGTGCTGCAAGCTAGCATGGTAATTTACAGAGGAAGTGAAAAGTTCTTCCTCAGAAGTATTTTGAGGGGCGATGGTGATTTTTGAAGGCCCTTTTCTTTTTAAGTAAGCAAGATCTTGAAGACAAATGTTTAATGTCGGAAGGGGGGCAAATTTTAGGAACGTTTCACAAGGTGTTGGTGACTCAAAAAATGGAGACACGGTTACACCTTCACCTGTTGAAGCTCCACAGTGCCTTTTTGAATCAGTGGTTGCAGTCATTTGCATAAATTCAGTAATTGAATCGCCCATAATGCTGAATTCAAGGGACTGTTGTAAAGCCCAAGACAAATGGAGTATAGTGGAATACATCCAGCTCTGTTCAAATAATAAGCTTACTCATTTTGTGAGAAATGAACTCCAAACCCTCACCCATTCAGAGCACCGCTGGATTTTTCTGGAGAGCTTTTATTGCCATCTACTGGTTTAAATATGCAGTTTGCTCCACTGCATCACCCTTTCTAAGAACCATTTGGAAAATGTTTGCTTATTGAGAAAATATTTTGAAGAGATTGTTTCAGAATATTCCTTAGGCAAGCTTATCTTTGGCATGATATCAGACGAGTCTGTTTGCAGATAGTTATGTTGGCATGCCAAGCTTTATGAAAGGGGGTTCATTTAATCATGTGGAACCTAGTGCACTCATAAATGCACTCCAGCACATGCTTCACTTTGCAGGAAATCAGCTCTAGGAGCACACACACAGGGGTTTGTATGTGTGGTGTGCACTGGGGATGCACTTTGAAAACTTGAGTTGTCAGCATTTCTTTACTTCCAAACTACGTAAAATTGAATGGGATTTGAAGAAAAACTTTCTCTTCATTACTTCTTCAGAATTTCCAACTGCTCCAAAGCCCCCCGAAAAATCAGCAGAGAGCTTCAAACTTGGAGCCTTGATTAAATTAAGGCTGAATCAAGTCATTGACAAGGTCAGATTAGCTTTTTTGATAAATACAGTTAAGAGAATAGAAGGCCCAGGTCTGTGTCTTTCTCAAGCAAGATGTGCACTGAATCCATAATCCCTCCATAAGATCTCTTGGATAATTTCTCTAAATTCTGAAGTTTTTTGTTTGTTTTTTCTGTCTATTCTGAAATTCCTAAGAGCTGAATTTTCAGTTCTTTCCTGGAGGATCCATGCTGGCTGAAAAAGTCATTACCAGGATGCTATGTAACTCAGTTCTGCAGATTATTTATCTTTCATGAGATGAACTAGGTGTTTGTACAAGCACTCCCAGACTTCTGCAGATTTGGGGAGCTCAAAATAAGAAAGATCAACAGTGACATTATTCAAATTATTTAAAATCCTTCATCCATTTTGACTGGAAAAAATGAAAAGATGACCTGGCAGTGGCAATTCAGTACACGAGTGTACTGTGCTTTGCACTCACAAGTACGCAAAAAAACTTCTCATACAGTAATGAAATCTGAAGAAATAGCTGCAAGAAAAAAAAAAATAGCAGCATCAGAAGGCTATTTTTTAACTGAGTTTACTGATTTGAAGTTTTAAACTGTGTATCATATGTAAGATGACAGAAATGTGGAGAGTTTATTTTTCTTTTCCCTGCAGCTCTCATGTTCATTCCTGAGACTACCATAGCCTAACCATCCTCCTTGTGGCCATTGTTTGCAGATCTGAGCCAAAGCCTTTGTACTCATTGTCACTCATGGTTCCTGTTTTTTGTCTTTGTTCTTTTCTCACAGCTACAAGCCCCCAGTGTGAAAGGCTTTGATTTTGCTAAGCAGCATCTGGGCCAGCACAATAAAGATGATGTCCTGATTATCCATGAGCCAGCTCCTTTACCAGGACCTATTAAGGATACTACGCCATCTGAAAATGGAGATGTGCCCAGCCCCAAATCCAAGACTTCCACAAAGCCTTCAAAGACTGTTCGACACAGAGGGAGGTCAGTTCACAGAGATAAAACAAATTGTAGTAGACAACAGTTTATTAATGGCTAGTGATTATAGTAGTTTTAGGGCAATTTCAGTGCAAATAACTGTTCCAGAGCTCTGAAACTTTGTTGTGTTTTCTGGTGAGCTGTCAGTTACCCCTCGCTACTCATTCGCACAAGGTTGTGAGAATTTAGTGTTCATTTTTCTCTTAAAGGGAACGTGCCCAGCTAAGAGCGGTATTTAAGGTACTTGGTGAGTTGACTGGAGTCAAGTCATTGCTGGTTTACTGGAAACACCAGGTGTATGTTTTTCAGTGCAATCTCTTTGATGTGATCTCTAGCTGCTAAAACAACGGATGGTTAAAAAAAAATGAAAGCCATTGACAAATAGCGTTTCAATAACATTAATAGTGACCAATACATGTAGGAAGAGTTGGGATTTCCAGTAATAAGCCATATCTCCAAAATTCAGGGAGGATGCATGAAGGTTTTTAGTTACAATGATCTGATTACTCTCATAGCAAACCAGCCTTAGTCAGAAAAACCAATGATAATTTTCAGCTGTCCAAGTGGAGAAATGTCTGTTAACGTGCAGCACAAATTTCCTAACCTTTTCCAATAATCAAGTGTTTTTTGCTGGAAAGAACTGTGTAGGGTACCTGCTGTAACAAAGCTGTGCATCTGTGCACAGAAAAAAAAAGAGATGAGTGGGCAGGTAAAAGCTGGGGAAAAGAATGGAGCTCTGTGGAGATGAGCTCGTCTGTGCTCCACTCTCCAGTAATTCTTCTTCCTCTCCCTCATTCTCGTATGTGCACTCCTCTGTCTCCAGCTCTGCATCCCCTGTGCTTATACCTGCATGATGCTGCATGGTGGGAGAAAAAAAAGCAATCAATCAAGGGCAGAGTTGAATGAGCTTAGAAAGAAACTAACAGTGATTCTAGCTGAGCTGTAGATCTCTGTGACACAGCTTGCTCCTCTGTTCGGCCTTCTACGCTTTCTTTAAAGCCCCAGTTGTCTTAAGATCCTTACTTAATCTTCCCCATGTGGGCTTCATAAAGCTCAGTTTCCCCCCCCTTCCAGATGCTAAGCCTGTCTTCCTACCTTCCTACAGGCCTTGTAAATAGTAGGCTACCAGTGGTACAGTGGAAGGTGGGCAAAATTGGAAAATAATAGAAGAAAAATGAGCTAACTCATTTTGGTGTAGCTTACATAAATTAAAACAAAGTAATAGAAATCAGAAAGATGGGTGTTTCTGTGTTCAATAATGGCCAGACAGAGATGATACCTGGGGAAATGGAAGGTGTCTATATGTATATGCACATCAGCATAAGAAATAAGTTTAAATTTGAGGTTGTTACTATATTTCATCTAGAATAACTCCGAAAATTAAGCAGGACAAATTTCAGAAGCCAACATTTTAATGATTTCCTCGAAGATAATAGTGAATCATTGATCAAATTTGGAATAAAGATTTTTTTTTTCTAATAGGGTTTAATTAAGTATAGAATCATAAAATGGTTTGGGTTGGAAGGAACCTTAAAGATCATCTTGTTCCAACCCCCATGACACAAGCAGAGCCACCTTTCAGTAGACAAGGTTGCTCAGAGCGCCATCCAACCTGGACTTAAACACTTCCAGGGATGTGGCATCCACAGCTTCTCTGGGCAACCTGTTCCATGTCTCACCACCCCCACAGTAAAGGATTTCTTTCTTATATGTAATCTAAACCTACCCTATTTTTTAGAGTTTAAAGCCATTCCCCCCTGTCCTATCACCACATGCCCTTTTAAAATATCCCTTTCCAGCTTTCTTGTAGGCTCCCTTCAGGTACTGGAAGGCTGTGATAAGGTCTCCCTGGAGCCTTCTCTGCTCCAGGCTCAACAGCTGTAACTCTTTTCAGCCTTTCCTCGTAGCAGAGATGCTCCATCCCTCTGATCATCTTCATGACTGTCCTCTGGATTCACTCCAACAGGTCCCTGTCGTCCTTATGTTGGGCCCTAGAGCTGGATGCAGTACTGCAGGTGGAGTCTCACGAGAGTGGAGTAGAGGGGCAGAATCCCCTCCCTCAGCCTGCTTTTGATGCGGCCCAGGATACGTTTGGATCTCTAGGCTGCAAGTGGACATGGCTGGCTCACACTGAGCTTCTCGTCCACCAATAGTCCCAAGTTCTTTTCCTCAGGGCAGCTCTTGATCCATTCTCCTCCCAGCCTGCATTTTTACTTGGGATTACCCTGAACCAGGTGCAGGACCTTGCACTTGGCCTTGTTGAACTTTATGCGTTTCACATGTCCCCACCTCTCAAGCCTGTCGGGGTCCCTCTGGACGGCATCCAGTGTGTAGATCACACCACAGAGCTTGGTGTCGTTAGAGAACTTGCTGAGCTACACTCAATGCCACTGTCTGTATTGCTGACAAAGATGTTAAACAGCACCAATCCCAATACTGACCCCTGAGGAATGCCACTTGTCGCTGCTCTCCACTTGGACACTGAGCCATTGACCACAACACTTTGAGTGTTACCATCCAGTCAGTTTCTTACCCACCAAGCTTTCTATTTGTCACATCCACGCATCTTGAGTTTAGGGACAAGGATGCTGTGTGGGACAGTGTCAAATGCTTTGCACAGGTTCAGGTAGGTGTCAGTTGTTCTTCCCTTATCCACCAATGCCATGACCCCATTGTAGAAGATCTCCAAGTGTGTCTCAGTGAAGCCATGTGGGCTGTCACCAAGTCCCTCCTTATTTTTCATGGGCCTTAGCATAGTTTCCAGGAGGGTCTGCTCCATGGCTTTACTAGGCACAGAGATGAGTGACTAACCTGTAGTTCTCTTCTCCCTCATATTCCCTTAAGAGCAAATCTTCCTTTAGGCTTAACTATGGAGATGTTACCATCATCTCCCTACTATGCTGACATGCCCATGTCAGCTTGCAATTTAAAACATTTATTCCCTGAGGCAGAAGTTGGAATCTGAAATGATATCATACTGTGTTATGTTGGGTTTAGCTGGTTGCTGTGTTTTGTGAGGAAATACAGAACTCAATTCATCACAGTGCAATTCAGGATTGTATGTTGCGTGCTAGGAAATAGAGTGGTGATGTGAGTACGTGTTCTGTGTCTGCGAAAAACAACAAACAAGAGCATCTGAGTTCAGAAAGCTCAGCATCTCTAGGCTCCAGCTGAGAATTGGACCCGTTGTTTTGGCTTGAGAGGATACAACTGCATATTCCTCAGCACTTGTAAGGAATGACTGATGTTGATTCAACACTGTTTATGTTCCTATAACTTAATGATCATTTAGATAGACTGAAGAAAGAGTATGAAGGAATGCAAAGCACACTGAGGTGAAACAAAGTTAGTGGGAAGTCTGGGAACAGAACTCCAGCCTTCTACTCTGCTGAACCAAGGCAAAGATGATGGAGATGATAGCTCTGCACACCTTCCACCTTAGAAAAAGATGCAATGATGCAGGTCTGAGGATAATTTATCCTCTTTTCCCTGCAATTTTTTTTTAACTGGGGTTTGACACTAGTATTGTGATCCTGCAGATCAGTGCATTTGTTCTGGGAGGAAAAATAAGGAAGTTGATTTGGAGCTGGAGCATTGCCTGCTGCAAGGAGTAGATTTAACTTTCAATGGACTTGTCAGGCCGGATATAGTTATCTTAGTCTGTGGGCTCTAGGCTGTTGATGTTTAGCTGAGAGCCTCAGTAACTAGTTCAGATATCCATCTAGCCCAAGCAGATCCTGCACTAATGGAGTTAATGCACAGACATGGGCACACTTTCAGTGATTAACTCCCTGCCAGAATAGGAGTGTTCATAAGACAAAATGGTCACTAGAGACACTGTCACAAAGGCTGATCCCATATGAAAAGAAAGGCTTTGGTGTCAGCTAGGCAGTGGTGTGTGCCCTATATTTTTTCTATTTTTATACTACTATCTGAATAATTTTACACTTTAAGTATTTTTTTGGGGAAAATCATGCTATTTTTTTATTTTTATGTGTCTCCCACAAAAGCTATGAACACTGAGATTGTAATTTTTAGGTAAAAAATGTTTTTAAAGAATCTCATGACTGCATGGGATAAATGCATAAAAGAAGCATTTTTGAATGGCCCTACATTTGACTAGTCAGGCAAATACTCTTATGGTCTTGTATTGTTGGCAAGAGAACACCAAGTTAGCAAGGCTGAATGTTACACTAGTTACCTATGTGGGATTTTTTATTCCTAACGTAATTATATTCTGTCTGAAGAGTAAACTGTTACTTATGAATGCAGAGGTTTTTTCTTGTAGTGTATTTTAAAGGAAAGATTACTTAATAATATTGTCACATGTGAATCCTGTTGCAGTCAGTTTTCGCATGCAAAGACTGACATCACGGCAATGGATATCTGGCTATGATAATATAATGTATTACAAATTTACTTAAAAACAGAGGAAAAATTTAGCAGTCTTCACAAGATATTTTAGTGCAGGATTCTTTGTGTGTGAGAACTGTGCCTCTTTGCAAACTTGCAAATATTGTTTTGTTTGTGGCAGAATTTCGCCATCAGATGCTGACTCCACAGCCAGTGAACAATCCAGCGGGAGAGAGACTGGAGAGGAAACTGCAAGACCATCAACTGCGAACGAGGGCAAACCACGAAGAGCGGTGAAGAAGGGTTTGTTACTTTTTTTTTTTCCTTATGTGCACTAGCAAGTGCTTTAGTCAGGTTAAAGAGTTTGCTGTGGTGCTGTAACTTTCCTTAAACTCATCTTTGGCTGTGAATTTTTCTGAATTTTGTCACAGAAAATCCTTTCCTTTTTGATTTAGGGTTTTTTTCCGGTGAAACTGAAGAGCTACACATTGCTTTCATTCCAGCAAGCTAATGGCTTAGCAGGAATGGATCTTCCCTCCTTTTGTCCCACACACGCCCCCAGCAGAACTCTTTCGGTTTAGGCCTAATTGAGGCTCCTGGTAGTGGAATTGCAGACAGTTACATGGGCAGTAGAGGTCACAGCAGGACTTCATACTGTGTGGGTGTGTGTCTGTAACTGTAACTTCGAAGAAGTGAGATTAAAAAAGAAAAATAAAGAGACCAGAGAGGTAAAAGTTTTACAAATAAGTTCTAATTCAGACATCAAAATGCCTGCATGATTGTATTTTAGAAAGATGAAAATCCAGGGTTAATATGTTATTAACAGTGGTATTTTTTTGTAAAGGACATCATCCTTCCAGTTAAAATGCCACCATTTGTCTTGGAGTATCCTAAAATATATTTCTTTTCTCATCGAAAAGTTGATAAAACAGTGAAAATGCCCTTTCATTTTTTAACTAAAATATTCTTTTAAAATATTTTCCGCTTTAAAACATTTAAGTGTTTTTTGTGAGAGCCTTTTGGTTTAGATGGCTTGTTCCTTGTTTATGGTTTTAGCTACCAGATCTTTGCCTTAAATCACAATAGTTTTCCTAGAGCAAATTCTGATATTGACTATCTGGTAAAGGAGTTTGTGATATCCCCATCAGTTTTTAATACACATGGCCTTGATGACAACAGAAAATTAGGAGAAGATGAAAATATTGACCACATTGTGAGCAGTCTCTTTGGTATATTGAGAGTTTTTCCACACACTCTCTGAAATACCAGCTGAGATGTAAAGATGACTTCTGAGGAATGCAGTGCCAGTGAAATTAAGATTATAGCAGACAATCTTCATTTTTTTCTTTTTGTTGCATAAGTGATGACTATGTAAGATAGTTTATTATATAAACAACTAGCTTTTGGGTGACTAAACAGCAACTTAAGTGATGTGTGATTGTTAAACTTTCATAATGTGACCTACTCCTGGAAGAACAAGGGTTGATGAATCAGGCTTTCCACTGGACGAACATGTAAGAAAACAAAGCTCAGGATCTGCTGATATGACTAAAAAGTTAAACTTTCTAATAATTCAGCAGGCAGTGTATGCTGTATGTACTTTACAGAGTTTCCAAAGGGAAGATACTGTCTTGATGCTACATGTTTTCAATGCCTTAGGTTTGCTCTAAGGACCAGAAATCATGCCCTAATGAAAATGTATAGGAAAACAATTATTCTGTGACAGAACTCGGAATGGTTTGAGTTGCTCCAACCTATCTGACTTCAATTCTGTTGCTCTGTTTTAGTGTTCTCCCATTTCTTCTTACCTGGGAACTACATTTTCATCCCTTCGTTTTCTGTCTGGCTTAAAGCTTTACGTAAGGTTTAACATTTCATTTTGGTGTAAAAATGTTAGGTATTGCTGCATCTGAATTACCTGATAAATGCAGCAAAGATACCGTGTAACATGCGTCCTTTCTACTTACCATGCCCTTGCTGGATTTTTGCAGCATTTGGTGCCTCTAGTTTGGTAATCATAGGGACTATTTTTAGTATTCAGAATTGGAGGCACTGTCTGGAGAGAGCTCTCTGTTCAATCGGGAGATTCAGCTCCCTTTTTGTGCAGCTGAGGCTTGGCAGTTTGATCCAAGTTCATGCATTTAATTCAAAAGTAAATGCAATCATCTTACTGCTGTGGGTTTATTCCAGTTGCCATTTCAGCTGAATTATTTGTCATAATTACTGTGTTATCTCTTCTTTTTCCTTTATGTTGTCAGGAGCAAACAGAGTGGGTAAGTAACCAGAGCTGGTAGTTGACTATAAATATGAATAGAGGTGCTGGGGTAGCTGCGATTATATCTTAAGGATGGAAGGGTTTGTCTTTTGAGTCTAAAAAAACCAAAATTGCTTTTGAGCTGTTGAAGTATAAAAAAAAAAAATCTCAGTCACACAAATTATAGTCATCTGGCACATTTTTCTAATTTACTCCCAATTTTTTCGAATTATTGAGGAAAACATGATTTGTGAAAGAAGCAAAACTAAGGCAGCTGTTGGTCCTGAAACTAGCTTGTATAAACAAGTTAGAGATATTGTTAGAATTAATTTCTTTACTGGAAGCCCAAGACAAACACAAGCTACCTGCAAAAAAGCACAAAATATTTTCTCCTGAACTAGTGTTTTCCTGGCCAGGATTGAGACATAACGAGCATAGGGCAGGGGAAAGCTGACACTGCCACACTAACAATACATAACATATCTAATGATAAAATAAGGACTGTGACCTCTGATTGCAATGCCCATCTTACGATAGTAGAGAAGGATGGATAGAAGGTTGGCTATGATGCATTCCATTGTTGGGTTTAATGAGTCATCAGCTGCATCCTAGGGATATAACCTACTGGGATACAAAGAAACTATATGAAATTTACCTGAAACTGCATACTCAGGCTGATTCAGATACCAGTGGATCAGTGGAAGAATCCCATTGACTTAATCTGATTTTGGATGAGGCCTTATGCCCTTTGGTTGCTGTGTTTCTTGTTTTTATTTCAAGAGGGTGCAGTAAGCTTCCTCTATCTTTGACTGTATTGGTTTTCATATGAAATCATAGCTTCCTGCAGAGCAGTTCGTTTCCCTGACATTTCAGTTTAATTAGTAGTTTCAACTCAGGGAACAGTGGTGAACATTGATCCTGACATGTGACCTGTGTGGACTAGTTGCTTAAATGTGTTCTGCCCAGTATTGGGGTATTAATTCCTCTCCATTATTTTTTAGCCTCAGCTAACTAGTCTAAGATCAAATTTTCATTTACGTAGTGCCATCTGATAGCTTTATAAGGACAATTTTCTAATCATGGTCAATAGTGTAGTATAAGAACTTTGAAATGAGGAATTATTCTCTCTGTCAAAACTTTTGTGCTTATTTATGTGTTGAGTTAGAAACCATTTCTCCTTTTGCTATATGTGTACAGTACTGTGCAGTTCCTGACTTTATCTGCTTTACAGTACTTTGTGTATGCACTCACAAGGGATTTAAAGGTCAGATGCAGCTTATGAGGGTTTTGTGTGTGTGTTATCTTTTCTGCAAAAGGGAGTAACATACACTGTTACGGTAGAACCTTACCAGAATTTGTCAGTGGGACTTTTGGACAGTTTTACAAAATGAGTTTATAAGCCCGTTTTGGCTTAGAGGCCTCTGCCAGGCACTTGTTTATGTGTGTAAAAAGGGAGGTTGTGGATGAAATCATAAAGATTTAGAGTGAATGCTCAGTGTAATTGAATATGTTGGACCTTGCTAACCAAGTAATACGAAAATAACCTTAAAAATTTACATTGGAGGTCAGTGAGCTTGAGAATGGCTGTTAGAGTGAAAAGGTTGGAAAAAAATTACTAATGTATGATGGGGAAAATGGGAAAGATGGATGCAGAAGGTCATATTTCTATTGACTACACAATTGCTCTGAGGGATTCACACTAACTGCTTAATATATCTTGTGCCCCTCTCTGTGAGAGGCAATGCTTGCACACTTGAGAGAAATGCATGAAGATGGGGCTTTGAAGATGACAAATGGTAAAGATGATATAAATAGCTACAGCAGAGTGACAGATATATTTCATTTAGTCTCTGTGTCTTGCACAACATTTGGGACACAGAGGTTTTGAAAGGAACTGTTTACCTTCTTTTTAATGGAACACACAGAAAAGTCACATTTATAAATGTGCATGCCATTTATAAATGGGTACATTTGACAATCCATTGATCAAGTTTGAGAAATATGAAGAATAAGAATTTTGCTCAATTTGTGGCTGGATTGCTTTCCAGCCCCAAAGTAATGTGTTGTGAATATAATAAAGTGTACCATTCATTCCTTCTCCTGCTCCCTTTTTGTACTAGAAGAGAGAAGCAAAGGAGCAAGTAATCTATTGTGATATTCTACAGAAGGTAGCATTCACTCCTCTTCTGAACCCTATCCTGCATTATCAGCACATGTTGCAAATGGATCAGAGCAGTGACTATTTTATTTTCCTACTTTTATCTATTGTAGCTTGATCATGTTGAGCAACAACTGATTCTATATCACAATCAAGTGAGATTTACCTCCTGATTTGAATCTTGAGAACCCTCATTGTCAGTGCATGGATGTGGGACTATGTCCCTCCGCACCGCTGTGTTCCTCCGTAAGGAGAGTGACAAATCTTGATCTCATAGCTTATATTTCATGTTGAAAAGCAGTTTGAAAATTTGTGGCTTTGCCATGTGGACAAGACAAAAGGTTCTTTTGCAGCCTTCCAATAGCTTTTGCAAGCCTCATCTGCATAACAGTTCCTGTTTCAGGTCTAACTTGAAAAAAATCGAATCTGTGCTTAGCTGCAAACCACTGGGGTGATCCTACAGATTTCAAGTCTTTTGAGAGAGATGACCTATTTCTATTGAAGTGATTAACTCTTGGCAGGACCTGGAGTGCAACTTCCACGCATATTAGTTTCTGTCTTTTGCTGACCGTATTTGAGTTGGTTTAACCTTTTCAACAAATTACAAGGCAATATTTGTGCAGCTTGCTTATTACTATGTGAAGTATTTATTCTGTCACAGAGAAGACTGCTTTAAAAGCTTTAATCAGTAACATGTCTGTAAAATTCTTTGTGGTTTGTGTGGATTTCTAAGAGGTTTTTTTGTTTGGTTCCTATATCACTCCTATCAATTAAGAAATGCACTTTGCATTGAGACATCTTTCATTGCTCTTTGAACCTCCATTTGAACAATTTGCATCTCCTTAAGTACTGATAAGAGGAACCATTAGCAGTATATACTTGAACAGCTTTTTATGGAGTAAAGTAGATTGAGATTTTGGGGGTTTGCAAATGCCAAGAGCTTGATTTACAGAAATAAAGAATGACAGCTCACCTTCTGGATATATAATGGGAAAATGTTTATAATTTGCAAACCGTGGGGTAAACTTGTTCTACACTAAATGTGAATCAGCTGGAAGGCCTGTAGGGCAAATAAACACAGATGGAAAACATGGCATAGTCTTGTAGCACAGCATCTGTAGAGCTTAACATGTGACTGAGATAACCCTGGCAGCACTGCTTTACTCTGTATTGGTTCTGGTGATTTAGGACCCCCTCAGACCAGCAGTGGAAATGAGCAGCACTCCTCAGCCTCTATCTTTGAACATGTGGACAGGATGTCTCGTTCCTCAGATGCCAGCAGACGGGTCCCAAGCAAGATCCAGCTGATTGCTATGCAACCGATGGCAGCACCTCCGGTTCAGAACTCGGTGCTTTCTGATCGAGTGGCAGAGACCAACAAAATTAATAAAGAGGTATTTTTAAAGTGCTTTGAGTGTTTTTGGAGGACTGTATGCCCCCCCAAGAGGGAAGTGAAAAGTATCCTGTTTCTTGTTATCAGGAGTTCCTTGTTAGTTCCTGAGGAGTTAAATCTTGATAAGTTACAGGAATTATCCTGTTTCCGTCCACAGGAAGAATCTGACTTGTTTTTAAGAGGTTTCTAAACCAAAAATTGAACACTGGGAGAGGAACAAATTTGATGGTCAGGATACCTCATGTTAGCATCCTTTTGCTGTTCATCAGGACATGACTCAGTGAGAGTTGTGTTAATAAATGTGTGAGAATTGGAACGCATGGCCCACTTTGGTTTTCATTTTACATTATGGTCATGAATTTTCAGCAACTCAGAATGTGGATTATACAAAGAAGTTATCTCAGAATATTCTAGGATGTGAGTTTGCAGCACATTCATTGCTTTCAACTTCTGATGTGTTTATCTGACACTAAACATACAGAAACTTCCTGCTTTCTCTGAGGCCTCACGTTACTGCAAGCAGAATATAAGCACGGCTGGGGCATGAGGAGAGAAGGTGATGCACTATAAAGGTGATACACTGCCTGACAGTACCACATACCAGCATCCTGGTTTTGTACTGGGTGTAAGATGACATCTTCTCGTAATTCAGAGTGGAAGATTACTGAAACCTGTAACTTAACTTTAAGATTCTCTGTTTCTGAGTACCCTGTGGAAGAGAGGTAAACACATATATCTAGGATACATAGGCAAGTGGAGCCACAGAACAGAAATCTCATTATGTGGTCGGAAGACATATAATTCTAACTATAAATCTAAATATTAAGTCTGACTTGTGTCCCTTATGTGCTTTTTAGGAATTTTCATGAAAGAATACATAAAAATCAATTTTTATTTGCTTTTTAATTTGCTGATGCAGATGTATTCTAGAACTAGTCCAGCACAGGCAAGAGCAGTTGTTGCTACCTGATCTGTGGTGCTCAAGTGTTTTCCAGTGATAAGAATGATTTCAGTGAGTGTTGGGCCAGGACTTAAAAAATGTGGTGTTACGATGGCTTTTTGCAGATAATGAGATGCACTGCAGGAAATTTGAAAAAGGGTGGGAGAGAGGCACGAAAACTCAGCATGCAATAAGATGTAGAGCTGATAGTGACATGTTCATCCAGGGACCCGGGCCCTTGTGTTGCTGCTACATTCCTGTATAGTTTATGGTGGCCTCTCGTGCTCAGCAGAGGCACTGACTTATGAGCTCAGATAGCTCTTTAAGTTCTTGCTTCTTAGGTGATGAAGGTCATTAAAGGGAGTGGGTGACAGATTTCATCACTATTGATCAAATGTATCTGTTTGACAAGCAAAGCTAACTACAGACTAGTTGGTCTTATTTTTGCAGAGTGGTGTAGCTTCTGGCAGACAGCAGGAGTTTTTTGTGTTCCTCCTGCCTTTTGTTAACAAACTGCCACCTCCCTCTAATTGCACCTGCTGTGCTGGCAATCATGTTGTGTATAATAGTACATCTACCTGGGGAGACAATAGGGATGCTGCAAAATACTCGAGAAAGAAAGTGTGTTTGTTAATTGTGTGACTTATTTTAGTCCTTCAGAGATTTGGGGTAGGGAGGGGGGCGAGGCAGGGAGGGGCAGGCAGAGAGGTGGGGAGGAGAGGGTCATGGAAGAGCAGCAAAAACCAGTTTGCAAAATATCCGAGTGAAAAATGCAATTCCTTTTTTTTTCTTCCCTCCTTCCTCCTTTAAGATACAAACAGCCCTGAGGCATAAATCTGAGATTGAGCATCACCGCAATAAGATTCGCCTTCGCGCCAAGCGCAAAGGGCACTATGAATTTCCCGTGGTGGACGATGTGGTGGTGGTCGACTCCAAAGAACAGCACAGAATATATCGCAAGGCACAGATGCAGATTGACAAGATCTTGGACCCTGGAGGCAGTGTGCCTACAGTCTTCATAGAGCCCAGGAAGAGGTATGGATTTCAGAGATGGAAAGAACAATTTTCTTTTAGAGTCGGCGCCCAAAGTACATCAAAACTGTACTTCTTAACTTTCAGAGCTTAAAATCATTTTGATCACTGGTTGAATTTGAGTAATCTAGGTGAGAAGGATTGGGTTGTTCTGAGCATTTTGATTTATTTCACTGTATGCCAGTATGCTTTGTTTTCACATTAACAGGTTCTCAGCAGTGAATTCTCGATAAATAAGCCTGAATGTATGAAAACCGTCTTAAAACAATTTCGTATTTGTTTGAATAATTCTTGTGTGGTGTAGAGGCATCAAAATTACAATATCAGCACTAAAAAAGATACATGGAAAATGTAACCTGCAAGTAATAATATTTTTATAAAGGTAGGGGAAAATATGCAAAATAAGGAAAACCTTGAACAACCTAAAAATCATGAAGATTTTGAATGGTAAAGGCAAATTCACAAATCAGTGAGATTACCCAGAGGGAATACATAAAAGATTATGAGGCACATTTGTCAGCCTCACAGATCTGCCTTCCTGGCCTTGTATTTTCAGAGAAAGTTCTCCCTGGATTCTGTTTAGGTCTTATGAATACCAGCACTTCATTTCTGGAGCACTAGTACCCTGTGACTGGTTCTGCACTAATACAAAAAAGCTTTTCTCCAGCTGTGTGTGTTCATCAGCTGCTTTGCCTGGTGGGGTTAAACCCAATGTGTCAAGCACAAAGCCTGCTTGGCAGTCTGGTCTATTCTTCTACTGCAGATGTGTCAGACATTGATCTGGGAATCCTGGAGAGGCTCTGGCAGGGGGAACTGGAGCACAGGCAACTTTGACAGATGAATATAGAAGGGAGGTGACACTAGAAAGAATTTGAGGGAGAAATGGGACATTTTGGAGAGTTGCCAAGGAGAGCGTTGTTAGGAGAGGCTCAAGGAAAGAGATTTGAGGCTACCTAATGGAACTGGCATGGAAAACCGGTAAAGAGGGGAGGAACAGGGCTGAGGCAAGGATGACTTGAAGGAGATGGACAGAGGAGTTCAAGCTTAACTGGGATGAGAATAAAAGTTGCAAAAAGAAATGTGATTACCTTTGTCTCTCTCTCTCTCTGCTTTTTGTTTTCTTCCCATTAAGTTCTCGTGCAAAACGTTCTCCCAAGCAGCGCCGGCGACATCAGATAAATGGAAGTCCGATTGATGCCGAGAAGGACAGGCTAATCACAACTGACAGTGATGGGACATACAAAAGGCCTCCAGGAGTCAATAATTCTGCATATATTGTATGTATGTCTGTGAATAGCAGGAATGTTCTGACAATCATAATGACGGTTGTGACACTGAGAAGTTTTTGGCCTTCTGACTATGGTCTACATGGCTAGTTCCAGTCACATGCAGTTAGCATGTAAATCAAAGTGAAATAAGGATTTAATTGACACTCTATCACTATTAAACAGTAAAATTCTGCCAAGTATTCCTCAATATTAGAAGCCAAGAACCAAAGCCTTGTTTGCATTAATGCCGCTGTGTTATGCACATGAAAGTGTGCTTGGCATGTTCCATAATATCTTGAACATAGATTCACTCTAGTCCAATTTGCTGGATGTTACATATTCATATGTTACAGAAAATTTCATCCTTTGCTCTCACAGAGTGGAAGACAGTTCATTTTGTGAGAAATTTTCTCATCTTTAAAATGTGGGAATTAATTATTAATGAAAGAGAAACATGTCTTTGTACTACAGTAGCTTGAAACAATTCTAATGCAATGTCTTGAAAATTAATTTTGTTTCCTGTCTAAAAAAAGCAGACCCTGGAGAATACTTCTGTTCACTCATATCCATGTCACAAACTGTATTTAGGCATCTTGAACCACTTCTAAGCAGACTTCACTAAGCCTAATGCTAATATTGGAAACCCCTGGACAGTTTTCATCTTGAAAGACGATTTAATGATTTTAAGAATTTCACCATTAGCTGCATATGCAGTCAGGTGACTACAATGTCGATTTCTGCTGTTTCCTTCTGCCTTCAAACATGAGTGTGATGATTTTAATGTCATGCTGCAGCAGAATGAATTATCATCTGAAACTGTTTAATTAAGACATGTCACACAGCAGGCTCAGCCCCTTTGGCATCTGTAGCGAGACAGTGCTCAGAATGCTAAGTTCCTAATAAAGTAGAGGCTTGTGCCTCGACAGCTGATTTTGCAGCCTGCATGCAGTGGTAGGAATGAGCTTTGATAATAGGGCTGCTGCTGCAAAGCTCTTTTAATTTCCACTTGCTGATGAACAATAAGCCCATGTGGTAAGATCTCAGGTAGTAATTATGATGCATGCCTCAGGCATTGCTGCTATGAAGCACTTATATGAATCCCATTCAGGTGATGCACCCAAGTTCAAGTTCCATGCAGGTAACCACTTAGTTTCTTAACAGCTTTCTTTGTGTGTTTGTATAGGAGGTAATAATTTTTTAATGTTATTGCTGATGTGGTCAGTTATAAGCTAAAGACTGAATTAATTTCTTGGAACTGCAAGAGCTGCAAAGAAGTCAAAGATGTAGATGGAGCCAATTGTCTTTTTCTGGGTGGAGAAGTGCATGGTTTCACTATGTGCTTGCAAACCACAAGATTTCTACAGCTGAGTAACTCCTGCACAAAGCTCTGCTGCCTTATCTGAGATCAGTGTCTTTCAGATCACACTGAATGAAGTATTTGAACAGCTGGTGTTATGTGTGTGCATGCATATATGCATGCAGAAGTGAGGAGGGTAAGGGGCAGGTGTTGTCCAGCACCAGCACTTGGGCCATTTATCCCGTTGGATAAATATCTTCTGGCAGAGACAATGTTGCTCAGACTTAAGGCCCACAGGGGCTTGGAAGCTGTTACATCTTCACTGTATCTGCACTTCACCTCCTTTCGCTTTCCTCCAGTCTGATCCAGACTTGCCTCCTGAACCTCAGACATCATCTTCAGCCGATCTGGGGAAGTTCCCTGGCCTGCCCTCCCACCCGGTGTCGCAGTACGTGCCCCCGCAGCCGTCCATTGAAGAGGCTCGGCAGACCATGCACTCGCTGCTGGATGACGCCTTTGCGCTGGTGGCTCCCAGCAGCCAAGCCGCCAATTCCACGGCCGTGGCACCGCCCGGGGTCTCTGCAGGACAGCCGGTAAGCAACACTCCTGCTCCAGCAGGGAGGGGAACCACATGCACCCAGTGGGGATCACCTTACGGTCCAACTCAGGCAGTAAACAACCCCTTTAATGTGAGTGATGCCAGTTAAAGGGCTTTTCTGGGCAGGTAGTTAGCACCGGTTGAGCCACGGTTGCCGTTACTCTGCCCTTTCTGTCAGGACTTACCACAAATGTGGGATGGTGCCTGGAACCAGGAGAATTCAGAAATGACCATCACAGGATGTTGAATTAGCTTTTAAGCTATTTGGATTCTTTTCCCTTTTTCCCATCTCAGCCACAAGAAAAGATAGGTGTTCTCCTTTAGGATAACTTTTCTGTTCTTCTCAGTTAGGATCTTGAACAGATCGGTCTTGCTATGTCCAAGAGTAAAACTTTACTTGTTTTAAATAGATGTGGTACTTGACAATGAAAAAAAGAAACATTTGACTTGAGTCATGTTTTTCGTCAGGGTATCCAAATGCTTTCAGGAGGTGAGGGATAGGGAAGCAGTATTTCTGTGTATGACTTTTTGCATTTAATGGAGCTCTGTGACACACGGATAATCCTTTAGGTCATCTCCAGTTCTGTTGAGTCTGAGCCCTGCGGTCTCTCTGCTGCAGTCTTATGCTGGTTCAGATCTAACGAGATTTCCAAATGCAAAGCTTGGTTTGCTGAAAATTTTCAGCTAAGCAGACATTGGAGCAGCCCTTTATCTTCTGCACATGAGAGAAAGTGATGTTTTGAAGGTTTTTAAGACTCGCATTAGACAGTAGCCTGCTGTAGCAGTGATTCCCAGATCTTCTTGTGCTTCTGTGTTTGTAAAACTGAGCTCTTATGGCTGCCATCAAGTCACACATACAGGCCTAGTGATCTCTGCCATTCATCTCTTAAAAGGCTGACAGTGGGCTTCCCAGGGTATGCATTTTGATTTTAATTTGGTTTTGTTTTTTTTTTCATTCTTCTGACAGAGATATATGGAATTTGGAATGACTCCGCCGACAGCACCAGGTCTCCTACCAAGGTAGCTTTTCAGTGATAAAATTATGATTTATTATTTTCCTTGCAATTACTCCAGATTTCTTACTGTCACTGGCATATTATTATGCAAAGTACTGTATAAATGAGAAGTAACAAGAGTCCAGATCCAGTCTTTGTAATTTATTTATGTAGCATGAATGACATATGCATGCGGTATGGAATGTGTTTAAAAGAAATGTGTTTCTAGCCCCTTGGCTATAGAGATATCCTTCCAAATATTCAGTAAACCACTGAATCTCAGCTTTTGGAGAGCCTGAAACTGTTACTGAGATGCATGTAATTCTCCCAATACTCTGGCTTTCATGTTGTTTCTGTGTCCTCAGGGCAACACTCACTCGCAAAAGCTTTTGTATGACTAACAGATTCATTCTATTTTTAACCGAGTTGAGAACAAATGACAGAGCACAGTGACCCTCATAGAGAAAACTGCCTGACAGGCCTATTATTATAAAACTGGGGAAAGAACAATTTTTCCATCTTCTCCTGCCCTTGCTATGGGAGAATTGTATAAAGAGAAGAAAATGGTTGTCCAGGTGACTGCTAATTTCGCACTTGGTGTCTGTGTTTTGCCTACATGTCAAGGTGGACCTTGAGTCATGGTACCCACTGAGTCCAGACTTGTCTCACCCTTTCCAAGCTGCTGCAGCCAAGGTGGTGAAATGGTGGCCTTGTGCTGCTCTCTCATTACCTTCTTACGGCTTGCCATATGAGAAGAAATCCCACTGGTATCCATGGCATTCATTAGAATTCACCTGAAGTATTCACTACCTTGGAAACTTGATGGTAAAATGGATATGAAGAACATTATTTATTGTTCTGCAACCTGATTTTGAAAGGGCCAAGTAGAAAAGGAGGAGTTCCTAAGCACGTTTTCTTACCTAGGCCTTATCTGGAGGTGGCAGTCTCACTGTAAGTGGAGTGTACATGAAGTGGAACACAGTATGACATGCAGTGTGTTTTTTGTAATTTAGGTTACCTTGAAGATTATGAGCTTTGAGACTGCCAATACAAAGCATAACCAGTTGTTTGTTATTGAGGATTTTCTCTCTGTTGGCCTGTTACACATTCAGGGAAAATGTGATAAATTAACCATGAAAGTGCTGTAGCCTGTATTAGTACACTTGAGCAGGATAGTGTCTTTGCAACATATTTTTTGTTCAAAAGTTTATCACCTTTTGACATAGGCACTCTGAATTTATGTAAATCACAAATTAATTGCATCATGATTAAAAGTTTAAATGCTGGCTTTGCCAGTGCAGACAAATTAAGTTAACAGTCTGCGAGGTCGTTGACCTTAACAGAAAGAGTTCCTTTAAATTTTCATTAAAATAGGAAGTTTTCTAAAGCTTGGTCAATAGAAAACAAGCAAAGAATTGTCATGGTTGTGCAGTGGGAGGTATTCTCAAATTCTGAAGATAATGATAAACAAATTGATAGAACCAGTTCACCGGTTAGAGGAAGGAAAAGTAACCTGAGGTCAGTGTGATTAGGTGGCATGTATCAATGTAGTAGTCCATTGGCTTAAATATGCAGTGCATGAAACAATAGTTGGGTGAGCATACTGTTCTTTTCTCTATTCTAATGCAGTCAGCATCTTTAATGGGGTGGAACCAACCTGGGGGAAAAAATTAAATGTAAAAGACCTAGGTCACATAACAGCTTGGCAAACATAAAGGCACAGTGTACAGTTTTTGCCAGAAAATGGATGTTGCATCATGCAACAGAGATAGAGCTACTTAGCCATAGTGGATTAGTGGTGTAAAATTGATTTTTGGGGTGGTATCTCCCCACTTAATTAAATGACTGGAGAATAATTTTCTTTTTTTGAATGTGCAAAAACCGAAAGCTGAGTTTCAGTCTTGAAATAGGAAGGAGCACTATAAAGTCTGTATGATATAGATGCAGAGCTCTATCCTGGTTTTATACTCCTCTGTTGATCTCTGACATTAAAGAGAAGCTTTATCTATCTATTATAAACAAGATTGAGAAGAGGGGATAAAGGGTTATTAAATATGTGCCTTTCAAGTACAAACACGTCTGCAAAAAAATATATACTTCCTGTCCTCTGAAAAGTTAGCACAATAATAATACATTTGCAGTAACATTGAAAAAATATTTTCTTTAGAAAACATCAAAAAGTTGTAGCAATTTATCAGCTTCAAAATTCCAGCTCAACACTGCAGGCATAAAAAGCCAGATGATCACATCCTTTACTGATTACAGTGAGTAACATAACAGAAGTGATGTTGTTAAACATTACCTACCCATTGAAGCATATATTTTAACTGGTTTGTAGGTGTGGTTGGAAATGGTTTCCTTTGGGTCTGCTGAGTGGACAGGTGTGATTGTACGTAAGGGAGCTGGGGAAATTCTATCACTTCCACAACAAGACTGTTGCAGCTTGAAGCTGTTATACCTCCTCTATTTAGAAATGCTGTATGCCAAGTACCTCGTACTTCAATTTACAATTACTTGTTTGTGCTTTAATAGGCTCTTATTTGGCTTTATTAGGCACTTCATTATTATGTCAGCTTTCTTTTCTCACTGGCTGTCATACAAAGGTGGGTAATTTTCCAAATAAAGCACAAATCAAGAATAGATGCAGTCACAGGATTTTCCTGTAAAACAAAGGGATGTAAAATTGAAGTTTTGAGGAACAGGACGCATTACAGTCTGTAACCTTAGAAGGGCTTAGATGGCATTGTGGTAAAAGGCATATAAAAGTCATCCCTAGTCATAGAATAATAGAATTAACTGGGTTGGAAAGAGACCTCCGAGATCATCAAGTCCTCCCTTTGTGTGGTTTCATGTGCCTGAGTTACGATGTTTGTCTCCTTTTGCTTCATTTATACTCACCAGTGAGAGGCAGAAAGCAGTTTAGTGAAGGTAACCTTTTGCTTTTAATGCCTCTTGAGAAGTGTCTCTGATCATACCTGGAGGCTGAGAGGCGAGCCTAGTAACCTAAGCACCTGAAGTTTGGGCATCCACACTTCCACTCTATTGATAGGAATCGATAACCCCTGAAAAGTCAGCTACCATCAGTCCTTTAAAATACAATCTCGCCATGGCAGGGTTAAGATATGTTAATAGGAAGCATAAGAAAAGCAGCCTTTCCATTTCCCTCTCTATCCCTGTTCAGTGAATGAATTATAGGGTTTCTTTTACAAGTGCAATTACCTTGGCACAATTAGTGAAGTTAGATTGATTACAGTTTCTGTTGTTAACCCTTTCAGTAAATATATAACAGTGACTACCAGCACCAGCCTGATTTATAGGAAACATTGACTTTATTATACATTGCATCTCTTCATATGTGCTAATTACAGCTTTGAGTAGTTTGATGAATCTTCAAGAGCAAAAAATTTGTAAGCTTCCTGAAAAATTATTGGAATGCTTGATGAAGTAATAATAATTTGTGAAACACACACGTTATGCACTTTGTATGGTTTGGTTTAGACCAAAACTTTGTGACCAGAAAATCTAAAGTAGTCAGCTTTCTTGCCGAGGTAAGCAGCTACATCACTATTGAAGTCCTGTCTTTCTGTTTTTGAAGATCCTTTTTTCCCTAAGGGGAAAACAAGATCTCAAGATCTGTGGACTTTTGCCCCTGCATTGAGGAGACTGTAACCCATGAAAAACACTTGCATAAAATTTTGTTATACTATTCCTGTGCAGTGCAGGTCGTGGAGGAGGAATATAATCTTCGGGTGTAAATATTATCTCCAACATTTAGGGTTATAATGTGCAGTAAAAGGCATCATAAAGAGCTGCTGTATGAGGTACACCTACATTATTGTTTCTAGTTAGGGAATTCACTTATTTTAATCTGGACTCCATTTCCACAGGCAGAACTTTGGGCCAGGTTTTCTTCAGCCTGCAGAGTTAATGCACCCGGAGCAGCCACCGCCTGAGGTTCCGTATTCCTCCCGAGGGATGTACTCAGAGGAAATGCCGTCAGTGGCACGGCCACGGCCGGTTGGAAGCACTGCAGGTACACTTCACTTAAGTTGAATATACACTAAACTAACTGATCCCTTTCTGTATCTGCCCTTTTGCTGAGGTCACCATTAAGATGTCATTCTCCTTCAGCTACTACACGTGATGTGTGATCCCTGCCTTCATTGCCCAAAATAAAAATCATCCCAAAATGAGGTTAACTTTACATCCACAGGACCTGGCAGAAAAAGGCAGTGCTTTGCCACCTTTTTAATGTTGGACAACCACTGGTTATCACAAAGCACATTTTCACAAAACCTCATTCTCTAAGAATGGAAGATTACTTGTTTTAAGGAGTACAGTATGTGCTAACTTTCCGCTGCCAGCCACTTTTTTGCTAAACGACCTAATTGATGCATCCCAATCAGCATGCTAAATAGCAAAAATTTTTTAATACTTTCCTACGTGTTTCTCATTTCTTTTCCTAGAATTGTATGCATAAAAGTAGTTTTTGATTATACTATCTATTGCTGCTGTCCCACATGAAATCACCTTCTCTGATTTGGTTGTGAGATAATTTCCATAGCACTCATCAATGCTATCATGAATAAGATGCTAACATCACATGGCAATTAAGCACCAAACACTGATTCTAAGAATAAAAGATTGTATTGTTATGCAAATGTCACAGTTAATTTTCTCCCAGATAAATGTTTTCTTCCTGGGGAGTTGAAAAAGACTGGAAATGCGATCATATACTCATGTCAGAAGCCTAGTTTTGATAGTTGCTATCCTCTCCCTGTAAATGTTAAATGAATGAGAATGGTAGGAATATAGTAACTATTACAGTTTAATTATGGTTATTTTATTCACTGATTCACACTATTATCTAAATGTTCATGTCTATTCTTTAAAGTTTGGAGGTAATTCATATATTTAGTTTTTGTTCTTCAGCATAATTATGTGTCGATTATTGGGGTTTTTAAGAGGAAAACATGAAAGTGATCTAACTGTCCATCACTTAAATCACACTGTTGTTTTTGTCTTTTCCTCCCTTTTTGTACATACACACAGTTTTATGTGTCTCTGGGTTAAATGTATTTAATTTCTAATGAATAATAAAATATTCTTTTAATAATTATAATAATAAAAAAATAAATTATGTTTCTCTGTGGGGAAAGTCAGGAAGAAGGAAAGCTGACATGTTGTTACATGTGTCTTGCAATTAATGGTGGTGGCTATCCTTGCATGTGTTTGAAAGCAGCTGGAGGGGAGGGAAGGGAAGGAAAAGGAGAAAGGAGGAGGTTAGCTTTCAGACTGAAAGGAGGTACAGTGTGTTCTGACCTTCCCGTTAGTTAATGACAGCATCGTTTAATATTTAACTACAAAGCAAAGCTCAAGGAACCACACTCTTACATAGACATGTATTTTATTCTTCTGAGGGATGGAACAGAAGGCAGAGAGTTAGGGTCTTGCTAGTGTGATGCAAATAAGGTGTGCCACAGGAGCAAATGTCTTCTCTTTGCTGCTGAGTAATTTACATAAAAGCATTGCCAGAGCTTTTAGTAAACACTGTTTGGAAAGGGCTGGCATGTTTTTGGAATGAAGAGTAGTCCATGTCTGAGATGCATGTATCTCAACCTCATCTTTCAGTGCAGTGAAATGAAATGCATCACACTCAAATGAACTGCACAAAATGTACATAACTTTTCCTTCTTTGTTCTACACTGACAGCCTTCTTTCTGCTGATTTTTATTAATTGCACAGAAAAAGAGCTTCATTTTCTTCTTGTCTCCTGCTTCCAACAAAGTTTTATGTTGTCATTTGTCTGCCCTGCAAACTTGACTGTGTATAAAGATGAAAAAAACAATATTTGCTTTTAAGGTTCTCAGATACAGCACCTCACTCAGGTGGGAATTGCTAGCAGGATCGGAGGTCAACAAGTGGAGATCCCCTCAGGCAGAGCAGGGCATGGCCAGCCGGGGGGGCCAGGGTGGCCCCAGTACCGTGGAGAGGATGAATGTGCTAGGCGAGATGCAGTGAGTACTGTGTTACACATTTGCATAGTTTCCAAAGTAGTGATATGTTTGGGTATTTTTTCCTGCATTACTGTTTGGAACTTTTTACCCCTTGAACACTTTCAGTTGCTTCTCTGACATTCTTTGCTTTGCTCTTCGAACCCTTGTTAGTTATTCCAACTTCTGCTTGCTGTTCTTTCACCTTTGCTTCTCTCTAACTGCTTTCTCTCATTTTACCCTAACCTTTTTTTTTCTCACTTGAGGCCTTCACCCATTAATTGCAGTTCATCCAGTTCTGCTTCTGAGCTCCAGCAGAGGTGGATACTGCTTTCCATTTCTTCTTTGAAATATGCCTCTGTATTTTGAGATCATTGTAAGTAGAAAACATTGAATTAAATTGTCCCAGACTACCATCTTACTTCGTGTGGGTATATTTCTTTTGTCTTCTGTATTGGTGCACAACAGCAGGAGTCAGGGCAAAATCATAAGCTACATAGTTGCATGTAACATTAGAGGTGTTTCTGAACAAGTTATTTTCCTAGCCTCAGTCAGCAGGATGTGGTAAATTAATATGTATTCATTTACCGGTGTTGCCTAGGCAGCCATGGTGACTCCATGTTCTTGGCAGTGGTGCTTCTAGAGGTTGATATTTCTGATTCAACCAGATATGTGAGGTTGAAGATAGTATATGGCCTTTCCAGGAGAGAAACAGTTGCCTGCTATCAGTCCTCCTTTGGTGTACTTGCCTCCTGAAGCAGACTGACCTGTGACAGCTTTGTGGTAGTACTCTAGAGAGCGACAGCTTTATGCTTCTTTTGCTTTGTTTAAATGATCTTTTTCTGGTTTCTTCCTTGAGGGAGGAAGGCAGGATCTCCTCCTTTTGCATGCTTAGAGCAGTGTGTGTTCACACTACTTGAATTTGCTTTGCAGTACTGCATGATCTTGAAACAGCTTTGCAGAAAAGAAATGCAACAGGGTGGCCTTATTTTGAGATTTTGGTGGAATTGAGCTGCCTCCATTCCAAATAACCTTGAGAGGAAAAGCATAAAGCTTTTGAGAACTGGGTGCACTAGAAACAAACTCTATTGATACTATTCAAAAACTTCATCTGTCAAAGCTGAAAGATGTATTTTTCTAATTTCTTGTGCTCTCTGTGCTTGAAACTTTAGTATTTGAATGCAGGATCATCACAATTTCAGTTTATACGGAAAAGAGCACTTGCATGAGACATCTTAGTGTCTCCTGTTCCATTTTCAGAGACGTCTCTGGGTTACCATTCATTGACCCTTCTTAACACTTACCTCTCTTTTCTGAAAGTGACTTTTCTAAATCTGTGGGACTGTCAAGTACACATTCAGCTGTTACTTCCTTAATGTTTTATTATATGAATTGCTAACATACTACTGAAAATTCAGGTGTGGACCCATTATATGAGATCTTATATGAAGAGTTACTTGCACAGCTTTCAAAAATTCACGGCGCAATACAATGTGATTTGGTTGCAGGTTGCACCTTCAGTCACAGTTTCAGGTGTGTTCAGGTGATTTCAGTCCAGGTTGACTTTCTTTTAGTTTATCTCAGTTTAAAGGTTTCCTCGGCTTTGACAGAACCTTTTGCTCACTGGTTGCTGTAGTTTATATATTGCTGCAGTGTGATTTTCTTTTCAATTATTAAAAACAAAAGAAAAACACAAAAGGAGGAGATCACAGACTAAAACTTGACTGTGATGTCATTCAGTTGTAGGAGAGCTCACCTATTGCCCACATTTTCCTTTTCCTATGAGCTGTATTTTATTTTTTTTGCAAAGTATTCTTCCCATTAAAAAAAAAAAAAAGCCTTAGTCTTGTAGCTTTCTGTATTATTATAAATAATTACCTTCAGAGTTTGGATTTTTTCACCAGGACAGAGCTCTAAATCTATCTTTCCTCCTTTTGGAAATGAGGCTTTACTTAATAACAGTCATGTTCCTTATGTGCACTATTCAACTGATCCTTTGCAATCTTACCGTTCCCTCGTTCTGAGCAAGTTTCTAAAATTAAACTCTGCCTTTAGGAAGATTAGAATCTAGATCATTCTTCTCACACGCACACCGGAGAAGGATCTGCATTTGTCTTCCTGCAATAGCCCTTTTCCTCACAGTATCTTCACCCATTATTCCTGAAGTCACGCCTGATTTTCTGCTGGAATATGACCTCTCATTTTTACCTCCCAACCCAAAGCCAGTGTGCAGGGTACCATCAGTTCACCTTAATTCTCCATCTAGAAGAGCTGGGCAACCAGGAGAATTCCAGCATTTCCTTAGCTGATGCAAAATACAATACTGAGCAAGTGCTCAGCTGAGCAGCAGAACAAAGCCTGGTTTCTTACAGATGGGTGGAGTGCCTTGCATATCTCCACCTCCCTACCACCACCTGGCATCACCTCCTACCCATCTACAGTCCCTTATAGGTCTCCACTGTTCTCCAAAGTCCTCTCCAGATTTGCAGTGTTTCCCAAAAGCTACTCTTACCCTTTCACTCTTATTTTTCTACTCCAGCTGCCCACTGTAGTGTCTCTAAACAATCTGACTGTAGTTAAAGCTGTCTGTCATGTACCCTCGGTGGCCCCTGTGGGATATGTGGTGGCTGACAGGTCCACCTGAGCACAGCCTAACATGACCTTTCTGCCACTCAGAAGCAGATTCAGTGGTAGCACAGATCAGGTTATGTCTAATTAGCTACCTGGTTTTGTGAATTTTATATATCTGTTTGTATATATTTATATATATGCATATGTCTGTGTATATATTTATACATCCAGTTCAGTTAAAATTGGCCAGAGTTCAACAGGTATTAAAAGGAGATTAACAAATTTATAATGTGATCTCATAAGTCTTCATTTTTTTAAGAAGGAAGATTCAGTAAAGATGGTTTTGTCAGGGTTTTTTGTACTGCTGTTAATTTTGTGGAAGTTCCCAGATAAAATCTAAAATTTGTGAATATTATATAAAACTATATTTTTACATATATATTATATAATGTGCTAATGTGTATTTCTGTTAGTAAATAAATTTAAAAGTAGAAAAAACCACTAAACTGAAAAAAAAAACCAAACCAAAACAACAAAACCAAACATTTCAGTGGTTTTGCTCTCCTTATTTTGCTGTTGTAGTTTAGTAGATGTTAGGTTTCTAAACCAGTGTGGTATTGAAAGTTCTCAAGCCTGTTTAATTCTGATGTTTTATGGGAAATTACAGAAACACATACTTTTCTTTCTCTTAGATATTTAAGAAAAGCCTGATAACCTTAATGTAAAAAACAGCCACTGAGGTCATCAGATGTTCTTTCTAACTTCCCTTATAATTCCCCTCTAGCCATTCTTATGGTAGTAATGCGGTGCCGTGTGAGCTAAAAGGTGAATCATTTGAATGTGAAGTAACTTGAACATAATTTAGGATGCTGTTAGGACTCATGTATCAAGAAATGTTTGCTTTTAATATTTTTTTATGTCATCTCTTCTCTATAAACCCACAGAGTACTTATCAGGTTTGCCAACTCTAGACTGCACATACGAATTAGTTTCAGGTTTCACTGCCAAATGAATAATTCTGAATGATCAAGAGACCCATTCATTTCTTTCTGATACTGAAATCACCTCTCTTTTATAAGACAGAATGTTACTTGGAGAACCTTCACCTATCATTCTTCTATTAAAGCCTCTTTTCCTCTTAATCTCTCTCCCCAAATTAACTGTGTAAATTATGAGTGCTGTACGTGAGCTGTGCAAGAGAGTCAAAAATCTATTATTAGTTCTACTTTATAAAAAATGGCTTAAATTTTATTCATTGATATTATGAGAGATGTTAAGGAACTTACTCCCGCACATTTTTGTGTTCCCTGCACACTGCTGCCACAGTCGCTCTAGGTCCCCCATATCCTTCCCAGGCTCTGCTTTGTAATCCCTTCATTCCCCTACTGCTCACTCCCAAATCCTCTTCTAGCTGACCTTGCTGTCCTTTCTTCCCCCATCAGGTTGCTCTCTCTGCTACTACTTAAGGCTTATCTACAGAGGAAGGTAGTGCTCACTGAATGTGATGATTGTGATCTGAATTTGCTGCAGGTGGCTGCTCTCCATCCCCAGCGCAGACCCTCTGAAAGGGGATTACACTGCTTTGCTCCCAACTGTGTGTTCGAGTCCTTTGTGTCCAGTGTTTTCTTCTGGCTGTCTCTCAGCCTTCAGCAGTATGAGGCAAGGGGAAACACTTGCTTCTGGGGTGTCAGCTGGAATTTAGATTTTCAAAATGCACGTTGTTTGTGTCCATACTGGGAGTTGGTGCAGTCACCCAGTGTACTGTAAATTCATGCCGTGTTTTAGCGTAAGCAGATTTTCTTCGAGATAGAGGAGCCATAAACTCAGGCTTCTGTTTTGTTTTGTTTTGTTATAAATGCGTGTTACTGAACAAATGCATAAGTAACCCCTTCCTACCCTGAAACAGTGATTGTCCCTAAAGTGGGATAGTGTTTCTCAGATATGTAAAACAGATGTCAAGTATGAAAAATCTAATCTTGCAAATCTGAGTAGTTTTCTCCTTCTGCTTCTTCTGTTGACCATGTTTTCCTGGGCACTGGTCAGTCACAGGGTCCTCAAAAGTGCACAGTCTGAACAGGCAAGCCAGGCAGAGAAAGGGAAGGTCAAAGTAGTAGCATCTGTGCTTATAAGTAGTGTGGAGATATGACAGCCAGGAAGACAGTGATTTCCCTGTTGTCTTTTAGGAAGTTGATAGAGATGGAAGGAAAAATAAGCCAATTTTGTTGACTTCCAGTTCTGTGGGTTTTCCCCCACCTCCTTCCACTTCAGTTTCTAAACGTACCATAGATTGGAAAGGTGGTCAAGGCTTTTTAATAGATACTGAAAGAGATTTGGAAAATCACTGGACTTGAGGCAGTCCAACAATTTTGTGTACACTTGTTGTTTTGTGCTCCATAAGAAGAATCACTCATTCATGTAGCAGAAGACCAGTTGCAGCAGATAGAAGCATCTCCATGTTGCTTTCTCCTCTGTTCTTCGCCTTTCTGCTTTCTTGTCTTTTCTGGGATAATCATGTTTATTCAGAAAGTACAATAATGCTTTCTACCTTTTTCCAGACGCATATGCATGGACACCAAGAATATTCCTCCTCACCAGTATTCCAGATGCCGAGGAATTCAGCCAGGCAGCCCTCAGCACCTCCTGCTCAGCTTCCACACAACAGCCTTCAGGGCCAGGGCCTTTGCTACACCACCAGTTCCACTGAGGACCTCCAGCCAGGTCACTCATCAGCCTCTCTTATCAAAGCAATCAGAGAAGAACTTCTGCGACTTTCTCAGAAACAGACAACAGTGCAGAACTTCCATAGCTGATTTAGCATTCCGTTGCAAATCTGCCAGGTATCTGCTTCCTATGGAAGCAAACACTTATTGGAAATCAGCAATGTTGTTCTCTCAAAGGAAGGAACTTTCACAGCTCTGTTGAAAACACTCTGGAAAAACTGAAGAAGGCAGCAAAATGAGGATAGTAAGGAGAGAGAGATGGGGGACAAAGAGGGAAAATCATCAGTGTCATCGCAAGTAATGTTAATTAATCTACTAATATTGCGGTGCTCCTTCTCTCTCCTTACCCTCATTCAGCCTAACATATAAATAAAACCTTAGGTCAAGAACTCAATACTCCAGCAACAAAACAAAAAAAAGACAGGAACAAACTCCAAGTATGATGGACTCCTTTTTCTAAGGGAGTAGGTGAAGTTTCGAATAAACTGAGATGACATTTTGCAAGAGATTACAAGTATTCTTATCTCTCCAGTGCTTATGGGGAACTGGTCTGTGTTGCTGTTCTGCAGGATTACAAACTGTATCAACTCAAGGGTCTTGAAGGTCCAATCCAACATATGAATCACTTTGGTTGTCAGGAACAATGGGACTGCTTAGAATAAAAGTCTTTTTTTTGAGTTACTTGTATCAAACTGGAACAATAATTGTTACAGCTCTGTGGTTCCAAATGGAGCTACCTTCTGCACTCTTCCTTGTTTTCCTTCTGGTGCTGAAGCTTCAAGTGTTCCTTCATCTTCAATGTTTGCAAAGTGAAACATTGGCCTTGTATAACTAAGAAAATATCCGTAGACTCATTCAGGCTGGAAAAAGAAAACAAAGCATCCAAACAGAAAGGGCTTGGTATCTAATTTGTTTAAAAATTATTGAAAACTGGGAGAGGAAATACTCAGCCACAGTTGAATTTGGGGAAATGTGTGTGTATATGTTTAAAAAATATATTTGCGTACTAAATGTTCTTGCAAGACCAGTGATAAAATATTGCCACTCTGTAGTTTGCTTTGTGAACAGAAACCAATCCAGCCTGACTGGTACAGGGTCACCAGCATTACATTATAAATTGATGTCCTAAATCATTGCTTATGTTTGGATCTGAATAATTTTAGTGGAAGTCAGTGACAGTTTAGAGCATTAACATAGGCTTAGATTTGCAGTTTTGAGACAATTTCTATATTTATACTTGTTTCCACTGTCCCTTTGGACAAAGGGTGAGCATTATCCCCATGGTAAAAATGGTACGTGCCATGGAACTGTTTGTCGCTGTTTTTTCAGAGTTTTAATTTAATATTAGCTACAAATTTACTAATATTGGCCATTGCATAACTGTAACTGACATAATACATACGGAAATTTTACTTAAGTCACGATTTGTTGGAGTGTGTTCATTTTCAGATCAAACTGAACTAAAGTTAACAACCTGGCACAGAGATGGAGTTGCCCTCTGTCAGTGTTTGTGAGGATGTTTGGGAGCCTTATACTAGAAGAATGAAAAGCAAAACTGTTATGTGCTACAGTGCAGGTATTTCAGATAATACCAGATTATAGTTATAAAAAGTGTGAGGAACAGAGATCCACCAGAGAGAACACTGGGCAGTTGCTCTGGGTAGGGGCTGCGTTTGCCTCACTCACTGGGGTAGAAATGGCACTGGTGAAATACAGGAATGTAACACTGGTGTGGTATGCTGGTCTGGGGCTGCCAAATCTGTTCCTGGTTCCGTAACTGTGACAGGACTGACTCAGACTGGAATGAGAACAGGTAGGAGGACACTGTGGAAGAAGCTGACTACATACCTTATTCATGAAGCTGGTACACCAAACTCATTGCTGAAGCCAAAACCTCAGTTTCTCACTGATGTGGGAAAAAATGTGGTATGTTTCCCTCTTTACTAAGAAGAACAGTTATTTTTTGGTTTACTTACGATCGTCAAAATGCTGTATGAAGTTGTTTTGAGGGGCTTAGCGCAGCGAAGCAGTCTATATTAGTTTCCAGTTCCCTGGCCAATGTGTAAAGCCCTCATGGGCACCGGTTGAGATGTGAATGGGGTCAGAACACCAGTGTGGTTGTGAACAGCAGTACCAACAGGTTATTATGATTTGCATTTTTAAAGCTTTTTTGTGTGATAATCAATTCTAGGGTAAAAATAAACATTTGTTTTCTGCCAAGTTTGTAAACATGGATGTTGCCAATAATTCTGCAAAATGTCAGGTTTTGAAGAATGAAGAGTGTATCAGGCAAAGTTCGTTTGGTCTTTTTGACAGTTCTGAAGACTGACTTTTCCTAAGTGTTCCCATTAAAATCATCTGTGTCCGAGCCCACTTCCTACTCCAGTTTAATTCTGCAGTGAGCTGAGACACCAGTGCTTATAATATTAACATATTACCATGGCTTCATTTCAAGAAAATGTGGGCTTCTAAAAAATAAATTAATTTTCTGGTTTCAGCTACTTAAGAAGGACTGTGAAATAAGAATTTTGAAATTTAGAGGTACTTAAGCCATATTCGTTTTTTGCTAGTGATGATGATCCTATTGTGAAAATCCATCTTTTTATATAGGGACAAAGATCCTTTCTCTTTTCAGTCCCAAATCTTATGAAAAACACAGGACACAGGATAAATATGTACTGGTAAATAAAATAGGCTTTCTGATACAAAAATCTCTCTTTAAAACCTTGGGCAGGACAGTAAAATATAAGAAGTTGGAAAGCTGTGTTTGGAAGTTATGTTCTCAAATTGGCTAGACACCTGATCCAGTGGTATGGCATAGTCTGTATCTTCATATAGTAAGAAAAAAGTAGCACCAGTTCCAAGAATGGTCTTAACAAGGGAGACCCACACTTTACTTTCTGTAGCTGCAGGAAAAGCTGGGTTTTTTTCATGTGCTAAGAAAAAAGGATTCTGTGGAATGCATGTGCCAAAATGTGTGTTTCCACTTGGATATTCAGGGGGAAAAAAATCTGTAAGCTTCTGCATCCCCATGGGTTTGAGCTCTTTTGCCAGTTCTTTTTATTGCCCCATTAAAAGGGAGGAAAAGAAAACCCAAACAAACCTTTTTTTTCCTGAAACTTTAAGTATCCTGAATTTAAGTATCTGTTAATGAATTTACCAGTTTCTGAAAACACTGATCGAATGAGAAGTTGGTACAGGCACAGAAAGCTGTTACCAACAGTTGCATCCATTTCCATGACTAAACCATCTGGTTCATGGAATCCTCAGGCTCTTCCCTTTCTTCACAGTTTTCCTTGACATTTGTGTTTTGTCTGTATTTAGTTTGGCACATAGAAGAACTTGGCAAGATGAGAGCTACATAATTTAGCTTGGTTGGTTTCCTTTTCATGACCAAGATGTTGACCCCTAGCCCGCTTCTTGATTATTTTTGGAGCTAAGGGAAATGTTACAGTTATTTTTTGTACACTGAATTTGAAAGGTGGGGCACACTTCAGTATTATAAAATATTCCCTACCAGGATGTAACACATGGTCCTGCCAGTGACTGTGGGCCTGTGACTCAGG
The DNA here is from genome assembly GCA_036023395.1 of Myiotriccus ornatus. Taxonomy (NCBI): domain Eukaryota; kingdom Metazoa; phylum Chordata; class Aves; order Passeriformes; family Tyrannidae; genus Myiotriccus; species Myiotriccus ornatus. The sequence continues at coordinate 62,443,771 of JAYRBT010000042.1, read as the reverse complement.
AAAGAAAACCTTGCTTTTTTGGAGGAGTGAATTGCGTAGGTGCTGGACTTGTAATGTTAAATAAGCACACTTTAAGCAGCAAGTGGAATTTGACTGACCCTTTGCAATGCACTGTACTTGCACTGGTTTGGAACAGGCTTCTTATATAGTGGTTTGGGAGCAGCAGCATCACACAAGGTGTGGTTATCACCTCTGCACCCAAAGGAGTGTTGGCTACCCCAGTATCATAGAATCATGGAATTAGGTGGGTTGGAATGGACCTCTGAGATCATCAAGTCCAACCCTTAATCCACTACCACCACAGTTACTAGACTGTGGCACTAAGTGCCACATCCAGCCTCATCTTAAAAACCTCCAGGGATGGAGAATCCACCACCTCCCTGGGCAGCCCATTCCAGTGCCTGATGACTCTCTCTGTAAAGAATTTCTTTCTAATATCTAACCTAAACCTCCCCTGGCACAGCTTGAGACCGTGCCCTCTTGTCTTACTGAGAGCTGCCTGAGAAGAGACCAACCTGGCTGCAACCTCCTCTCGGGGAGTTGTAGAGAGTGATGAGGTCACCTCTGAGCCTCCTCTTATCCAGGCTAAACAACCCCAGCTCCCTCAGCCTCTCCTCATAGGACTTGGGCTCGAGTCCCTTCACCAGCCTCGTTGCTCTTCTCTGGACCCTCTCCAGCACCTCAATATCCTTCCTGAACTGAGGG
>JAYRBT010000042.1:62371309-62442842 GCA_036023395.1 Myiotriccus ornatus | reverse complement strand
ATTCATGTATTCATGTATTCTACTATCTGTAGGGCCTAAATACTGCGGAAGCGGAAATTGGGAATGCAAGTTTTGGAATGCTTGTGATGATTGACTGTAGTTTTGAAGCAGTTTGGTGAGAGTGCACTTGAGTGCAGTATGTCTCTTATAGCGAGTGTCTCTCAAAACGGAGCTTCCTCAGAGGGAGGACTGTAAAATTTTACTTCTCTGTCTGACACTAATCCGATGAGGGCAGAACACACTTGGCTTGTGACAGCTCATACGATAGGATTAGTAGTTCAGATCCAAATGTTGGTCTGCATGTTGCCCCTGGCTGCATCTGCATGACTTGCACTGAAAATCATTTAGCCACGTGTTGTTTGGAAGAATTTATCCTAGAGATTCTTCAGTGCAGTTCGGGATGCAGTTGGCAAGATGTGTCTAGCTTTGATGTACAAGTCCCAGGGTGAGTTTACTCACCCAGAGTAAGAAACTTGAGAAGCAAAAATGCTGTGGAGTTGCAATGCCTTTCTTAAGAGACTTTTCTGGAGTAGAGCTGCAGTCCCACGAATTCCCCAGGAAACTGACAAATTAAAAGAAGTTACATTAGTACTAGGAAAAAAAAAAAACCAACACATCTTTGCACTTCATAGTTTGTAGAAATGGAATATTTTGTCTTGATTTTGTGTTACTTTTTCTTGATACCTTTTATAATATCAAATATGTATTTTTTTTCTTTGTAGTGGCCACTCCTGTTTAGTTTTGAGTAGTTCTTACTCCATAACTGGAAATTTGTGTTTAGGCTGTTACATCTTGCCTTAATTGGAATAAAATGTTGACACATTTGAACAAACGCTCTGAAGAATCTTTTGAAACAAATGCTAAACCTCCGTGGATCCCTGACGTTTTCAGGTTCACTTGCAGAAATCCTCTTAGTGCCCATTGCAGAGCAGGTGAAATGAAATGAGAACTAAGAGAGTAGAAAAGAGACTGAAAGATGAAAATTATTGTTTGGCATTTCCAGATACATTCTAATGTACACACTTCTTAAGAGCTCTCTAGTGTTCCCATAAAAACTTCTCAAATATTTCCGTCCCAAGGCTTCTTGGAAGTTGCTTTTCTTATCCAGGCTATTGGAAGGTTTTAGTGCTGTGCATGATTTAAAAGCAGTAGCTGCATATTGTTTGTGTTTTAGGAAAAACTGCTTTTTATATTCAAGGAGAATTAATGTGGTGTTATATTTGGCAGTGCACTGTGCTCTTTTGGTCCCAAAACACAGACCTAAAAGGAACTTGAGTAAAGAAATAAAAATTTAAAAAATACTGCAATAATGAAAGATCAGGAAGTTTTTATTGTTGGACTTGAGGAAACCGGAGAAAGAGAATTATGGAATAGCCACTGTTAGTAGTAATTCAGCATAGTCACTAAATATGAAATTGTTCAAATTCAGTGCAGTACCGGTGATCTGAGTGACCACAAACTTGTGAACTGATTACTGGATTTGTTAGTCTGTGCAATCCCGGACAAAATGGTTTCAGGTAAGTTGGTTTATATTTTGCATAGAACAGTTCTGTCAGGCTTTTCCATGGACGAGTTTAAACTTTATGTTCGTTTCTGTCTTTGGGCTTGATGGTGGCAGCTTTAAGCAAGAACCCTTGGAAAATTCAAGGTTGAAGGTGAGGAATCTCCTGTTCAGAGGACTTGTGGATGTGCAGCCACATATTCACATTATTGCTACATCCTTCTGTACTTCACTACTGTGTGGAAGAAAATTTGGTGGGACACTGGAAACATTCTTGCTTTTGCAGAGTAGAATTGCAAAGAAGTTACAAGAAGTTGTTAGTCCCTTCAAGCAGATGGTATCACTGATACAGCATTGCCTACAATAATCTTACTTCTACCAGGGAGCAGAGCGCGCTGTTTCCTGCAGCTTAAGGAGCACTCAACAACTAAGGAGCACTCACTCAGTGAGAATTATTTAGTCCTCTTCATTTAAGGATGAGCTAACATCTGTTACCTAACATGATCACATTTCTGTGCAGAATGCTAGCATTGCTCAGCTAAAGCATGGTGATTTCTTCATGTGTTTGAGCCCAGAGAGTTGCTACATCAGAACTTGAATATTGTTGGACTGATCTGAATTAAATGCATGGTATGTTGAAATGACAGAAAGTGGGAACAGTCTAGCAGAGATGGCTTTGCAGGTGTCTCCCTTCTCTGCCATTAAGCCATTTAGGCAAAGCAAAACAGAACTGTGGAAGACCTGAATACGTACTTAAACTTTTGCTCTGAAAATCACACTGAGAATTGGCTGCGTGTTTAATCATGTGATCTGGAAACTACAAGCTAGAAAAGGTAGTTCTGGCTTTCCCAGTGACTCATGAACTGCTCTGCATGTTGGTACCGTTTTTTGTCTTTATGATTAAATAAATCAGAGGCTGAAAAAGCCACTGGTAATTTAAGAATAAGAAGAACTTTATGAAGAGAAGTAATGGTAAAAGAGGCAAAGCTTACAGAATATCAGTTGGTAGTCAATTTGATTTGTGGTTTCCCACTTAAAAAGGGAAGAGAAGGAAAGGACAAGACAGGTCTTTCGGGTTGTTGCAACCAATATTGGGCACAGATACGAGCAGGGTATGAAGAGAAGAAACTTAACTGAGTCAATAGTGAATAATACAGGTAAAGCTGAAATGATTAAATCGTTTGGAATATACAGCCACCAAAGAACACAGAGGCAACAAAGTTTAACCAGGACTTTGGTCTTCTGGATGTTTTTCTATATGTTTTTGTTAAAACATATAGTCATATGAAATTGTTCAAGGGTGGCACACTGTGTTTAAGTTCATGCATGAACTCGGTAGTAAATATGTGAAGTTTATGGAAAATGAGCTCAGTAGGAGAGAGTAGGGTGGGGAGAAACAGAAGTGATTGATTTTCACAAGGGAAAAGTTGAAAAAGTCATAGGAAGGTATTATTGCATGAAACTATTTACAGTTCTCGGAGGATTTATTTCAAAATGCCAGGGGGGAGAGCTGCTGTAAGAGAGCTCAGTTCTGTATTGGAAGGGTGCTTTATTTCACCTGTGAGCTGAGCAGGGAAGGGGAGAGGAAGGGAGCAGTAGGATAATGGGGCACGTTCTTAAGCTCCTCCTGAGGAGTGTAAGGATGAGAGAGGGTGGCTGCTTCCCAAGAATGCCTATATTCCATTCCTTGGCCATAATTAACTACAATAAATTTCTGAAATCCTAGTTTTTATGATGGCTTTATCAAAATTCTTTCATGGTCCCAGTACACAGCACCTTTTCTTATGAATTTAACCTCTGCCTTTTGTCTGTGTGCTTCATGTGAGTAGGGAGCTCTGATGCTTGCCAGTTTTCATTCCTCTAGTGATTTTGCAAAGTGTAATCATTGTAAAGTGCAATTGCTTAATATGTAGCTCATTCACTAAAACCCCAAGGATAAAGGCAGTGAGTAATGTGAGTCATTACCAGAGCAATGGTATCTGAAAGGATGAAGACTCATGCATCAAGTACCAATCCATTTAGTCTTAAGAATTTTGAAAAACCACTAGTCGGATGTGATTGATACTATCTCCAGGCAAATTAAAGTAGTTACCCTGGAATGCTGTGCTGCTGCTAATGTTCTTCTCCTTTATTTTTAGGAGTGCTGATCAGTTACTTGTCCCTACTGTTCTGTTTGTCTGTCCAAGACGTTTTTCAGACCAGCAGCTTTCCCAGGTGCCTTTTGCACCTCTTTTGCCTTTCCAGGCACTACGTACGTTCATGCCTGAAATTCAGAAACTTTGTCCAGAAAATATGAAGAATTCTGCTGACTTGGTCAGCAGTGTTCGGTTCAAACTTGTGTATTTCAGGTCACACTTTTTTTTTCAGCCAATCAGGTTTCAACAATTTTCTTGCTTTTCTTTATAATAAGTCATAAGAGCTGGAATAGATTTTTTTTCTCCATCTCATTCCAGTGATGAACTTTTAGGTCCAAAGACATAGAATTTGAATGGACAGACAATGACTATAAATGACTGGAGTGTTTACATTTCCATCATCAATCTGAGAGGGTAATTTGCATCTTACTTCTTGCATGCTTTGAGATGTGCAAGTGCCTGCATAATGTTGTATGTAGCAGTCTGATGGGGCACCCAGGTTTAGCACCAGTGAAATGATTTATGCATAAATCAGGAGTTATGTTTTGTTTCCAAGATTTCCCATGGGAACAAAAATGATGGGCTTCCTAAATTACAATACAAAAAAATCCGAACAACAAAACGAGGCATGTGCTGCATGTATAACTCCCTTGAACTCAGCAGGGCTTGGGTAGCATTACATGAGTTGGGATCTATGATTAGAGGTCAGTTATACCTGTCAGTGATATTTTTAAATCATATAATAATGCATGATAAATTAGTACATTGGTGTGCAACACTGCTCACAGACCACACTTATAAGGCATTGTACTATACAGTCATCTTTAATTTGTGCATCACAACCAGACCACAGCCTTCTACTGGGACTTGATTGCTCTTAAAATAGGGGTTATAACTCACAAGCTGTGCTACTGTGTGTCACTTGTTGAAATTATTCCAGAAAGGGTAACAGACTACAGGTAAATCTTTAGACTTTAGAAATCAGGTATGCATAATCCATTTCTGCATACTAATTTCTGTCTTTATGTCAATTTCTCAAACCTTTTGGATGCAACTTTTTTATTCTGTGCTTCCTGTAACTATTGACAAGCCCCTGAAACACTGACAATACCATCAGGGCTTTTATCCTCCTCTGGCATGGTGTGTTGCTTTGCATTGTACATGTGATTGCCCACAGTGCCTGTGATCAGTACAGCACATTGAGTGTACCTTGGAGAGTCTCTTTAATATTTTATTTTTTGTACTATATTGCATAAGAACAGGTAAGATATTTACACTGGTAGCCTTTGAGTTTTTGGGGCACTGTCACTTTGTTTAGGGATCTCAAACACACTGGGAGTAGTGGTATCTTCTTGAGATTCATTACAGGACTAAATTTTTCCAAGTGACCCAATCAAATGACTTGAAGAGAAGCAGCTACAGATCAAACCTGACAATGTCAGATGTCAAAGTAGGCGATGCAGTAAGAAACGAAACTGTCATATTAGATCAGGGGTTTACAGGTCACTGGTCTAGAAAAAGTATACATTTCACAGCAGAAATTATCTGTAAGATACTCGATTTGTATACCTGATCCTGTGAGGACTTGGATTTCACCCTTGAACATAGGCACACAAAATCCTTTGGGACACTACATTATATGAAAAAACACAGATTTTTTTCCTTTTCTCCCCAGTTTGGTTGAGCTGGGAATCCTCAACAGAAGCTGCAAAGAAGCAAAACCTGAGGTTTAAGTCTAGTACAGTCCTTGAAGGTAGCTGCACACAAGCAGACTGTTTTGAAGAGTGTGAAATAAACACACTGTGCTTCTAAAGGCAGGCTTCAGGAAGCTGCCCAGAGTTGCCCAATGGTTACAAAGCTCATCTGGGGGTGTTTCACTTGGCTCTAAGACAGGTAAAGTTTGCATCACATACTTAAAACTCAGACATACAAAAGCTAAGAAGCACATTCTCTCAAAGGTGAAAACTAGTGCCACGTCCAGCAGGCAATTCTGTGTTCCCAGCCAGGAGAACAACCTCCTCAAATCTGGAGAACTGTAGGAACTGTCTGCAGAAGGTAGACACTAAGGCAGTGTGTGGAGATTTTTTCACAGTATCTTTCATATTGCTTTCAGGCCAATGAACATTTGCCACTGATACAGTTGGAAAGAAATTATGTATATAGAAGATTTGTTACACATGAGTGATTGCAGTTGTTCTTAACTGAACTCACTGCTCTTTACACCTGAGTGTTGATGTTGACTGACAGTTCTTTGTTTCTGTAGGTTTGTACATACACAAGAGGTTTTTTTGTTGTTTGGTTGTTGGGGTTGTTTCTGTTTAAAGAGCTGGGTGGTCCAACACCAAGATTTGTCCTGTGAAAATTATTTTTGTTTTAATTGTTGTATATTGGAATACTGAGAATTAAGCCGTTCCCTTTTAAAACTTATTTTCCTGATACTAGCATCTCCATTCAGTGTTTCACTTTGAAAGGCTTTTTGTCTTAAGCGATGCTAATGATAGGGAAGGGTGTCCTCTCCTCCATGTCAAACTTGTCCTGGTTCCTGGTGATGGTGGATAGTTGATAAGGGACAACTGCCCATCGCTCTGAAGTGGCACAGAGTTGTCCTGATCAAAGTATCTGCTTGTACCAGAATCAATGTGAAGAGTCTTAAACTGATACCTATCTTTTCTCACTGGAGAAGTTACATATTGATGAGCTAGTGGGAGAATATAGTGATTTTTAGTAGATACCAATCTCCAGTGGTGTTTTCTTTGATTTAAAAGTAACTTTTTGTGTTTCATTTCAGTTGGTCTCTAGCAAGTTTTCTAATCCTGTGTGGGTCTAGATAGGTTTAACACTGATTTATTATTTTAATAACAGATAGAAATCAGACCAGTGCAACTGCCCCAGATCAGAGTTTGACTGCAGTGAGGCAAACCCTCCTGCATGAATATGTCTTGTTAGAATCCTGTTTCTAACAATTTGGGTTGAGTAATTCCTTGCCAATATAAGCTTGATCTGTACAAACCAGTCAGAATCTTTCAATCAATAAGTGTTTATTATCATATTGTGTAAATTGGAGCAGTTTTGTGCATGAATTGCATATGCTGATTTGAATCTGCTTGCCATAGTTCAGCTTGGCTTAGTTACTCAGACAGGTTCATGCTGAATAAATACAACCAGCGTTCAATTCCTGCAACACAGTTCACATATACATGGCACTGGAAAAACTAGTTTTACTTTCAAACCAGCCCTAATGATCCCAAAGTTTCCATAAGAGAGTTTTCCCATGCATCAGTTAATAGACTTTTAAATATCTCAGGTTAGTGAGGGAGAAGGCCTATAGCCCTGTAATGGATCTGGTAACGTTGATCCTCCAGAAAATACCTTTATTTGCCCACTTTCTGTTTTAAACCAAAGATTTGTTGTCTTAAGACAACAGGCTACAGACTGGTCCTTCCCCTCTCCTTGCTGCTACTGCACTCACAGCAAGCATGAGGTGGCTCAGGGAAAAGATTTTCTTTTTTTTTTTGCACTGTGGGACATATGTGGTGGCTTGCAAGGACTTGCCTACTCCTCACCTTGGCTGGCAGCTCCAACCTGCCAGGGAAGATGAAGCCCCAGCAGCTGCCCTGCTTAGATCTGGTCTTTTTTGGCTGAAGGTATGTTTCCTTTCTTTTTCAGTTTCTTAGGAAGCGTTTGAAATGCTTTGTCCGTCTGTCTGCACCTCACTGCTCCCAGGTGCTACCGCTTGCTGGCTTCAGTCCCTGCCTCAGGCCACCAAGTATTTGGGTTCGTCAGGCCGGAGTTTCATGATCTTGTCCATGCAGAGCAGGATGAGAGTCAGAAACCAGAGGCTCCAGCCCACGGCCGCTGCAATCCACCCGTAATCGTCCATGCCCGACGGGCAGCACACGGCTGCCTGAGCACAGAAGTTCACGTCTGGTGGAGAACAAATGAGGTGAGCTGATGGGAGGCCAAGTACACAACAGGTCTCCTTTACAGTGACTTCACTCTCTGCCCTGAGTCCTGTCACTCTGCCTTGGCATCTTTCCCCTAAGCCTGGCTCTTAACCCTGTGGGTGGCAGTACTCAGTCCCATCTGCATGTCTTCAGTCAGTCATCCCTGTCTGGCCAAACACCTCAGCAGCTCCTCGTACCACTCTACCCACCATTATGGAAATCTTTTGATTAGCCTCTCCTCTGTCAGTTTTAGGAATGGCATATGATAGAAGTAGCTAGTTAAAATAAAAAATAAACCTGGGGTAGAGAAACGCAGGAGTTTACATATATTGTGTGTTGATGTGCCCGAAATTGTTAGCTGTAAAAAGGGAATACCTCCTGAGCTTGGTGAAGGGCATCCAGCCTCTTGCACATTTCCAGGGAAAAGGCAAGCGCAGGTGCTGCTCAGTTGCTCTCATTCACGTATGTCAGGCAGAACCACGATCCTGTGTGTTGGCTTTCAGTGCACACAGTACAACTGTCCTGCACTGCAGAGAGCAGCAGTTCCCATCACAGGGGTATGTCTTGTGTATGCCCAGAGAAGGCAGAGGGGTGCCTGCCCTGTATGCCTTTGCCATGCTTTCAAGTGTCGGTACATGTACTATAATACAGGAAGTGCAAGACTGGGGGGATGTCTGACATTTGAGTTGGAGGATGACTCTGAGAGTACTGGTGGGATCTCAGGTTGCTTGGAGTTGGCTCTTTAGGAAAGACCTGAGAGGACAGGGAAAGAGGCACTCTTGGGAATCCATATAGTGCCTACAGGCAGGTTGTCTGGCAGGGAGCTTTGAATTAGCTGTCAGCCTGTTCAAACCTATGCGTCTTTCTCAGTGTACCTAAGATACTGTACCATGCCAATGGAGGAGCCTTAGAAATGCATCCGAGGTTCACCCACAATGGTAGGCCTGGACAACAGAAATCCCTTTCCAGGACAGCCTCTCAGTCACCTGTGTAGGCTCATCACCTGATTTTAATGTGATTTATGAAGACTTACTGAGACATGGTGCTTCATTCTCAGCTGTGAGCATGGAGCTTCCCGAAACGTTGGAGATGGCTTCAGCTGCTGCCAGAAGGAAAGCACAGGAGAAAAGGCAAGTTGGATTAGAAAAGCAGTACTGGGCATCTAACATGAAAATCTGAAAGCCATTTGCCTTGCAGAGGTCTGTAGGATGGAACCGACTTGGAGAAAGTAGGTCCCTGTCCCTAAGCATTGCTGCATTAGGGTGTGCTTTCTTATCCCACACCTTCCAACACAGGCTCCAGAGACCTGCTCTAGCAGCAGCCATAAGGAGGAGGTGGATCACTGTGCTTCTGCCTGAGTGGGACCCTGGTGTGAGCTGTTCACTCAGAACTCAAATTAACCACCGTCCTTTCCCAAGGTACAGGGGCAGAACAAGCAAGGACTGAAGTGAGAGAGAGCATTCAGTGGCATAGGGAGATCCAGGGCCAGCAGGCTGTACACCTTTTGTCTTTAGAACAATCCCAGTAACTCCAGGGTGTGCATGAGCCAGGCAGAGCCAAGGGCTGAGCTCATCCAGGGAGGGCCTAAGCAGGCCCACCATGGCATCAGGGGGAAGCTTTGGCTTTGCTGCAGTTCAGAGCATCTGACACTGCTCTGGCTGGACTCCAGCTTGGACCAGCATGGTAACCGGCTCAGGCTGGAAAATACAACATACAGAAATATGTAATGGAGGGAGAGGTCCAGGAGATTCGATGAAGGTTTTCCCTCTTTATCCTACTTCCTACTCATAGTCAGAACACGCATACACTCGGGCACAACTCTTTGGCTGGTCTCCAGCCCTCCAAATCTGTCCATGTCACAGGCCAAAGCTTCCTTAGTCTTCCTAATACCTGCCTTGCCCCTCGGCTTCATTGTGTTCCCTCCAGCACTGCAGGATCAGATGCAAGGACAGCTTCAGGATGCCTGAGTGAGGGGAAAGCACAGGTTGCTGTGGTCCCTGTGCATCAGCACCTGTCTGTCTCCTGCTGCGGAAGGAAGGGAATCTAAGAAATACCTCTTCCTGTGCTGCCATGAGCAGCAAGTTTAGCTGAATGGAGCATCCCCTGCACAGATAGATGAAAAATGGCCCAGGGAGGCTACAGGATGAGGGTGTGCTGGTTGACCACAGACTGGGCAGAAGCTATGAGATAACGATTTCCAGTCAAACCATCACTCAGAGCTGATAATTTGGAGTGTGATGGCAAAATTCAGTTTCAGCCTGATTTCACTGAAGACTGCAAAATAATAGCTCAGGTTTAGTTTCAGCTCAGGAAAATGAAACAGAACAAGATCTTTGACCAAACCTTTGCTTTGTGTTCGGTATTTTCCGGGTAACAGCAAATAAACTGAGGTTGTCCTGTGGGAGATGTCCCTCTTGGGTCACCTGCCATTGCTCAGCTTTGCATTTTGAGCTGACCCACCCTCAGCAATACCAGAGCTTTCCTCGTGGTCTCTGCCACGCTCCGAGTGGGTCCCTGGGCAGCCTGCTCCAGGGAGGGGTCTGAGTACTCCCCATTCCTCTGTCTGACTCTGTTAGAACACTTACTGAATGACCTTGGCCAAGCCCATAATTTGTTTTCTCAGTTAATAAGTACCTTACAGGAGCACAGGGAAGAATCATTAAAACCTGTGTGTGACCTGTGGAAGGAAGTGCAGCAGAATGCTGAGCATTGGTTCATTTCTATAGACTTCGCAGCGCAAAGAACAGGCTTTCAAAGCTAACCTATCTTTAAACAGCTGGCAGGTCTCATCTGGTGCTAACATACAAATGCAGGCAGGACCCTGGTGGAAAAGGGGCAGCTCACAGGTCTCATTTGCATTTTGGTTTTAGGCAACTATTATAATTAAGGTGGGACCAAAATCAGATTTTCTGCAAAAAGCACCTAATAAAAGCTAAACCAGATTACATCAAGCCCCTTGGGTGTTACTGCAAATGGTCCTTTCCTCAGCAAGCAGAGGAAGACCAAGTAACTGTGGTTCCCTGTCTCCTTGCCATTCAGTGGAGCAACCTGCAGCTCAGTCACATTTACAGGGGATCTGTAAATAGCTGCCAAAAGAGCATCTCTGCAGAATGATGCTGTGACCAATTATGTCCAGTAATTCTCATTAGCATTAATCAGTTCCAGCTCTTTACACTTCGTAGGTGAGACAAGGGAGCCCGCCTCATTTTGAAAGAACAAATTCCTGTCAGTGGGCAATAAACGTGGGGGAAAAGAGCAGGGTATAAAAACTGAAGTGTAAGAGAAGAGAAATACCTGCTGAGCAGGAATCCCGAAACGCAGCAGTGACGAGGAGCACAGTGAAGGCTGCCCAGGGCTCGAAGTGCTTCATGCTGGGGGTCCAGCTCCCACCCGAGCATCCACACAGATCAGGTCGCTGCCACTGGCAGCTCTGGTGCAGCAAATCCTTGATAAACTCAGAGAGCTGGTATGCAGGGCAGAGGGTGGAGCAAGGGAGCTTCCTGCTGCCAGGACACCTTGAACTTTCCTGCCAAAACCAGGTGAGGAAAGAGAAGGGCTCTGACCGAAACAGCTTCAGTGAGAGGTGGATACCAGGAGGTGGCCCCTGAAGGTTAAGCCCAAAGTTTTCTCCCTAGGATATGCTACAGCTGGAGGAAGGAAAGGCCTCCAGAGCCAGCCCTTCCCAGCAGGGTCCCAGGCAGCTTCTTAATCTCCTTTTGGTCCTGTGAGGATGTTATAATAGAGCTGGAAAGTAGCAGAGGACTGGGGTAGAGAATTTGTCTCCCTATTTGGCTTTGATTTTACGTGTTTTCTTGCTTGACTTTCCCAGTGATGCTTTTTTGGAAGGGCTGTGTGGAATCCTAAAAAACAGCAGCCTTAGGTCATGCTGGTACGGCAGCTGTTGAGTTAACGCAGGATACACAGGGCGTGGACACATTCCCACCAAGAAATGGGGTGAAACCAGTGGCTTTCTGTAGGCTACTGACAGCTATTGCAGAATGTACCAATGGCCTGGGTTGGGATCAGTTCAAGCTTGTGGCCTCCACATAGGAAGAAGCTGCTGCTGTTCTCACCCTGTGAGCGCAGCAGTGTCACTGCCTCCATTGCCATCTGCAACATGGTTCTGGAAAAGCTGTTCTTTCTTCTCTGGTGGTTGTGCCACCTCCTCCTTGACATGGGCAAAGCCAGAAGCTGTGCCTTCCCACCAGCAGAGCTCTATCTGCAGACCAAGAGGGCTGCTGGCGAAATGATACCAGCTGGTGTGTGAGAATTGTTCCGCATTCGTGGCTGAAAAGCCACATTGTTGAAGTGCTGGTGTTGTTTTCCTGGTCTGATGATCAGCACACATTGCAGCTCTTCCCTAGGCTGTTTTGGCTGTGCTTGTTTCTATCTTTGATGTGATTATGCACTTGCTAGAGAAAATTTCAGACATTTAATCAGACAGGAAGGCACTGGGAAAGGTGGGCTCCTCAGGGAGCAGGTTGCTGGTGCCCTTCTGCAGTGGTCACTCGTGATTTTGGGTGCTCATGTTAGAATGAAGCTGTCTGGGGCCTGTTCTGGATGTGCAGACAGTCTTAGAGGAGGCACAGGGGAAGGCACCTTGGGCAGCAATCCTTGTAGGATGGAGAGAATTTAATAATTTTCTCTTTTTTTCCTTTCACACTGCTAAAACCCACAGGGAGGGACATGACAGGCTTCCCACAGGAATGGCATATAACAGGGGACAGCTATGCAAAGCTGTGAGGTGGATTTGGTCTCCATTTACGAAAAACCTTGGCAGCAAAGCCCTTCTTAGCCCTGCCCAGCATTTCTGTGGGGTGAACCCACTTGACCTCTCTTACCACCAGAAACATTCTATTCCCACCCAGCTGCAAATATTTCTGTGATGCAGCAGGACACGGCAGCTGGAGGTTCCCTCCAGAGAGAGGGCACACTGAGTTGCAGATGAAGGCAGGTCAGCTGAAACGTGCATGTTTACCCACCTTGTCTCCCTGTTTTCATGTCAACATGCTGCCAGGGCTGGCAGAGTCAGGGCTGTGCTGGCTGGTCCGTGACAGCCACCTCCAACTGCTGCCGGGATGCACGGCCCTGTCCTTCAGCTGACACCTGAGGGGTGGCACAAGGGGGGGTGTTGTGCTCGGCTGGCAGCCAGGCTGGGTGTGTGACCCCAAGGCTCTTGGCCTTGGCAGTCCTCAGTCACGGCAGGAGAGATGCTGTGAAAGCACCCCAACTGCTCAGAGCTGCTCCAAGTTCACCTATAGGATGATCTTCATCTCTACCTCGTTTCAGTGTCTAAGTCCTCTTGTGGTGGTTGCTTTTGATTTATCTGAGTGTATTTATCTGAGCTACCTGTTGCATCAAAAGTAAACCTCAACTTTTTACCAGGAAAAGGCCCTCTCCTTTCTTCCAGTTTCGTCTTTCCCTCCCGAATTCCTCAACCACAGTTTCCCCTGAAAGTTGACCTGGCAGTTAATTTTGCGAAAGTAATGAGTACAAAAGTGTTATGTGCAGCACAAAATGCTTGAGGGGAAATGAAAAGACAAAACTGCTCTACTGTTGCATGAATGATTCAATTTGTAATGAAATGTCTTTTGAATTTTAACTATTAACTAAACGCTCTTCGTCAGCTTGCAGGTAAATGTGCCTGTTTCTAAGGGATGCTGAAAATGCATTTGCACAATTAACATAATGTATTTCTTTTCCTTTCCAAAATGTGTTCCCTCTGTGTTTCAGAAAGGGCCTGCTCCAAACTCTCCTGAAGCGGTGAACAGGCTGCACTTGGCTTCAGCAATTTTTGGATCGTGTTGGAAATGAGGGCTTTGCTTGATAAGTTCAGACACAATGGGAGCTCTGTAAAATCATTTCCTGACACAAATTTGGATTCGTTTCACTTCTTCTTTGTAACACATTCATATTTCAGTGCTGTGACTGCCTGAAGAGTGATAAGATGCTCCAAAGCCTTCCCCTAGTTTCTGTACTTGTCTCCCTCCATGAGAGTGCCCTGGCACACGAGGCACAACTGTAGCCCCTGCAGAGACAGGGCTTCCTTTCCTCACAGTCCCATTTTCATGCAGTTCTCAAGGCAGTTCCCTATTTACTCTAAAATCAGATACTTCCCCAGCTCTCCCCTTGGAGTCTCTTCCTCAGGTGCTGCTGGTCAGCTTTCCCTGATGGTTACAAATGAGGCAATACCTACCATGCAGTATGTTTTGTGCCACAGAGAGCTTCACAGTTCAGATTCTCTGATGACCGAAGAATTGCCCTTGACACGTCACCACCAGGTGTGGCTCTCAGACAGGTATTACCTTTATCAGACACGTACACTCTGTCTCTTTCTCTCTATATATTCTGTTTACATAGGCAACATGTTTGTATTTTCCATTCCAAATGAAATCTGATTGCTGCTGCATTTGTGTTCCATCCCTGCAGTGACCAGCACAATGGCAACTGAGCCATAGCATGGTATTTAACTCAGGGCAAAACACACAATCCACAAGAGCAGAGCAGGCACATGATCTCTGGGTGTATCAGTGATAGAGGACAAATCTTTTTTTTCTGATTGTCACTTGAGGCTGGGATAACTACACCCCTACTCTTGTTTCGGCATACCTGAGGTGCTACTGTGCTGTTACAACAAAAAGGATTTTTGGGAAAAGAGAGCTCAAATATTAATATCCCATGTAACCACACAAACCCTGTGCATGGTGGAGCTAAGCATGGAGTGGTTATAGCTCTGATTCCAGAGCTACCTACAGCTGCCTGACACTTCCCAGTCCTGCTGAAGGTGAGGACAGCCCGACTGGAGGGGTGGTGTGTTAGGGACCCCCCTGAGCTGTGTGAGTTGGCACACTGATGTTGCTGATTAGTTGCTGTGTGCAGCCACTGAGGTCATGCTGCTAGACACCAAGGTGGTCTGTGCTCTTAGTGGGACCATAAGAGCAGATCTATCTCTGACAATTTCTTTGTAGTAGCAAAATCTCACAGTTGAACTCTGGAAAAGGGGGGACAGGTCTGACTGTTAGCAACCCTGTCTTTGTATTGTGGGGTGAAGTCCCTCTTTTATAAAAGCCTTTATAAAGCTCAAAAAAGCTTAAGAGTCTTTATAAATGCCTTAAAATTACTTTTAAGAGCTCAAAATCATAAGTCTGATGCCAGTAATGTGTCCATCAGAAACGGGGTTGATTTTATTGATGTGAAA
Organism: Myiotriccus ornatus; assembly: GCA_036023395.1. Taxonomy (NCBI): domain Eukaryota; kingdom Metazoa; phylum Chordata; class Aves; order Passeriformes; family Tyrannidae; genus Myiotriccus; species Myiotriccus ornatus. Next base: position 62,428,064 of record JAYRBT010000042.1, on the reverse strand, counting down.
AATAGGCATCTAAGATAAAGCTACCTGTGAACAGAGGATTTGATTTTTAAAACTTGGCAAATGGAGAAAAGTATCAAAACCGCAAAGGTTTTGCTCTTTAAATGAAAGAAGGGAAGAGGGGATGTTCTTTCTGTCACACAAAGGAATGCAACTCCAGCATTTTGAAGAACCCTGACCCTACCCTTTGTGTTTTCTAGTCCAGGCTGGGGTTGCTATTAGACAAATGTTGAGCCTGTGGCCCTGCTATGACCCCGTGCTGTCCCTCTGGAGACCCCAGTGAGAGGGCCCAAGATCAGCCAGGCAGTGCAGGGCTGCCAGAGAAGGGCTGCCTTCAGCTCTCACGGGCAGAGCTGCCGGCACCAACAATGGGCCCACTGATGGGGCTTCTGCAAGTGGTGCCTCATCACTGGCTGTCATCATCCGATCTGCATTAATGAGATTATTAGAATATAATGTTCTTACTCCCACATGCCAGAGGCATGAAATGGGATATGCTTTCTGCTTCTCTCCTTTCTGCTCCTCACATGGGAAGGGTGCAGGGGAGGGCAGGAGAAATGGCTTTATCCCTGCTTTCCATGTTTTCATGCTCCTTGGCTAACAGGACAGCTGGCATAGTGTAGCTTGCTTTGGCCATAAAGTGTGTGCTGGGACCTGTTCTAGTCCCCCAGCCCCGACAGCTTGTAGTGGAGTAGCTGAGTGTAACTATGGGGCTGAATAAGAGTAAGTAAGAACAGCAAAGGTGCAAAACAGAAGCAAATCCTGGTAAGCATCAACTGAGTCCAGGGGAAAGAATGTGTTCAGAGGCGAGGGGAGTAGCCTGAGAAGCTGTTTCGTTTTGTTGTGTCAATATACACCAGTTGAGAATATGTCAATATACACCAGTTGAGTGATGACTCCTGTTATTTACTGTTACTGCGTGGGCTATAAACGAAGGCCACACCAGTTTCTCCACAGCCCTGCATGGCAGGGGTCGTGTGGTCGACAGCAATGACTTCACATCTGCCTTATCAGGGATATTTCCAATTTCCCAGCAGAAAGTGCTGACTTTAATCAGCTTTGCTTTGGTAGAATTGATAGAGAAAGCAGAACCAGCTGTGGGCAGTGGTTGGTACAGGAGGAGCACAGTGCAGGCACAGGGGGTGGGAGTCCAGGGAGCCTCACGTCCAGTTCAGCTGGGTGGTTTGCTGAGTAGATTGCAACTTTCAGGCCCACCTGATAACTTTTTATACCTCTTTTTTGGGTCACACAACTTAAGGCAGCTGGATTTGAGCCAGGGGCAGGACCCCTCTTGCACTGGCTGACTTTGCCGAGTGGGACCATTCTTTGTTGCTTTTGAATAGAAAACCCCTGTGCTGGGAAACCCTCTGCTGTTGCTCTCTTTGCGGCAGTGTTCCCTTGGAAAAACTATACCCTTGGGCTTGTTGGGTAGGGGTTACTGGGTACCTCAGAAAGAACAAGTCTGAGAAAGCATTTCTTTAAGGGGTACTTTACAATTTGCACATAACCATGCATATTCATTAGCTCTTCTTTTGAGATGGAATTTTCTTCTAGATTTAATAGTAACCCAACCAGCCTTACTCATCAGGGTGAAATCCTCTGCCTCAGTGGGAGATAAGACGTTTGTTTAAAAAGGGGCCTGATTTCTCTCTGGAGCCTTTGCTTTAGCAGCTGAAGTGGCAAAAAGCCTATAAAGCCACTTTTTCCTGCCAGCATTTATTTCCAGGGGTGAGAATCCAGTTCCCTGCCAGTACTGCCCCACGTTAGCACAGCTCTGCTGTCAGAGCCCCTGCCCTCCCAGCCCTCTCTTTACTGTATCGTTCTGTCCGTCCCCCCGCTGCAGGAAAGTCATTAATCTCCCATTGTTCTCGTGCCCTTTCTCAGACTGCCTTCAGCGAGGAAAAACCAGCGAGAAACAGCGCAGAAGTTTTCCACCTGCCTGACGACTGATCCTCCATCCGGAGCTTGCGAATGAGCTCTTGCGGGTTTATGGCGCTCCGCACGCAGCACCTCTCAAAGGTTCTCGCCCGTTTTCGGGCGGCCGGGGCGGTGCGAGCCGGCATTGCCCCATCTGCTGTTGGTCTCAACAAGCCGCAACACGCCTCGCACTCATCACACACCTGGCACAGAGGTTGTGACCGAGCCAGACAGCGCTGGGTCCAGTCCACCCGGGGGTTGTTTAGGGATAGAAAGGGTTTCCCTCCTCTGGTCCAGACCAGTTTTGACCTTAAAAGAAAAGGTTTGCCGTGCCCTGTGCGAGACGGGACAGGGCGCTCCGCTCGCCGCCCGCCTCGCCCGGCGCGGTGCCCGCAGCGATGCCGGAGCGCAGCCCCGCTGTCATCGCCTGACGGACACCCGGCAAACCCCGGGGACAGCTCGCCCCTGCCCCGGGCAGAGGGGCTGGCAGAAAGGAGCGTTGTGGCTGAAAGGTAAACCCCAGTGATACCTTCTCCAAAGCAGCTTACAGCACTGGGATCGACCCTGCCCGTCAACCGGTGCCTTTTAATGCGTTTTAAAAATGCAGTGCAATACTGCTGGGAAATAGCGACCGGGGCAGGTGTGGGCGATTTCTCAATTAACTGTTCTTCTGCCAAAGCCAGAACTTGGGGGTGGGGGCTGGCGGGGGGTAGGAGGTTGGTAGGGGCATGGCTGGCAGCAAGTGCCTTTGGGCAAGCCTCTTGCAACTGAAGGAGTGGATGAGGGGAGAACACTCTGCCTTCCTCGAAAGGGTTTCCTGGCTGGAAAGAGGTTTTTCTTTTTCCTTTTTTTTTTTTTGTTCCTCATTCCAAATCAAGATGAAAGTGAGCTTTTAGGGTTTTCACTAATTACCAAGGAAAATTAGAACCCTGGGTTTTGATGGTTGGAAGCATTTTAACTAAGATATTTCTAAATAACCCACTTAATTTTTGTTCTTTTAATCCTAAAGGTGTAACATTTTTTTATGGAAGCTAACTGCAGGTTTAGAAATACAAACTGCTTTAAATTATTGTTTCTTCACACTTTTCAGTCTTGAGAAATTAAGACAGGATATTTTTGATGATCTTTTAAACTTTTTGAAAATCAGATTTACTTAATTGCATGAATAGTGGGAGACTATTGTAGCTTTTGTCTCTTTTTCCTGTGAAAAATGCAGTTTGCTGAAAAATGTCCAACCAGTTTAAAATTTATATCCTCACTCAATTTATTGGAGCTGGCACACAATGTTTTCTTTTAACAAGCTACTAGTTGTCATATATTGTATTTTTAACATCTTAAATCTTTGAGTGAATGGGTACAGAGAGTAAGCCAAGAAAACTCACAGGACAATTGACTAAATACAAACTTGTGACTATGGTGTTGCTGTTAAACAAGCCTTTAATATGTTTTAATAGGTTTTAAAATGCTTCTTTCATATTTAAGATAAATCTGTCATATATTATAAAGACAATTCATAAAATCCACAGTTTCTAAAAAAAGGCTGAAACACAAGGTTTATGGAGAGAGAAGGGGGTAAATACAATTGACTTCCCATCTCTGTCAACAAATAGGTTGTAAAGGGATTTTGTTTTGCTATTTATAAAATGCAGACTTGCTTAAAAATTAAATGCATGCAAGAAGTTCATGTTTTTCTCTGAGAAAGGATAATTACTGTGTTTGTGCATGCTAATCAGTTAATTTTGTGTGAGAACAACCAAAGGCAGTTTGTATGTTCACGTTACTCTAAGTAAATAGTAACAAGCGTAGAGATGAGAGGAACTTTTGTTAATACATGTTATTTCATGTATCTCATTTTGAAAACAGTCTTTTATGGGGCGAGAATTATTTTGAAATCTCAAAGGTTGTTTTAATTTAAATAAAATAGTCTGCTCTTCTCACACCCATATAACATGCTCCAGATGTGTTTGCAATGCTGTGTTCACGCTACCAGTGAAAGTGATAAAAACCAGTCAGGCCTCTTTCACTTGTCTAATTGCAAGGTGAAATTAATGTGGGTTTTTGGTTTTTTTTGTCTGTGTGTTTAAGGCAAAGAGAAATTGAGTCCTCTACAAGCTCAGCATCCAAAACCCAGCTAAAGCATCTGAGTGCAGTGGTCTGAAGGGTCTTAAGTCCAGCAGAGGACAGGGGTGGGTATTTGCTCATCACCTGTCATGGGGTGACTGAATAGGACTATGGTGACCTGAATAGGTCACCACAGGACTGGTGACTCCCCTCTTTCCCTGTGGTACACACATACTTTAGCACCTATCACTGCTCTGGTGGGATGAAGCTTCATGTGGGTTCAAGGAGGCTCTTAGGAGGTGAAGAAACCCTTTAGAAGGACATGATGGGCAGCACTGGGTTATCTCCCAGCACTTTGACTCAGTGACTTCCAATGTTCCTGCAGTGCCTGGCACCTTCTGGCACCTCCCTGGGCAGGGAACACTGTGCTGCTGCCACAAGGACTCCCACGGACATCCAGGTCAGAGGAGAGCGACCAAAATGGCCTCGGTCTTCCGGAGTGAGGAGATGAGCTTGATGCAGCTCTTCCTTCAGGTGGAGGCTGCCTACTGCTGCGTAGCTGAGCTTGGGGAGCTGGGTCTGGTCCAGTTCAGAGATGTGAGTAGTGCCTGGCTGGCATGTTGAGCCCTGTGAGATGTGCCCTGTGGTGTGCTTGTCCTTCCCTCAAAGCACTTGGGAAAGGTGCATCTGGAGAGTGGACAAAAAGTCTATGGTGAGAGCGGGACTTCCCCAAGGCTGAGCTGAAAAACAACCATCATGCCAAGAACCCCCCCATCCTCAAGTTCCCCCCCTCCCTCCATCCAGTGCTCTGCATGCCCCCTGCACAACCGTAGAACAATTCCTTCCATCACCAGAAAACAGGGGCTCTCTTTATGAGAGTCCCTCTGTGACTCCTGCTGTCACAGCAAGGTTGTGTGGCAATGAACCTAGTGTAAGGCCACCATGGCCCTGGACATAAGGAAGCCCATGGTGTCACCCTGCCACCAGGAGCCTTGCAGATGCAGTGGTGTTTGCCATCTGCACCAAAGGCATTCATTCTCTGCTGATGTTAAAAATGAGCACAGCAGTGCGCAGCCTTCAGCCCCAGGCTTATTTTCCCTCCTGTTTTTAGCTGAATGTGAATGTCAACAGCTTCCAGAGAAAGTTTGTGAATGAAGTGAGAAGGTGCGAATCCTTGGAGAGGATCTTGCGTAAGTAAATGCTTGTCAAATGCAGTCGGCTTCCTGCCAACTGGTGGTGTGGGATTTATTTCTTTAAGTGCTCTCACACTGGGGAGCAGAATTAGTGGCAAAATGGTGATGTTTTCATCTGAGCCCCTGGAAATGTTTTACATGCGTCAGCTAATTACCACTTCACCCCATATGGGCAATAAATTATTGCCCCTCTTTTGAGAATGGTTAACTGAACTGAAAGGAGGTTAATTAGTTTTTATAAAATCACAAGATAAATCTGGGGGTGGGCAGGAGGATAATCCAAATAACCTCACTCTTACACCAGTGCACCAGCTGTTGGCACACACAGCTTCTTGTGGCCACGGGCTTCAGCCTGGGGATAAGTCCTTAAAACCCCAGCAGGAGAGCTCATGATGCCTGTTGTCCAGTGGATATGTGTCCTGGGAGCTCTGCACTCTCCCCACCACAACGCTGGTGCCCACTTTAGCCACGGTGACACCACTTGTCATTGTTGGAGCAAAGGAGAGAAACCTGAGCTTTCTGTGTGCCTTACTCGCTGCCCCAAATAGAGGGGGCCATGCTACTTGTGCCAGGGCTGAGGGCTGTCCAGGTGGGAGTGGGCGCCACAACTTCAGAAGAAACAGCCTCTTCACTGTTAAAGGAGGCTGCTGGGTGTAATTACTTGCTGGCTGTGTATATGCACTGCAATGATGGCCCTTGTATATCATTGCATCTTGATATCGCACCTCGGTCCTGGCTGAGCAACAAGCTGGTGACCAGGATGATGCAGGAGGGACGGCTCTGTGTTGAGACTTCTGTGTCCTTTCCTGGCAGGTTTTCTGGAAAATGAGATGGAAGACAACGTTGAGATAGTCAAACGAGAAAAGTACCCGGAGACTCCCCTGCCTCGGGAAATGATTGATATGGAGGTACAGAATTTGCAGTGGACCAAGGAGAGAAGGGGCGGTGCATGGGGACGTCTGTGTGATGTGCTCAACAGAGCCCTGCCTTGCAAGGAAGGATCTGGTATCTGAGGCTGGCACAGCTTTCCCTGCCTGAGGAGGTGTTGACCAAGCTGCTGTCTCAGCTGTTAGGTTAAGGCTGGTCCTAGTAGCACGTTCCTAAAGAAGCCCACTCTTTTCACCACCCCCTGTAAAACATCCCTCTTGTCCCACATATTAATGGAAAAGTATCACTCACAGAATGCCCACATCATCCTATAGGAGAGAATAAGAATGATTTGGGTATTTTACCAGGAGAGCTGATGTTAGAACCAGCTTCACTACATAAAAAAACCCAGGACTGCCTGTCCTGCTGGGAATATGGTTGTGATATAGTAATGCTGGGGCCTGACACAAATATTTGTGCCTTGCATTTGGATATGTGCAAGGGATGCTTTATTCTAGCCCAGCTGGAATTTAAGTTTACTGACAGGGTAATTTAAAAATGCTGCACAGCTGGGTGACTAGGAAGAAAAATCATGCTTACCAAGGGCTTCAGCTTCACAAGCAAGCTGGTTTCGTACTGTGTTTTTGGGCCCACACCCTCACCTAACTTTGGCCTGTAGACTGACATCCAGTCAGCCTGGGGTCTGAGATGTCCTGTGAGGAACCACAGATACCAAGACAGGCTGGGGCACTTAAAGACACACACACTTGCCTGTGCCTGGGTCAGATGCACCAGAACTCTAACGTCAGAAGGGGACAACACACCTAGTTGGGAATGTTGGCAATGGAAATCTAATGCATTAGCCTTGAGGAGTATCTTCCCACAAAAAGGGTTTATCAAAGTACTCATTGAATATTTCTGCACTCTCCTCTGGAAAAAAGTATCTTGTTTGCTATTTGATATCAGCTTGATAAAGGGCCATTGGTCTGCTTCAGAGTTTTTCTGAATGTGCTTGGACCCTAAACAGACAGTGCTGGAGAAACTTGAAGCTGAGCTGCTGGAAGCCAACCAGAACCAGCAAACACTGAAGCAGAACTTCCTTGAACTGACAGAGCTCAAACATCTGCTGAAGAAAACCCAGGACTTCTTTGAGGTGAGAGGCCTCTTTGTTCTTCCAGCAGAGATGTGGAAGGTTCCTAAAAGGACTGACACTTTCATTTGATGTATGTTGCTGTTATTAATTTTCAATCAAAAGCCAGTAAGATACATTTGCAAAAGCACCTCAGTCACTTTGGAGCCAGCATTGTTCTGTAAGTCAATGGGGCTTAAGATCTTGGCTCCCAGATCTCCTTGAAAATGGCATTTATGCTTTTCAGTTGCTAAGATATAATTTACTTTTATTGGGGTTTTTTTTATTGTTTTTCCTCTAATTCTCTGTGGAAAGATGCCTTTAGGGGAAAAAATGTCAGGACAAAAATGTGAATATAGTTTTCAAACTGGCAATACTGAATAGTTTTTTTTTAAACTAATGTTTTCCAGGCAGAAACCAATCTGCCGGATGATTTCTTCAGTGAGGACACATCTGGACTGCTGGAGCTGAGAAGCACTCCTGCTGCTGCAGCTGCCAAGCTGGGGTGTGTACTGGTGATGGCCCACAGCTTGGCCAGACTTCCCACCTGTGCTGCATTGCTGTGACACTGGCACAGTTTTCTTCAGCTTCTTAGCAGAGGTTGCTCACCAGCCTCCTCAGTGTAGCTGTTTCATGAAGCTGAAAGTGTGACTGCCCTCAGAAGTTATCACTGAAACTTTAGTCAGGCCATGGGTCATTGGGACAAATGGACTTCTACTTCCAGGCCACCAGTTCCAGTGACCCTTTAGTAGGTATTGACTGAAAATTGTTGTCTTACAGCATCTCATCTGTGACTTTTGGGCTCAAACATCTGGATACCCCAGAAATGGGTGTCTAACCACAGCAAAAGGCCATGGGATTGCACTGGGCTTTGCCAGCAATAGAAAGTTGCTCTGAGGGTTAGGGGAGTGGAAACGCCACTGTGTGTATTGCTGATGGCAGTTTGGTGGACAGCATAGGCTCAAACAGCTTTCCCTTGCATCTACATCAGACAGGTGTGGTGAAATTCACTGCTGTTCTTCCAGGCTGGTGTTTTTAGCTGCTTATGCTGGTAGTTCTGAAATCCTGTTCAACTCCATTATGAGCAGAGATTATGCCTGCAGAGGGTTGGCCCTGGTGGGTGTATACCAGCATGTCATGCTGTATTTCAGAGGTGTTGTCTAATACTTTCCAGGAAAAGGAAAACAGGAGAGAGTAAAGATAAAGCACCACTTCAGAATTTCTCTCCTGCCTCTGCCATTCAGGCACTCTCTATTCATGTGACTTAGAGCATCTATCCATTCTTCCATTTCTAGCCAGAATTGTCTCTTCTCCTTTACCTATTGATCTAGGAAAGAATTTTTTTTTTTTAAGGTAAGAACAATAAGATAAAATCAGTAGGTTGAGATAAAAGCCAGTCTTGAGGAAGGAAGTTTTTCCTAAAAGTGCCTACAGCAGCAGCAGAACCCTGGCTGTCATGGGCTAGAAAACATGAGATTGCAAAATTGTGTGCATTACCAAGGTCCTAAAAGGGCTAGGAGGAGCTTGTAATTTATTTATCTTGTAACTCTGCTCAGATTCACAGCTGGGGTAATAAGGAGAGAAAGGATGATCCCCTTTGAGCGTTTACTGTGGCGAGCCTGCAGGGGAAACATCTATCTGAGATACACTGAAATGGACACCCCCATGGAGGACCCTGTGACAGTAGGTACCAACCTAGTTTTGCTTTACACTGCCCTGTGTCCATGGCTGTGACCTGCAGAAACCAAACTGATGTCCCGGCCATGCTGCAGCACCAGCTGCCTCCCCAGAGCTGGGTGTCTGAAGGAAGCATGTAGAAGAAAAGTGGGAAAGTTTGAGGATGGGAGAATTTTCTCTGATATTGCTTTCCCCTTTTGCCGCTATTGAGGAGGTTTCTTATTCCTGCCTGTTTAAGATGCACGTGGGGCCTGGCGGGGTGGCTGTATTATGGGGACCACTGTGGGGATGGACTGTCCTCGCCTGGAGCTGGGGAAAAAGAACAACCCGGTAGAGAGGCTGCCAAAAAAACCACATCAACTTTTCTGCACAGGACTTCAGGTACATTAAATTCTGCTTGAATTTGTTGCAGAGAGAAGAGGTGAAGAAGAACGTGTTCATTATCTTTTATCAAGGAGAGCAGCTTAAACAAAAAATCAAGAAGATTTGTGACGGGTAAGGCAGGCTTGTGGGCGAGCCACAGTGACTCCCATGGTGGTGTTTACCTGGCAGCCCGGGCTGGCTGAGTTTGGAACTAGAGATTAGATCTCCAGCTTCCCAGCTGTCAGCCTTGACACCAGAACCTCCCTTCTGCTTCTCAGCTCTTCTACCCCTAATCATGGAAGATATCCATCACCCTGGCACTTGGAAATCGGGATCCTAAATTTTACAAAATTATTTACAGCTCTTGGGAGCTTCAGTTGCCAGGTTTTTAATTTGGAACATCTAAAAGGGGGCTGTTGTTTAAGAAATATTCAGCACCCTTACCCTGAAAATCAGGGGCCCTAGCTTGGGGACTGGAAACATAGTAATCCCCTACTTGCTCTCAAGCCTTCCTGCATCTCTTCATAAAAAGATGATGCTGTAGTTTAGTCAATCCTTTCCCAAGGCCTTTGAGCAATATCTGTGTAATCAGAGAAGGAGCCTAGGAGAGAAATGAAAGCTTCATACAACTTGACTTGTTTCCACGCTGTTAAGCATCTTGAAAAGATAATTCAGGTTGAATATTTTGTTACTCTTTCATAAAACTGATGACCGATGGGCTTTGTTGCAGTGTAAATCAGATTTGATGAGAGGATCTGTCTGCTGTCACTAAACCCATTTCAGGTATGGCCCCTTGGCCAGGAGGGGCCAGCCTGCAGGCTGTAAAGGGTCACAGGGACAGGGTGAGCAATTGCTCTTCCCTGACATCTGCACTCAGGGCAGGTCTTTCCTTACATTCTGCCTTTAATCAGAATAAAAACAGGTAGATCTTTCATCCAGCTGGGATGACTGACTGCAGTCCTGTGAAGTGACAGAACCCTGGGGACTATTAGTAATTCCTGCACCAGAAATGGGGCCCTCCAAGATACCTTCTACAGGCAGCAGAGGGCAATGCTCACCCTGAGTGCAATTCAGCCCTCCTGAGGTGGGCATCTGTCTGTAAAGCAATCGTGGACAGCTGACAGAAGACTCCCAGCTCTCTGTCACTGATTTATAATCCTGAACCTCAGATATGGAGGGAGTTCTGCCATAGCCACTGCACAGGACCAGTCTGCTCCTGCCAGTGGCCTTTGAGCTTTCAGCGAGTCACATTCTCTTTCTGGATTATAATTTCCTGCATGTCATAGAATAGTTTGGGTTGAAAGGGACTTTAAAGATCATCTAGTTCCAACTACCCTGCCATGGGCAGGGACACTTTCCAGTGGACCAGGTTGCTCAAAGCCCCATCCATCCTGGCCTTGAACACTTCTAGGGATGGGGCATCGAAAACTTCTCTGGGCAACCTGTTCCAGTGCCTCACCAACCTCATAGTAAAGAATTTCTTCCTAATATCCAGCCTAAACCTACCTTATTTCAGTTTAAAGCCACTCCCCCTTGTCCTATCACTATGTGCCCTTGTGAAAAGTCCCTCTGCAGCTTTCCTGTGGGCCTCTTTATGTACTGGAAGGCTGTTATATGGTCTCCGCAGAGCCTTCTCTTCTCTCAGCTGAACAACCCCACAGAGTGCTGCAGGTACTTAATTTTGGATTATTATTTTTTCCCCCCTGCAGCATTTTAAATTCCCTGCAGCCAAAAGCCCAAGACTTTTTTTCTGGGGTGGAAGTAAAGGAACAAACCTGTCAGCATTTTCATTATTGATTGACCCCAAAATGATCCAGACCGTAGGCACAACCTTCTGCAGTGGAGTGCAGTTGGGAGCAAGAGGACAGGCAGTGCTGGAAATGTGAGCATGTCCCTGCAGGGGAGTCGTGACATGATCATTTTTTGGGAACTAGTGTTGTGGATGTGGCAGTAGGTTCATAGAAAGGAACTTAGACTGGTTTATCTTGGGCTCTTTTAACTGAAGGAAAACATACCTACCAAAGATGAATTCACAGGATGCCCTTTGCAGTCCTAATGCACTGGGTTTTATTTGTTGCCAACTAATTAGGCTACACTTGAAATCATCCTTTATGTTCCTTCTTCCTTTCAGGTTTTTTGCCTGCTGATACGCACACACATAAGGATGTTTTGCTGAGTGGCAGGTTTCTAAATTTATTAATCCTTTTGTGCTCTGTGGGCCATCAGCTGTTCCTGGTACCCAGGCCAAGACATTTTGATCTTGTCCATCTTTAAGGCAGGGTTAACTATACGTAATGCAGATGTCCTGCTGGGGCTGGAATGACACTGCCATTTCTGCTTAGCACTAAGTCATCGTTCATGACGAGTAAATATCCTGCAAAAATCATGGGACTGGTCTGAGCCAGTCTCCTGCAAGGCAGGCTAAGATTTGTTTGCAGAGCTGTGTGCCTCAGGTTACGCTTGTAGTCCCTGCTTGACTCTAATTGGTAACATTAGTCTGCCAATTTCATGAGTATTAAGTCCGTGCACAAATTTATTAGTGGAAGATGTAGAGGGAGCAGGGAGGAGGAAAATGTTACAATTTTTCTTTTCCTCCTTTTCTTGCGGCTGCCTCAGTGCTAATGTGAATACTAAACTGGGTTTATCAATGTAAGGATTCCCTGCTGAATTCTCCTGGAGCTTTCAGAGATGTCTGTGCCATTAGGGCAAAGCTGATACTCAGTATGCAAAATGGCTGTTAAAAGATCAAAGCAGCACTGCTGCAATAACGTTATTGGGAACGGGGGAACTGTACAGCATGGAGGAATAAGCTTTCAAGTTTGATTAAAAATCCTTATTAAAGATGAACTGAGAGCTGGGAAGAATAAGAAGATGGAAATAATTAGGTGGGGTGAATAACCTTTGGAAACGAATACCAGGTGTTGAGTGAGGAGAAATTCAATTCTGGAAAGGGAAGTTTAGCTGAAGAGCACGTGCTGTCATTACACACAGCTCTGGGCTGATCTCTAGGAAACTGCAGCATGTTTTGTTCAATTTGCAACTGTCCTCACTTGTGTGTGTGCTGGAACTGATTTTGGAGAGCAGGTGGTGAAATATCCTGTCCTCAGACAAAGCCAGAATATCATGCTTATCTGTACACAGAGCCTGCACATTTTTGTCTCTCAAGCAGGGATAGACCCCTGTGACCCTGTTACATCTCCTTTTAATTCAGCTCACGTGCAGAAAGGCAGCCCTTCAGCAACCCTAACTCAGTGTAGCTCCATGACAGGATGGTGGAAACACGTTGCCTTAGGTGGGCAGAAGATCCCAGCTCTGTAAAGAGGAGGGGTCTCTTCCTGCAGATCTGTTGGGCAATATTAAAGTGGCAGGGGTGGCACAAGCACTAGATATCACTGAATAAATCGAGTAGGAAAAAAAGGAGGGATTTTTGCTGTTTTAGTTACTCAGCTCAGTTCAGGCTTGCAGGTGCAGAGCCTTGCTGCGGTGCACCTTGTGATCTCCAAGGTCCTAGGGGCAGCTCCTTGTGCCTGCTGTTGTGCAGGAATTGTCCTCTGGGATTTGTTTTGCAGGCAGGAGAGGTAGCTGTACACTTTTCAGAGAGACATGTAAGCAATTTCTAGTTGGCTGTACCGGCATGATACAGTGGCTGTATGACACTGCAGTGTGCTGTACTAGTGTAAGCACCTCTACACCAGGATGACTTGCAGCTGTACTAGAGAAGGTCATGTTGCATACCATAGATGAAGCAGTGTACAACACCTGCACTCACATATTAGAATCCCACATTAGTCCTTGTAATACCACACTAAACAAACCCGCTGAATGTCCCAAATAGAACCTTGGGGGGAAGCTTATAAAAGCATTTATACTAGCCTGGCACATCTAAGCTGCCAGATACCACTCTCAGGTGTTTAAAAACCTTTACCCTTGTTCCCAAGCTGTCTAGTCAAACAGGTGGACCAGAAGCCAAGAGCCAGCCATCCTCCTTCTGTTTTATCCTTCAAATAGTATTTTTTGTTTGCTTGTTTCCTTGTTTGTTTGGTTTACAGGGTTAATTACTTACGCAGCCTGCCGGCACAAAGGGCGCTTGCTTGCAGTGCGGCAGTAGCTCAGCCGATGCCTTCTCCCAGTGCCTGCGAGAGGGTAGTGCAGAGACAGGGACATGGTATTTTTCCAGCCTCAGTGCAAGAGGGACATCTGTTGGCTACCGTGTTAGCAGGGCTGCCTTTGCCAGAGTGGGTTTTTGTTGAGACTCTTTGCAGTTGAAGCAGCTTGTGGGCATAAGGGAGTTGCCTACATGTTAGTACTGGCCACTGTATGATACCAGCTACCCTGTGTCACCTGAGACAGGGAGGTTTTTTCAGCTAGAACAGGTGAAGGGATTTTTATTCTCATGAAGTGATAAATGTAGCTTTTTGGACTTCCCTGCAAGACCAGATACATCTGTGTAGCATGTAAGAAGAGTATACTACTGGGTCAGGAATGAAGTCCAGTTTCCCTGCCTTTGAGATGAGTACAGAGGAAGAAAATTCAGTCAAATAAATGGTGTTTCTCACTTCTCTCTTCCTGAGGCTAGATTTCGTGCCACAGTCTATCCCTGTCCAGAGTCTGCCACCGAGCGCCGAGAAATGCTTGATGGAGTCAACACAAGGATCGAGGATTTAAACACAGTAAGTGGTAGCGGCTTCACTGAGGATTGAACCCTGCAAGTGGGACCTGCCCAGATACTTGTCCTGTCTGAAACCCTTTGGCCATGGCCAGACCCCAAGCTTGTTTTGGGAGCTGGCTGTGCAGAGCTGGCCAGGGGCTGGGAATGCAACCACCAGTCCAGGAGTGGTGCCCCCGCCAGCTGCAAAGACCAGTGCTCACGCTCTGCTCTGCCCATTTAAAACCTCCAGGAGCTGCTGGGGGAAAGCATTCCACACGAGGGACTCAAAAACTACTTGCTGCTCTTTGCCATGCAAAGGCCAAAGATTTAGACCTTATGGTATGGGGCTAAAGGGTGGAATAAAAGATCATCAGCAAGCAACAGCTATTGTAACCAAACTGCACATGGTTCAAGAGGGTTTAGTCTAGCTCCTAAAGCATGGCTTGCCCTCAGCAGCTTCTAAAGTTGTTCAGTCACAACTGTAGTACAAGGCTCAGAGGGGACTCTACAGATTTCTTTCATATTTAAATTAGGTTTTCTTTACTGAGAAAACCTTGGGGTGCTTATCACACTAGCAGTGGAAACCCAAGACTGCTCTTACAGAAGTACAAGTCTCCAGCATTTATTGTGGGGCTGAAAAGTACAAGTTCAGTTTTTATGGGTGCTCAGGAGCTCATGTATTTGTACACTATATCAGGACTTCACACCTTTTGGAGAGTCCTGCCTGTGTATTGTGACACATGACAGTCAGCGGCTTCTGAGGCAGGAAGGAATGGGCACCCTGTTTGCCTGACGTGGTCTATCTGGCAGTTGGCATCCTGCTGTCACCCACCCTGTGGATGCCTGTGACTGCCGAGCCTGCATACAAGTCTGCTTCCAAACTGGACTGTTTTCACTCCTGAACATCATGGGCAACCAGACTTCTTCAGCACTTGCAGACCCCACAGGTTATTTTCCTAACACATCATCTCCTTCGTTCACTTACGCAGCAGTGCTGTGGTGGCCACGCGATACATGGAGGTTCCAGGGCCATTATAGCTCTAGCTCATGGGTGTGATTACGCCCCAAGTTCGTGGCACAGAGCTGCCTATGAGAGATGTCAGGCTGGGAGTGTGTAGTGAGATGTGGCAAGTCTGTAAGCAGCTGGGTAAGGAGCCAGTTCCACAGCTCAGTAACTCCCAGCGGTCTCCTCTATGCTTATAGTGACTTGGGACCATCCAGGGAGAGTCCTTAGTGAGCAGCATTGTGCACCTGGTGTTGAGTGCTCCCGTGTCCAGACCTGCACTCACTGCCCTACAGGAGACCCCATTCATTCATACAAATCATTCCCTTTCTGCAACTCTCTTCCACCTGCCTTCTCCAATTAGCTACAGAATAGATCATGTCCCATATGCTTCTCTATCTCGAGTGCGGCCTATGCTGTGCTTACAGGTGATAACACAAACTGAGTCCCACCGCCAACGACTGCTGTATGAGGCAGCAGCCAACTTGTGGTCCTGGGGGATCAAAGTGAAGAAAATCAAGGCTATCTACCACATCCTGAATTGCTGTAACATCGACGTCACCCAGCAGTGTGTCATTGCAGAGATCTGGTTCCCAGTGGCTGATGCTGACAGGATAAAAAGAGCTCTCCATCAAGGAATGGTAAGAGACCAACATTTTGGGTCCTTGAAGCTCTCATCCAAACTGCATTGTTTATATGTTGAGCATATGTTCAGACTTGTCTGTTACCATAATGTGGGGCTCTCTTCTCTGTTTTAAGTTGAGGTTGTTGTATGATCGCTTGGACTCAGGGAGTTTAAGGTCAGCATTAAATCTTAGCAGATTTGTTACTGGTCCATGAGCCAGCAGTACTGGCTTCTTTCCCTGAACAAATCAACAGCATATCAAATAGAAAAATGTGGATATTAGAGAAAGGATTGAGATACAAAACTCCTGAGCCCAGCTTTCACGTTGCTGCCTGCACGTGTTTGGACACAGATTGTGGTGTTGTGGGGCTGATTTTTCTCTCCTAGCCACTCTGACTGTGTCTGCCCTTGTCACTGGATTTGCAGGAGCGCAGTGGCTCTACGATTGCCCCTATCCTTACTGCCATACACACCAGGATGGCACCACCCACCTTCAACAGGACCAACAAGTTCACAGCTGGATTTCAGAACATTGTGGATGCGTATGGTGTGGGCAACTACAGGGAGATGAACCCGGGTGAGAAACATTCAACTACCTGCACCTGGCTTGCATGAGCTCTGTCACCATCCTAAAATGTGTACTCTTTGCTGATTAAGAAATCTGAACCATATTGGAACTCTTTGGTGCATAGGCGTTTATTTTCTCAAGCAAAGAATTTGGCTGTTAGTCTTCTTCCCAATCTTGTGATGGGAATAATGAACTATACAAATAAGAGATGGAGAAAAAATAGTGAGGTAGCAGCTCTGAGGAAAAGAATGAAGCTCATAAGACAAACGTAAGTTGAGCTCATTGTGTTGAGGCAAAAAAGGCCAAAAGGACCTGACAAAAGAGTGAAACCATTGGTAGAGAATCTCAGAGAAACCACTGCAAATTAAGAGACATTTAGAAATTGGGCCCATGGAAAAGGATCAGATTAACTCAGATTGTTGAGGCAGAGCAGATTGAGAAACATGGTAGTAAACTTCAAGTACATTATTCCGGTTGCAAAACCAAATGCAATTTTCTGCACATGGTGCTTATTATGGTGAGACAAGAAACAAAGGATAAAACTGCAAGGAAGACACACATCATATAGCTGGACAATCTTTCTGATGGTGAAGCTTATTCTGCACTAGGTCTGACTGCCTGGTGGGTAGAGGAGGGATTAGGGAGGCCTTTAAGGGCAGCAGCTGTAAGAATGTAAGAATGGCCCGATGGGGTAGACAGCTTTTCTGCTGAGGCCTTTTTTTTTTTTAGAAGGAGCTGAGCTTTTCATCCTTTGCTTCCTGCAGCTCCATACACTATCATTACTTTCCCCTTCTTGTTTGCGGTGATGTTTGGGGATTGTGGCCATGGTGCTGTCATGCTGGGCTTTGCACTCTGGATGGTCATTAATGAGAAGAGTCTTCTGGCCCAGAAAAGCACTAATGAGGTGAGTACCAGGGAGCTGATACACCCTTTAAGCATAGGAAAAGGCTCATCAGCCCCATTTGATAAAGGGGACATCCAGCCTCCCAAAGGCTGAGTGAAGATTCTTTGAAGATACTCATGAGATAGAAATTTGTCAAGTAATTATGACTACTTAGACACGGAGACCTGGAGGGGCCTAAGGGGCCCAAAGTTTCCCGTGAATAACTGTATGTACACAGATTAGTACAATCATGCCTCCTGTTGGCTGAGGGCCACCGTCTGGTGGACCTGTGGGTACTCTGGTCACTGGTACTGCCTTCTCCCCCTGCAGATCTGGAATACCTTTTTCAGCGGGCGCTACTTGATCCTGCTCATGGGCATATTCTCCATGTACACCGGCTTCATCTACAACGACTGCTTCTCCAAATCATTCAACTTCTTTGGTTCTTCCTGGCATATCATCCCCATGTTTAAAAATAACACTTGGAAGTAAGTGGCTAAATGCAGGAAAGAAGTGAAAACACACCAAATGTAGCACGTAGGCTTGGAAAGAAAGACTGCCTGTGCGGGGAAGGGAAGAATTCCCTGCTGCGGATGCAGTCATGAATGAATCAGAGGTTTTGTCTGACACACACAGATGAACTCACTATTGAAATGGAAATGTAGAGTCCCTGGGAACATGCCTGTTTGTTCAGGCACTGATGTGCACTAAAATCTGCAGGTGTCCAGGATTGATGCATAGAGAATTATCGGTGTGATAGAAACTGTCATTGGGTGAGGCCCATTTACACACGCACACACGTGCGCACAAGTGCAGGATAACAGGTCATATAGAGGTTGGAGTTGGATACAGATGCCATGTGGTAGTCCTCAGCACACCTCACATAGTATACTGTAGGCTTAGATGGAGAGATTAAGCTGCAAAAGTCATTTCCCTTTTCTCTTGTAGTAAGGATGTGCTTCTAGAAAATGCAGTGCTGCAGTTGAATCCAGCAGTCCCGGGAGTCTACTCTGGAAATCCATATCCATTTGGAATAGATCCGGTAATTAAATTAAATTGCTCTAAGATAATTTGTATTTCAATCCTGTTTCTGCGTATCAGGTACATCAGTAGCTCCCTGCGCTCTCTCCTGAAGCTGCGCTTTTCAATTCTTGCTCCCTGCCTGTTCTTTACACAGTTGTGGTGGTTTAACCCCAGCCAGCAGCCAAGCCCCACACAGCCTCTCACCCACTGCCCCACCGGTGAGCCTGGGGAGAGAATCAGAAGGGTAAAAGCCTGGAAACTCGTGGGTTGAGATGAAGACAGTTTAACAGGGAAAGCAAAAGCCACGCAAAGCAAAACAAGGAATTAATTCACTGCTTCCAGTGGGCAGGCAGGTTTTCAGCCATCCCCAGGAAAGCAGGGCCCCATCACGCATAACGATTACTTGGGAGGACAAACCCCATCACTCCAAACGTCCCTCCCACTCCTCCTTCTTAGCCTCAGCTTTATATACTCAGCATAATGTTGCATGATATGGAATATCTCTTTGGTCAGTTTAAGCGACCTGTCCCAGCCGCATCTCCTCCCAGCCTCCCAAGCACCCCTAACTTCCACGCCAGCACAGCAATAAAAAGAGCAGAAAAGGTCTTGGCTCTGTGTAAGCCTTGCTCAACAATAACAAAAACATCTATATTATCCAGCCTGTGTTCAGCACAAATCTGAAACACAGCCCCATACTATTCACGCTGAAGAAAATTACCTCAGACAAACCCAGCACATTCCACCCCTTATTCCATACCATTTACATCATGCTCAGGTACCACACTATTCAATACAACTTCATTAACCACCACCCTTTTCCCATTAATCAGTCCTTCTGATGCTTTTCTTTAGCAATTGAGGATGTCTATTAAGGATATATATTGCTGACAGTTTTGCACAGGCAGCAGCAAAATGGTAAAGAGGAATGATCTTCGATTTTGCTGGAGGGTGGTCTTGTGCTACAGTCTCCGCTCCATCAACAGTCTGATGGACTTAGTTCCCTTACTTGGGTACTTAACCCCTTCCAGACATGCCTCACCAGTCTGAAGGCAAAACCCCAAATGTAATGCAGTCTATTTATTGTATGAAATGTGAAGTAAATACCAGTATTAGTTAACTTATCCACATTTTCTCTGAGTCCTACTTCCCTTTTTCTTGCCATTCTGTCTTGATCATGTGTTGAAATGTAGTTGTTAACATCATGCTTTCCTCTTTCAAACTTCATATTAGACAATGCACTTGCATTTCAGTTGGCCACACAAAGAAACGCTGGCTTTCCCTGGCTTTCAGAGACATTGACCTTGCAGTAAGTTTTTTATAAAATCAACTCTAAAGCTCTACTCAGAGTGTAGGCAGTACAGTTCAGGAAGCCACGTCAGAAGCAGCGGAGTTTTCTGTATGTTGCTCTGACACATCCCTGATTTAGGTTAGCCTAGACTACCTCTTCCAACCTGGCGTCTTCCAGCTCAAGAGGCTGGGACCCCTGGTTGGGAGGGAGGAATGGCTAAACAAATGCTGACAGGGAAGGGGTAGACTGGAAGCATCAGCCCCCATGTGGCCCCCTCTGTTGAAATTATCCATGTCATCTGCCCAGAAGGACAGATGGCTCTTTGCATTTTGCAAATCCTGGTGGGTTGACTGAAGTGTATCTTGGAAAAAAAAGAGTCACCCTGAGATGAAGAAGGTAGGCAGCCTTCTATAGCCATAGAAGAGGCAAAGCATGTTGGACAAAGGCACGTTTTTCACCTTCCAAATAATCTTGTCATCCTCCTTTCTGTTCAGGTACTATACTTAGGGTCTGAAAAGTGGTATCTGCTTACTGTATCTGAGGACAGAAGACTTTGGGGTCTAGGAATTTTTAGAGGAAAGGAGAAGCAATTCTGAAGCTCTGTAGCATGAAAAAGGGGGGACTGAGAAGAGACATATGGTTACTGTCCTAACATAACTGAAAAGTTACTGCAGAGAGGCAGGTGATATGCTGATCTCCATGGCCAAAGAGTTGGAAAGAGCTTTTATTTTTGTTCAAACAAAAAGTTTGAAAATTCTCTGCTCTTAGTATTTCTCTGGTGAAAGTGGAACAAATTTCCATAGCAGCAGAAGGGATTTTCTCATGCCTTTCCACCTTTGCTAAAGAAGATGACTCAGCCTAAAGACAAGGAATGACACAGGAAAAGTTCTGTTACCAGACTTTGCATTGGTTTCTGGAGGGCTGAAGCAAAGTCACAAATAATTTTAAATTCCTGTTATTTCCTCTATTAAACAAGGCTAATACGTTTTAGATGAGAAGCTTGACAGAGTGAAAAGTGTTATGAGGAACAATTAGAATTCCATTGCTCGTTACCTTCTTACTATGAGTGGTTGGAGTAAATTGATGGTGTCAAATCAACAACTTCCACAAGTCTGTTACTGATCAAACACCTGGAAATCTTGTTCTCTCTCTTTCTCTGCTCCTTTCCCTGAAGATCTGGAATGTTGCATCAAACAAGCTGACTTTCCTGAACTCCTACAAAATGAAGATGTCAGTTGTCATAGGGATTGTGCACATGATTTTTGGGGTGATCCTCAGCCTCTTCAACCACATGTAAGTTTGCTTCACCAAGCCTGTTGCTGCAGCACACAGGTCCTCATCACTAAACTAGTGTCCTTCATTCAAAGGAAGCCTCGTATCTGTGACTGATGGCTTGAACTGCCCCATGCACTGACTGGCTCACAATATAGTTGGTGTGCAGTGCTAAGTTCTAAGGACAGCCATCACATTGCAGATATTTCCTTGGATAAACTTTCTTTTAAACTTTCTTATATTCTTGATTCTGCAGAAATACTGAAATACATTAAATTAAAAATACACAGCACCTCCCACTATGGACAATTTTTCTCTTGAAAGACAAGCTCTCTTGGTCTAAACCAAAGCACAATGAAATCTTGCCAAGTATGTGTGTGAGTTTCACCCGGCTTAGCGGGCCTTTGGTCAGGACCTGTGGGTCCTGGTGTCTACATCTCTGCCTCTATATTTTGCAACAAAAAGTAAGATACGGTGATAGATTGGAGAGCCTGACACTATTGACTTGAGAGACTCTCCAAAGCTGAAATGAGGTCGTGACCTTCAAGAACAGAAGTGTTTGCAGATGACAGAGAGCACTGCCCCTCCATGACTGATACTACACCTGGTTCTGACCTTCCTCAGAGTATAATGTTAACTTTGTAAACTAGCCATTTTTTTGAAAATTGGCTTTTATTTCAATGTAGTAATCTTTTGAGGTGCTAGGATACTGGCAGGTCAAGTATGAAAATCTGAAGATAATCAGTACAACAAAGATTTTGTATTTAAGCAGTATCTTTCATTGATATAGCCTGTAATTACAGACTTCTTTCTTGGTTAGTGATGGTTGTATAGGTTGTTTTCCAAAGACTAAGTAGTGTACAGTACTGCCATACTTGGGTGCAAACTTGTATTAATACCTAGTGTATTAATTGTAGTTATCTTTCCTTATTCTTTCCAGCTACTTCAGGAAATATATAAACATTATTCTTCAGTTCATTCCAGAGATGATTTTTATTATCTCTCTTTTTGGCTACCTGGTCTTCATGATTATTTTCAAATGGTGTCATTTTGATGTCCATTCATCCCAGAGTGCACCAAGCATCCTCATCCACTTCATCAATATGTTTCTGTTCAATTATAGTGACACTTCAAATGCTCCACTGTATCTGCATCAGGTATGGATCAAGCAGCTTGTATCCACTGTGGTTGGGTTTGTATTTGCAGTGGGTGTTGTGGAGAGTGGGCATAAGGATATGGAGAACAGGCTCAGAAGCTCAATCACAAGTGCCTGTCAAGGAAGTGAAGTTTATTCTTCTGGTATTTGTGTTGGCCTTGCAGACAGAGAGGACAGAGAAGCTATCAATCAGTGATGCAGAGAAAACCTCATTCTTAGTGTCATCCTTACAAGAATAATGATGCAATTGAAGATACTTTTGGTGAAAAAAGGAAAGAAGTGTGATTTCAGATGCAAAGCTGGGTATTGCAGATGTGCTCTCCTGAAGTCCGGTCATGATGCTAGAGACATAATTCCTTCATAATTTCTTATTTTTTCCTTTGGAAAACTTGAATATTTTACAATGTCATGTAAAAAAAAATTGAAGCACCTAGAGGATTTTATGGCAGCTGCTTGTCAGAAATACTCATTTGAGAATTTCACTAAAAAAAAAAAAGGCAAAAATATCAGCAAAAAAATCTCCCTTAAGACAAAACTTCCTTTAAAGTTGCCCCTATTTATTTGGTCATAACAGGGAATTGCTTTTTGTTTCTTGATTGATTTTATATCAGCAACATCAGTGAAGAATACGAAAACAAATGCAGCATCCAGTCACATGTGTTCACGTACTTCTTTCTATACAGTTGCACACTCTGGCACTTCAGCATGAGCTCCGTTTTAGGGCTGCTAGTGAGTCAGAGTTAGCAGAGAGTCCTGATCAATTCCAAGTAACTGCATTAAGGCTTCAGGTGGAGTTTGGGAAAACACAGTTTTCCCAGCCTTCAAAAAGTCTTGGGGTAACATTTTGCTTTGTAACAACCCAAAGCCTTCCCGAGGTGTCAAATTTTTTTCTCAAATTCCTATCCCCTTGCCTCACCAATAACAGTCTGTGCCATCCACCTGGGTAGTCTGGATGCAATACTGTATGAGACAAATCATGAGGTGATTTGAGATGTGAGCCAGCTTTAAGAAAATGCAGAAGTTGTAGTTAGGGGTTTTCTTTGTTTGTTTTGTTGTCGTTTTGTTTCCTAAAGTACAAGCAGTTATGTTAGGACAGCAATAAGGGTGCCACACTGCACTGTAAGAACACTTCATATTGTCAGGACAATGTGTTACCAAGCCTAAGATATGGGAATTCAATTCCCTTCTGGCATTGCAAATCCATAGCAAATCCAGGGCAAGACTTGAATGTCTTGGCTCTTACTGCAGCGTTGCCACACTGACCAAAGCAAGGCAGACTGACTGGCTACCACAACAGTTAGGACATTCCCTTGGGACACTGGACAGCTAGGTTCAAGTCAGGAACATTGGGTTTTGGTAAATCAACCCTTTCCAGCATGAAAGCCTTTCACCTCCAAATCTCCAGTCATCAGTATCTGGAAGTGCTTTCTGGAACCTTAAGCAGTATACATTTATTTTCATGTCCTTACAGAGGATACACAAATGAGCAAGGAGTATATATCTGTTGTATAAAAAAAAAAAATAAAAAAATTACAGAATCAGATTTCTAACCATAAATGTAGTTGGCTAAAGAAAGTAAAGTAACTTTTTGCTCTTGTTGTTGTTTTGTCTTTTAGAAAGAAGTGCAGAGTTTCTTGGTCATATTTGCTCTGATTGCTGTTCCCTGGATGCTCCTAATCAAACCTTTCATCCTCCGAGCCAACCACCAGAAAGCACAGCGCATGGTAAGGGATGTGGATCAGTCAAGGGTGATTCAGTACAGCGGAGGCAAAGATGAGGAGATAGCCCCCAAAACTCGTTTGCAGCGATCTAATTCTGCTCTTCTCTGATCTCAGATTTTCTCTGATGAGTTCAAAGTGTGCTTTATGCCACATACACCAAGGCCATGTGTATGGACATGTTGGAGCCATCTAAACTAGAATCACGGAATGGCTAAGTGTGCAAGGGATAACTGGAGGTCATCTAGTCCATCCTCCCTGCTCAAACAGAGTCTCCTAGAGCTTGTTACTGAGGATTGTGTCCAGTCAGCTTTTAAATATATCCAGAGAAGGAAACATATCCCTGGAAGCAGGAGCTTTGGTCACAAGGCCATACCCTATTTGTTAAGCTGACATCAAGCTCTTTCAC
Organism: Myiotriccus ornatus; assembly: GCA_036023395.1. Classification (NCBI taxonomy): domain Eukaryota; kingdom Metazoa; phylum Chordata; class Aves; order Passeriformes; family Tyrannidae; genus Myiotriccus; species Myiotriccus ornatus. The sequence continues at coordinate 62,404,267 of JAYRBT010000042.1, read as the reverse complement.
ATGTCATATCCAAAACCAGAGAAGGTTTGGAAAGATTGAAGTTCTGGTAAAGCCAAGACAGTGCTCAGTTGTCAGTCCACAGTCACCACTAAACACCAGTTAGCTACTCTGTAGAAATGGAGCATCTCTGATAGTCCTAGCATAGGGGAGATAACACTGCTTAAAGAAGAAGCTTGATTTAAAAGCTGTTACCTGCTTTCTAGCAGTGCTTTCTTCCCTAAGTGATTGCCTTCACATTAACAGAGCCCTCCTTCCCCTGGGCTCTGCGGTCTGCCCAGCTCTGCAGCACGTAACTCTGGCAGCTGCAGTTTCCTAGTTGTTCATTAATTCTCTCCTTTATTACACTAATAGGACTTCACTTGTCTGTCAAGATTTACTTCTCTTTATAGTCAGAGTTAGTGCCTGGAGTACCTTTTATAGGACACAGATGTTTCCATTTGAAGAAAGAGATGCTGGTTGTGCTGCTTGACCTTTTCCAACCCAATCACTTCTGACCTATAACTGAAAGCCAGGTCCCTGGGAGACCTTTGCAGCCCTGCCTCTGCGCTGTAATTTCTTATTTTGTCGTTCTTCTGGGATTTGGATGGAAACTTGACACGGCTGACTCCATCTCCTGATTTTATGCTAGCAACATCTGACAGGTTTTCCCCTCCTCCTATTGTGCCCCCATATTTCCATTCCTAATTTTCATATGTTAGCTGTCTGATCACATCTTACATTCCCCCAGATTTATGTGTTTGCAACAAAGTCTGTTTTCTACGCTGACATTCAGGTAAAGCAAAGACAAAGCGGGTGTGACAGTGGTTACTGCTGCAATAGGAAACAATATGTTGTCATGAGGCCCTTCCCATGAAACCTCCTGGAAGCTATAAAGAGTGACAGAACCTGAGAGAAGCCATGAGGTCCATATTTGGCTATGCTGCATAAGAGGACTGTAACATGATGTAGGGCTATTCTTATGCTGTGCTGTCGTTTCTGGAGTGAGACTCAGATCAGGTTGTTCAAGCCTCTAGAAAATCTCTGTAAAGAATAATTACAGGGAGAAGATGGGTTGCCATGAGGTTTTTGTCAATTTAAAGTGAAACAAGAGCTTTGAATTGTATTTCTGTCTGTATCCCAGTAAATGTGTGACCTTCATCAAGTCACATGATCCTTTCCGGCTTCGTTGCTCTTTCACTTGATGCTAATTCCTTTGATTTGCACCAGTCTGATTGAGATCATCAGCTTTAATGTGCTTCAATTTTTTCAATTGCCAGAAGTGATGGATTTTCCTATGGTGGGGTCAAAGGGTACATTGTGAGACTAGAAACTAATTACAGAATAGTTGTTATCACTGGAAAATGCTCTAGGGTGGAAAATATTTAGGTATTATTAGCCATTCCATGGGAATATTCAGTTTCTGTAGCCCATGATGACTATTTTTGAATTGTCTTTGTGTTGATATAATCCTTCGTGTGTTACCCATTATGAGGTTATTGAGGGAGTTCTGTGCCATGGACTTCTTCATTTTGATATCAGCCTGTAGCATGACACAAAAGATTTATTACATTTTGTTTCTGAAAGATCCATTCTCAAGCCATCTCAGGAAACCCTGGAGGTGAAAATGAGGTAGATATCCCAGAGACCAATCACTCCAAGAAAGCTTCCCAAGGAGACCACAGTGGTGGCCATGAAGGACATGAGGGTGATGAGGAAGAGGTAAGAAAATTTGGGCATAATATTATTGAGACAGACACAATAGTAGAAGACACAAAGTCAAGCAGAGGACTTTTTCAGAGTTGCCAGCCCTTCTTTTTAACAAGATATGAACACACACTGTTGTAACACTTTGTGTTTCCAAACAGAAAAAGGGTTGAATTTTCATTGAATTAATTCTCCTAAATTCTTCCTTTGGTTTTGCCTGGTGGTGGCAGATATTCATACAAACCTCAAGCTTTTACAAACCTCAAGCTTTTGTTTCCTCGGGGGTGGTTGTTTCACTTCCACATTGCGCCCAGAGAAGGTTAAACCTTTCCCAAAAGTCAGGGAGTTTTACTTCCTTTATTTTTCAAAGGAGAATTTAAAAGTTGGAAGCCAGAATTGTTGACTAGGAAGAAACCCTAGCAGGCGGCAACCCAGGAAAAAGTAACAGAAGTGTTTGTAGCAGTTTGGAGTATCAACAGTATTGAGTGTGGATATTGCTGGCTGTTCCCAGTCACAGGAATTCTTCACAGATTTGCTTATTCATTATTATAAGATACAATTATTCAGTGATATCTCCCAAAATGTGTATGCCCATAGGCAGATAGTCTGAAAGCCACTATTTTACCTAAGGACTTATGTCTCTATCAGAAATCATATTGTTAGCAATTGGATTGACATTTAAAGATTTGAAATTGTAGGAGTGGAATATGAGCTGTTTCCCTAGCATTTGGTTTTCACTGGAATCGTATTTCTCCAGGGATAATGTATGAAAAGATCACACAGAATGAACACTTTTCAGAGCAGTCCCTTTACCTGGGAAATATCTTTGCGTTGCTCAGGACATAGCAAGGAAAAGGAAGGAGTATGAAGAGCCTTTGGTGGAGTGTTGCTGTTAGCCAAGAAGTTCTGAACTCGAAACTAATAAAATGTGTTTGGTTTTATGTTCTTTCAGTTCAATTTTGGAGACATATTTGTCCACCAAGCTATCCACACTATTGAATACTGCCTTGGCTGCATCTCCAACACAGCATCCTACCTGCGGCTCTGGGCGCTGAGCTTGGCTCATGCACGTGAGTGCTTGTCCACCTGTTAGTTTCCTGACCAGCAAATCCATGCTGATCACTGCTTCTGCTGCTGTTTGAGTATTCCTGCAGATTTCTTCACGAAATCCAAGTTCTCCTTGTGGGCGTTTATGTCTCAGGATGTTTTGCTTCAGGTTAGATCAATCCAAGTGTTTCACGGTGGCCATCTCAGTTTTCGGGGGTGATCCCTGGCAGCTATGTGTGAGTCAGCTCCTGACTGCATTTACTGGCAGAGGCTCCTTTCCCACACTGCTCTGTAGCCACCCTTCTGAATAGTCCTCACGGTGTGTGGCACAGAGGGTGGTGCAGTCCAAATGGGTAGTCCAGTCCGTGGAGTTAAAGGCAGTATGGGAGCCACAGCTTCTTTTCTGAAGAGGCACTTGCTGTAGCCTCAGGGTATGCAGACAAATGTCAAAATTACTTGAAACAGTTTTGTTTTGATTTTGTTCAGCAAACTGGAAAGAAAAAATCTGGTTCAAGAGCTTCTGGAATTTGTCATTTTCACTGGGATTTTTCCCAGCCACGTTCAGTGAAACCTTACGTTCCATGAAAAATGTACAGCATTTCAATGTATTTTGCCTTGATTTATGATAAAAACAAATGCTCAAATACTAGAAACTGCCTCGGGCTGGAACTTCATGTTTTCAACATCTCTAATTTTTCTGAAATGTTTCTTATTAATATCGCTGTACTGCCTCTGGCTAGGAGTTGCACCTGCCCTAAAGAATTGAGCACACAAAAAAAATGAAAACAAAAAGGGGAGGGCTTGTGGTGTGGTGTTCCATGGGTTGACAGGGGTGAGCTGTACTGCTTGGCACAGAAATGAGCTTAGTAGGAGTTGAGTGGAAGCTAATACACATTAGCTTTACATGGAAGAGAGATATCTAAATAAAATAAAATAAACCAACTAAAGAGCTTAGCTAAGGGCAGTCCTATGTATTCTGCCTGAAGAACCACCATATTCCTTTGCAGCATTACAAAATCACATCAACAAGATTTTTCTTTCCTGAGAACAGCAGATGGAAGGGATCCCTATAAGGCTGAACTGGTGGCTGGAGCATCCAGAAGTAGAAGACTTGGGCTAAATCCTTGCTTTGCCTGTATCACAAGAGAAAAGTTACTCAGTTCTGATTCTGTTCTGGGTGACTGGGGTAGTTAAGTTAGGAATATGTTATTGAGCTGAGAGTACATGTCAGATATACCAGTGCTTTGAATGTTGATATAAACCTGTCCAGAAAAGAAAAAATCTTCAGGAGCATGGCAAGAAACCTAAACACTAATACATCCTGCCTTGGGTGGCACCATCCAATTGTCTTGCCCCCCTCCCCGCCATAGAATCTCCATGATACCCTAGGAGAAGTGGTTTGGAGAACAAACAGGAATTACATGTCTCCTGTGAGTCTTAGCTAGCTTCAATCAGTGCAGCTTGTCTCCTAATCTACACATGTATTGACTATGTCAATCGATCACGTTCACGGGGATTTAGCAGCAGGCAGTCCTAGCAGGCTGCAATACTGCCTACCTGCCATGTCAAGGAAGTGTAAATTAAACTGACGAGAGTATCATGACAGGCTAACAGCAGTCTTGGTAGTGTGCTTCCATGGACTTATGATGCAAAGCCAAGCCGAAACAGCACCATCAGCTTCTAATGCAGTGAAGAGGAGCAATGGAAATCAAACTGCATCTGCTTTTCTTCCCTGGTCATCATGGAGAGGCGGGGTGGCCACGTATGATCACTGTCATGTGTATTTTACCGTCATGTGCATTTTATCCTAGGCCAACTCATCTGACTGGGAAACATGGGTAAGCTGGCAGACTGCGTGTCTGTCCACAGCTGTTGCTCAGCACTGTTTTCTCTTTATTTGTTTCTGCAGAGCTGTCAGAGGTGCTTTGGACCATGGTGATGCACAATGGGCTCAGCAGCAGGGGCTGGGCAGGCCTCATTGTCATCTTCATCATCTTTGCAGCATTTGCAGTGCTGACAGTGGCCATCCTGCTGGTCATGGAGGGGCTCTCTGCCTTCCTGCATGCCCTGCGTCTGCACTGGTAGGTGGTGTGGTCTTCTGGAGGTTTCTTGGAGTAGTCTTTGGAAGGGATCAGGCTGTGGACACAGGCAACCCCATCAGCCAGTACATGCTGTACTAGTGCCTGTGCATTAGAACATCAGATGCTTCTGACAAGTGAAGGGAGGGAGACTCCTCCAAAAGGAGGTCAGAGCTCCCTGCTCTGCGCTGCTCCCTGGAGCAACCTGTGGTCCTGCTGCGCCTGTGGTGGCTGTGAGCATGTGAGGCCAATGGCAGTCTGCAGTTCTGTCCTGGTAAACATGCAGAGCCAGCAGGGCCACTTTGACCTGCATGACACGGCTCAGAGGCACTGCAGCCACACCACTGGCTGTGTGTCCCATGCAAGGTTACCATCAAACAAGATTACTGCAAAAGGTTATTGTCAAACAATACAGCTGGGACTGCCTAGGGCAGGAATAGTTCAGCTGGGAGCACAAAACCTGATGAAAACCTGGGACAGTGCTTGTGCCATCAGCCCAAGATGAGCTCCAGGCTGGTTTGGCTTTGTGGCAAACCAGTTTCAAGTTAGCTCATGTCTGCCTTAATTGGATGTCAGTGCAGGGAAGGACAGCAGTGCAGATGCACTGTCAGGTTATTATGTGAGACCAAGGTGGCAAAACACCCTTTACCACCACCATAACTCATTTACTGCCTGAGCACCCAAGCTGTGGTCTTTTCATCATGTAATGTCTCACCATAAACCACAAACAATGACAAGGAAAACCATGGTGCAGGTGCTTGTCATTGTGCAGGGCACAGGAGATGTCTGTCTCCCATCAGAGTGTTAAACCAGCAGGTGGTTATCCCAGCTCTCAGAGCTGCTGGAAGCAGGTTACCGGGCAGGCAAGGTTCTGCTGACCGGCCTCACACAAACATTTCCAGGTTGGCTGATAGAAAGTCTAAGCTGATGCGTGCCAGGTTGCTCCCTGGGCTGCCTGTGTCTCCCTGCTGGCTCCAGAAAGAGCCAGTGTCCCATCTCAGAGGCCACTATCTATCGTGGCCTCCCTTTTCCCGTGGGTGCCATGTATAAGCCTCTTGGCTGGCAGCAGATTCTGCCTGTGAGCAGCACTGATGCCTCCCTCTGCTCCTCCCCAGGGTGGAGTTCCAGAACAAGTTCTACGTGGGAGCTGGGTACAAATTCTCTCCATTCTCCTTCAAGCACATCATCAATGGCACTGCAGAAGAATGAAGCCGGTGCATCGCTGCTTCACTCCTCAGAACAGGCTCTGTTTCCCTCTGGTCGCTCACCCACAGAGTAGGGTATATGGGATGAAAGAGAATGAGATGTGGCCCTTGAAAGAAGAGCAGCTGCAGATGAAAGTGTAATAACTACATTCCAATATACTGCTGTATCAGCTGAGTGCTGAACTGTATCAGCTGGTCTGGCTGGACCCTTGGCTGAGTATCTCCACTGTGTCTTTTCCAAGTACCTGGTCCTCAGCATTCGATGGGGTCAGCTGCCTACTGCTTGGTTGAAAAGAGGAGATGCAGCTTTTGAATTAAACCAGTTATTATTAATCAACTCACATATGTTTTGCTCCATTTACTGCCTTGTCTTTGTGGTATATTTCTTTCCGAGGAAAATATGTTTTGGCTGTTGTTTTAAGCTGTGGGTGATCATATAACATGGTTAAATCCCTTACAAGATTGCAGCCCTTCATTTAGCACACAATGCAAAACAGCTCAAAGACAGATTGTATTGCAAGCTTACAATTTTCTACATGCTTTACTAGAATAACCTTCTTTTTATTTGATTTTCTCCAGAGCTTGACGGCACTGGATTAGAGAACTTTGCACACACCCTCACTTAACAAAAGTGTTAGTTTTGAGCTGTGTAAACAAAAGACTGTACCCGTTTCAACATTAGCAGCCATTTTATTTATCTCTGTTGGCTTGTTTCTCACTGGAGAATTAAGATGACTCCCCCTGTGCTGTATTTTTCAAGATGGGTTGTTAAAGCAGATTGTGTAGAAATGCTAATACCTAATGAACAGAAAGAAGAGTGGAATCAAAGCAGTTGATGTGAATTTGAAGTACTGATGTACTGGGATCTTCCTAAATATTCCTGAATTACTAATCTTTCAAACTGAATAGTGTTAATCAGGCTATGTTTTTTTTAACCATGAAGTATGTGAAGATACCAATGGATTTGGAGTGGACAGTGCTCCCTTCCATGGGGTGTGACCAAACAAACCCTTATTTTCAAACCTCACACTCTTGATATCCAGCTCCACCAAAAAAACAGCCTGGGAGTGTTCCCACAGGGCACATGGTGTAATAGTCATCACAGGTAATATTTCTGCAGTATTCAAGCTTGAAAGTCACCTTCAGCTACAGTGACAGGGGAGAAAATACAGCCCCTGGCAAAGCAGTTGTTCTAATTTTCTCTTATGTTCTCAAGAAGCCATACTGATGTTGGGCATTGGTCACCAACAGCGCCACGAGCCTTTTTCAGCAACAGCTTGGGTTAGGAGCAGCAGCTGGAGCTGAGGAGAGGGGGGCATGGGAGCATGTCCATGACCCTTGCGTGGTCTCATGTCACCAGTTCTTTGGGCGCAGGTAACCTACAATACAGACAAAAACCCACATGGATAGCACTGCAGATGGTGTCACAGTTGCTCAGTGTATGCTCATCACCTTTGTTTCTTCCTTCCAGCCTGTTTTGTTTATTGCTACTCAGGAGAAAAGCAGTCTTGCAGCAAGAAAGGCCAAAGTAGTTTGATGCATTACCAAACACGGAGAAAACCATTTGCTTTATGAAACAGCAGGTGAATTTTCTGCACAGACACATATTTTATCTTTATTACACCTTTCCATGTGATTGCAATGTAACTGAGAAGGTGATTACCAGAAAACAGAATGTCCATTCCTCTTAGAGCTTCTTGGTGTTTTGCTTTTCATCTGAGGTTTACATTTTAAGCAAGAAAAACAAGTTATTCTGCAGGTGACAAAATGGTCTGTTGTTTGCTGTACTGAACAGCAATTCAAAAACTGGGCTAATTCCGTATTCAGCTCTCTCTTTTTCTGTGCACAACTGAAAAACACAGCAGAGCCTGTGTCTCACTTGAGCATTTGTGACAGAGGGATGGCACTTCCCCACTCCACAAGTGGACCAAGCCCACTTATAATCAGGGAGCATTCAAATGAAATATTGCTGAGAGGCAGGGTTGCACTGATACACTTTGAGGAGAGCCCTGGCTTTCATCTGGGGCTTTTAAAGAATTCTTTAAAACCCAGAAATGTTTCAGAGAGTGCCTTGTTTTTCAACGATTTTCCTGCAGAAAATAAGGGGGATTTTGGAGCAGAGCAGAACAGGGGCTGCTCATTTCCCTGTACACCTGCTAAGCTGAATGGGACCATGTTTTCTGACTGTTTCTGTGAATATGTCCATCGCATGTGGTCAGGTGCAGCTGAGACCACTGTTACAGACTAGTAGGCCTTCTTGGTACAACAGCCCAGTGACTTTATCTAAACTTTGCCCACTGCTGGAGAAGGTGTGACCCAAGCCAGGGCCTCAGCATGTCTCTCTGCAGCAGACTCAGGATTGGTGCCTAGGGTGGAATGGGTGCTTCTGGACACAAAGCTCATCGTGTGGCTAAGGAGTTGTTTGTTTCTGAGAAGTGGTGACATGAGTTACATCATTTTATAGGAAACAAACATTAAAAAACCCTCAGTGAATGACCACGTAGGAAGGGAAAAGGATAGCAAAGTCAAGCAAACTGTTTTCAGTCACCCATACTCATTCTTTCCTGAGTTTTTTACTCCTTCCCATGAGAGCTATTGCTGTGGGTGCCTAGGCCCTCCTGCCAGGACAACTTTGTGATGTGGAAATGAAGAAAGTATTGAGTATTTTGGGTATCAGGTTTTTGTCCAGTCCCTTAGGTCCTCTGGGCTGGTGATGATGAACTGTCTTTTGGACTGAGCTGTCATAAACTCTAGGAGTCAGTTTCTTGGAGTCCAGCTTCTGGCTCCTGCAGCAAACAACACTTTCCTCAGTGTTTACCCAGATGATGGCCCTCCATCATGTCCTTGGCCAGCATGGAGACCTTTCTTCTCACTCTCAGTCTTTTATTTCGTCTGGACCTTTCATGCATGTAGACATTTCCATTTGTGCTTTACTCTGACCAGCCTTTGCCTTTCCATGACAAATAAATAGAATATCCTAAGGTCGCTGAAAAAAATAATAGACATAGTATCCATTTGTGCAATCCAAAACACCTGGGCCTGAAAGCACATCTTCATGGCTTAGAATTTCACTGGTATTTTGGTTCTTTTTTCCCTTCTGTGCTTGGAAGCTGGAATGCTGAAACATCTGTGTCCTCCTGTGATTGCATGCACGCTGTCTCAGATTTTGCAATGAAAACAAAATGGTATGGATCCGGCAGCCTGCATCATGCATGCCATTCAGCACATGCCAATAACAGTTGAATATTAGATATTATTAAGAAGATGTAAAATAAGGCTGTGAAAGGGCATATGTTGGCTGGTAGCAAATATCTTCCAGATGTTTGGAAGCGTGAGATTCAGCATGGGAGTTACATACTTTGATAAAACTATTGCAACGTTGCTGCCAGCTCAGTGTACATATTTCAAAACAGAAGGATTTGGGGAACCCTCATGAGAGACAAAGACAAAAAAACCTCCCAGCATCTTTGCTAGCTTATACCAGTGTCAACACTGTGTAGTAAAGGTAGACACATACATTCCTAGTCAAGAGCCCATAGCTATCGTAGCACTGAGAGTTTGATGCACAGCAGCGGTGGGATCACTGTGGCAGTCCAAACCAAGAGTGCTCCCTGCGTTTTGCTGCTTGGTCAGGAAACTTAGAAGGATGAGGCAGATGAACTGACCTTTTTTTTCTCATGGTGCTGGTGCCTGAGTTGGCTTCATCTGGCCTAAGGAGGGCTGATGGCTCCCATGCCCAGCCACTGCTCATGGCTTTGCAGGGGATGGTAAAGGTGCCATGCATGGGCATTGATGCTGCAGGACCTGCTTCTGAAACCCATCAGCTAGAATCCAGCTGGTGTTGCAATAGAGGTCTCCTCAGCACCCTCCCTCCACCTCCTTGGGGTCGTTCTTACAAAAGGGGATGGGCAAGTACCAACACCTGTGGTGGGAGGCACCTGTGGAGGACCTATAGATGCCATGGGAAAAGCACAGGTCAGCACTTGGGCACTCTGCCTGCAGCACCTATTTCTGGAGGTGGAGGCAGGTGGAAAGGGACCTGCCTGTGTCTAGCAAGGAGGAAACCTGACTCGCGGGAGCTGGATCCCAAACCCACAGCACCGCCAACGCTGTAAAAAGTAAATAGCAGAAGAGATACAGTCATAAAGGAAGAAAAGTCTGCTCGTCCATGCCTGAGACACTACAGAGGTAAGAAAACTTTACTAAGTAAATAAATTAAATATTTAATCAAATCTTGCTTAATAGTGGAGGGTATCTGATCGTTCACCTGTGAGGGGAATTCTCACAAGAAGGAGGTCTCTGACTTCACTGACAAAGTTCCCAGCTGATGTCACATGTAGAATTGAGTGTTGTGTACCCTTCGTGCCTCACAGCCCTCTGGTGTGGGCTCATGGCATCATTCTGGTGGGTCCCAGCAGCAGCTTCACTGCACTCTCGGTTGCTCCCTTCAGATGGAGGATTGTTATTTTCCCTGCCAGCAAGCAGCTTTGTCACTGCTGTTCTCTTGGCTCATGTAGTTGGCATTTAGGAATTGGGAATTACAAATAGCAGGAAATTTGTGACTCCCTGAAGGTGCATGATAGACACTAGTTGTTCCATTAAGGCAAACAGGGCTGCAAAGGTTTGGCATGAAATCCTGGGTGTGGTAGGAACTGTTAGGAGGTTTACTGTGCCTGCAAAGATTTCTAATGTTATTTGAGATGCTAGAGAATGTATCCCACCTGCTCACCTGCTGCTATTTGAGTAGTGTGGTTCTCCCATTAGGTGCTATCCAACATCCTGATACCTCCGAGGGTGTCTGTCTACTGTCAGGTGTTGGAGGTGGTACTGCAGCCTTCTGCTTTAGCACCTGACCCTCACTGGTAGTTCTGCACAGCAGCACCAAGGATTGGGGTTCCCTCCCCTTTTCTGGAACAGTTCTGCTTCCCAGAAGGAGGGCACATGGCCCAGAGTAGGTAAGTGCCAATGAAATCTTCCAACACCCCTCAGCAAAAATTAGCCGAGCATCCCAGCATCAGGAGGGGTGGGCAAAGGCCCAGGGCTTGATCCTTTTTCTGCCAGCACCCTGGGCTGTGCCTGCCACAGGCTTTTGGAAGAGAATAGCTGTTTAACCAGACAGAGGTGTGATGTGGCAGCTTAGAACGTGTTTGCAAGTCCCTAGTCATAAAGGAACAGAAAAGGAGAAAAGCTGGTGCCCAGATCTTGTTATTGCAAAGCCTTTTGCGATTCAGCCACACAGTAAATCTTTACCTCTTCTTGTGGGCTCTTCCAAGCACCTTTTCCGATTTCTGTTGAGCTGGTTCCACTTGGAAATGGTCCCTAGCTGCTGGGCATCATGGTCAGCTGGTGACACTGTGTGCTGCTGCCAGCTATTGCTGCCTCTGACGACACTGTGAGACAAATGTAAGCAATATCCTACACATCCTCTTGCATGCTGGACTGTAATGATCTATAACAGCAAGGTCAGCGTACGTGACCTGACTGAGTAATCTGCCCTTAATGATCTCCTTGTGACTGCACCTCAGTATAATGCTTTCAAGGTATCCAGCCTGTGAGTACTGTAACTCCATGCTTTCCATGTTTGTGCTGCCCTCTGCCTCACCTGGGGTTTTGTACCTTTTGTTAGACGCTCTTTAATTCCCTCCAGCTCTCCCCCCACTGCAGCCTCCCCAGTGCTGGTTTGCTGTGAGTTCTGCATGGGCCAAAGTCCAGCACCCCTAAAGGGAGGTAACCAAAGCAGAAAGTGTCATCAAACTGAAGATGTGTTGAGCCCCCCCCACCCCACCAAGTGTCTGAGCATGCACTCAGCAGAAAAGCTTGCGGATTAAAGCAAGCGGTGTGCTTAATCCCCACCCTGGGATTAAAATGAGCTTTTCTAATGAGGGAAAGCAGCAGCAATGAGGCCAAGGGATCTAGCACTGGAAACCAGAAACACCAGCAGAGGCAGCCAGCTTCCCTCTGTCACAATCCAGAACTCATGGCTGTGTTTCTTGATACCCTGAGCGGACGGGGATTAGCGCGACAGGGGGTGAGGCACAGGATCAGGTTTGCAGCAGGAAGCTGTGTGCTGGCAAGGTGCAGGCTGGGTGAGGAGGAGTTCGGGTTAGCTATGCCATCTTCAAGCATCCAGGGTTAGGAAGTTGGCTGCGTCACCTGGCTCTGCCCCACTGGGGGCTCCCATCAGGCTGAGCAATTACAGAGTGCAGCACTTCTGCTGCCCACCCAGCCCCAGCTCCCACGGGGGAGCCTCCAACAGGGACAACCCCCTACTAGTCATATCATGTCTTGGCTCTTGGAGGTGCAGCATCTTTTACACTGGCTCTGTATTTCATTGTCCTCTGGGCTAAGAAAGTTGTCACATGCTCTCTTGCGTTAGCAGGTCTCCAGTCTTTCTTAAGGCAGTCCCTGAACTTTCCATAAAAACAGCCAGTGCAATGTGATGACTGATCTCTGTCAGTTCAACTAACTTGCCTCGTGAAGTTTCTATGTGTTCTTCCCCAAAACCACGATGGGAAGGGATATCTCCCAGTAGCTGCATGAAACAATGTTTGACCATATCCGAATGTTTCCAGTCCAGCACAAGAAACTGCCTTGCTGTCTTGTTGCTCATATGACTTTGTGACTGTCCACAGTTAAATCCTGGCCTTGTCTGATGGTGACGGTGGATCCCAGCAGGAGCTGAGATGGCCACTGCACCAAAAGAGGCAGAAAATGCTATTGGCTTGGAGGAAATCCACACGGAGAGCAAAGAATCACCAAAAGGTGGGTTTGTATTGGCAGGACTAGAAATCTGGGTCCTCAGTTAGCTGGGGTTTGGGGGGGGGTCCTCAGTCCTGCTACTCCAGCTACCTAAATTCTCTGTAAATGGAGCCACAAACAGCATCATCACGCCACTCCTCTCCCATCACGGCTACCAGGCTGGTGACTGCTACCTACAGCAGTGGGAAGAGCTGGCTGGCATGGCTTTTCTCAGCCCTCTGCTTTGTGTAAACATTTTATTATACTGATGATTTGATTACTCACTTATTTTGGGTATTATTTTTTAAAATTTTATTCTATTTCAAAAGTATTTTAAAGTGAAAAAAATATGTTGAAAAGAATCTAAAAGGGCCTGCATTTGCAAAAAAACCCAATTTCTTCTGAAATCCTGCGGCAAGTTCTGTTTCATTTCAGAGGTAATGTTGATGGGCTTGAGATGACTTCTTTGGAGATAAATGGCCTGACAGAAAAATTTATGCAGCTCTGACTTTACCTAAGGAAGAGCTTGAAAGTATGCATATAGTGAAATCTTTCTGCCAAGTCTGTTTAAAAGGGTGTCCCAGCTCTGGTCTTGAGGTGCTTGTTTTGCCCATTAAATGGGTTAAATTGGGAGGACGGGGGGAAGTCGGGAATAAAGGTTTAGGGGATGCAACTGAGCCCAGAGCTCAGAGCTGTGATCATCTTGCAGGACTTGGGCCTGGGGCAGCCCTCAGCTCACACCCCACCTGTGCTGGGAGCAGGTCTGTATCCCAGGAATGCAGAGGGACTGGGCCTCACAGCAGTTTGGGCAGGGGAAGGCAGTAGATCATTGCCCAGATGCAGTTCAAGCCATAGGTTACTGAAGCAGCTGGGGGTAACTCAACACAAGGCTGTCATTCCTCCATGACCACTGGCTGCTGTTTCAGCAACCTCTGCCGTGTCTGGCCACCAGAGTGCCTAGGGGCTGGTCAGTGAACACACAACTGGTAGATGTTTCCAGCCTTTTTTTCTGATTCATTGCTACAGGAGCATGAAAAAAGTTGACATTTCATGACAAGGAGGTACAATTTGACTGCTAACAGGTTTTGTCTCTCTGTTTCCCCTTGGTGTTCAGGGCAGAAGACATTTACAGTGGAAGAAGCTGTGGAAACCATTGGGTTTGGGAGATTCCACATCATACTCTTCCTCATCATGGGCAGCACTGGGGTAGGTATCTGCAGCCATCTGCACTGGCCTGAAAAAAATGTTCTTATTTCCCTTATTACTGCGCAATAATAACCATAAACACTGGGAGCACATATTGCAGCTGATTTTTTTACACACATACCTTCTCGAGCAGGATTTCTGCTTTTGTCATCTTTGGCCAAAGTAGATATTGGCCACATGGATATCAGACCTATCTCAGGTCAAAGCTGAGCAGGATGGCCCAGAGCACCGTGGCTTGCCTCCTGCCCTGAGGCACTACCAGGGTATGTCTTCAGTGGTACCTGAGGGCTAGGTTCAGCCTCACACTGGCATTTTCCATGTCATCCCCGTGGTGCCCAAACCCTGTGCATCACAGCACAGGAGGGCTGCCATCTTCTCACCCTTGGCTACCTGAAAAATTTCCTAACTTTCATGGTCTTGGGCTAATGATGTATCTGCTTTGAGAACTTGGGCAAAAGCCTGAATCCAGGTAAGGTAAAGATGTAATGAGGGTGCATTCAAGAGAAGCACTGCATCTGAGGTGTAAAAGTCTGTAACTATGCACAAATGATAGCCTCACTCCTAACTGAAGGCAGCTGCTGGGTCAAACAGCCAATGGACCTATGAAGTTTTTAATAAAAAACAGTTTTAAGAGTTCATCTCTCTGTTAGATGCCTGAATTCACAGTCAGCTACCTAACGAAGCAGCTTGGTTTCCAGAGGTAGTTGAAGATCTTCCACTAGTACAGCAGGATAAGAGTCTCCTTTGCCAAGGACTGACTCTTTCCAAACTTCCTAGATACACTGCTTTCTAGGTGCACTTTTCTCCCCTCCTCTTCCTGTTGCCGAGTGCTTGCATATTCCAGACCAGGTACAGGGCTCAGGCCACTGTGGAGGCACCATGGCTTCACAGGAGTCTTTTGTCATTGTGGGACTGCCAAGACTGCAGGCTTGGCAGGACTGAGGGGCTTTCCCCTGTGGGCTCTTTCTGGTTTCCCTTCTTGCTAACAGGTACACTTGTTTCCAAAGGTGGCTGAAGCCATGGAGATCATGCTAATAGCTGTTGTGTCCCCTCTCATCCGATGTGAGTGGCAGCTTCAAGACTGGCAGGTGGCTTTAGTCACAACGGTGAGTGACTTGTGTTCCCCCCAGACAGGTTATCCACCATGTGGTCACCTTCTGGGGCACCACCATGGACTTCGTAAACTACACTTCCCAGTGGGCCAAATAAATTCCTAGGGCCTCCTCTCAGGAATGAGAACAGTAGCACAGCTGTAGAAAACCAGAAATCAAGCTCACAAGAGCAGATGTCCATGCACAGAACTGTAACGCCAAAGCAAGTCCCCACTTTCATCTTCTTATTTTGATGTCCTTGCTATCCATCCCCCAGCTCTGAGGATTGATGCAGTGAGTGCCCACACAAAGGAAGTCATCCCCTGAGAGCTGCCTTATTCATGGTTCTGGGCACTGCAGTTCATTCTGCTGCCCCAGGAGCATGCAGCTCACCCTCAGTTTGAACAGTAGAGCTTCCCAGTGCTGCTGGGAATGGGCCCTCCACAGCTGTGTTTCAATCCCCCTTAGATGGTGTTTTTTGGCTACATGGTCTTCAGCATAGTGCTCGGGCTCCTGGCTGACAGGTACGGCCGCTGGAAGGTGAGTGAGCGCTGGGGGCTGCACCACCTTTTCCTGAGCTCCACGAGAGCCATGCACCTGGCTGAGCCTGTGGTTTGATGACCCTAATTTTTCCCCTTTTGCAGATTCTGCTGCTCTCGTTCCTCTGGGCAGCCTATTTCTCCCTGCTGACCTCGTTTGCCCCGTCCTACATCTGGTTTGTGTTCCTGCGGGCCATGGTAGGAGGTGGCGTGTCGGGTCACGCGCAAGGGTAAGGCTGTTTCTCATGCTCTGTGGCACGGGCAGCGGCAAGCTCACCTTCCCAGGGAAGTTAACAGAGGCACTGACAGGCCCTGAGGGGCTATGTTCCTGGTTTTACAGCAAGACATGCCCTCCAGCTCATTTTGGCTGACCCTGGTGGAGCGCTGGGTCTCCTTGCGCTGAGCCCAGTGAGCTGTGGCTGAGCTGTGACCTGAAGGTGATGGTGGGGAAGGGACCTTCAGGGGGGCTGGAAGGCGAAAGGGGAGAAAATTCCCATATTAACAAAATGCTGCTCTGTAATTTCACTAAATCCTGGTTGATCGATCTAGTTTGCTGTTCACAGTGACTCCTGAGGCCTGGGATAGAGGGGACAGCTGGTTTACTTTAAGTTGGTGACAGAGGGATTATTAGCACATATAAAAACAATTAGACAGGTATTAGTAAAGCCTGCTTTCTTGTAAAAAAAAAGTCACAACAATTCTGCTTAAGTAGCAAATTCTTTTTGAATGATGTAAAATGTTCCCACTTAAATGAAACTTTCTGTCCTGTTGGGGCAGAAAGGGGGACATGGCAGGGAGAGGAGAAATTCACAGTATTAACAACCGCTTCACTAGGAGCCTGGTAAAAAAGACTATTTCTTTCATCTCTCTCAGGGGGAAAAAAGCAACATTTCAGCATCTTCCGTGGTTCCTCAAAGCCTGGTTGCTCCCCACACAAGAAAGCCCAAAACTGGTCATGTTGATCCGAGAGCCCTTTGCTGAAGTAAAGGAAGGAAAACAGGGGAGAGAGGTGTTGTTGTGACAAGAAGGCACCCTGTGCCTGGGTCACACGTCCGCTGAGCTCCTGACACTGCTTTCTTCACGGGAAGGTCCCCACTCCCTGGCCATGGAGGCTGCTAATGAGCCTCATGGGCATGGAGGGAAATTGCACATTTTATGAAACACTTCACCAGCTGAGACAGAAGGAGCCAATGTGGGTCTTTCCTGACCCCTCTCTCTGTCCAGCCAAGGAAGCACAATTCACACCTGTGAGCTTCAGAGGTGCCAGTGGCAGGAGTACCTCTCTGCACCAAGGGCTTTTGAACCATTTAAAAAGTGGAATAGAGGGTTGTCTTTATTTAATGGAAAAAAAAAAAATCACTAAAACAGTTCATCTTTATGAACCTACTCTGTGCCTGTGCTGGCACTTTAATCAGCCCACAGGACCTTCTTGTAGATTTCCAAACGTACAGACTGCAGCATTTACCTGATTGTACCCCACAACTGTGGGCTGGAAAGGATTCATGCCTTGTGTTTCCCTTGCATGGGATTTGGTGCCTGCTTAAGTGGAAGGCATAATGAGCAGGGATTCCTCATCTCTGGGTGATCAGTGGTGGAAGGGGGATGGTACTCTGTCTGTGGGCATCAGTGTCCAGCGCTGGCTGAGCTGAGCTGAACTGTTACTTGATTTTCTCAATGTTGCTATATTTCTGAACTTTTTTCTTTTTTTTTTTTTTTGCTAGGCTTATCATAAAAACAGAATTTTTGCCCACCAAATACCGAGGATACATGTTACCCTTGTCTCAGGTAAGAAGAGTGAGCCCATTACTGTTTCTTCTAGCTGTGAGTGGCGGGAGATTGGTCCCACTGCTGTTGGGAAGCCAGGTCTCCAGCATATCAGCATTTCACCCAGACTGTTCATACCTGTCTGGGTCTGAGCGAGTGTCTTCTGCCTCCTGCACTCTGGAATGTGGCATCTGTGTTACTAAAGACATACATAGGTAGCTGCTGCAGAAGAGAGGCATATCTTTTCAAATAATTTGATGCTCCAAGCATTGTATGGGGACTTCGAGTGATGGCTGACAGCAGCCAGCCTCATGGGGTTGCCTGTTCCAGTAGGACCAGTGCCGATGGACCACCAGGCACTGGAGTTAGTGACATTCCCAGGCCCCTCCAGGCTGAGGTTTATCCCCTCCCTCCACAGCTCTGTGGGCCCTCAGTCATAACAAATGATTTATGCTGATATTCCCAGATAAGGTGCTAATCTGTGCCTCTCCCTGTCCCTGCTCAGGGATGGCAAGGGGCTTTGCACAGGACAGGGCTAGCACAGATGATAGTCACAAATTTGGCCTGAGACATGCTGTGAGGGTTTTGCCCACTTGCTGGGCAAAGACCACAGCAAGAGTGATTTGGGTTATTGCTTAGTGACGGCTTCTGCAATGGGCACTTGCTGCGTGTGCAAATGATCAGTGGAGACCCCACTGAGGCCACAGAACCAAATGTGTTTGGTGGCAGGGATAATTCACTTCTCACTACAGCCTCTTTGATCCCAGGGCATCATTACCAAAGTGTTATCAGAAACACAAGAGTTTATAAAAGAACAATCTTTTATTTCTCCCCAGAAATTTGTTATTTCTGCACACAGATTATTCATGAACTTACTGTAGCTTTTATGTATTTTTATGTAATTTGTGTTGGCTGAGCTCCTTTGGGTGGCCCCGTGGAAAGGGATGTCTCCTAATGGCAACAAGTGAACTACAGGGACGAATGTACATGCAGATTGGAGGCCAGATTCTCTGTTGGTATAACTTGGCATTGAGTGTACTGGAGAGCCAGCAACTTTCAGCGGTGGAAATCTGGCCTGGTTTTGCCTTCTGAGCTTGTAAATCTGCTGCTTCCCTGCAGAGATTTAGACAAGAGGAAAATTCATGAACATTAGCAGAGAAGTGACTGGAAGGACAAAAGAAGTGGCTTTAAGTACACTGGTATCCACAGCAGTTATCTGTTTTCATTTGGAGCTAATTAAGACTATCTTCAGCTGTCCCTTCCCAGAATCTTGTCTTTTCCTCTTTCCTGCCACCCAAGGCCAGCTTCTCAGATGGCCATGGGATGGCTCAGTTGAACCTTAGCATTCCCTAGCACAGTTCCCCACCTATCCATAGAATCAGACCAGAAGGGAAGAAAATAAACAAATCATTGCCATGTGTTCATGTTTTAACTCCTTTCTTTCCCTTGGAAAGGTGTTTTGGTTGGCAGGATCTTTGTTGATCATTGGCCTGGCATCAGTGGTGAACCCAACCATCGGCTGGCGGTGGTTGATCAGAATTGCTTCCATCCCCGGCATCCTTCTCATCCTGGTGTTCAAGGTAGGAAGATCTCCACTCCCCGCTGCACTGCCACTGACCTGATGTTTCCCCAGGTGCCAAGAGGCATTACCCTCCACCTGCAAGGCTGGGGCTGTCCTTGGGTCCTCCTTTCACCACTTCAGCCCTCTCACCCAGGGGCTTGGTAAGGTCCTGATGGGGCTGCAAACCAGCTGATGGGGAGATGTCACCTTGTCAGTGATGGCTTGGCTTTGCTGCTCCCCTGTAGCCCTTCAGCACCCCAGTGTTCAGGATGCCAGCAGTACCCAGGGATCAGGGTGATGGGCCATGCACTGAGAAGAAGACAGGCTAGGCAGGGTGTGCAAAAAATCACAGCTAATATCGTCAGTCTAGTGTGGTCACAGTACACCCTCTTCAGTCTTTAAATTTTCTATGGCTGAGGAAAGCAGCCTCAGTAAAGCGTTCATAGAGCAAATGCATGTCAAGGTTGACCACAGCTTCCCCAGGTTTAATTCTGCTTCAGAACTATCAGCCTCAGACAAACCACATCTTATTTGTGGGGGTGATGTGGAAAATCCCTACTTAGTGTCCACAGGCACTGCAGTGCTGAGCTGTGGTTGGTGGAAGCCATGCAGATGCAAAAGCCTTTCCTGCAGCTGAATGAATGCACAAATCCACCTGGGGTGATACCTGAGCAGGCAAATGCATCCACTTGTATAACTTCGATGTTTGGTTTCCCTGATTATTTTTGCCAGAAAAAAAAATAGATAGCAAAAGTTCTTAGTCCAGAAGAAAAAACAAGACCAAGTCAGCATAAGTACCTCTAAAAAAAGGGAGTCTTTAATTCATATTTTCAGATGTAATTGCTTATAATTTAGAAGTATTTTATTTTGGAAAGAGCACTGTGTGTGGGTGAACATTGTAAATGCTAGTGAAGAGAGAGTTAGTTCCTAAATTTCAACTATGCTTTTCTTTTTATTAAAATGGCCTTGTTGTGTCTTCAAGGACTTTTGCTTAAGTAAGTCACACGTGCCTAATCTCATTTTAGAATGTCAGTTAATTCAGGGTTGGTTTTGTTAAGCCTGTGTCTTTTGCTCCCACCTTTCATAAGTGCTTGGCACAGATGGCTCAGTGGCAAACCCCTGGGAGCTGGACCAAGAAACAGGTTTGTTGTGCAGGGTGAGCCCCTTAAGCAAGGGATGTGGAGACCTGGAGCGGTACCCCAGGGCATGGCTGGGGAGGAGGGCAGGCAAAAGGCAGCTTTGGCTCATGGAGTGCATCTGCTAACCTGACCAGGCTCCTGGGTGTGACAGGAGGGGTGCAGAAAGTCTTTCTGACGTTGCTCTGCTTTCAGTTCATCCCGGAGTCGGCACGGTACAACGTGTCCATGGGAAACATGGGCGCTGCCCTGGCCACGCTGCAGAGGATAGCCAGGATGAACGGGGCGGCGATGCCAGAGGGGGTGCTGAGGGAGCCCGCCAAGGTAAGTCGAGGCTGCATTGCTGCCCAGCCCATCCATCCTGGGTTTTTCTCTTGGAGAGACGTTAATCTTGGCCCTCAAAATGGAATGGGGTTTTCTGCTTTTTTTCCCCTCAATTTGTGTTCACTAAAAGAAATTATTGTGCTAAGAAAAGATTTGATTCCTTTACCATGAAAAGGGCTCCTGGCAAAGCTCATTATTCCTTATTGCCCATCCATCCCACAGGGGTGTTCCCTGTGCCATGAGACCTTGGAACTGCCCCTTGGGGTCCCTCTCAGGGCTGTGAGCAGGCAGGTTACAAGGATCCCTGCCATGAAGTCAATTCAGTGCTGCCAGAGGCTTCTCCCCACCCCTGGCCTGGCTTGTCCACTGTGTCCCAGCACCCCAGGTTCCCTGTGTGTGAAGCCACTGCCCAGAAGAAGAGGATCAAAACAGGAGAGACCATTTCACAGTTACCACCATCTGCACCTGTAAGCAGCTGAGCAGCTCAGGAGTTGATCACTGCTGGACTGAAATGCCCAAAAGTGTGTGAGGGTGTTTCAGGGCAGGCAGGAGAGGAGCTAGGGGCCAGGCTCCTCCCAGACTTTTCCTCCTTACCCCCCAGTCTGGCCCTGCTGTCTGGTAGGTGGGAGTACTTAGTCAGGTGGCTCCTTTGGCCCCCAAGAGAGGAGGATTAGACAAATCTATTGTCCAGGGCCTCAAAATTAGTATCCAGTTCTTTTAAGTCCCTTTCCTGGACCTCTTTGCTGCTTATTCAATCCCACAGGCACCAAGCATTGTCCTTAGCAACTCATGCAAGATGGTGCTATTGTACTGGAATTAACTGAGATTAAAGCTTCCCCGTAGTTTAATTGAATTTATGTAATGGACACACATTGGCTGTGGGAAGCGTTTTTGTTAGTTGTGCACCATCTCAAGCTTAACCAACGATTAGGAAAGTAAAACCCAAACCACCCCTGTGAACTCATCCCCCCGCAGTGGTGCGATGCTGGGGCAGCTGCCAGCTCCTGGGGAGCAGCAGGGCAGGCAGGGTCCCCCAGTGCCTGCCTGTGTCTGTGCTCATTGGCATTTGAGCACTTGAGGCCAAAAACTTGCTTCTCAGGCAGAGCAGCACGTGGGGCAATGGGAGCTGACAGCAGCCCCAGCAGTGCTGGCTCCATAAGCAGTAACCAAGGCCCCTTCTGGCTCCATCATGGTCACACTGGGGCCAGACTGCTGGGATCTGTGGGACCTGCTGGGAGTGCTCAGGATGTTCCTTCTCCCCCCTTCCATCCTTTGCAGTGCATCCTCCTGTGGCCATCTTTTGGGAAGTGGGGTGTTCCTCTCTGCAGGTTTGGTGGGCTGCTGCATTGCACCGTCTGTCAGTCTGTGCCACCAGCAGCCTGGGGAGAGGGCAGGGAGACCTGGAGTGCCAGCTGCTGTCACAGGACACTTGTCCCTGTATAAAAGATGCCCTTTTTATAACTTCTTTTTCTAACATATGGTTTGCAGGAAAGGGGAGGAAGATTCAAGGACCTCATGCACCCCAAATACCTCAGAACCACTTTGCAGATATGGATCATATGGTAAATTCTTTTTGTCTTGTTTGTCATCTCATTCTCTTGATTGAAAGTGTGCAGGGAGCAGAAGTCTCCTGTTGACTCTGCCATTACAAGGCACTACTTTGCCTCAGATGGTGACTGCAGATCCTTGGCACCTGGAGGGGAATATGCGGACATGGATCACCACAGGTTTGCCCTGATCTCAGACCATTCCTCTGACACCCTGACCTGTTAGGAGAGGCAGAAAAGGGCTAGACATCCAGGATGGTGCAGGGTGCCATGACTCCTTCCTCAGGACAGGGCAACTCATGGAAGGTTGATTGGGAACCAGGTGAGAGCCACCGGAGAAAGCCCCCACACCTGCCTGCAGTGTGCACCAGCCATGTGCCTGCGACTCTGCTTCCCTTCTTGGTGTAAACTTGTTCTTCCCAAGAGGAGAACAAATGTACCACCTTTGCAGGCCAGCCAAAGTCCCAGAGAAACAGGGCTCTGACAGAAACACATTAACAGGTACCAGTGCCACTCACTGGGGAAAATTAAGATTGAAGAAATGGGTTTCATATGCAATGTTCCCAGTAGCTGTATGCGAGCGTAATACATGTTTCATTGACTTTGCTGTCTGGAATGGAAATGTATAAATAATAGGTCCATGGGAACACATTGACCCAAAATATTGCTAGCCAGGCCTTGAATTTTTTATGGTTTTTTTTTTTTTTTTCTTCTTGACTTGTTAGGAGTGTTATGAAATATCTTTTTGTTTTTCAATCTTCCTTTCTCTCCTAGTCCTCTCAGGAGTTTCTGCCATGTTCTTGGGTTTGCATTCCCACCCCCCTGTGCCCCAAGCATCCCCTGCCTCCCCAGGCAGACCTGATTCTGCTGGTTGTTTCTGAAACTTCCAGGGGGGATAAAAAAGTGGAAATTACTTCTCAACCTGCTGATGATTATGCATATGCTGAATTACTTGATAACGACAAGGCAAGGCTGCCATCACCAATTCTGTTTTCTTGACAGCCAGCCAGGGTGCAACGTGAGCCTCTCCAGCCAGTTAATGAAAACTCCTCTTGAAAATCCCTGGGTAGAAAGGAAAAGGACTAAAAAATAACCTGGGTATTTGCTTCATGTGAGCTGAAAGTGTTGAGGCCTGACATTGAAATTCCTTGGTTCCCCAGGAAGGGGGTGGTTTTGTAATGTCTCCACTTACAACCCTGCATTAGGAAAGGGAGTGAAGGGGCAGGCTCTCCTCAGCATGGCCACAGCAGGTCACCTGCTGCAGAGCAAGAAACAGAACTAAGGGGCAAGCAAAATGACAAGCATAATGACTGTGGTGGGTTGACCCTGGCTGGATACCAAGTACCCGCCAAAGCCACTCTATCTCTCCCATGTTCAGCTGGACAGGGGAGAGCAAATACAAATTAATGCTTGTGGGTCAAAGACAGGGAGAGATTGCTCACCAATTACCATCATGGGCAAAACAGACTAGGCTTGGGGACATTAATTTAATTTATTGCCAATCAAATTAGAGTAGGGTAATGACAAATAAAATGAAATCTTAAAACCACTTTTCCCTCACCTCTCCCTTCTTCCCAGGCTCAGTTGCACTCCTGATTTCCTCTTCCTCCTCCCCTCCATGGGAACAGGGAATGAAGGCTGTGGTCGGTTCATCACATGTTGTCTTCACTATTCATTGCTCCTTAAGGGAGCACTCTTCCCCTGCTCCAGCACAGGGTCCCTCCCACAGGAAACAGTCCTCCATGAATTTCTCCTAGTGTGAGTCCTTTCCATGGACTGCAGTTCTTCATGAGCTGCTCCAGAGTGAGTCCCTTCCACTGTGAGCTTGGGTGGGATACTCCAAGGAAGGACCTAGATTGCAGAGGTGTGCCATGAGTGGGCTGACCAGTGACCTGGTGGGTGCCTACTCCGCCCAGGCTAAGAGTTAGTGCATGCAGTGCGGGTCTCAGGGCACCCAAAACCTGTTGCATTTTAGTTTCCTCACCTTCTCCATCATAGCTGCACCTTACTCATCTTTTCTCCCCACAGGCTTGGCATAGCTTTTGCCTATTATGGTGTCATCTTGGCCAGTGCTGAGTTACTGGAGCGGGACGTCGTCTGTGGCTCTGCAGCCCCACCGGTGCAGGACTCTGGTGATGACTCTGAGGAGAACCACAGCCCTTGCCACTGCCACTTGTTTGGGCCCACTGCCTACCAGACCATGATCATCAGCACAGCCGGAGAGATCGCACGTAACCTCTTCTCCCCTCCCTGCCCTCCCATTCTGGCTGCAGACAGCCAGAGCTCACCGCAAAGGTTATAGCCGTGCGTGCCTTTCTGGCAACTTCTGGGACACAGGCCACGAGCCTGTGGCAAAGGGGAAACGGAGGGCATTGCTCCCCAGGTGAATAATTCAGCTTCTGATGACAGCACAGGCCATTCCAAGAACAGAGCCAAAGACCTCCTTTGCATTTAGTACGTGCCAACAGCCTTGGCTAAACTCCAGGGGAAATTGCTCTTAACTTAACAGAACTGAGCCTGACTTCCCAAATTCCAAGATAGGAAGATTTTGGAAAGTCATAAATAAGCAAGGATTGCAAACGGTCAGATTGGCATAATTGAATGTATCACACAGGTGCCCTACTTTCCAAGAGATGGCCCTGGGGGCAGATCCTGTGCTGAGCACTTACAGTAAAGGACAGCTAAGTGCCCAGGGAATCTACGGCAAACCAAAATGCTCCCTGGTAGCCTGCCTGGGAGCACTGGGGGATGGATGGTAGGATGGCCTAAAGCATCCACGTGGCACTCTTGAAAGAACGTGGTGTGGTGTGTGGGTCTAGTGTCACAATATGCCTGAGAGGCCTGTGCTGCTCACCCAGCAAGTGCCTTCCTTGCATGGCTCAGGACAGGCATTGGTGCCCTACCTCAGCACAGCAGGGCAATTTCAAAGAAGCATGGGCTCCATCACCTGAGGGGAAGGATGAAAAAAAAGAGCATAGGGGCAAATTATAGGGTTTGGGAACAGGAAAAGAATTACAGGGTTTGTGCATTTTATAGAACATTTGGTAGGCACTGGGGATGGAGAGAGGTGTCTTTGAGGCACACAGTATAAGGTCTATCAAGACAGGCAATCATTGCAGTTAGGTGATCTAATGTTTTATGGTTTTCCTTTTTATCTCCAGTAAATCCTCTGAACATTCTTAGCATCAATCTCCTTGGAAGACGCCTGAGCCTGTGTATCACCATGGGATGTACAGCCCTGTTCTTTCTTCTCCTTAATATCTGCACCTCAAGGTACTCTGACTCAGACTGCGGGTCTTCTTGAGGGGCACTCAGTGCTGAGGGTGAGACCTACGGTATTGTCAAGTTACCAGTCTTTCAGGCCAGTAATTCTTTTAGACCTGAAAAAAGCCTCTGAATTTTCCCCTCTTCCTGGGAAAGCTGAGGCAGTAGATGCTGCATATTGATGCCCCCAAAGGCGCAGTGGAACTGCTCAGAGACAGTTTTGAGTCTTTAAGCAGCAAAAGGTATTTATTTCAAGCAACGCTGGGGAGACTAGCCAGCTCGCGCTGGACAAACTAGCTCTGAAGTTATCAGTGAAAAGTCAGGTAATGTATACAGTTTTGGTGAGTGATTACAACATCTTTACATGCATATTCATAGAATTGCAACATCTAATCATAATATTCATAATAGGCAGAGTCTGAGCAGAGTCTTCTTTGGGGGTGCTGTTTTGGTGGTCGTTCCTGTTTCTTCAGCCTCAAGGGGGTCGTATTTTACTCTTCTTCCTCGCTTGAACATCTCAACTTTCTTAGTTTGCTGACTTCCTGATGCTGAATTTTGCAAGATTTTGGACTCATGCCCCTATTTCGCCCCTTATCTCTTAAGGAACTACTCGTTCATGTTCTTATCTGCGTGTGTGAGCATTCTCTGGCATGTGAGCACTATCTTGGATGCAAGGTATCCTTTAAAATTCCTAAGACCTAGCTTCTATCTCTAATTAAGCATTCTAAGCTA
Organism: Myiotriccus ornatus; assembly: GCA_036023395.1. Lineage (NCBI taxonomy): Eukaryota > Metazoa > Chordata > Aves > Passeriformes > Tyrannidae > Myiotriccus > Myiotriccus ornatus. The sequence goes on along the minus strand of JAYRBT010000042.1, from coordinate 62,378,352 downwards.
ACTCTTTAGGCCTTTTCTCAGCTTCAATATGTAGCAGTGATGTGCAAAGGGGCTCACTTGTATTACTGAGCCCACATCACTTCACCTAAGCATACAACAAGCTGCTTTCTAGCACAGTCTGGAAAAGAAGTAATATTTTTCATTCACTTTTTTCCCCCTTTCCTTCTTTTTTGGCAATGCAACTTATGCCTGCTCTAATTTGTAGAGTCAGGCCCTTCATGAGAGCATCAAGAGAAAGTCTGCCATGAGTGCTGTAATTTGTCAGGATGCGTAAGATTGATCCCTCTCAAGCTGGCAGAGCTTAATGGTTACTGAGAATCAGGATGGCTTCACACTGAAGTTTTCTCTAAACCACACAGTAGCCTGAAGGCTGCTCACCACAAATGTACATCCCTGCTGCCTGCCCTGGGGGACACTGGTCCTGGAGGCTGGCTGGAATACTTGGGAGCTGGAGTGGAGCCTACAAATAGTTATTAAGCTAAATAAACCGGTGTCAGGAAGCTTCCAGTCATTCAGTGAGCTTCTGTACTGCTGTTACTATTTTCAGGTTTCCTTAAAGCTGAGCCTGACCATAATATCTTCTTGCAAAAGTTTTATACAGGAACTAAAAGGGAGGGACAGGTTGGAAGTCATGTCTTGACCATGATGCTGAGGGCACCACCTGAGCCACTCATTCCTACAGCCTCTAACTGGCTTAAAGGAAACCTTACATGCAACAGCCTGTTGTCAAACATGCCTTGATGATGGACAAAGAAAAGATTCTACTTGTCAGCAAAATTTTCCTTACGCTTTCGCTTATATTAAGGTGGTAAAAGCCTTAGCACAGTGCATATATTAGGTTGCATCTCTGCTGATTGCTGCTCAGTGATACTAACTCTGCCCCATGTGGCTTTCTCTCTAGTGCAGGCATGGTTGGGTTTCTCTTCATGCTGCGTGCCTTGGTTTCTGCAAATTTCAACACCATCTACATTTACACAGCAGAGGTGGGTCCTCCTTGAAATTTGTTATGCTGCTTGGAGGCTTGAAATACCATTTGCATTTACCCAGGAATGCTACTTATGAGTCTACTGACTAGCTAGTTACCTTTCCTGAACTAAGTGTCTCTGGCTTCCTGGCCACACTATTTTCACATGCAAGATCAGAGAAGGAATCAGAAAACTAGGTGGAGATGACAGACAGGAGCAGGTAGATGACGAATGCTCTACTGAGTCAGCTGTTGGTCAGCTGCTGAAAAACACCCACTATTTTTGAGGATATTGGGTACCACCATCTTTCAAAACCCACAATCTTTCCCCTGTCTAATCCCTGTACTTAGAAAATAGGCTACCGCTAAAAGGAACCTTTTCCAGCACTTAAGGAACTGATGTAGTAGTAGTGAGGTAGTATATGAGGTTATGTATATCATTATTTTCACTTAATGGAAATTGCTGTGTTCTGTCTGCAAATAGTTTTAACCCTTCAGAGAGCTTGTCCTTCATACAGCTTTGGAGCCACGAGTTCTGCAAGTTAAGTATGTATTGCTGGTTTTGGTTTTGTTTAGGTTTGTTTTGGTTTGTTTAAAAAAAAAAAAATTCTATGGAGTTAAATGTATTTCCTTGCAAGTGAGTAAACTGATACAGAGCAAACACAAGTAGCTCCCCATGTTGGCCTGATAATTCTTTTAATAGTGCACTATAATATTTAAACTTGCACCAGGCTTGAATAAATACCAAAATTTTAGTAGTTTTGATTGGTGTTGATGTAAAGAGCATTGCTGCAACAGCCACATCATAAAACAATTCTACTCACAATTTAATCAGTGGTCAAAACCAAACTTGAAAATGCTCTTTCAATCCATGTGCCTGGACCCTTATTGAATTAACTTACTCCATTCACTTGGCCCAATAAGGCATTTAAACAAAGCCTCATGTGAGTATACTTGCTAAAACTTGTTTAACTTTATTAAGTTCTCTTAACAGAATTCATCCTTGAAGTGTTTTATTGGCACAAGTGTTTTATTGGGAGATGTGAAAGATAAACTACAAAACACAGTCTTCTAAGCCTGGAGGTTTCTTAGTGGGACCTGTTTCTATTTTTTCCTCCTTCTAAACAAAAGTGCTGTTGATAAAAATGAATAGGCAGTCTTGAAGGCTGCAGACAATGTCCTTTCTTCCTGCTTTCCAGATAAAGGTCCAGCAATATTAATTGAATTCTTCCTTTAGCACCCAACTCTGTGACTTTGGTGTGAGCTGCCCAGCATAGCTTCGAGAAAGGTGACAATAGTGGTGCTAAGCAAATGCAGGGGAATCACATCCAGCTTTGATTGACTTGCCCTAAAACTTTACTTGGGGCAAAAAATGAGAGATTTGTAGTGGCTCAAGCGAGACCCAAAGGAGCCTTTCTTTCTTTTCATTTCTTATCCCACTAGCTGTCCTTAATAACACAACAGGTCTCTCTGAACAAAAATTAAAAAAAAAAAAAAAAAAGGTACAGGTATCACAGATTGGTGTTGCACTAATCCAATTTCTTTCTGGCCTGTTCTAGGTTTATCCCACCACAATGCGAGCGCTGGGGATGGGAACAAGCGGGTCACTGTGCCGTGTTGGAGCTATGGTGGCCCCATTTATATCACAAGTAAGAGAGTGCTCGATAACGTTGGTAAACATTGTGATCATTGCTGTCAAATATAGAGATACCCCTGATGTTCATCCAAATAAAAGGGTGTAATCAATCCCCCTCTCCCAACCCCGTATACAGAGTACTTGGCTGGTCTCTGACAGATGTAAACTCTGCATAACTCTCATCACAGAGTTCGTCTTGGTAGTATTCGTTACTTTCTGAAAGCTCTTAAGATTCATGAGACATTGTTTTTCTATTGTGGAGTCTCTCACCCGTTTTGTGACTTTTTGTGCTCTTTTAATTCCTAATTAAGTGGCAGCCCCCCATACCACCAAGCTCATGTTTGATGTTCTGCAGGTCCTTATGAGTGCTTCTTTCATTGGGGCCCTGTGTCTTTTCTCATCTGTGTGCGTTGTCTGTGCGATCTCTGCGGTCACACTGCCCATCGAGACCAAGGGCCGGGCCCTGCAGGTGTGTATCACCACCCCAGCAGCTCCTGTGTACCTGAATGCTGTTTAGAGCTTGGAGACGATGATTCAGCCAGAATCCAAACTGAACTCTCCTGAGGTTTCATAACCGGATAGGCAAGCAAGGGACATGCTGTTGCAGCAGCTTAAAGCACTGTTATCTCAGCTGCCTAAAGCTCCTTTCTCATAAAAGAATAAACCCGAATGCCAGCCCCAGCCACCTGAGCTAACATGTGAGCACGTTACCTTTAACTCGTGCAAGCCCCTCTTCATCCCACCTCCAATCCAGACCTGAAGTTACTACTTCACAGGCACATGTAAGCACAAAGATTAAGGAGGCAAGTCTAAATGCAGCCAGCCTCCCATGTGCAAGTCACACAAGTTTAATTAGAGGAGGGGGTCAGCCCTTCTGTGATTCCAGTCAATTCATCTATACTGGCATGGCATGCATGCAGCATGGTCACATCACTCTGTGTCACTCTGCAGTCTTACCTGTATAAACCAGAACACCGCAGGCTAACTAATCCATATTCTTTAGAAGTCTATAGCACGGCAGATGTTTGATCAAGTAGGTTTATGAGGGCTTCAGAACCAGATTAAAAAACCCTCACATATACAAACACACGTGCATTACACACACACACTCATAACTTCATTGGGTCACATCTTCTAAGGTTCCCCCAAGGTGCATGGGACAATTAACATTAGGATTTTAAGGGTTAACAAATTAATTGCTGCCTGCTTCAGTAAATGGCTGCCTTTTAGAAAAGCATGTGCTTCTTTATGGTTTTATGTAATTTAAAGTATCTGTGTAATATTTCCTAGATGGGGGGGATCAAAAGTTTACATAAGGAAATGGACAAACCAACCTGTTCTCTTCTGGGTGAAATTCAAACCCACGCAAAGAGGCCAGAGAGCCACTTAGGCCTTCATAAGGCTGGATTTACAATAATAACTAAGGAAAACACTTCATTAAAACCACTTTAAACATAAATGACAAGCTTTGATTCAGCTACAACTGGAATAACTTTGGTTAACAGCAGTTGAGAAAAATACAAGTGAAATGGTTCCTTAATAAGACCTCTCTTTTCCTGGGGCATTAACTCAATGAATTTATTATCCTCCTTGTTACAAATAAATTATAAACTCCAGCTGCTGGCCTTTACATGGCACAAGTCAATAGAATGGAAAAATAAAAATCTGTAGAACCAGTTGTGTAGGCAGAGAAGCACCCTTTAGATCTTAAATGCAACTTATGACTCTTATCTCATGGTCATTTAAGAGGTCACATTTCCATTGCGTAGCCATTCAGGGATTGATGAATCATGACTGTTGAACATGTTGTGCAAGGGCCTCACGCAGTATAGTCATCCAATCCACACAGGAGTTTAAATACATGATGTAAAAGCTCTTCTAACATGGCAATATTTAGTGCTAAGGCTCCAGGCAATAGATGTGTTCCTTAAAACTAGGTCAAAATGAATCAACTACATAAAATCTATGTAAATAACTTTTTGTGAAATCTAGACACTGACATTTAAAAAGCAGATCTACTCATTTAGGTTTATTAGGACAGTATCAGTCCACTCTCAAAGCAGTCAGGGAATTGTCTGTCAGAAGCGAGACCTTTTGGACACATCCAAATGCATATTATTTTCCACTGTATCCATTTCTGTTGGTTTTCATGTGCATTTTATTAATTTTATGTATTTTTTTTCTTTTCCCTTTTTAGCAAGTAAAATGAAAACAAGTGTTTGATGTTGGACTGGGTAGGAAAGAAAAATAAACCTTTGGAATCTGTCATTTCCTGTGAGCTGCATTTGATGTTGATTGCTTCTCCATACCATTTCCATTATAAAAAAATTGCAACTGAACAGTGTGAAAGTTACGATTTTTATAGAAAAATGGCAAATTTCTCAAAGATGTTCCTTTTCTTATGATTCAATAAATAGATGCTTTCTACCCTTCCCGTGAAGTGAGATGATGAGTCCTTACTCCTGTCAGTAGTGACACTGAACACACAAAATAATTTAAAATAAAATAGGAAACCCTTTCAGTGAACTGAGGTAAAGGGGGGGGGGAGGGAATACACAAAGAAGATATGGTCTTCACCATAGCAGCTTGAAAGAATATAATACTTTCCTCAACTATACCATCTGCATAAAGTAACAAAAAATTTAACATCTCAAACCTCACTGCAGTGACAGTTTCTGAGGATTGTTAGGGTGATGTCCAAGACCACAAAATAAAAGGTGAGTCATATTTTTTCCAGTGGACTATTTAAAGAGAGACATTTTCAAGCAGTAACTAGAACTGTTAGGAGTACATCTACTCTCCTCTCCCCAGTGTTTTCCATTGGGACAACTTGAGAGTGGAGCAGAATAGGTGTCCAACTTCACCTCTAAATGCACTAAGCCTCCTAATAAATCTGTGTTTGCAACTTATGGTCCAGGGAAACACACAGCACCTTCCTCTGGAAGCACTGTTAAACTTGGTGCTGGAGTATCTAGGACTTGTAGGCTTTGTTAGATCTTTAGGATTTCAAATATTGCCAGGGCAGTGCCTCTTTATTTTTTCAGTCTGTGCTACTATGGTATGCACTGATGATAATGCTTGTTTAGCTAGAATGGTCTCCCTCACTATCTTGTTCTGCTCCTTAACCTCTCTTTATTTTTTTTCTGGTACTCCAGGATAGTAGAATTTACAAGAAATTCTCTTGAGGTAATAAAAAAATTTCCACAAAAGCAATAATAATAATGATAATAAAACCCCCACGAAAACAAAACACACAAACAAACTAACAAAAAACACGAAAGAAAGAAAAAGGGCAGCGTAAAAATCCACCGCATGATCAAAAAATCTACCTGCTGCAAACACAACTGAGTCATCTTTGGGAGTGTCTGCTACATTTTAGTGTACAGTGCCACCCTCTGACAAAGGCAGGTGGGCAGCATCTTATCTGGTGAGAGGCAAAACCAGGGCCTTTTTCTGAGTGCATGTGTACACAGCAGGGAGGCACAAACAGCACTTGTATCCAGTCTCTTCAGTGATGTATCCACAGCACCACATCAGGGCTACACAGCAAGTCAAAAGCAGGCTTGTGTACAGTCAGCTGTCTTCACAATTCCCGCTGAAAAATTCTGGCACAATCAGAGCTCAACTAATCCAAAAGACTTTCTGCTCTCCTGAACACTGAGTTTTCATTTAAGATTACATAAATGAAGATTATAAGCCAATAGCTGGGCCAACCATACACAAGTACTTCTCTAACTCTGAAATCTCTGAGGGCAAAACCAACCATCTATGTTGTCAGAGCTTCTGGGAAGTAGATCAAACAAAACAAGGTAAGTCATACTCATTTTCTAGTGATTTTAACAAGGACAGATAAAGGGATGAAGAGCAGTATCTTTCTCTTCAAACTTGTGTACTCCCAAATAAGTAACAATGGGTACTTACACTGCTTACAACAATGGTTGCATTATGACAACAACATACTTATAAATTTGGATAAAGGACAAGAATTTGTGGACAGAAAGGATGATTTTTTTCCCCTCTTTAAACATACAGAAAGACTGACTGAGAGTTGCAAACAAACTTTCCCATTAACTTCATTAAACAGAGGTACATCACACTTGAAACACCCGTTAAACAAAACAGTACAGCAATACCATTGTTTCTTGCTGGTGGTGAGAAAAATTGCGCAAACCAAAGTATTCTGTCCTTTACTTTCTCCATTAAAAACTCTCCAACAAGTTCCTTTTCTTCCTTTTTTCAAAAGTTATTTTTAATACACACCCCACCCCCCTTAAATTTTTAAATTCCCAGTAAGTTCTCTGGGGGCAACAATGACACTTGCACTGTACCAATCAGTACTGCAGGACAATAACATTACACCATCTTTTTTCATGGCTTGTGTTAAATACAGTACAAAGAGAACAAATTATGGCCAGCCACATGCCTTTGGTAAAATTAAAAGTC
>JAYRBT010000042.1:62359121-62371209 GCA_036023395.1 Myiotriccus ornatus | reverse complement strand
AAACTCAGAAAGCCACATGTTGAACCCATGTGATGTTTTGAAGTTCAATTCTATACAAACTTCTTCCTCAAAGCGAAGTTAAACAGCTGTCACCCCACGCAAATGGCAATTTCTGCGCTGCTCCAGAAAAGAGATGAAAGTTTTGAACTTCAAAGAAGCTCTTCACATGCCTTGATCTCCACAGATTTTTGTTTCAGACAAGGGGTAGAAAGTCTGGTAAATATTCACAAACCTACAAGTCAAAACAGTGGTAACAGTGATAAATATTCTCAGTTTTAAAAAAACTTTCCGTAGTAACACATGTAGCTCATTTAAGCAACTGACGGTCTTCTCCTTTGAGGCGTTTTTTCCGAGGTTGTACAAAGTCATCATCTGAGTCATCAGTGAGTTCTGTATTATCTTTTTCACTCTGGACATTAGGTTGTACAGGGAACTTTCTCTCAGGATAAAGGTTCCTTAGAAGTTCTTCAAAGTACGCTTCGAGTTTCATGCCGGCGTCGGCCACTTCTGAATCAGGCTGTTGGGTGAATTAACAACATCATGAAATAGCTCTATACTTACATCACATCAGATCTTTCAGGCAAAAACTACAGAAAACATCAATCAGCAGTAAGAATGGCACCTGTGGAACACTTGGTCCCACAGAGCACAAGCCTGCAAAACAGAGCAAAACAGGTAGATCTTTCAGCTGACACCCTCAAGGACTTTTTTTCTCTGAGGGATTAACATAGAAGCTAGTCATGAAAGCCATACTGCTTGGGTTCTGAAAGCTATTTGAAGAGATTCTAAACCCTCTTAAAACCTGACTGGGGGCATGGCGGGGGAAAGAAGTTGTGCTATGCTGTGAAATACGTAGGTATGTCTTCAGGGTGTTAGAACTTCCCTAGCTTACAGTTTTTAATAATGGTGATAATGTTACTTGGTAGACAATGACATTGAAGACCATGCAGTCCTAAAGTCATCCAGAGCCACCACAGCTGATCAGTTTCCTGAAGCAGAGATCACCACGGTAGGAATTATTCCCAGCTATCAGGGAGTCACTGGATGAGAACTCCATCGAGGCCACTTAGGGAAGCCTTTATTCCCAGTGTAATTCTCTCTCATTTTGTGGTCTACTCAGTACCCGCAACCCTTTTTCACCATGTTCCCTTACATGCAGTAAGGGATAATAACAATAACTCAACATGTAACTTGAAATCATAAGGGTGAGTACAGAGCTCCCAGAATGAAAATCCCACTGAATCTAAGATCTGCAGCAAGGACGATTAAACCAATTTTTAAATCAAATGCCCACCATTGTGGCAATTGTCCTTTTCTTTACCTGCTGTCCTACCATTCAGCTAGCATGATTGTTACAATCCTCCTTCCTTCTGTGAAAAGATCTCCACTGCATAGTCATCTAATACCACAGCAGCATTCAATGTGATCTATATTTTCACTGCAGTTTCATCATCAAAGTAAGTTTAATACAATAAATTCTTGCATTGCAAATTCTACCCCTATTACAATTTTCCTGAAAGCAACTAAGCCTACAAAACCTGATAAAGTTTTCTAACCTCATTAAATTCAGCACAGTTTTGGAAAATCAGTCTGAAATCTGCTACAAAATCTTCTGGCTTTGTGTAGAATGAATTGGTCACTTCAAGTCTTCTCTTGATAGTTGACAAGTCCATAGGCTTTTTGATTATTTTGTAGTAATCAGGAACCTAAAAGAAGAAAAAAAATTTCATCAAATGCAGTTTTCTTCACTACTTATAGTTTTATAAACCTTTAGGTCTGAGGGTGTGGGCAGGCTTTTAGTCTCATTTTCAAAGTACAACTCTGAGATACAAGAATTATACTTTTAACACACATGCAGACAGTTTCTGGAGTTAGAGTGACGTATGACAGTTTTGCTGGCTAAAATATACTCCTTGCAATGCTTATTTTAAAATCAAAGATAAACAAATAAAACTTCCACCTACAGTGACTACATATAGTAGAGCAAATGACTTGGTTTGGAGATTATTTTCAGATGTAGTCAAATAAGCTATCTATTAAGACTTATTCTCAAGACCACCATATGATAACTGAAATGGAGATGGTAAACAAGTTGTTTAAAATGAGGTTTGGTCATGAAATATGTCCTTAGAAATGGTAGAAAATTTCACAGATATCAATGATTTTGACACTCAAACTGTGGTTGTAGGACTTAGATATTTTTTTTTCTTTAGAAAGAATTAGAAGTTAGAAAAGAAGATATGAAATGCAATGGTAATAATTTTTATACTTTTTTCCTAATTAGATTCACATTTTAAGAGCAATGCTTTAATATCTGAATTTAGTTAAACACATGACCATCATATGATTAATCAATTAATCTCCTGTGCCATTTCTAATTATTAAACTCTATGATTTGTTCTTCAGAATTCTTATTCAAATGGAATAAAGGCTGCTTAGGAGCATATTGCTTACTGAATTCCTCCCTCATTGGCTTATCTTAAAGAACATCTTTTCATCTGATCACACTGGTAACTCTTCTGTGTGTCCTTAGACTTCTAATGCATCCAGGTATTGTTTACCATTTTAAATTAATAAATTTTAAGCTAATAATAATACATTCAATTTTATATTACTACTATGGAGTACCCTAATTCTCAACATCAGGTAGTATTTAAAAAACCCAAATATATTGCAATTCGTCTCTTTAGTGGTATCACTCAGCACATGATATCAGCAGACAGGGTCAGAACTTACTTTTTTGTCTGTTTTCGAAGTATTAAGTAAAATCAATTATTGGGGAATTTTACTTGTAAATCCCCTTCAGCTTTCAACTTCCCCCTTCAGACAGTTTTAAAAAAATTAAACACATTTAATACACTCAGTGTCTGGGGAACTTGACTGATAATGGACTGTAATAGGACATAAAAATGAAATAATAATAATAAAAACATGGCAAATTTGCTACTAACATAAAATGGAAAGAATTGAGGTACATACTGTGGGAGGAACTGGATCTTGAAAGGCAAGACTCATTTCATGACAGTAGAGGTATAGCAGCAGTCTTTCACACTTCTGTGTCAAAAAAAAGAACCCCAAGTAATTCGAGAATCCTATATGGTTGATACTACAATCACAAACTACAGAAAATACAGAACAGATGCTCAGTATTTCCCCTTTCTCTTTGTGTATACAAATATATTACACTAGATCTTGAGCCTTGAAAGAGATTCTAAAAATAGTTTTGCGTGATTTTATGCCTGCTGATCCCTTACCAGAATATTTACAGGACTTACAACGCACACTTAACTCTAAACAGAAATTGAGCACATGTAAATAATGGTGTGACAGACAGTCAGTTCTTGGAGTGTGTCCTCCACACACCCACCCTCCCCACTGTGTCCTGCTGGGTAATGTGATTTGTCCTAAGATTAGAACATCAGTGGGAATTGCAGGAGGAACTGTCTGGATGCTCACATAATTAATGCATTCCAGAGATAGGGAAGCTGTGGTGATTGTGACTGACTTTGGTACACACTGGCTTGCAAAGGGGTATAAAAAATGCTGCTGGAGACTGGACCAACTGGGTAAACTGATCTCCCAAGGTTGCAGGCACCTTCCAGATGGATCCCACTCCAGCAAGATGCCAGCAGGGTACATACAGCCCTACGATGGGGAACACTCACTTTTGGACAGGTGAGTTAAAGTACTAAGACCACATACAGAGATAAAATCCCAAAGCAGCTCAATAGGTGCTTTGCAGCTTCGTAATTGTGCTTTCTGCAAGGCCAAAGGCTCTAAACCTGCATATTTCCAACAAAACCTGCTTATGTTACAACCCTTTAGACCTGCTTATATTCTGTACTGCCCTGGCAATATTAGGTACTGTATTAGCAATAAATCTAACCATAACCATCCACATAATCAGTGCCTTACTTCTCACACCTGACAGAGTCTTCTCTCTACTACTCTGCCATAAATGGCTCTACGTGTAGACTAAGACCCCAGATAAAATACTAATTTCAGTGTATTTACACAAGTTGTCAACTGAAAACAGGTAAAATACTGATGAAAGTTTCTAACACAGCTCAAAACTGCTTCAGCTTAAAAAATGTTATAAATAATAATTTGATCCTTACCCTACGGTCTATTGGTGCCAAACCCACAGTATCGTCCAATTTTCTTTTTTCAGAGCTTTGAGTAGGTTTGTCACAGTCATATTCAACTTCTGGCTTGGACAAATCCCGACAGAATGTACAAATCCACTCCCCACTGAAGAAGACAAACAGACATGATGACCTTAGTGAGGTAGCACACCCCTGACAAAATGCTTTCCACATATTTCTGGGTAAGACCTTAATTTGTTGGGTAGGGTTTTTTCTATGTAATGTGTTGGTTTGTTGTTGTTGGTTTTTTAAACACTACAAAAAGCAGAGGCTGCTGGCAAAAATGCCTTTTTTTTCATTTTTTTTTCCTTTTTAGTGGCACCAGTGTCATTAATAGTGTCCTAAGAGAAAGATGATTTATCTTAATAGCAGGTGTCTACCTTTGTCGGTACTGAAAGTTTTCACTCTAGCTCAAAGGGTTCAAGCAAAGGACTATTAAGAGCCCTTTTATTATCTACAGAGAGACTGAAGGAATCATACGGGCTGCACAGAAGGAAACACACCAGTGTGATATGGTGAGAACTAGATATTCTCTACAAGCTTGATCTATAACATATTACTAATCTTTATAGATTACCCTAGACAAGATTTTTTATAAAACTGGAAATATTTCACTCCCTAAAACCTTCAGATGTTCATGATTTTATCAGCTGGTCTAAGAAAACCATGGAGATTTAAAGGACAGCATAAGATTCCTACATAATCAGCTCTGCAAGCCATGTTCACTGATTCCCTAGCACAATTTATGAACCTCAAAGTTTTGAAAAACCTGTGAAGAGTCTATGTTTTTAATACAGTTCTCCACAAACGAAGAAACTTGCATGCTTAAAGGTAACCACAAGAGGGCTGAATTGTTACACAGAAGACAGAATACAACAATAAAAGGGATCTGTGTGTATTTACTCAGAGGTACGTTATAATATCTTTGAAAATGGGAAATAGTTTCTGCAGCACCTTTTATTTCATTTTGATAGTAAGGCAGAAGACCTTCCAAATTAAAAAAAAAAAACACAACTCTTTTTTATTCAGAGTGATCCAACGATTTTCACCATTGCCAGTTTTAGCATACACTGGTGAGTAATAGGCATTTTACTACCAGGAGACGTTTACCTTCTACTGTCTTAACTTTCCAGAATTATTTATGACACTGTCACCTCTGTGCCTGGACTAGCATCACAGAAAGGATATGGCAGATATACAAAAATTCATACAGGCCATGGCCTAGACTTTGTGCCACAACAAAACAAAAAAACGGTTAAGGATAAAGGAATGATGCATTAAAATATCCAAGAATCAGGAAGAGTGTTGTAGGCTGGAATGAAGGACAAAAAGATGCAGCGACCTTGTGAATCTATATGGGAACATTTTTTTAAACTAAAAGATGGTAGATTCAGATTAGATACAAGGAAAAACATTTTTTCAGTAAGGGTTGTGAAACATTGGCACAGGTTGCTGAGAGAGATGGTAGAGGCCCCACTCCTGGAAACAAGGTCAGGTTGGGTGGGGCTCTGAGCAACCTGTTCATGGCAGGGCGGTTGGACTCGGTGGCCTATAAAGGTCCCTTCCAACTTGAACCATTCTGTGATGGTATGAACCTATGAAACTGCTCCATCCACCTGAAGCAAGAACAAAAAGCAATCACAAAAGAAGCAGACTGTCACTGCTGACATAATAAAGACATCATTTTGTGTGTTTGAAGGAACTAATGCTAAGTGACCAAGGTTTGTTAGGTAGAATTACAGCTGCAAAAAAGAAGTAACCTCAGAAAGATGGGAACAAAAACTTGATACATCTGAAGTCAGGAGGAAACCTCAGCTAACCATGCTCTGAAGTCCAGGAACACAATGTATTTGTTGTAGTAATATGCACCTTTAGAGATCTGAACACCTGTCGTGGAAATGGGTTTGGACTCCCTTGCCATCAGACATCATCATCTCAGTTTCCCCTCAGTGATCCAGTTAAAAGGAGACATTTTAAAGACTTATTCTTAAATATTTGATTTTACTAGAAACAAAGTCTTGTAATACACAGTTTTCTGCCCTCTTAAAGTTTTTTTTCTTGTCAGAATGGCACAAATATTTATTAGCTTAAGTGCTTACTGTAACTTCACTGGGTTTTGCTTACAGCACAAAGCTGTAACATAGTATCATTTTAATTAAAAAAACCTGCAATTTGAAGTTCTAAAAGTGAGAGGAAGATTTTTACGTGCCATTTGAAGTGACATTTTAGATACACTCACAGGAGTATGCTTGTTCAGAGTAGCACAGAGATGATCAACGTGCTAATCTAAGCTGCTATCCAAATGTTTTACACTAGTAAACTACGCTGATATTTAATCAAAAAACCTAATATTTACAAAAGCATTAAACAATGAGCATGTTATGACCAATGATTTTATCCTTTAGCACAAACAAGCATACTGCATGACTTTTCCAAGCTGGGACATTGCAAATTGCCATTTATTTTAGTCAAAGACAATAATTCCAGAAGCAAACACAGGTAATGCTAGTTAAGACCGTATTTTGAAAGTCAAGAAACTGAGTAATGGTTTTGTAACAGCCAATAAAGAAACTTAACGCTTGTTTCAACACTGGCCGAGATGTTACTAGAATATGTCAGTCACTACACATCCCATGCTTGGACTGTAGCCATATTTAGCACTAGAGTAAATGGTATTATTATATTACTTCAGATTTTTCCTATAGACATTTCTTAATTTTTCCTTTTAAAAAAAAATATTATTCATTATTATTATTAAGAAATGTTAAGTATTTTCTCTCACCCTTAAAACATTTTATGACAGATTGGTAATTCTGTGCCCCACTTTTAATAATTCATGCCCTAGATGTAAGTGATCTTGCTTAATTGTCAAATAAGCGAAAAGTTTTATTACAGAATTTACAGAAAAAAATACAAATGAACTGAAATTTCAGTGTAAATTCCAATTTTCACCAACTAATAAAACTTCTGGATTCAAGACCTTAAAGAAGACTGAAACTTCTTATCCCAGGTTTTACAAGACAAAGCTTGTGCCTTTTAGTCCAATTTTAGGTGGCATTGAAGGGGTCATAATTACCTTGGAAAGCTCATCAATGAAGGAACATGACAAGAAAGATGGAATACTTTGGGACACTTCTCACAGCAAAGGAGCTCCCCTCCATTTTGACATACAGCACACCAATCTTCATTTGGATCATCCTCTTTTCTGCCCTCCCCAACATGAGAGGGTCCTATCCATCCCGTTTTCCCACTGAATGTGTTCTCCTGCAGGACCCCTGGCTGATCATCTGTGCTGTCTGGTGCATCTGTTCTTAAGACAGCTTCATCAGAAGTGGAATTATGACCGCCATCCAACAGCAATGAGGTAAGTATGGACTGCAGGAAGAAACAAAGAAAGCCAGACTATAATATTTACTTGAATCCACATGGCCCTAACACCAAGTAAACTAACCTGAATAACAAATTTATATGCAAACAGTCATACAACTTGCAACATGCATGGAAAAAATTACTAATATACTATAACATCAGACAGCTGAACATAAGACATGAGTTATGAAAAGATATTTACTGCTCCACTAATAAAAAAAATAATCTTTGATGGCCCAAAAATCTAGCAACCTTATTTATGTATATTACTGCACTACAATTAGAAACATTTCATAGTGGCACCTGAAAATATGATCTCTGCAAGCTATTTCCCATCTTTCCAGATTTTCAATGGATAAAAGTAGTCTGATCACAACAGTTACCTTAACTGGCAGTGGGGCTAGTCTGATTTTGAATTTCACCTCTTCCCCTTATTTAGCTTTTTTAGTTTTCCCCTGAAAAGTTCCCAACAGAACATGAGTAGATTATTTTACTCCCCATAAATACAAAATACCCTCCAAAAAGAAAGGAGATCTTTATAGTCGTTAATATTACATTCCGAGGCCGGGGTTCCTCATCGGTTTCTTGCTTCACCACAACAATTGGAAAATCAAAGTTCTCATTTGGTGCATTTGACTCCTGTTTAATTCTAATGGGTTCCAACATAACAACTGGGACTTTGTGTGTCGAATCAGCTCCTGGTGGCCTGCTGGAGGAGCCCGAACTGTAAATGACAGGAAAAATCAGGAAAAAAGGGAAATTAGGAGTCAGAACATTTGTACACTGGTGCTTTCCAAGTAGGATGCTAAATCTATTTTGCTTCTTTGAATCCTGAGTGCTGCAGAATTCCTTTTATTGAATACACCATCCAAGCTTATTTCCTTTGATATATATTGAAAAGCATTACCAAAAGGGAAAATTTTAATGGTGCAGTTCCAGAACTCGAGAATTACTCATGGTTTGACTTTCCATTAGTGCAAGATTTGCAAGTAATCTCCTTTTCTTTCAGGTTGCACACAAAAGAGGACTTCCACTGAACATCATACCACTTTGGAATAGATGCAGATGCATTTTGGGGAAGACCAGTGTTTCTCCAGAGCTGAACTGATCATTGAAAACGACACAACCAAATAAGGCAGATAAAACACGTATTTACATTTTCTTGGAAGGATTTCCTACAGCCTTGCAGCTCTACCAAAACTAGGGCCCTGCATATGGAACTGGATCTTTTCATTCTTCATGTATTTAATCATAAAAATGAAGAATCTGAAACCTAACAAAATTAATTCAAGCAGCAGCAGATTTTTTTAAATGCAAGTAGAAGAGTCTTCAGACACACATTTAAACTGTTCATAAGAGTCCTTCACAGAATTTGCCATGTAAATGGAATACAGAAAAATCTATTCTATATTAAAAACACCTGCATTTCCAACTCAAGTAGGATGAATGTAATCTGATTTTTCTCTGCATGAAAAATTAATCTCATGTCAGATGTATGCTTGAGTTTATTGCAATACATTAATGGATCTGCACTCTTCAAATAACATTGTGTAAATATATTTGTTCATTAATATTCCATCAGTAATGGATAAAAACATTTGTGTAGACTCTCAGTAGATATCTAGTGCTCACTTAACAAACTGTATTGCAGCAGAAAACTCTTAACAGCCCTCTTTGTAACATCAGTTCCTTAAATCTGAAGTAATTTATAGTTCCACCAGGACTTTCAATATTCAACGTTTTACTTCAGCTGATTTTCCTGAATTTAAAACCTAATTTACAATTGGTATTCTTTTAATAACACCAACCTAGCCATCATCTACAGTGTTAATACGTTTTTAGATGTGCTATTAATACATTACATATGAAATTACTGCTTTTAGAATGCAAAGAGTGCTGTAATAACCATCAGGCCTGACCTGTTAACAGAGAAGGTGAGGCAAATTGACATCTGTATATGCATTTAAGAGAGAAGAGACTGAGGTATGTTCTGTGGAGGTGGAAGTTACATTTTCTTCTCTCCCACTCTTTCCTTACCTTTCTCTGCTCCCAACACTGGAGGCACTGGGTGAACGAATCGGAGGGTGTACGTTCGTCACACTGATTCCTCCTAGGATAGAAGGACCAGGTTAGAACAGAACATGGGTCTGTGCCAAGTCTGAGTCAGAGATGTACACAGGTTTTGGGGAAAATTTCTCCTGCAGTATCATTTAGTTAACCTATATCTCATTTAATATACATTTATGAGAGGATGAGAGGCATGGGATAATAGAGGGAAGGAGATGCCTAAAAAGGGAGCCGTAAGTAGGCTGATGGGTCAGTACCTTTGCCTGGCTGACCCCCCCACCTGATCACTGCAGTTTGTTTTGTCTTACCTTATCAAATTCTAGCAGATCTCTCTGGAGAACTGCCAGGAAACTTTGAGCTGGTGAGTAGGATTAATATCTGGGGGACAGATACGAGAGAGACCAAAGGTCTGGGGAACAGGACCAGAGAGCCAAAAGACTCGTGAAGGAGATTTTTGCTGAGAATCAGTCCTGAGAAACCCAAGAGGGCTGTTTGTGCTGTCTGTGAATGCACTACCCACCTATCTCAGGTAACCTGCCTGGGTCTGTGAATGCCATATGAGTGCATGAACGCTGCATGACTGCTCACTGGGAACTCACTCACACAGCCTCGCTACAGGCCAGATCAGAAAATCAGAATTGCTGCTGATGGCCACCAGGCATGGTGACAGGAAT
The DNA here is from genome assembly GCA_036023395.1 of Myiotriccus ornatus. Lineage (NCBI taxonomy): Eukaryota > Metazoa > Chordata > Aves > Passeriformes > Tyrannidae > Myiotriccus > Myiotriccus ornatus. Next base: position 62,360,954 of record JAYRBT010000042.1, on the reverse strand, counting down.
CCCCTGCATCCTTTAGGTCTGCCACATTTAGCCACCCATCACCATAACTCCTCTGCTCAACCTGTGTCAGTGCTGCACTATCCTTCTGTGAAAAACATATTCTAATATCCAAATCGAACTTCCCAAGTCACCATTCTAGTCTCCTGTTACATCCTATCTTGCTTTTCTAAATACTTGCCTCTTAGCACAGCTGCTAGGTTTTCACTGGGTGTACACTTGAGAGTGTCACTTTTCTACAGATTTCTATCCAATGTGCTAAAATCTACAGGCTTCTTACCCTCCATATTTGTAAGATCTGGTCACTTAACTTTTGTTCACAATGCTAAAATATTGTCTCAACTTTACCTCCTACTAGGGTTTCTACACCTTTGCCTCATTTTCTTATTTCTAATCTTTGATATAAAATAGAATTAATTAATTCTGGTATCAGTGTTAACATTGCCAGCCACATTAGACTTTTCAATTACACCACTCAAACAGAAAACTGCACTGCATTTCAATTACCTGAGAGGCCTGGTGATGGCACCGAGGAATTTGGTGACTGCACAGTCCTGTTTGAAGGGGGTTTTGGCTGATTCTGCTCTGCAGTGCCATCCTTCCTTACAGCACTGTCCAGTGTGATGTTTCCTGAACAATCAATCTAAAAGGTGGGGAATGGGGGGAAGCAGTTAGCGTTGGAAGGAGAAAAAGCCCTCTCCAAAACAACAAAAACCCATGCCTCTGCCATAGTGTTATTTTGAAGGTGAAGACCAAAATGTATTTCATCTAACTTTAACCATCCAAAAGTGAGACAGTTACTTTAGAACAGGTCATCTTGCTTTCTCTAAAAAGAAAATAAAATCCAAGTCCAGACAGTGCTTCATTTTAAGATCAGATGATTCTGTAAGTACCAATTTTTGTCCACCGGCTTCAGAGAAGGCTGTATCAGCTTTCAAACAATTAAGAGATTATTTTTTATCTCCACACTTTCTTTGGAGATGCTCACATTATATATTCTAAAAAAGATAATAAGCTATACACAAACTACCCATTAATCCACCAGTGTTTAATAGGACTGGAAGAACTTCAAATGACACTCAATCCCATCTGTCCCACATACCTTCTGGACAGAGGCCATGTATATGGACTCAAAATGCAAACAGCAAATCAACACTTGCTCTTTCCACACATGGCTCAGGCCAGACAACTGAACTTTATTTAGGGGCTCCTAATCTACCATTTTAACTTTCTGTAAAAATTACATATTCTGGTTTGATAATAAGGAATTACTTTCTGAACTGTTTGATTTCTTCCAATATGTAGAGATAATAAGAAAACACTTCACCTTGGTATCAGTTTTATCAGTGGATAACTCACAAATCTACTAGTTTCAAACACACTGACCACTGAAATTTCTATTTGTGAGCTAGAAGTATCCCAAGTGGATGCAGAAGCCTTGACAAGGTTTATTTACAGTGATTCAGGCCACGTATCTTAAGAGCACAAATTCAACCATATGAAAGTAGAAGAGTTCATAATATTGTGAACAAAAATAAGCATGCTAAAATGTCTCACAGACAGTTTAATGACCATGTTGTGTAGTTCACCTTTTGAACCTGACACATAGTGTGACCCTGTACTCTACGTACTCCATTTTAATAAACAGAACCCAGTTTATCAGTGAGGACAAAGCACAGGTGCAAGAAACAGGAAGGAACAACAAGTTACCACTGGAAAACCATGGCATTTCAGATACCTACAAACCTTAGACCACAAAAAGAATAAAAGTCAATGGACTAAAACTCAACAGTTCCAACATGGACCTCTGACAAATACGTACGATTCAGAAAAACT
>JAYRBT010000042.1:62329840-62359021 GCA_036023395.1 Myiotriccus ornatus | reverse complement strand
CACTGCATTGTTTTTTTCTCTTCCTGCCTCATTTTGACAAACAGAGCAAAAATTTCAGTTTATATGGTTTCTACTTCTCACAAACATTAAGACCTACTTCAAAATAGAATCAATCCATCAAACATTGATTCTATGTTACACTTACATCAGGGAGAGATGGTAGATTATAGGAGCTACCCACTGGGGAACTCAAATCTATCACAGGGGGACCGTATGTCTTCCCATCACATCCAGCAGCACTGGTGACTGTAGGGCTTGATGGAGTCGATGTTGTGCTGCTTGCAGTTGTAAGGGCTGTTGAAGTTTGTCCACTACTGATCTGCCACTAAAAAAAAGACAATAATCCACAATTAAGCATTATTTTCTCTGCAACAGGTCACATCTACTGAACATACTGATAAAACAAGCAGCTTAGTTCAGGAAGCTGAATTCAAACATAAAATCCCGATGTACTCTGCAGTTATCCCATTTCAAGAACCAATCTTACAAGACAAGGAAGGGAAGATGACAAGTAGCTGAAAGCTATGAATAGAAGAAATGAATGCAAATTCTTAAATTGAAAGCTATACCTCAATGCTAAGTATCTATTAATATTTCATGCTGCATTGACAGTGTTGGGGGAAAAATGTAACAGTTTTTGTGGAAAAAAAAAGCATTACAGGTAACAGTCTGAATGCACAACTGCTCCAGCATTTTACTAAGTAAACAGCTACAGTGTCAGTGATTAAGAATTTGAAATGCTGACTGGATCTCTAACCACATATACATTTAACACCATGATATGAAGTGCACTGTCAATTCAGACTAAATTTCTTTCTCATTTGGATGTATGCAGTTTTCAATGACTTTTAACGGAATTTCATGGCTACCCATGATAGGCAAAATTTGACTCCCCTCAGTTCCTTTTTAGTCATTCTATTTACTCGTCTCTGGTTTCAGAAAGGCATTACCTTTCTGATAATGAGAATTCTTTAAAATCTTGAAGACAGGCGAATTTTATTTTTAGAGGCACAGAATAGAAGTGACTTAGCTTTTGTTCCTACAGGTTCTTTTAGATACTGTACAGCTTTCTTCAATTTAGTTGGAATTAGTTCTCTGACATCATAAGCATTGCAAACACAAATGGTATTATACCACTCTTCAGGTCAGAGATTTGCTTACCTCTAGTGACATGATTTTCTCTTTCCTTCCATGTACCTAAAACTCTTGTGTCAACATGCTGTTTAATAAAGATGAGCCTTCCTGAGCATCCAGAAAACATATGATGTGGTTTTACTTCTGCCCCAGTTCACCTGCTGATAAGCTGGGCATTGATCAGTCTTACTCAGCAGAGGTGACACAACTGTGGTCCGTCTCTCCTCTCCTCACCTGTACAAGTTCAGATTTGCCATACTTGTGGCAGCTTTAGATTTTTTGTCAAGGTTTTACCTGGTTCCTGGTGAAGTCACTAACATCAAGCTCAACTGGGATTTTCTTTTTTGTCTATTCACTGACTGTAGTGTGCAGACCATGGCCACGCTAAGTTTTGCACAAGAGGTCAGAAACCACAGTAATAGCAAAGAAGAGAATAAAGCACCTACACAGCACACCCAGTGGATCTCTTCCATAATGCTTCAGCTGCTTAGAACTGTCAAAATGAAAGAAACATGACAGTATCCTCATTAAGAAAACTGTGGGTATCTTGTCATAGGGAGAAAAATTCAGTCTCTGTTCTAATTGAAAAGCACTCTAGAGGCACAGTATGAAAGATGATGAGAAGCACATCTAATGTTTTATTTCTACACGGCGAGTGAAAAGGGAAAGAACCTCTACCTGTTTTATAGCCTGCTGTGCCAAGAATGCCATTTGCAATGGGCTGGGCTTTACTGGTTGCCTTGGTAGGTTCTGATTTTGGGGAAATCTCATCTGTTGTGCAGGAAGAACTGAACCATTGGGCTTGGGGCTTTGATTCTGAAAATGAATCAAGCGCGGAGGTGCCTGCATAAAAACAAAAAACCAGTTCTGCAAGTTAGCTGATATCTATTCAGTGTTCCAGACATTTTTTACTAAGTGGTCCTTTTGAACCTCTGCAACTCTTCACAAATTATATGCAAACAAATAGTATCACACTATTTATCTAAATGATCACAGTACACATTGATTTTTAATGTTAAAACCAAAACCTAGTAGATAGTTTTGAATTATTCTGATGTAATAAAGGAAGACAGATCACAAGAGCCAGTGACAGTGTTTCCAGCTTTGAAAGTCATGTGGGAGAATCACTGAGTATTATGCAAAATAGACATGGAAAAAAATTAATAACAGATTCACTTTTTGATCATTTGACCAAAATGAAAAAAGGTAGCTCAGCACTATATAAGGCTGGATACTCTATGATTAATTTTTTTAAATGAATAAATACAGGCTGAGTGCTACCACACATTTTCCCAGGCAAGTTTAAAATGCCCATTCAATTCTCAGCAAAGAAAATGTTCCCTAACCCATCCAAATAGCCACGTGCTGAGACAAAGCTATCTGAAACTATGTATCTGGATTTCAATTCTTTCTTTTTTTTTTTCTATCCTACCTTACTTTCTCCTTCAGCGCCATGGAAAAAAAGAGACTCTTCTCTGGAAATAATCATAATTTACCTGATGAGAAGCAGGAGGTTGCTGCATGGCTCCTGGCATTCTTGGATTTGGTAAAACTACTGGACCTGCTCTGCGTTGAGCTTGCTGTCTCTGAGCCATGACCTGTTGCTGCATGTGCTGGAGTCGGAGCTGAGCTAAGCTTATCTGTGTTGGGAACTTGGATAGCTGGTTTGAAGGTAAGCTGCCTTGTGGCTGCAAGTTTGGTTCCGTCACAGGGCTCTTGGGCACATGTGGTGGGGTTTCTTTATCTTCAATTACCAAAGAACCTATTTTAAACAAAATAAATAAAATCAATACCAAAGTATGGCAGTTAGCAGAAATGCTATTTTTCATAATTAGATCCTTTTACAACATGCGGTCACCGCTCGTTATTGTAATGTAAAGAATGGGTAAACATGAGATAAGGGACTCCATTTATTTTGTTTGCTCCCCTGAAAAAAAAAGTTGCATTTTATAGCAAACTGTCTTCTGCTGCAGCCTCCTCTATACAGTGGTTTCTCCTGGGAAGGTATCCTGGGCTGTCCAGAAGAGCAAGGAAGCAAAGTTTCAATGGGAAAGGGTATCCTGATCTAATCATCTGATAGAAAGATTTAACTGTATCATAAAACCTAAAGATACTGTGATCCTTTCTGGCTTCTGAGTCAACATCATGGATATTGAAATACTCAAATACTCAAAGGGCATTCTCAAGTGGCATGCAGCACCAATTCTAGCATGTGATGGGCACCCTCCAGGAGATGTTTTATCTGTCTCCACTGACTTAGAAGGAAATTTGACTAGACAAGTAACTTTTAGAGATAATTGGTGGGTGAGAGATGTTATCTGAAGATATATATATATAAAGTGATTACATGAAACTCATGCAAAATTCTGGCTACCTCATCCAAGAAACATGAATTCCAACTAGAACAGTTTGTCTGATTCAAGGAAATAGCCCACTGCTTGTAGAGGAAAAGACAATGATACTTTCTTTCTTCGAAACAGAGTGAAGTAGGTAAAAATATGGTCCAAGACTGAGAGTTAAAAAATTCCAATGACCTGCAGAAGGCTGCACAACAGCTTTTCAACACAAGTGGGAGATAAATATCTCATACTCCCTTCTCTCCCAGACATTTATGGCTGCTTCCCAGGAGAGTTTTTATCTCATGAGGTAGGTGCACCACATGACAGTTGGTAAATCCCTGTTCCATAACAACTTGAAATGACTCTTTGCTACTCCTCTTATATCCATGAGTCCCCATCTGCGGATCCTGTGCAGTCTAGCCTGATTCAGCTGGGGATAGATTATCTGAAGGGGGAGGAAAATTCTTGCATTTTATATTCCTCTTTTTCATCCCAAGAGCTGAGAAACAGTGCACGTAGCATCATTCTACTTCCCCATCTAGCCATAGGCAGAGAGGGAGACTAGCCAACATACTGTGGTGCAGAACAGGGCAGCAAGCCAAAGTCAATAACACTGCTTTCATATTGACACCTGGCAATTTTGGTGCTGGGTATGTTTTAATCATGATTGTACCACATCAGTCATTAACAAAATATTAACTACGGTAAACACAGTGGAAAACCCCCACCTATTGCCTAGTACCTTTTATTAAGTCTGTAACAGGTCTAGTCAATGTTAAAGTGAGCAGGGAAAAATGCAAATTAATAAAACTTTTTACCATATATGACTGTATGAAATATTTCACTACAATCAAAACATGTTTTATTTTCTTTCTCTAGAAAAAGATATACCTTGACAAAGAATGGTATTGACTGTACTACAATCAACTGTCAAAACCATACTGCACTTCTGTTCTGTTCTCTCCAAGTCTAATTAGAACCTCAAAAGTCTTTCCTGATTTAATGTCTGTGGTATAGCTAGTTACTCAAAGGTACGAATGATTCCCTTCCATTTATTCTAGAAAACCATGGCTTACCATACAATTTGTGGAAATGAAACGCTTTAAATGTTGATTGGTTTTTTGCTTAAATACATTCTGAAATTCGTAAGAGAGCTATCCTATTAGTGTACAGATGCTATCACGCTGTCAGCAACATGCAGCCTTGAGCAGAATTCAAAAATTTCTAAAGTAACTTGCTTCTTTACTCAGACTTTGCTTTATTTTTCCTTCGGTGGTTCTTAAATCTACAGAAATTGAACATCTGATAATAAACAAAATGGCCTAAAGGTTGTGATTTCTGCAGTCAGATAGATAAACATGTTCTGGTTGTATTTATCACTTAAACTTTTAAAGGAACTCCGATGCTGATCTATACAGGTATAGATTGTAGCACATAGATTTCTATTGTAGCACTTTTCAGAACGTAAGGGCCCGTATTTCAGCAGTTCATTAAATAAACATATGCAAAAAAAAAGAGCCTCTAAACCAAACACAAGGAAAAGTCAACTTGTGACAAACATCACCTCGGTTAAGCAGTAGTTCATAGTTATCACCACAGAACTTGACAGTTTGTTTCTGGAAAAAAGTTTCACTAATTCCTTTCTCAAAGACAGTTATTTATAAAGAAGGAACTTGGGAGAATTTCCCTGATGCCGTCCAATGTCCTCATGTCTGGGAAAAGGACCTGGTTTGCCTTAAAGTACTGCCATAACACTTTCTTCCTCTGACTTTGTAGAGAAACATACATTTGCACCTCTGTACATTGGTAGAGCACTTTCTGATGAAAGGCAGAAGAGGTCCCACAGGTATCTCATAAAGCCTTTTGCACGTGACAGAAAAACAAAAATGCCCATCACGCTAACAGTGGAGAGAGAAAGGAACCATGACAGCAGTCAAAATCCTAAAAAACCTCTAAGACCTTTAATTCCTGCTTCTAAGCTGTTGAGTTCCTAGGGTGCTTTATTTTCTTGGCTGACAAGCTGACCCATGGAAAAGGACCTGGGGGTGTTGATCAACAGCAGCTGAACATGAGCCACCAGTGTGCCCAGGTGGCCAAGAAGGCCAGTGGCATCCTGGCCAGTGTGAGAAATAGAGGGGTCAGCAAGACTAGGGGAGTGATTGTTCCACTGTACTCAGCACTGGTGAGGCCACACCTCAAATCCTGTGTTCAGTTCTGGGCCCCTCACTACAAGAAAAACACTGAGGAGCTGGAGCATGTTCAGAGAATAGAGCTGGTGAAGGGTCTGGAGCACAAGTTTTATGAGGAGCAGCTCAGGGAGCTGGGGGCGTTTAGCCTGGAGAAAAGGAGGCTCAGGGAGACCTTACTGCTCTCTACAACTACCTGAAAAGAGCTTGTAGTGAGGTGGGGGTGTGTCTCTTCTCACAGGTAACAAGCGACAGGAAAAGAGGAAATGGCCCCAAGATGCATCAGAGGAAGTTTAGATTAGATCTTAGGAAAAAGTTCTTCATGGAAAGGGTTGTCAAGCATTGAAACGGACTGCCCAGGGAAGTGGTGGAGTCACCATCCCTGGAAGTTTCCACAAAATGTGTGGATGTGGACTTGAGGACATGGATTAATTGTGAACTTGCTGACAGTTGGACTTGATTATCTTAAAGGTCTTTTCCAAACCATAACAATTCTATGATTCATTAAACTCAGGCTTTCAGGCTGTCACACAAGCAAGTTAATTGCAAAGCTTCCTGGTTCTGGGAATCACCAGTATAATAAAACCCCAGCAGCAATTTATAGCTGTAAGAAAAAATGTAAAGACCAGTCTGGAGAGTAGCTCAAAATCTATTAAGTTAATAAAGACTAAATACTTTTGCAACCCTGCTAAAAACATGCTTTCTTCTGAATTCCACCCCACAACTTCAGGAAAGACCATACAGAAGCCAGACAACTGTCAAAAAGTAGTTTTCCCTGGCCTTCTGTTTTTCTTTGGCATTTTCCCCTTTCTCTTCATCCCAGTCTTCCAATGCTTATTGTTTGGCATGACAAGGGAGCAAATGAACACTGGACATTAAGAAAAGGTTCTTCACTGAGGGTGTGGTCACTGGAACAGGCTCCCCAGGGATGCAGTCATAGAACCAAGCCTGCCAGAGTTCATGCAGCCCCTGCATCATCCTCTTAGTCATATGGTTTAGTTTTAGGTAGTCCTCCGAGGAGCAGGGAGTTGGATTCGATGATCCTTATGGATCCCTTCCAACTTGAGATATTCTATGATTCCATATTATGCTGCTGCTACGGTTTCAGCTTGGGAAGATGGGACTGAAGTAGAAGAAAGGGCCGAAAGATGCAGAATGAGACTGAATTCCGGAATCCTTCTCCCAGGATGTGAAGTAGGGTTATAGACTGTGTTCCTTGTTTCAGAAGCCAGAAGTTATATGCATTGACCAGAAAACTGAAAGCTGACATTTTCACCAGCACATGTATCATTCAGGCAAGGTAAGTTCATTAATACCTTATCATAAGCATTCATAAATAATAATTTTTCCCATGCTATGCACTTTAAATGTTTCCTACAGGTAAGGAAATAAATTTATCATAGTAAATCAAGAAATGAATAATGCAGAGGCTATCTTCACAAAAAAGAAAGCTGCTTTCAAAATAGGATCAAGGCACTAAAGGGCTAATAAAAATTTATCGTACCTAGATTGAAAATATTTTGAGCCCAGAAGCTTGGATCACAGTGGAACTGGATGGTATTGTTAGTCACCGGTGAAGGATCACACCTCGCTCGGAGAAGATACCGTAGACGATATGTAATCTAAAACAGGAACAAAAACAAGACTTTTTTTTTCTTTGAGGCCAGAGCCATGTATCTGAACAGCATAAAAAACCCCAAACACACACATACAAAACAAACCAACCAACCAAAAAAAAAATCAAACAAACCTGAACAAGCCCCCAGAGAACTGAGGTTAGAGACACTTGTCCAAGCTACATATAAAGAGATATTTTTAACTTCTTTCCCTTATTTCTAACGTAGTTTTAAAAAGAAATCAACTACTGCCTCAAAACCCAAAAGAGTTCTTCCCTGTAGAAATACATATCCTTCCACAAACTTGGTCATTACATTTAATGACATTAACTACTTGCAAGTGAAATACAGATTCACATAACCATTGTTGTGTTCCCATCCCCCCAGTCTATACTAGCCCATTAATTTTTCTTTCAAAGAAAAATATGCCATCCATTAAGCAACAAGTATCATGGCAGGGAATTTTCCTTTGTACTAGATTTAAGCTTTCTTCAGACAGCCAAAGAACAGATTTTTATAAAGTCTGTCTTTGAAAACACTCATATTCACAGGTATTTTCAGATTCTCCCAGCGCTTTTGTTCCAAAGGACTGGACTATGATTACACAAGAGAATACTCTATCAAATGCTCAGTATTTATCTAGTTCCTAGAAAGAAAATGTTTTCTTGTAGTTGTTTCACTGGAAATATCAGGCACTGATATACAGAAATATAACAGGCATTAATTTTAGATTCACACAGCAGATACAGAAAAAAAAACTTGAGGAGGTCAACACTTGGTTTCTTGAATGATAGATTATTTCCTGGAAAACTTCAACAGACATACTTAGCAAAATCATCTTAACTGTTTCAAATTATACTAGTCTATTGGGTTTTTCTACAGTGGAATTTTATAAGAGCTTCCAGTTTACAAGGTTTTCTTTCAGTTTTAGGCAGGACAGTTTTAAGACCAAACAAACAAAATTAGCAAGACTTAAGTTTTATTAATGACCATGGAAAATTTTAAGTGCACTACTAGTGTTTTGAATATAGATTTCTTAGGATTTCTGGGAACACTACCAGAATCAAGTACACGACACTATAGAAATTCTAGTCTTTTGTCCCATTACCAATACTGGTCACACATACTTCTTGTCGTAGTTTGGTCCATTGTTTTCCTATTACTGTGCACACACATATAACTGTAGATAAACTCGTGACTAGACTAGTTACCTCCTAGTTACCTACCTACCTACTAGTTAGTAGTAGTAGTAGCTAACAGTGCTTAGTTTGTTTTGGAGAACTAGGCTGGGAAACTGTCTTCCTGAAAAAAGTTGACTGCGCTATTTCCCTGAAGTACAGCCTCTGAGCTGTAACACTACACTTAAGGGCATTCCTCCCTCCTGGGTTGAAGCAGTTGGATATGCCAGAGCAGAAGTCTCACACACTCCTCTATGCATCACTGTTCAGCATTAGATTTTTCCAGTTGCCCACAGACAGGTTAGCTACTCAGCACCCAAGTAACACCACCTTTCTAAAGCTCAGTCTGTTATTTTGAAAAATATTTCTCACTTGGTGAGGCTTTATGGGCCAGATGTTTTTTTTATTTCATCTGCATAATGTTTATATGACTAAGATGCCTGCAATGCTACTGGTTTTCTTACTCACATAGCAGAGTCTCTCCAAGTGAACTACTTGGAGCTGATAAAACCAAGTAATATTCCACTATTTGTTACAGCCTGCAGTATCAACAAAAGATGTAAAAAAAAAAAAAAAAAAAAAAAAAGAATAAACCACCAAAAGCCACCAAAACCAACCAACCAAAACCCACAAAATCCCCTGGAAGGTGCTCAACTAAGCAATGAGAAAATAAAGAAAAAACTTTGTGAGCCGGTTATGGGAACTGGTAAAAACAGATCTAGCATCTTTCCTCAACATAGTCACAGGTTTCTGTTACCAGGCTAGTACAATCTAGGAACCTTTGGACAGATCATGGTCTGCATTTGGTTTGGTTTTCATTTCAAATATTCTAGGATTTCCATTCACTATGAGGAGTCAGCTTAGTGAGAGCACATGCACTCAGATCCCAAGTGTCACAGCAATGAAATATTTAGCTTTTCAACTGTTTGCATGGAAAAACAAAAGCCTCAGCTTCATTTTTATCCATTTTGGAAGACTTTCAGTGGGAGACAAGTCTGACAGAATAAAAAAATACAGTAATTTTTGAATAAAAAAATACAGTAATTTTTGCATTAAAATGCTAGACATCAGACACTGATATATACCATCTTATAAGCTTATAACTTAGAAGCTGTAGCAATTACTGAAAAGAAGTGCAGTGATGATGTAGGACACACAACTTTTTTTCCCAGTGTTTCAGGGCTTCACAGTTTTCAACTCACTGATAAGGAGTTGCTCCTACTCCTGCAGACCTACAACAACAGTTCTATGGCAGTCTAATAGGAGAAAATCATGACCACAGAGCTAAATTATTAGAAATATTCTGTGTTTATGTTTAAGAGAAAACCATGAAAAACTATATATAAATATTCCAATTAGTAGAAAGTCATTAAAAATTCTAACACCCTACCACTACTGACAAGCATCTGTGCCTAAACTAAAGCCTCTAACTAAATGGAGAGAGCTATCTTCCTAACCTTACCAAGCGTTTGCTGTACAAGAGTGCTGTGCTGCTCCCACTGGAAACTGCCCATTTGGAAAAATTCATGACATGTTCCAGCTGTTTAGAGAGACCCGCCACTTCCTGTTGTTGCTGCAGAAGTTTCATCTGATGCTCTTTTGCCAGAGTCTGCAAATAGAAAAGCAGTTCCAGTCAAAGGGTTCAACTTACAGTTAATAGGCATTAGCTTTCACATTTGTAGTTCACAATGGTAAAGTGGTTTCACTTAGCTCTTCTCTTAGCTGCCCCCGACACAGCTATCAAACAGAAAAGTCAGTATGCATTTATTCAAGATATCAGGACTTTCTGTGCTAATTCCCATTTTCTCTTACAACACATTTCATATATATACGTGTGTATGTGTGTGTGTGCACCTCTTTATATACACACACGTTATAAAACTGGTGGTAATATTTTTCCAGGTATTCATTCTAGACAATTCTATCCTGTGATTTGCTATTGGATTGCTGAATTTATGAAAATTTCTGATGGGAACGCTTTTCATGTATGATGCAAAGAATTATGACTTGCAAAAGCATGGAGAAAGAAACCGGCCTCAGAGAAAGCCCTGACTCCCAAAACAGAGAACACAGATAAATAATTACAAACAAAACAGCAACTGCTCCTCAAAACCCAAACTCTCCTCCACCAAAATCCCACTTGCTCAAGTTGCTTGTACAGAACATCTCTCCACTTTGGAATTGTGACAGGACATGCACAGGGGACTAGTGCTAGAAATGTTTTTTACTTTAACGTGAATACATAAAAAAAAAAATATTACTGACATTTCTGTTTCTTAGAAATGAAATTACCTCCAACTGATGTAGCAGAGCTTTTCCCTTTTTATTTATTTCTACCATCAGTGTAAATATGGCAACTTTAATATCCTGTTCCACCTGCTTTTGATTCTGATTCACTTCAAGAATTCTGTAAGTAGACAGAACAGAAAATAATGTTCTTTAGCTCATAAACCCACCCTCTACACAGTATTAAAAAAATCTGTTGCTGAGACTACAATATTTCTTGGTCATATGCCCCAATTAATACATAAATCATCAGATACTTATAGTCAGGTATATTACTGGGAGAAACAGAAAGTAAGTGACCTATGATAAAATTAATTAACTGGTGGCAAATTCTAATGCCGTAAGTCTGTAAAATTACTGACATCTGTTACTCATAAAAATTAAATGCTCATTGTAGTTAAAATTCTTGATTTTCAGCTGTTTGGCACATTTCTGGAATGGTCTATGGCAATCAAAACTGTTCAAGTCTAATTTCCATCTAATGCAGAATGGCATTCCATTACAAACAAAACCAGTATATTGTCCAATTTCAACAACAGTGCTCAAACTCCTAACAGCAAAGCAGAATCTTACACTGGGAAAACCTCTACTGCTAAGATAAAGGAAGAGTTCAAGTTGCACTCGGTATCCTGTACTGTGTTGAATCTCCCTGGGTACTGCTGCCTCTGAACTCTGCTGAAGCAGCAATCACAAAGGTCCACTGCAGATCGCATTTTACAGATTTATTTTCTCCTAGTGATGCTGGAATAAAAGAACTGCTCAGAGACTTTGCATCTTTAAGCAGAAAGGTATTTGTTTATTGCAACATTGGGAGCAAGGTGGTTCACACCACACAAAATGTGCTCAACCTGGAAGTGCAACTTATGCTACCTTATATGCTTGTAAGTGCATAGTTACATCCCATAACATACATATTAAAAAGTAGGTTAATCTCTGGGCAGAGACTTTCCAGAATCTTCTTTGGTGCGTGTGTAGTCTTTCACTGTGGTGAGCCTTCATCCCTCTGGTCGTCGCCACGGTTGCCTTCCTCAGGGCTGAACTTTTCAACTTTGTTGGTGACGCTCATTCCTCAAGCTTGCAAAATCCTGGCTCTGGGCCTCTGATACCTACTTGAAATGTCTAGTTTACCTGATTTATTACCTTATGGTCTACATCCTAGCATTCTTTCTATAATGAAAGTTTGGTCCAGTAAACAGAACAGAACAGTGCTCCTACAGTGTTTTTCTAGCAATGCAGGCAGAACAAATCTTAGGCAATTACCTTCTCCTGGCTCAGCAGGGAAAGGTGTTTTACCAACTAAGCCAGGGTAACTCCTTCTGTGCTTTGCTCTGCCATCACTAGGTTTGTAGTACTGAATGAATAAAGCCCTAAGCATAAAAGTATTACATAAATCTTCAAATACGTGTCACAAGTATTATGAAAGCATGAGTCATAAACTTTCACTTTCTAAGAGGGATCTACACTAAGAAAGTAATTGTGCTGATGGTGGGGAAGCATTTTAAGATTGCCTTCTACAGTCCTTATTGCATAAATTGCTTTGTTGCACCCAAGCAACTGCTGCCCATTAAGTTCACAGGCTGAGCAGAAGAGTTACCTAACACAATCAAGCACACTGAACCAGTCACTACAGCGAACTAAAGACTTTGGAATTTCTCTTTCTGGAAGAATAAAAGGACAGAGGTACAAAATACACTAATTTAAACATTTCGAGAAATTACAGTGTATATAAATTGCCCTCAGTTTTAACCTCAAAATAGGATACGTACCTGTTCTGGATCTGTTTCCCTGTATATTTTATGTATTTAGTCTTCTCCATCAATTTGGTGATTAGTGTCTCAATGATCACTTTCTGGTTCTGAAAGGCTTCTTCTATAAACTGGTACCTGTAGTAAAAAGCACTGAGTATTTACACATGCAAAAGGTGTGATATACTTGCTAAAAAACAGATTGCCTCACAAAATCTTTTAACTGAAGAAAAGCGCTGCTGAAGTCCAAAATTTAACTGTTATCATGGAAGCAAATGTCAGCAAATGCTGATATATTTTATTTATAGTATATTTGATTCTATAGTTTATTTCCTGTAATACTGGGGGGAGAGTTTATGATTTTCATAAATACGAAAGGATATTGTGTGACCATGGCCTAATTTTAATAGAAGAAAAATTAACGTTTTTATGTAGTCATCACTTTGAAAGTGAGAAAACGTAAGCTATTACTTTGTGCAAGACAAGGATGCAGAAATAGAAGAGAAATTGCTGAGTGGGTAGAAGTCTTAATTTCAAAAAAACATTTTAAAATCAAGGAACTGATTTTAAATTAAGGAACTGAAACATTTTAAATCAAGGAACTGAAATAATCAACAATTTGAGGAAGAAAAGGGATATAAATCCTAAGAAAACAAGAATTCAAGAGGAAGACTGCAACTTTGC
This sequence comes from Myiotriccus ornatus, assembly GCA_036023395.1. NCBI lineage: Eukaryota > Metazoa > Chordata > Aves > Passeriformes > Tyrannidae > Myiotriccus > Myiotriccus ornatus. The sequence goes on along the minus strand of JAYRBT010000042.1, from coordinate 62,345,853 downwards.
AAGAGCAGTGTTTAGCCTGTTCCGAGGAGCAACAGTGGCCAACCTACTGATGTTCACCTGGTCAGGCAAAGTTTTTTGAGTGGTTGCATCACTCATCACATATTAGTATTTAACCAGAGTGCATCTGTCCCAGACCACTACTGTATGTTTTAACCAGCAAGATTTTTGTCGTGTACTCAGAAGTTGTATGCAATTCTGCATTTCAGCTTCTATGGCAAGTAAGAGATAACCAAAGAACAGCAACACAAAGATTTGAGTGTTATAAATAGCATGGTCAAAGTACAGTTTAGCCAAACTGTAGGTTTACTCTTCCTTTGGAAGGGTTTTTCACAGAAAAAATCCCCATGTGCTCCATTCTGAGGCTGTTTGGTAATGTTCTGTTATATAATCATCTTGTTGAAGGACAAATTGAGAAATTACACAGAAGTGTATAGTTGCATAACACAGTCCCTGTGCTTTCTGAAGGGCTGCATAGCAACGAATTCTATTTAAATAACTTGACAGTAAAAGAAAGGTCTTGTGTTTAAGTCACCGGATTAACAACTGGAGGAATTAGGTTTTATTCTAAACTAACACATACTCATCAGTCACATTCTTTTGGATACAGTCTTTGTTTATTTGTGAGTCTCTTTCCAAGCAGAAAATTTCATTTTGCACTTTTTTCACCTGAGTGTATTCCGTACAGTTAGGACTACAATCTATCTCAAGCTGTCTTCCTATAAGTGGGATGCATTAAACATATGTTTTGCTTTGATACCTGTGCTCTTTGTGCTCTAGTAACTGACAGTCTCGGCAGGTCAACTTGTCACAGGTTTCACAGTACAACTTCAACTGCTCCTTTTTGTGATAAGGGCAAAACACTGGTCGCTGACTGGTCACACCAACTGCCTCTGTTGAATAAAGGAAGATGTTAGTCAGTCTACTGAACTTCTTAAAGATTTGCATTCTCCTGATTTTTCTTACCATATTCCTCCCCTAGACGCTGTAAGTGTGTATCAGGCCACCTAATTGAGAATGTAACAGCCATAAACTTAAACTGCAATGTCTCACTCTTGCTCAGGCATGGAGCTAGCACCCTCTCTCATGGAAAATGTCGAGAACCTATTACCATAATCTGTTCTGGTCTCACAAAACTATTTACAAAAGGAGTAGCCAGTACTGCTGCAGCTGCAAAACACTGCACAAACAGCAAGTTCCTTTCTTAAATGGAAGTGAGGAGATGGCTGATTTAATTCATGCTCTGTCTTCTTTCTCAGTTGAATTGGTGGAAAGGAGAGTTGAGGATATCAAGACACAGACATTCAAAAGTGTAAAACATACAGAATATAATAGGCAGGAGTTACTAACTTCCTTTCAGGACCCCCTTCTAAATAGGTGAGGGATCTCTCTTCAGTTTCTACTGAGTAAATATTAAAGAGCATAGGAAACACCATCAGATCATAGAAGTTAAATCTGTTCTTTAAAACAATTTAATCGACATAGCCTGATTTCCAAAGAATTAGGCTGGACACCCGAGTTTGTTAGGATTATATGGCCTGTAATGAAAACTGGCTTCACACTGCAGCCCATCCTTCACTGCAGATCAATAAGATCTCTTTTCCGTACTCATTCATCTACTTATTTTCAAGAAATCTGGAGGTAGTTACTTTCAGAACTGTATCCTTCAAGGAGGCCTGAATGAACTGAGACCATTCCTACCACCATGTCACATTCTGCCTAACAGTCCATCAGCCACTTTTACCCACTACTTTTGTCACTACACTCAGTACTCACTTTTGACTAATCACATGTGAAAGTGGGATACAGAACACAGAGTATATCTTCTAAGTATCATGGTGGAAGATACCTTCTGAGCAAGATTGCAGATGTTAAATCCCACATTATACATAAAATTCACCCTATCTAGATAGGGTGGAATGACCATACATCTCTATTATAATGCATATATTTAAAATAATATATAGTAATTTATAAACATCATATAAAAATTAATATTTTTACAAGAAAAATCATGCAAGTCCAATGGATGCATTAGAAAGGGTAAAATGTTTGTTTATTATTGTCCTACAATGTCACTAAAAACTATGGGAAAAAATGGAAACAAAAGAGGTTCTCAATGAATAGAGGTACAACCTTTTCTACTACAGAACAGCCAAGATTTCTCAGGGAGGCTTTGCTATACACCAACACACTGTTGGTTCCCAAGGCCTGAACAGATAAAGCCCAGAGCAACTTGAACTGCTCTCAGCTGAATGCTTCAAGCAGGAGGCTGAACTAGATTATCTCCTGAGGTCCCTTCCAGCCTGAATTATCCCTAGATTCTACTGAGGAAAAATATCCTAAGTCATAGCATACTTCCCTTTAGTTTGTATGGTAAAACATGTCAAACTTAAAAGATACTTAGCTAAAACATGAATTCTGGTACATTTCATTGTTAACTGGGTATGCTTATTATTAGACTGTTGAAAAAAATACTATCTATTAGTGCTCCTTTTGCTGCAGAATACAACAGTAAAGCTCATATAAACCATTTAGTAGACCTCTACATAAACTAGAGGAGCCAAATGCCTAAAAAAGGCATTCTGCAACTGATCTCTCAAGTCTGGACAATAATGTGCAATCACTCCAGGTGAGAGGTAGAATTTATGTAATAAAAATTCCTATGAAAAAAACAAGCTGTAGGGTTTTCTTATAACTTTACAGCCTATCTGACGGGAAAAAAATGACAGAAAAACAGCATTCATAGTCCCAGCCTTAGTGAAGTCTTCCTATTCAGTAGCTATATTCTAATGCATCTAATGCCTAAAATAAAGTTTTCTCTTTTGTTAGCGGCATCAATTAAGAGATCCACTTAGATGAAGATTCAAAGAAACACTGTAATTTGTTCAAATGATTGGAGCCTTTAGCAACAAAAATTGAAATAAGTGACTGGAAGGCAGGAAACTATGAAAACATATCCACTACCAGCCAGAAAAATAAAATGGTTCCACTAATTCATATGCCCCAAAGGGCTATATCAAAACGAATCTGTTCTTTTGCATTTACTAGGGTTTAGGAATACAGTTTTTGAAGTGTATCACTTTAAAAAAAAAGTGGTAGTCCAGTACAGTTGTCCAAGGCAGACACACATTCTTTGGGAAATTATAAATCAAATGTGTTACCTGGAGATACTTCCTCTTTCTGCCTCACAGTATGATCCTTTGTAAATTTAACCCTCTGGTGAGCTCTGATGCAGGTCTTGCACAACCATTCTACACATTCCACACAAAAACCATGAGCTTCTGCATTGTCTTCACAGCTTGTGCAGACCTGATGAGAGGAAGAAAAGGTAGCTGTTAAAATAAGTTTGGAATATACATACAAGCTATTGTTCATACATCATCAGTGCACTTCTACAGTTTTCTGAAAACAGTGAAATTAGAATGGAAAACTGCCCGAGGTACAGGAACGCTATAAATAACTGCATAAAAGTAACTGAATGTGACTTTTCAAAGAAAGAGGTCATTTTGTCAGTGTTACTCTAAAATCTTGCCCTGACATGATGAAAGTCAAAGCACTACTTTCTGCCAGCCACTGCACCCTTAGAAGCCATACAATGTTCACTGTATACAAGATGCTGTTGGGAAATATTTACTAATGACAGAACATGATCAGCACTGTTCTGACTTTAGAAGCCTCCCTCAGCTTTAATTTCAGTTTCTGGTCCCCTGCTCAGAGTTTCACGAAGCACACACAGCAGGGTTCCTCTCAAGAATTTCTGCATCACCACTTAAAGACAGTATTCCAGTTAAGTTTATCAGAAAAGCTACTCTAGAACAGATTTGCAACCAATGCATAATCATTTTCAAAGTATGGCCTGTTAATTCCTGGGGCTCTCTGGACTTTACCCAAGAGACCTAGGAGAAAAAAAATGAATTCAGGAAAACAAACATGTTAGCAGACCAAAACCTCTCTGCCCAGAGTCAATACACTCACAAGAAAAAACTGCTATGGAACCACACTTTGAACAACGCGTTGAAAATTTTGAATGCTAGACAACACCACTTCACATGTTCGTAACATTATTTCATCGTTTACTTCTCCTTTACAATGCCTCTGTAGTCCCACTTCCAAGGGGGTTTGGGTAGTAAAAAATAGCAAACGTGTTTATGCAGATACTCGTTTAGGTAACGACCACCCATTTCTGCCAACACTGAGCGCTGCTGCAAACCAAAGCCCCAAGATATCTGAAGACTGAGATATCCTACAGGTCACAGTGACAGAATTCTGCTTGCAGGCGCAAAAAGGAGAAAATTTTAGATTTCAGTTTTGTTTTCAATTTGATTGAAAAAAACCCAACGAAACAACTTCTGCACCCACACAAGGTAAATATAGATTAAGTCAAAGAGGAAGCAAATATTTACATCCTATGCAGACAGAAAATATGTATGTAGAACTATGTCCCAGTTTCCCCTTCAAGCAAAAAGAGGAAAATTCGCACAAAACTTGCCTTAAGCCACATAGCAAGTTACTGACAGAACTGGAATTTGAACATAGAAGTTCCAGATTCCCAATGATGTGTTTATTCTTCTGGATCATGTTGCCTCTCAAAGCAATTATCTTCTGAGAAATGAAGTTACAACACAAGGGTTGTTGACCCCTCTTGTTGTCACTTGGAGATTGAAGCAGTTTCTTTTCATTAAAGGTGACCTGTAAAGGAGAAAAAATTGGGCTTGTGCCCCTTTTTCTGTTTCTTTACAAAAATGATGCCTGGAAGTTTTATTTTTCAAAAGAATATATTTTTTTTTATCTCCTTGATTTTTCTTTTACTTCTCCCTCTTCTCTTAGCAATAAAAATTCTTAGTCCTATCCAGTCTACTAGACTAGGGAGAAATACCAGGGTTAGGACATCATAAAAAAAGGTCTAGAAAATGGAAATAAAGCAATTAAAGGAAGTAAATTGTCATCAGGAAATTGAAAACTTTAACTTGCTGTTCTGATTTCAGCTGGAATAGAGTTTGCTGGTTTTTGTTTTTTCTTAGCAGCTGGCACAGTGCTGTGTTTTTGGATTTATTATGAGAATAATACTGATAGCAACCACTAGAACATCAGTGTGTTAAGCAGCGTTCATCCAAAGTCAAGGACTTTTCAGCTTCCCAGGCTCTGCCAGTCAGGACACGCACAAGGAGGAAGCACGGCCAGTATGGCAGACCTGAACCTGCCAAAGGGATATTCCATACCATAGGACATCATGCTCCATATATAACCTGTGGGGAGCTGGCTGGGAGGGCTGGGCATCAGTCAGTGGGTGGTGAACAATTTTACCGAGCATCACTTGTCTGTCCTGGGTTTTATTCCTCTCCCTCTCTCTCTCTCCTCCTGCCTTCCATTACTACTACTACTATTACTATAATTATTTAATATTACTTTATTTCAGTTATTAAATTGTTCTTAGCTCAACCCACAGTTTTACCTCCTCCCTCCCCCAGTTCTTCTAACCATCCCACTGAAGGTGGGGGGCGGAAAATAAAGCAAAGAGGGGGGAGTGAGAGGCTACATGGTACTTGGTTGCCAGCTGAGGTTAAACCACAATACTTGCTATTAACCTCTTAATTCAATGACGGGGGGGGGAAGAAAGAAAAGTATTCTTTACTCAGCACAGCTTCTTGGGAAAAAACCCTTAGAATAGCAAGTATCACTGAGGCATTACTTCACCATTACCTCTAGTCTGGCAGAAACTCCCACAAAAGAAATTCCCTCCTTTTGTCTTAGGTGTGCCAATGCAACCTCTGCAAGACTGTGGTGTAAAACCAGATTTATTACATCACTAGAGCCCAGGGCTCAGTTACATCAGCACTGCTGACTGGGCAGTGAACTGACTGGGCAGGATGAGAAGGTTTTCAAATCAGTCTTTTTGCCAGAGAGGTATGATTGTGCTATGTCCCCAGATAACCAGACGTGCAAGTCACAGTGGAGAATAACAGACTGGATATTTGGTTTTCTAGTGTAAACAACAGTGAAAACAAAATAAGCACAGAAAAAAAAATGTCTTTCAGGCATTCTTTAAGTCAAAGAAGCAAAACAAAAAAAAACAAACAAAAAAATACAAAAAAAAAAAAAAAAAAAAAGGAAAAAATAAGGCAGGAACCCAATTAAAAAACAAACAATAAAACAAACCAAACCCCCACAGGCCTTTGCAGGTCACCTTTGGTATAATTAGGGAGATGAACTTGCTACATGCCAGGGCATTTAAATAAGTTCAAAGAATTTCTTAAGTTATTCATTCCTCCAAGATTCCAAGAGCTTTGTCTATTTTCCTTTTTCAATAGGCTTTATTGTTCTGTTTCAACTGGTTTGACCTGCTAGATGTAGAATGAGATGAAGATTGTGACTCAATAACCAATAATCATCTGCTGCCAAATGAATCAAAACTCCTCCTTTGTAGGCCCAAAAATATATATTCCAACTTTATACCCTTCAAAGCCACCAAGTGGATGTGAAATAAATTTCTAAAGCTTTTCACAGACATCATAACATAAGCTGTCAAAACAGCTATGCCTTCTAGGTGGAAACTAGATTTGCTTCTATACACTTCTGATTTGAAATACTCATTTTCAGACATAGGTTGAATTTTACTAGAATTCCTAGTTATTAGGATAAGTTGTACAGCTAAAGTACACGGAAGTACAATTACTGCAAATATTTGTTATGCTCTTACAAAACCTAAAACTTATTTCATTCTTATTTTTGTAACTCATACAAACAGCGTTTCAGTGATTTCAAAGAAAACTCTCCCTAGTTAATCTGTAAGTCTTTATTCTAGTTAGACAGGTATTTATTTTTAATTGAGTTTTCCTTGTAATTACATTTAATTCAGTTACTAGTTCTAGTATTTATAACCCCGGGAAGTGTTCATTCAGCCTTCAGTCAAATTTAATGGAAGTAAAAATTACTCAGCATGTTGCAGATAAGTAGTATTTTAAGTAGATATACAAGCTTTTGCAAAAAAAAAAAAAACAAACAGATTTACATGAAGGAGTGTAGGTAGTAGACCTGTCTTCTCAGCTACTGCAGTAACCAACCACTCTTCCAATTAAATATACTTTGAGTATTAAAGAGATTAAATAATCAAGCAAAGGATTTAAAGGAAGAGAGCAAAGTAGTCCAGATGAATATTCAGTGAACTAATGCTCCAAACTTCACCAGTGTAAATTAGATGCAATACTTTCCCCTACTGGATCCAAAAACCATCCATGCTAAAAGTTACATAACTTTCTCGTGGCTCATACAAATTCACCAAAAACAGCAGCTGTCTTTTGGGGCATTCCTGCCTTTATGTAACTCTAAATATGAACCATGTGTTGACATCCCAAAATGAATCAACATATCCTTCTCACCCCACCATCCAATCAACAGCCACATCTTCCCAAAGCACACAACACCACATTGTGACTCCCTGAGTCAATGAGCCACTGCCCTAAACCACTGGCTTTCAAAGATATTTTAGGCACAGGTACACCTTTTATAAGCTGCTTAAGCATATAGTTCTTGTTTGGAAAAACACACAGTGGCTCATCTGACACCATACAAATCTAGAAAAACATTCCTCTAAATTGTCCTCGTTAATCTCCTCATTATGCCACTCAGACTTGCTGTGCTAGTATTTGGATCAAGTATCAGGTCTAAGCTCGCTGTTTCTTTACTGCATTCCCAATATCTCACATAAAGCCCAGCTGTTCTTCATTCCTACTACAGTATTTAAAACTCTCTGGTCAGTAACTGGTAAAGATACAGAAAGTTAAAATAAAAAATATTTTTATACATGTTCTCTTTTAGACACAGCAGCGACGAGAATTAGGACCTAGACTAAAATGCACTTGAGGCTCAGGATGCTGCACCAACACCCATGTTATTGCTGTGATCTCTGCTGCATCAATCTCGCACTTCATTTCTACTTTCATGGTTTTCCACATATTAAACAATTTTCTTCCGTTAAAGTTCCTAAATTTCTCTAAAGTTCCTAAATTTTGCTCACTTGTCTGCCCTTTAGTCTTACTCAAATCTAGCACTTGCTTCAGTACCATCTCTTGGGTCAACTCCTTTCTACTCATTCTTACAAATGAAGTCTAATTAATTTTTATTTTCAAACTTCTCTTTAGAAGCTGATAACTTTGCCAAGTCTTTCAAGAAATCACAATGTGAAAAAAATTATAAAGCACCTGCTCTTTTGAAGTATTTATGTCCTAGTTGTCCACAACCTACAATGATTACTTTCAGGAGTATCACAACTGCATTGCCTGTTTGGTTTTTTTCCTTCTGGAAAGCTTCCTATGCCAACAGCCAGCACAAAATCTTTAGTGTTAGCCAGGAAAGCCCTTGTGGAATACCTAATGGGGAGTTTTACACTTCCTTTATGCTCACTTCTTTTTCTTCTGATGCTTTCAGTACTAATTGCTATAAAGCACAGCCATTTAAGTAGGGTACTGAACCGCCCAAATCAGGTTAAGATAAATATTATTTTAGATAAAAAGATAGCATTTTAATGGGTTCCACTTATTTTCCTCATCCCTTAATGCCAGGCTCCATGATACGACATTCACTCCTACAGTTTTTATTCAATATGCTAGAAATTATTTTAGTGTTTTTACCATTTTAAATCTGAAACAACCAAACATTTTATTTGAAAGAAATCTTTTGCAGTTTCTCTTGAATTGAAACAAACTAGTCCTTCCTGACAACACACATGTAGAGGCTAGTCATAGATACAGACCAGTGGTTCCAAGCTACATTATTCGCATAGAACCCATGGCCTCCAATTCTAATTTCTTAAACATCCTGATAAAGCTGCCAAACTATCAAAGACAAATTAACCATCTCAGTAGAAACAGTCTATAAAATAGCCAAAGTTTCTGACAGAATCTCTGATCCAGTATATCCTGCAAGTGTCAATATCTTTTCCACTTTAATTCCTCTGCTCTGTTGCCTGTCTTGCTAATGGCAAATTTACTTTTTCTCTTTGCTTCTTCAAAGGCAAAACAGGACAGGCTGATTAGAAGGCTATATCATTCTTAAACCTCATAATATTCCCCCTTGAACAGGACACTAATTTGTTTAACTATTATTGATTTAACTTTGCTGTTACTAAACAGAGAGGTCTTCAGAACCTTTTTACATCAACGTACAAAGGAATGGACAAAACCTGTCGTTATCATACCAAAATAAACCTATTCAAAGAGAACAGCACATCATTCATTTCCAAGAGGTAAGGTACTGCTCACTTAGCAGGCATCTAACCAAACATCTAGCTCCAATTCTTTTATAAAAAAGTCAGCAGTGAAGCACATTAATGTCCTATTCTGCAAAGGTTCAGCAAAGTCTGCTGGTTTGTCTTCAACTGCCGCAGAAAGTGTGGTGAGTTCAGCCAGGGAACCTAGTTGAAGAACAGACTTGCTTTCTAAATGCGAGACTGCTGGTTTGTGTTAGGGAGAGGGAGAACAAATATGGAATGGAAGAGTAAGACCAAAGTTTGAGAAGGGATCCTAAGGAAACACAAAGGCTTTCAAGAACCTCCCTGACATCCGCTCACACCACTCAATGGATGGAATTCCCCACTTAACTTTCACAGAAAGGAAAGAAAAACTGAGAGGGGAAAGGGGAAGGGTGAGGGAGGAGCAGAGACAACAAAATATGTCACCACTCCTGAGAAAAAAAGAAAAAATCCATTCCTATCACCTCTCCATGAAGTGGTATCTTAGAGAACTTGTTGTATAACTAAGCAGAGGATATGGTAGAGCCCCAGTCCCCCAAAATAATTCAGGACTGCTTCTGCATAACAAAGTTATTTGTTATTTTGCTTCTCATTCTAATTTTAAAGTCACTATAAAAGTTATCAAATTTTTAACAGGGACTATGCATTTTGTCAGTCTTACTGGTACAGTATTGATAGACTGTGTAAATCTCACAAACATCTGCAAAACTCAGAAATCTTTCTGCAATACCCATGGGAAAAACAAAAAAAACCAAACCAACACCTCCCCCTTCCCAAACACAAAAAAAGCAAAGGTCAAAGAGTCCTACACTGCAAGAACACTGTTTGTACTTCCAGAGACTCACAACTCAATTTCAGTTTCTGGTAAGGTCTATCATTTCTCAGAAATCCAGTTTCAAAATATCTTACAAGCTGAAAACAGTTTAACATTTTCCAGACATAAGTTCTGCTCCTCAGAGATGATGACAACACTTATGACTTCAGTCGGTATCACAAACCTGACTGGGGAATTTCATCTGTTCCCAAGGGACGTGCCCATTCACGTACATGAGCACAAATTTCAACTGATCTTTGAAACAACCAGAATACACAGTAAAGGACCTCTAAGACACTGCACTCCAAACAAACAAAGAGCCAGTAACACGTATCCCTAAAACAGGAAGGGGAAAAAAGAGGCATTTTCAAAATAAAAGGAGACTACCATCCCAGCATTAAGGGATGAGTTAAAACGCAAGCCATGCTGACATAGCAACCTTTTTGTACTATTATTACAAAGACTGTAGGGACATACAAAGAGGCTGAATTATTTACAATAAGTTCCTGGACTTTAATAAAAAGGTTTTGAGTAAAGAGATACATGAGATACTCTCTTACTAGCTAAAAATGAAGACATGCAATATTTTGATAACAGAGATTGCTAAACTGTGGTTCTACACAGATGTGATTATTCATTTGGTACAGCTTCCACACTGGTACTTGCCTCCTGAAAATCATAATGAGAAAAAATCACACCAATATTACTATTACTCCAGATAAGCAGCTTTTATGAGACAGCTATTACTCGATTGCAAAATGAGGAAGAGCTAGTCTACATAAATAAAACCAAACAAGAAACCCCTAGAACATACCATCTTCCCCAATTAGAATTTTAAGCCTCTTCTTTGGCATCTTGACTCCATTTAGTACTGTTTTGTCAGTACTGACATAAGAAAAATAAAGTTGATGTCACTAGAGGATTCTGTTTTACACTGAGATCTCCTGATGCAGTGTTGTTCAAGTCTGTTTAAAAGTGTGCCTCACGTACCCTGTCCAAAGTATAGAAATTCCCATTTCTAGTGTCCAGTCCTTATTTTTATCTTTTGCTATCATGATGAAATTTTCTATCAACAATTAAAATAGTATACAGTAAGATAATCACCTTCTTCACATGCATTTTCACAGATTTAACTGATTTTCTAGAGTAGCTACCCCATGTGATGTCCAAATACTTGGAGTTCTATCTGCATATGAACAGCAGAAAGGCCGCACAGCAAGAAGCCAAGGATATGCATACACATGCAAAAGGTGTTAACTTGATTACATGTTAATGCACTTACCTGATTTGATTTCTCTACTGTGCTACTGGGAACCTCTGTGGTATCCTTCACAAAAAAGTTATCTATGATGTGTCTCTCTGCACATTCCTGACCACAAATTGGACAGCGAATAACACCGACTGGGGGGGGAAAAAAAATATCTGATTATGCTTGCACAAACTAAGATATATTAAACAACTACAAAGACAGCTTACAAGGATAAATACTTTTGAGAGGATGTTTTATTACTTTCCTGTCAATAAGGTATGGGCAAAAAGAAGCTAATTCTCATTAGTCACTGAAGAAACCTTTACATGTTTTTCCCCAATGACATATTCTCTCAGCCAAGGTCAAACAGCGTTTTGTTTCAATCCCATAAAGAATTTGCCTTAATCTTATAAAAAATTAATTTCTTTATTCTAAAGAGAATGTATTCCCATTGACAATTTGTTGTTACAGAATGGATTAAAGTAAACACTTATTAGTGTGGAATAATAATTAGTGACACTGAGTGGTATTACATACACACACATATACGCCAGCAGTGTGACATGATTGACCTTCATCCATGTCATATGAGACAGAGAAATGTAATACATTCAAAATTAACAAGGCAAATTATAGAGAGGAAGAGCAGACCTGTATTAATATTGTGACTACCTTCACTTTAAGAAAGGGAAAGCCAGCAAGAAAGACAAAGGAATAAACAACGAAGGTCCTCTCCCCCCTCTCCTGTTCAAGACACACTGGGGTACAATTCTAAGACAATTACATACTGGGCTCCAGGTTGAAGAAAGAGCTGAGAATCAGGAACACAAAGGGTTAAGACATTCATTTTTCTCAAGAGTATGAAAAGGACAAAGTCAAGTTCAAAACCTGGGGTTCAGCTGTGAGTAGACTTGGTTGAAATGGAAAAGACCTATGTAAACAATTTAAAGGAGACACCTTTCCTGGCTGAAGAAAATGAGTGTTAGCAGTGAGGCTTGTTTTTATCATGCAAGAATCTCTACAATGCTAGGCATTAACATCTTGCTGTAAGAAAATTATCACAGTCTTTACATCCAAAAAAAGAAAGAAATTAAAATGAAGTTAGGTTGAAATAATCCCTTAGAACATGGAAGTCATCATGTAAAAAGCCTACAGTAGAACAGTCATGCAAGTCCACAATGAGATTCTAGACCTACAGTTGCCATTTGAGAGGAGACATGGATTCAGGGCCTTAAAGATAATCACAAGCATCATTTAACCCAATGAATTTTACACCAGTATTATAATTCACCACTTGCATATTTAACTAAATCAGAATGACCTTAATTCTGTTCCTGTTTCACTTTTACAATAAAATGTAGAACTATAGAATCACTTTCTGCAGAAGAACTTAATTCCTTACTGTAAGTGCTTCATACAAGATTTAGGTAACTTTTTCATGACATTCTTTCAACAGATACTTGAGATTTAACTGGCAACCCACTACAAAGCAGTGCTCTAATAAAAGTCCACCAGTTTTACTAAAGCAATTCTTCATTCTGGTAATTCAGCAAGCAGTTTTCCACTTGTTATCAAGGCATTTCACTTTCCTCTGAACACCTATGATGTTAAGCCTGGCTTTACTGTAACTGCCATTTTATCAATCTGCATATCAACACATATCTGTGCAGCTTTCTTTGATATACAAATTTTGTATTTTGCCTACAACTTTTGTAACATATTTTTATACCATCATCAGGAAGGACCATTAAGAAATCCAATTCTGGTATGTCAGGTAGTAAACAGAACTCCAAGTACTGAACTTTTCCTTTTATCATGCAAATCAATTTACCACAGTCAAGGGTCAATAAATAAACCTCCTAATACTCAAGCTACACACTTGCCAAAAAAGAATATTTTTCACATTTTTCAACAGTCACAATTACAAACCACCCTCTTCCTGTTCTCTCACTGCTCTTTCTTGACCCTGACACAGTGCTGTGGATCAACACAGGAGACTGAGTCGGTCTTTCCATGTGTTGGGGAGACAGGTATGAGACCTGCAAACCCATTCAGACATGGATGTATTTTTCCTTCTCTCCCAAGCTTTACCTTCATCCCCTGTTCTGCTTCACTGACCAAATGCACTACTGCCTATGCTGAAGCAACATGAGAAGCAGCACAAGGATGGGAAAAGAACACCACCACCACCAAAGACTAAACATGGAACCACTGAAACTGATCAGCAGCATTAAGAAGAGTCTATAAATCAGCTGAGTTGAAAATACAGAGGGCAAGGAACGAGAGAAATTAGGAAATGCATTAACATAAAACAAATGTTTTGTCTGCATTATCACCAACAGAATATTGCCAACTACCTGTTCAAGAGATCACTCACAATTTCTAGACTGAGATGGGAGAAGGAAAAAAGGAAAACTGCCTACAACTCTCAAAATACTCATGAATCTTTATCTGGAATTCCTTATGCTGTCTAGCCTTAAGCCAGTGTTTTCTTCTGCCACTGTGTGAGGGGAAGTTTGCTTTTGTTACAATCCTGGATTGGAGACTGCTACACACCTCAGTTTTAAACCAGGTTTAGTCAACCTCAGGATGGTGGATTTCAGTGAAAGATCTCGAGCGTCAGGGTTTATTTTTGTTAAAGTAATTCTGTAAGGTTCTTATTTCTTTTTAATGGAGCAAGCATTTCCAGTGGGATCCAATGGGAAGGTGAAAACATATTACTTAACTCAGAAGGAGTTTCATAATCACCATCATGATAATTGAGAGAATAGTAAGTGATCAGATCCCACATTTGCATCTGCTCCTTTGTGCCAGGTTAGGGAGTTAAAGAGCACAGCTGCCTGTCAAGGCCACAGAAGGACTTTGCCATGAGATAAGCACAGAATGGAGCAACGGGATGTCACTAAGTCCAGGCCTGTTGGAGGCAAGATCCTGGTTAACATATCTGGACAAAAATACCCAGTGTGGCAAACTGTGTAAAGAAGCAGCTGCTCTTACACGTCACCGGTCAAACAAAGATCATCCCAGGTTATGGGACAGATGGCATCTGTGACCACCAACAACCATGGAAGCCCCCTTCCTGAATATGCCTCCATGGATACCTGGAAGTTGAACTGTAATACCTCAGGAACTTCAGATAAGATAAAGGTAGTACTATTATCCAGGTGTTATCTCAGACCTAGGGGGAGGTAATCAAAGCTTAGGGAGAAGAATGCATCCCTGGTAATGGACACAAAGGATGCAGAATTTATGGGCCACAAGGAAAGCCAACTGTGCTGAAATCAGCTCCAGTTGCGTAAAAGGTAATTCTTTCAGGGGAATATCGCAACCACTCACTCATGGCCAGCTGACCCAGGAAACCCACCGATTTAAAAGACTGAGCATGTGGGCTGATTAGCTTAAGTGAGGGAATCATTTAACCTCCAGAATAAGAGAACTGCGTAACCAGTGACCATTGATTCCTTTGTTTGCTGAAATGTATAAATAGTGAAAATTTTTGAACGAGCTTGGGACCCCCACCACCAAGAAGCCCAGGGAGAAGAAGGACCAACAGGATGCCACTGGATCCACAGTTGGTAGCTATCTTCTGCTTGATCTCTTTCTCTTCCCCACCTCCTTCTCTTTCTTTCTACCTCTATACCTCATATTCCATGTTAAATAAAATATGTATTATTGACTTTGGCATATGGTCTTGTTTGCACCTTAATTTGGACAGAGGGATCTCTCAATAATCAGATCTTAACACCAGGAGAGTCACTTATGCAGCTGTACGGCATGTGCCTCTTGAGGAGGAGTAGATGAGAAGACCTTCACCCTTCTTAGCAGCATCTACTCATACAAAACCCAAGCAGCAGTGGAATCTTATATTCAGACTGCGCTTGAACCAGGCCAGGACACCACATTGCTAACAGAGTAACAGTGCTGGCTCCCTTGCCCGTTTATTTCTGCCCCACAGCTACACAAAGAACTACACTGCCATGCAATGAGCTGGATTAGGTACTGTGATGTGGATTACATGAGGCTGTGCCAGGATAGGAGGTTCCACCATAACAGTTCGCACTGGCTACAGGCTCCCACCGTGTGTGCCTCTTTCAAGGAATGCTAGCCTGCATTTTAGGCAGGTAGGGAAAATCATAGCCCATTCTTAGTCTTCACAAGTTACATGCTGCATCCACAGAAATGGCATCCTCAAGCCATTCAGCACAACAGACTTATACAGTATTATTTCCAACTCGGCTCCCAGTTTCCTGGGAGTACATTCCAGACTACTGAAGCATCCCGAGACAAGAGGAGGAGACTGCTCTGGTTTGCCCCAGTTTTGGCTCATTTGCGTCTTCACTGTAGCGAACATGTTTCAGAGCCAATTTAATAAAGCCACTGGATCATCATTTGTAGATCCAAGAGAGTATTTTTGCTTGTAGATGCAAAGCACTTTACTAAAAAAAGAGGACTTGATGGTTCCCTTTCTTCAGTACAATTCAGTCAAAAAACCCACTAGTTTCCTGACAGAGAGCTCTCTTAATTAAATCCAGTGTGTGGAAGCAACTGGCAATTTTACTTGTAATGACACAGTCAATACAGAATAAATAATTAGGAGGTTGTACAGCAATTTTTCTCGGGTTTACAGATGTTTTGTTTGAAATTCTAACTACACAGATTTCAGAACAAAAAAATATTAACAATGAGTCACACATGCAGTTAAA
>JAYRBT010000042.1:62313702-62326814 GCA_036023395.1 Myiotriccus ornatus | reverse complement strand
CTCCTCAATATATTCTTCAATGACAATATAGTAATAGCACACTTACCACGCAAGTAAAATGCCCAGGAATTAAATCCTCAACAGTGAGAAAGAGGAATTTAGTATGTACTTATTAATAAATTCTGAATACATTTTTAATCTGTGCTGCAATTAAATGTTATATAACAAACACTTTAACCTGGCAATATTTTTTTTTTAAGCTTGTTGTTGACAGGGACAGAGACAATGAAATGTAAAAAAAAATATTTGATGAAAATTCACACTCTAAACAAGTGCAGTCAAATAGGAGAAAACAATAAAGATACTTCTTATTTCCTGCAGTTTCCATCAGATAGGTCTGAGTGCTCTACAAGAAATTATTAATGGAATAAAAAAGTAAAGATCCAAGCCATTTAATTTATTCAAGTGAAACAATCCCAAGACTCCCAAATCCAGTCTATTCTGACTACTTATTGTATTTAAAAGCTGTGTAACAATAAAGCTTGTCACATGCAGAATTTTTGCATCTATGGAAAAGTAACTCTTAAGGGCAGCACAAAACCAAAACTGATTTATTACGCTGAAGTGGCTCCAGAGTTAAACTTTCCACCTGAAAGATGGATAAAGTTTCTTTGCAGTGTTGCCAGGTTTTAATGCCTTCAGTGGGATTCATCTAAGTGTTACGAGGAGTTCCCTTCACAATTATTGAAGACCTAGGTAATATAGTTAGCTCATGAATGGTCTCATGGTTAAACAGATGTCTACATGGGGTCAGATGAAAATACCTTAAAAATATCCACTTCTTTCTAGTAACTACATTAATACTCTTATCCACTATTGGGCATCCAGTTCAATTGCAAGAATCCCTCCAATAGTCTAAACCCAGCAATTAGAGAGAAGAATATCCTCCAAGTTATCTGCAACTTACCTGCAAGCCACAGGCACTGTGCTCACTTTATATTCCTCTCTTACATGTGCCCAGTATCCCTCAGCACTGCTGTAAGGGTTCAAAAGGCAACGTGACCAGCTTTTTCCAGTTCCCACATAGCTTAAGGACTACCAAGCTGGAGCAATACATGCTTGTGAGACCCACACAGACTATACAGTCTCCAAGAACCAGCATTAATTAAAAAGCAGTGTTATCTTCTCCTCTGACATTACATTACATGAATACGGAAACTACCGAATGTAACTAATAAAACACGTTCCTTCTGGGTTGAAGAGATGATCAAGTAAGAACAAGAGGGATTTCCAACAGCTGCCCCAGAGCTTTCAGAAGACAGCAGGTTACGCTGGCAGCAGTGATATTACTTATGCTCCCATGGCGTATCTCCTTCTGTTGCTGTAATCTGCAGTAGGCAACTGAACCATGAGCCAGACCCTGCTGGCTTATGGGAACATCCGCATCCACTGAAGAAATCTAATCTTCCTATGGTTTCCTCCACTTCCCAAAACCAAAGAAGAGCTCCTTCAAAGGTGCTTTCCCAGCCTGACATTCTTGGCACTAAGAATGAAGCTCAAGAAAATGAATCTTCTACCAAAACTGATCTTCATAAGTGCCATTTATTTACCTCTCCTTTAGAGTCACTTGATCTGTTTCCACCTTCTTGCACCATACTGCCTCAAAGGCTTGATAATGAAGTTACAGAAACATTACACTTGGCATCAAATACCAGTTTGGGAATCAACTAGGATTATATTTCTATTCCTACTTTATTTTTAAGAAATATTCATAGGGGTTCCACCATGACATTATGGTTCCTAATCTACTTGGCTGGCACAATGACAAATGAAAAAGCAAAACCACCCAACCACAACTTTCAGGCAAAACAACAGCTATTCTGGCAAAAGTTTGAAATCAGACATCCTGCAGCTCACAGCACCTACACTATACTCTCAACAATTTAAATCAGTCAAAAGGCAGCCAAAGAAATCACATTAAATCTGATCTCATCTCAATGGAACTGGGAACAGGCAAAAAGAAAAAAAACTACAATAAATACAATCAGATTGGAACACAATACAATAACACTGTTGTCAAATGGGCAAGATTGGCATTTAGCTTCTTAAAGGATCCAAACTACATTTAGCTCTTGCACAAAGGTGGAATGCAGCAAAGAGGACTGTCAGTTGAATCCGTTTGGGATACCTATGTATAAAGTCATCTTCCTTTTGCCAATACAGCTTCCAGAATCATTATTTTGAGAAGAGATCTTTGCCTCTGTTGAGTTTTAACGGCTGTGACAATAACCTAGAAGACACATGAGCTACCATAAACCATGGCTTTGCTTCTGACTTTTATCTGATCCAGTTATAAGGCCATTTCTAAAAAGAAAAAGGCAACAGAGGACTGTCTCCCAATCTCCAGGTGAACCTACTCAATCCATCCAGGTGCATAAAATTTTACTGATGATCCCACTGCCTATACAACAAACACTTACTGAGCAATAAAAGCAATACTTGCAGGTCATTCTTATGATACAGAGTCAAGACAAATGTAACATAAAGCTAGGGGTGGAGGTTATGGTGTTCAGTTTTGGTTTTTTTTAAACTTCACTGCTACATGTGGGAAGACCACAGGCCCCCCCACATGTTCCATCACAGAAAGTTCTGAACGCTCTTTCGCAACACTGGACTCTGCCTTTGCCACGAAGCAGAAAATAAACATTCTATTTAACAATTTGGAGTGCAATATTTGAAGAAACAGCTGCTAGCATCTCTGGACTCATATTCAGATATGACTATGGGAGGCAAACAACACCTCTCATCCCAGGAAAGAATTGTGTGTCTGAAATAATACTTAGGTTATATTTAACACATGAACTCTGAAACCACCTTTGAGCTTTTTGCATAGAGGAGGGACCAAGGAAAAGTTTAGAACTTCTCAAAGGAGATCAAGTTCCTTTAACCATTGATTAAACTCAACAATCTAAGAACTCTAAATTCAGGGGTTTCCAAGATACGCTAGCCAGTGTATTAGATCCTTATGGTCCTCTCTCACTACTGAGAAACTGAACTACTGAGGGTCAAATAGTCTGCAGTTGGTAAACTGGACAAACACAGGCTAAAACAACTGAGAACAATAGCTGCTAATGTGTGATGAAAGGCCCCCAAAGAAGACAAAAGCAAATAGGGAACAGAATTACTGAGTGAAGAAAACCTACTGCTTAAGCAAGAATAGGTAGGAATCTGGAAACACTCAAAAGAGATAAATCTAGTCCAGAAGTATGCTACCCCCAGGGTTTAAAAGTTCCCAGATATTTAGCTATTACTGAAGTTCTGCTATCAGACACTACCTATAATTATACAGCTCTACATTCATTCAGTAAAGCTTGTCTGCTAAACAGAAATTTCTTTATCTCAGTTCCTAACCGACCTATCCTCATTTATCACTTTGGGGCTGGGCAATGCTATGAATTTCAACTTTTACTTGAAAACTGTTGAAAAAATACTTACAGCTGTTTTTCAAAAGGCAAAAATTATTCAAAGCTAATACCACTTCTCTTTAAACCAACTGACTACGATGGCATGTAATTTACACTCCTACATTATATCTGCAAGTAGTTTACTCATTTTAAAGCAGAGTCCATCTTGGGAAAAAAAATATATGTGTGTTTCAATTCACACTTTTGCTGCTCATGACAATTTTGCATACTGCTTATTTCTAGTAACAGACCTGTTGGCGCTGGGCTGTTTTATCAAGGCAGTGTAACTTGCATTTAAAAGCAAAACCTTCTAATTTTAAGCTCTTCTTCTTCTCCAGCCATCTCATCTTCTTCTCCAGCCCCAGCAGAGCAGTGCAGCTCTCCATCTTTCTTCCCATCTACTCATTCCCTGTTCAGCTGCTAGCATTACCTTCCCCTAAGAGCATCAGTGTTACAAGTACTCTGACATAGCACACTCATCGGCAGCTGCCTAAGCGCAACATGAACTTGGGTTAGGCTGGGTTATAGCATTAGTTCAACAAACTTCAGCTCCACACATCCTTAATCATGCTCAGACTCTACAGCAGATG
The DNA here is from genome assembly GCA_036023395.1 of Myiotriccus ornatus. NCBI lineage: Eukaryota > Metazoa > Chordata > Aves > Passeriformes > Tyrannidae > Myiotriccus > Myiotriccus ornatus. The sequence goes on along the minus strand of JAYRBT010000042.1, from coordinate 62,322,820 downwards.
CCTAGCAATGAATGAAGCAGATTAAGTAGCTTTTATTTAATGCCTTGTGAGCTCAAGTAGACATCCTAGCAAATACATGGGGATTTTCCAAGTCAACATTTCGGTAAAAATAGTCCTTTTTCTTTTTTGCAATTTACAGTACGACAGATGCGTCAGCTCACCAGGAAAATTATACACTTACTTTTCAAATTAGGCAATCATTTTAGTTCAAAGGGTATTTGCGCTACAGTCTTGTTTTATTCAAACTGCACTATATTCACTTGAGGGACTACAGTTGAAAGGGGAACTCTCCATTTTAATAAAAAGTTGCCTGTGGCAACTTGGGTTATTAATCAGAAGCAGAAATCTTTCTAAAGTCAGAAAGCAAATGGCTCAGTTCTCCTGTCCATATATTCCCAATTACAGACAGTTTAGCATCAGAGTTGCAGATTTTTTTCTTGAAACGAGGATGTCTCCGTGACCCAAATCCACACTACAAACAAGGGCCCTCAAAACCCATGAGTGCAGTTCAAAGAGCTGAGCCTTGCTTACTGTCATTCTTTCTCCCCATAGCCCACTGATAAACTTCAAAAATAACTAGAAAGCTTGTTTAACATCAGTTCTCGATCATAAGTTTGTAATGTATGCAAGGTAATACACAATTTTCTCCCACATAAAAGCTTCAAATAAGCATTTACTTGAAGCACTAGAGAGACGGTATGAAGCAATTAGGAACATTCTTTTGCTCAACCTGTGATTTCATAGCTGACTTTACAAGACTGTTTCTTGTTAAAAATAATGTCATTTTGTTAGTTACTTCACACAACTGTTTCATGCTTTCTTTTATAAAAACATTTATGTTTTTATACATACTCTCTGGACAGTAGGTAAAAAAGGAAATAATTTAGTCATTCCAAATGTGACACAGGCGTCTTCAAAGCCCATTTGAGCTGTGAGTACATAGTTTAAACAGTATGCAACTACATTGCTACCTAATTGCTGAGGTAAGTTTTAAAAGCATCACTGGAATTTTTCTAGGAAAACAATTTTTCTGTGGCCTTTAATTTAGTCAAAGAAAAAAATAATGCATCATTAAACTGTTACAGCACATAAAAGTTAAATAAGAAGTAATAGATACGATAGCAGATTTTGACACTATTCACAGTTCAGCCAGATCACCTGCATAGGTCCACAATGCACACTGCCTGACCACCATATTATGGAGGTCTACATGGAACAGATATCCACCTGCAGCCCATGGATGGCCCTGCTCTGGATGCCCAAAGGAGGCTTAGACACTGTGGGAAACCCATGCCCTTGAGCAGGCTCCTGGCAGGACCTGTGGGTCTGTGGAGAGAGGAGCCCATGGTGAAGCAGGTTTGCTGGCAGGACTTGTGACCCCAGTGGGGGGCCCATGCTGGAGCAGTCTGTTCTTGAAGGACTGCACCCCATGGAAGGGACTCATGCTGGAGCAGTTCATGAAGAACTGTAGCCCATGTGAAGGATTCACATTGGAAAAGCTTGTGGAGGACTGTCTACCATGGGAAGGACCCCACACCAGAGCAGAGGAAGGAGTGCCTCCTTCCCCCGAGTAGGAAGGAGCAGCAGAAACATCATGTGATGAACTGACCACAACACCCATTCCCCTCCTCCTGTGGCACCGTGGGGCATGAGGTAGAGAACTGGGCATAAAGTTAAGCCTGGGAATGAGGGAGGGGTGGGGGAAAGTTTTTTATAAGGTTTGCTTTTACTTCTCATTATCCTACTTCAATATGATTGGTCATAAATTTAGTTAATTGCCCCAGGTTGAGTCTGTTCTGCCCCTGATGGTAATGGCTGAGTGATCTCTTCCTGTCCTTATCTTGACCCATGAGCCTTTTGATTTATTTTCTCTCCCTTATGCAGTTGCAGAGGGGAGTGATAGAGCAGCTTTGGTGGGCATCTAGCATCCACCCAAGGTCAAACCACCACACCACTCTATTATTTAATTTTATAGCAAAAAACTTTTAAAAGTAAAAATTTTCAATTTCAGAAATAACGGATTTTTCATAAAGTCAGTCATTTATCCTGAAATACAGTCACATTTAAAATTCACTTCGGGTTCTTTTTGGTTTTCCCCTGTTTTGTTTTTAGATTAGATATAACCGGCAAAATACCAGCTTCACAAGTTCACTGTTACTGGGAAATTCCACTAATAATATGGAAATTCCTCCTACAGCATCTTAACAAACACAGACAACACTGGCACAAAACCTTCCCTGTACAAAAGACCAGTTTCTACATTCAGAATCAAAAGTTTCAACAAAATTTTTCTAAACTTTCACTGACTGGGTAAAGTTGAGAGAACATGGTCACTTTGTAGCACTCCTGGAAGTTAGCACACCAACCTAAAAGCCTGCTGCATAACCTACTAGCTCTTCAGGACATTTCTCCTAGGAATGAGCTAGCCCACAAAGAGCACACTCGTCCTTCCACTTGCCTCTTCATCAACATATGCACAGCTATTTACCTTTGCTCTTTCAACAAGGCATTTTCTTAAGAGATATGTCTATTATAAGCATTAAAACCAAATGCACTTTCAACTAGACACAAACCTGAGAATTTTTAATACATTAGTATATATTTTCTTTCCTTATGATCTAAGATTCCTTTCCACCGTTAAAAATATAATCGCTTACCAGAGACACTATAAGCTGAACTTTTATTGAAATAAAGCTAGGTTGGCCTCTGAGGATATAAATCTTGGTTTAGAAAAAAGCTTCACACACGGATACAGCTATTTTGATAACTTCTACAGCTTAACTTCAGTAAGGCTTCCAATTGGAATGAGCTGGGCTACATCACTGCAGTTAACGCTCATCTGATATCCGTGATGGTTGTAGCCTTTCAATCTCCCAGTTTCAACGGGTAAAAGAAAGCAAGTATGTAAATGCATTCAACCTACTCTAGAAATACTATTCTGCATACATATATAAGATAATAAACATCTATTACATACTTAAATTAATCATACGTTGGAGCAAGCATGATTAAAGCTTCTTTCCACATCATATTGTTGTCCACCTTAATAAAGGCTTTACAGGTATGTCTCCAGATTTCCGGGGAATTCCTGGTAGAAAAGAAGGCAGTAATTTTTGGCAAATATATCCCTACCTGAAATTATACTTGTACAATAAATATCATACTCCATCCTATATATATTGAAAGCATACCTTCTTCTAAAAGAAGGGTATTATGATTAGAAAAAAAGAACCTTCTCTAGATAGTTTATTGATTAATATTTTAAGCTTTTACTAATTTCATGACTTTTCGGCCAAGAGGTTTGTCCATTACAGGCTATCAAAACAATAATACTATATTTCACCTCTAACAATCCTAAATGTTTTTCACATATTCAGTCTCTGGGGCTCCATGAGTTTTGAATTCAAAACAAGCACAAATCAAAACCAGTATGAAAACTAGACATGTCTTTCCTACACATATTCCAATAATATACACTAATTCTAAACACCAGCATTCCCAAATTTCTAGAGGTTAAACAACTCAGTTCTTGATGCACCACAGTAGAAATAAGATTTGTGAAAGGATGCAGAGATGCAACCATGTTTGTGAATGTGTTAGCCACACAATTAAAACATGGACTCCTTGTAATGGTGAAGGTGGAGAGAATTCACTTCAAGCCAGTGGCAATATAAAAGATGAAATGGAAATAATCATGTCTATCAGGTAGATTTAAAAAAAGAATCTTAGGTCTTTTTAGACTACAGAGACATGGAAGAAAAATTGAACTTCACCATAAGAAACCTCAAATGAAGTTATTATATCCTTCAAACTAACTAAGAAGGATCCTGCACATTATCAAACTAAAAGAGCGAAAGAACGTGTTACATACAGACAAATAACAAAATTTAAGTTGATGTCAAAAGCTGTATTTTCAAGGTCAAATGAAGTGATGACATTGGAAAGTCCAGATATCCAGATCAGATGAGACTATGAAAGAATTTAAAGCTATCTGTATAAGGACTGACTATGGGACATAATAAAACAGATGTCATCCACATACATGAGGGGATATCAAGGGTAAGGTCTTCATGCCTTAAGAGAACTTGAAACTGTATTGCTAAACAAATATTTCTGGGCATTATTAACCTGAAATATGAAACATGAACATCCCTGAAATCCTTGTTTAGTAACTCCGAAGTATTTACTCCTTAATTAACAGCAAGTATCAAACATATTTGCACTTTTATTGTGGACATTCCACAAGAATTTATATCCTGGTGTTGTCCAAACATATGCTTCTAACAACTTCATACAGATTTGTTTGCTAGCAGGTCAGTCTACAGATAAAGTACCAGGAAAAAAAAAGTTTCATTCTACTATTTTTGGCATTGACACTAGTAAGATTTTATCATGATACCTGCATAAAACTTTGCTATACATTTCCATTCAGAAGTTTTTCTTCACACCAGTTTCCAATCTATTTTGTGTACAGACTGATGATTAAGAAAAAAACAAAGATAGTCACAACTTAAATACTTTTGAAAAGAAATAGTATCTCCATCTATAACTTGACAGTTTTCATGTACCTGTTTCACATCTAAAAATTCCAGAAGAGTATGATGAGGTTCTCCACATTACCACCACTGTCCTTTAAGTACTGGCTACTATTGAACTAATCACTGAAGCGCTGCCCAGCACAAACTTTGGGCAAATGGCAGATTTCTAATAACAGCCTTTTTGTTTGCACCAGTTACAACTCACACCATCAAAAAGAATGGCCATTTGAGAAACAAAAGGAGTTAAACTCACATTAAGTTAGCCAAGATATTCAGTAGTGGCGTCTGTAGACACTTGCTCAAAAGCGAGTGTCACATTTACGGACCCACTCTCGCAGCACTCCCTGCAGTTCATAATGCTGTGTGTCAGGCAACACATTTTTGAGCAATACAATAAAAAAAGTCATCTGAATTAAATAAGCTGTCACTGGACATTCAGAAAGCAAGCAGTGAGTTCTCCAGTGCTAAAACCACTGGTGTCTGACACAGAGATGATTTTGCAACATCTAAAACTTCAGAGACGTTACAGAAAACTGAAACTCCAGGTCTTCTTTTCTATAGAAAATTCATGTGGCAGTATAGATATATCCATGTCAACTGGCCTTGCCACCAGCCTACCTCTGCAGGATTAACATCCACCACATTAAACTCCCTTGCGTGTCTTGCCACTTGTCTGCTGTTGTGCATACTGAATCTTGTATCCAAGTGAGCAACTCTAGAATTTTTAATTCATTCTAGATGCTCAAGTTTGATTTTTTTTCCCCCCACAGCTTTACAGAGAGTCAACATTCTCCCAGGTAAACTTGTCTGTATGTTAGAAGTTGGAGATACACTTTATTCTAGTAAAGCAAAGGACTCTTTCTGCTTGGAAACACTTTGCTGAAGACTAAAAGCATCTCCAGATTTTACTTGAGACTCCATTACCTCCTTAGCTATCTGTTCCTCCACTAATTTGGATGTTGGTACACTTCATCTCAAGGCTGGTTCGGTGAAGGTCTTTCCAAATCACATCCTCTTCTTTGTTCAAGACAAACTCCATTCTACCACTTTCTTCAGGCTTCTTTTTGTGCAACATCTTAGTGCTCAGCAAATGCAGTCTGCTTATCTTTCAGGAGCTTTCCATAGTTTGCAAATCTATTGTGTTCCTTACTTAGGACATTCCTTCTAGCACAAACAGCTCCCTTGCTGTTTATTTCTTCAGTTTAGTCACAGTAATTTCATAATTTACATCATGAGAGGCATTTATTATCTAACTTCCTAAGCTTATACTCTTCAGTTTATTTCTTTATGTCATTCCTCATAAGCATTTTGTACAACATATTACCAGAAGAGGTGACAGTTTTGTGTTCCTTCTTCCAAAAATTTAAAAACTGTAACAAAGTTCCTCAATATAATCAGTATTGGACACCGACAGGGTTTTTTTCTCCCAATCCTAACTTCAAGTTCACAGCTTTTTTGTCCCAGTTGGAAAACAGAAAGCAGAAAATGCACATTATCAAGTTTAGCCATAGCTAGCTAATATATAGCCCCTGTCATTTTAGCTGGGCCAAAACCATGACAAAAAAAGATGAATAAAATGCCTCAAGAAGAGTGTGAGATTCTTCTTCCTATTGGACAGTGAATGGTAGTGTGGAAGCATGAAAGTAGGTTGGGAGAAGAGCCAAGAGGGTAAAAATAATTGTCACAAAAAATATAGTAAGTCTGCAATGAGGGGGAATATGTACTGTAAATTCATTCACACAGAACCAACTCCCAGTCAAAGGAGGGACACCGAGCTACAGGTTTCCTGTTTCTATGATTCATTATTTCATCTGTTATTTGTTCTCTCAAGCAGATGTTTGAACAGCACTAATCTTTTAATTTTTATGATGTATCTTATTTCTCACTCAACTACAGACCCCAATTTCTGCTATATTTAAACAGAACATCTGGGAATGGGGCTATGCTGCTCATGACCTCAAAAAAGATGATGATACTGTCTCTCGAACTATGCTGCAACCTCTGGGCTTGCTGTATCTCTGCCCTCTTTCCTATTTCCAAGTATCTCATCCTGAAATACCTCATTATATGCCAAAGCTTGTACTTTGTCTGTTTCTGCCATGCAAAATTTCACAGTTCTACTCGTAGACTTACGAGCAATTAACATCTCCTGGGTTAACCAAGCTTAAGTATATAGGCTTTGGGTCTCCCAGATTTTCCTATTCTGTAAATTCTGACTAGGCAGTCTGACTGCAACATACACTACATGCTAAACTGAAAGACTGAATGAATATACTACCACAGACGTCCACATAGATGAAGAGGCTCAGCATACCCTGCTAATAACATACTCAGGAGTTTCTCAGATATTCTGAAACAAGTGTCTCCAATTGTTCCAAATATTCCTTTCTCTCAAGAAGCTGTTCCTTTATGAATTGTTGCAAACACTTTGCATATTCAAGTTGTAATCTTCTGGTCAGAACTGCTGGCAGGATGGTGAAGTTTTCCTAAATGCACTTAAAGGACATAAAAATGGTCAACTTCGAGTTACTACTTTTCACTTGAGCCCACTACACATCCCAATAAGGACAATCTGCATTAATACCTACAGACCAGCCCCATTTCGTCACACTTCCTCTTTTCTATTCAAGTTTCTCCAAGATCTATAAGGACTTAAAGAGTACTGCTCTCTGTTTCAAATACTGTCAAGGCAAAGAAGGAACCTGCCAGACGATAAGACTACTGCAGGAATTTGAGATAAGCACAGAAGGGAGAAATTATGACAAGAAGGCACTTATTCCAAGCCTAGCAGAGAAGAGATCTGGCTGGCACATCCCGGTTAACATATCTGGACAAAAATTCCCACTGTGGGGAACTGTGGGAGAGGAAGCAACCACTCATACACTCCCACCCCACAGTATGGGAACAGCATCTGTGACCACTGCACGGATACCTGGAACGTGGACTGTATAAAGGTGGTACCCCCACCACCAAGAAGCCTAGGGTGAAGAAGGACCAACGGCATGCCACTGGATCCACAGGTGACTATCTTCTGCTTGACCTCTTTCTCTCCCTCACATTTACTGTTAAATAAATGCCATATCATTGACTTGGGCAAATGGTCTCCTTTGCACTGTAATTTGGGCACAGGCATATCTCACTAATTGAATCATAACAAGATCTTAACCTGTTTCCAGTAAAGGATGCTTTTTTGCACCTTTTTCAAAGATGAAGATTTTGTTAGATGCCTAAACTAAGTGATCCACTACACCAATAAGGAACAGAAAATAAACAAAACCAAAACGATTAGGAAGGTACTTTCAGACTGGAGGAGTTTATTACACATGTTCTACAGTAAGATGTACTTTTCAAACATATTGACACAGGCTCCTGTGTCAGTACATGAGCTTACCAAAACTTCCTCGCAGCACTCTCCCTTCGGAGCGACAATTAACTAAGCTGTACATTAATGCATCACCAGACCCATTCGGGCTGCCGATCACGCGCACGAGTGTTATTATCGCTTGTCCGCCCCGGTCCCCGCCCAGGCGCGGGGTCCCTCCCGGCTGAGCGGATGACACCTGCAGGACTCCCCTCCGGCCGCGCTCCACACTACAGACACCACTCAAATGAACTGTTTTCTCGCTACGCTTTTCTGCCTTGGTATCAGCCCGTGTTCAGGTTTTCCGCAGGCAAGGGGCCAGAGCCCCCCAGCTCCCCCGAGAGGGGCTCCCCGGCCCCGGCCCCGCACCCCCGGCCCAGCGGGGGAACAGGGGGGGCGGCTCTCGCCGCTTCTCGCCATCCGCACAGAGAGGTCCTGGGAAAGTACAACAGTGCTGCCTTCCCTCCGAGGTGGGAAATTTAAAAATAACGATTAAAACAAACCAAGCCAGAGCACAACGCCGCCGCCAGCCCTGGCGCTGGCGAGCTGCGAGCGCAGCTCATCCCGACAGCTCCGTGCCCCGGCAGCCCCGCGGCCGGGCACCTGCACCCCACCCACCGCACCCAGTCGCGACAGCTCCCCGCTCCCCCGCGCCTATCGCGACGCACAGGCCTCCGTGGGGCGGGGTGGAGGGGGCAGCAGGCGGGGTAAGGGGCGGGCGGCAGAAGGGACACTTACCGGGCGTGCAGTGCAGGGGGGAGGCCGGAGGAGGGACGGGTGAGGAAGGGGGCACCGCCGGCAACGGCTCCTTGGGGGCGGCGGCGGCCGCGGGCGCCAGGACGGGGGGCAGCATGAGGTACCGCTCGGGCTGCGGCAGGCAGCGCTGGCACACCGAGTGCAGGCAGGGCAGCAGCTTGGGCCGCCGGCTCTGGATGGGCTGCCCGCACACTCCGCAAGTATCCAACAGGTTGAGCGGGGCCGCGTCCCCGCCGCGCTCCGCCGGGCCCTGCCGGCTCTCGGCCTCGTTCTCCCCGCTCAACGCCGCCGTTGCCCCCGGTCGATCCGCCGGGCAGGGGCCCCCCGCCGTCGCCGCTGCCGCCGCTGCCACTGCCGCCTCTTCCATTGTCCTGCGCCGGCCGCCGCCGGAGCGCCGAAGGGAGGCGGGGCGGCCCCGCTGCCCCCGCCGCTTCCCGCCCTCGCCGCCGCCGCCGTCCTGCCC
>JAYRBT010000042.1:62235269-62313602 GCA_036023395.1 Myiotriccus ornatus | reverse complement strand
ATGACATTGTAGTGAGGCATCTTTGGCTTCAGTGAGGCACAGGCTGAAAGGGCTGGGGCAGCTGCTTGTCAGTGCTCATCTCCTGCTGTTGCTACGTTCGGGTGAAGCTCAGAAGAAACACAGTTTTTGGATTGTTGCTTATGCATCTCTCTTGCAACCCTGCCCCAGAGAGGGCACAGATCAGACATCTAAATCCAGGCTGATCTATCTCCTGTAACTACTGCTGATAGGAAACATGGAGCACAATGTTGATTAAGAGTGAGCTGTGTAACAGAAACATTGCCTGTATAGAATCAGATGTGGTGCCCAAATGAAGGCTGAGAAGGAATTTATTCCACAGTCAGTGACTGAGTGGAATCTGAGATCTTTAAAGGCATTAGCTCTCCATACCCCCAGATAGAGTTCCCCACAGGGTCACCTGGGCGTTTCTCCACTGCTTATCTTTCCTGTGACTCTTTGTAGTGGCTTGCATTTTCTTTTCAATGGGAAGGAAGATCTTTGGCTAGTCTGAGAATGGAGCTTTGATGGGAGAAAGAGAAACCTAATGTTTGTGTACACAGTTGATTAATTTAAGGTTACAAGGTGCCAAAACACCTTCTCAAGCTATCTGCCAAATAAGATCTATTACTTCAAGCAACATGGCAACAAAATTTACTTTTGACAGTCTTGTAAAATTCTGTCCAAACAGGATTAGCCTTCCTTTCACAAGTGATTAAAAAAAAAAAGGAGGAAAACAAAACTGAAAACACTTAAGGCTATTACTACAAAATATTTAGCTTCAGTGAGTAAATACTTGTGAGATTTTTGCAAGGATTAATGAATACTGTATAGATAACAAACCAGTTACTATACTTCATTAGTAACTTTAGAAGTTACAACAGTAGTATCAGTTACTACAACATCTCTCCCATAAGGAGAGGCCAAGAGAGTTGGGGTTATTCAGCCTGGAGAAGAGAAGGCTCCAGGGAGACCTTTTTGCAATGTTTCAGTACCTAAAGGGGGATTATAAGAAAGATGAGGACAAACTTTTTAGCAGGGCCTGTTGGGATAAGACAAGGAGTACTGGCTTTAAATTAAAAGAGGGTAGGTTCAGGCTAAATATAAGTAGTACATGTTCTGTGATGAGGCTGGTAAAACATTGCAACAGCTTGCCCAAAGATGTGGTAGAGGCCCTGAGAATATTCAAGGCCAGGCTGACCAACTTGATCTAGCTGAAGATGTCCCTGTTCTCTGCAGAGGGTTGGAGTAGATGGCCCTTAAAGGTCTCTTCCAACCCAAACTATTCTATGATTCTATACTTACAGCATCGGCTGCCTGCTCTCTCAAGACCATTCCTGTGGCTGCTGCTCTGGGAAGTAGATCCACTGCCAGAGGGAAAACTCAAAAAGTCATCTGTGAAACTCTAGCAGTACTGGGAAAGAACCATTTTTTCCCCATTGCTTCTTTTAGAAGTAATCTTTCCCAAAAGTTGTCACTGTGATGGTAAAACCTGTTTTTTTAATGTATCTTAACACTATTAATGAAGAAATAGTTTTACCAAAAGTAGCCTTTGTAGTTTAAATAGATCCAGTTGTGTAATTTATTTGCAAACACCGACTTTCTGCTTAGTATACACAGACTTTCTATTTCATATATATTTCTTCTGCTTTCGGGTCAGTCAGTGGTGGAAAGCAAGTAAAAAGATTGGAAGGTTAAAGAGGAACTTGTTTGTGACCTTTTTTTTGTGAAGAAAAAGGGAAGCTGCTTTTTCAAGGAAGAGAAAAAGCTGCAGGGGAGGAGGGAGGAGCGTGCTGCGATGATAGGTCAAAATTCTAAGTTTTTAGTTTTACATAAACTTAACTCGCAGTAGCAGGAGTGCCTTGTGAAATGACAGATTAAAAATCAAACTGAAATGATTTTTGTATGAGAACATGACCTGTGGAGAGTGATATATGCCAGATCCTGCTGAGGATAACCTGGCAACCTTGATCACTCTCCAATCTGCAAAGGAGTTCAGCATCACAGGAGCAGGGCACTGTGCAAATGCTTTAACACCTGCAAATCAGGCTGGAGGAGCAATCAAAGTGAGATAAACATTAATTAGTATAATACCCAAGCCCTTAATGGAGGAAGGAACATTGATTACACTGTCTCACTTGGGATTTCTTTCTGTCAGAGATGGTGTATGATGACAGTTTCTGATTACACTTACTCAGACATGAAGTAAGATCTTAAAAACTGCTTAAATATGGAGAGAGAAGAGCAGAAAGCAAACAAGTTGATCCTTCTTTGAGTGGTTGAACGTGTTTGGTTTTTTTATAATAGTCTACATTTTTTACTTTTTGCCTTTCAAACTTCTGAGGTGAATTGGTTTTGTGAGCTTGCTTTGAATGCTTCCCTGGACCACTGTAAACCATAAATGTTTTAGCAGCCTTTCTTCTGCTCTCCCCACCTCGATCCTGAGGTGTTGCCAGCTGCTGGGGCAGAGGCACCGCATGGGAGTGGGGAGCCGGTTTCTTGCGTTTGATTTTTGACACTGCCGGTCATGAACTCTGAGCTGGCCCACCACAGTGTGTAGGAAGAAAGGGGTAAGGCCATTTGTAGAGAGCACTCTGGTGCCTCATAAAGCATTATCTTTTGTTAGCCAGCCTGAACACCCATATATTCTAACCAAGCTCTCTAGGCCTACTTCAGTCTAGGGATTGTGCATCAAAGCCCTGAGTTATGGGTACTGGGGGTGATGAATTGATGTTTCCCCATCACTTCAGCAGGCTGGGGAGCCATAAAAGCCCATTGCCTTTTCTCAGAGAAGATTCTTGAACAAGATAAAACTTGAAAAATTTGAGATTTTCTTCTTCTCAGCATACATGTAGAAGAGAGCAGTGACAGAGGTCATAGACGAGGAAGGACCTCAGAAGCCTGAGAAGAAAGGTGGACATTTATCTCCCTCAGCACCATCTTCCTTTCCTGCTTTCATCATGGGATGATGCACGCTAGTGGTTCCCTGATTTTGGGAAGGCCACTGAAACTTGTCCTAGAGTTTTAGTGGTATCTCATTCATCAGTAGTGGTATCATGTCAGTTTTGGCACCAGTGCTGTGGAACAGTGAATGACAGCCAGAACTGTTTTCTTCCCTTGCTACCCTGCTCCAGCACCAGCCGCTTGGAGAGGCTGGGAATGTAATAAAATACAAGAGCCATAAACTCCATCCCTTCTTATTCATGCCTCCTGCAGTTTGGCAGGAATTTAATAAAAGCACATTTTGTTGGGGGAAAAAAAAAGGCAGCTTGACTTTCAGGCAAAAAGCCAAGGTTTTATAGAATAAATTTACTGTATGTACCCTGAAGTTTAGAACAGCACTGCCAAGCATCCACCTGCTATCTCTCAGAGCCGGAGCTTGGGCTGGGAGGAGAGCAGAAGCCTGACTTGCTGTGATGTTTCCTTATTTAAGGGAAAAAGTAATTTAATACTTCATCTGCCTTATCCTCTTGTGCAACTTCATTTCTCATTCTGCTCCATAATGTTCTTTCTCCTTGGTTGGTCGCTTACTTTTGTGCTACAGACATGAAATTGAAGTTCTTTGGTATTCTAGAGAGGTTTGCTCCAGCCTCTGCTGCCTCACCTTTCTCGTTCACCTTGGTGTGGAGCTTGCCTCTTCTCTCTGCCACTTACAAGTTTTGTCATCCCTGTCACTTTTGGGTGACATGTACACTCAGCATAGACAGCAAAGGGTCTTCTGCTGCTGTGTTGCTTCCTTACAGATGAATTCTGTCTTGCTCAGCCACTTTTCTGGGAATACGTCAGCCTGTCTTTAAACCTGCTCTGATTTTAACCTTCTTTCTGATGCTGTCTGATGCCTAGCAAATATCGACGATAAAAATCATGGGTTTGTTTTTTTGTTGTTGGCACTGTGGAGTGCTTGGAGACACGCATAGAAATGTAGCATTATTGCCAATGCTGATGACTGTCAGGGCGTATCCAGTGTCTTGGATGCCAGATTTCTAATGCCTCAAAACTTTTTCCTATGGGAGCAAGAGGACAGTAGTTTTTACCCCAGAAGTAGACACAGATGCAGCAGAGGAGGTCTTTCAGTAGCTGCTTGAATGTGGGATTTATCAGAGGAGTTATAAGGAAACAAGAGGAAGTGATCTGCTCTGTGGCTGCAGGTGGGACAGAGGACAGGGGCAGTGATCTGGGAGGAAGTATTCCTGGAACTTGCTGTGGTACTGGAGAGAGCTGCCTGTAAAATGGAGAGGAGTTTAAGGCAGCAGGATGAGGGCCTTAGGAGAATGGAGAAACAAGATCTAAGTTGGGCGTGAGGCACAGGGGGCTTGAGGGCAAAAAGATTTCAGAGGTACAAGAGAAAGTGAAAGCTTGAATCAAAGCAGCTGAAAGATTGGCTTTAATATCTGCTTAGATCAAAAATAAAAGTCTGTTTGGATTAAGAGATAATCCACTAGATAGATTTAATCTACCACATGTATTACTTCCCCAAAGAAAAGCATTGGGAGGGGAAGGTTGGTTTGGCTCTGTGCCCAGGATTTGAATGTAGGTGATATATTCCTTTTCCAAAGGCCCTCTGTTCACTTGTCCCAAATGGAGCACATTCTGATGAAAGGGAGGGGCTGTTGGTGTAGCCTCCTTCTTCTTTGCAACTCCAAAGTCACATTGAATCTAACTAAAGGTGTTTCTCAAGCAGAAGAGAGCACTGAGAGCAAAATAACACAGCAGTGACTAATAACTTAGGCATGGGGTAGGCTCAGACACTGAAGGTGGCTTTGGCTGTCTGAGCAAAGGGTTCTGAGGGGCAGCAGTGGGTATTTTATTAACACTGACCCCTGCTGTCCTGATTGCAATTGCCCTTCAAACAAACACCACTCTGACGAGCTCCGAATGCCATCTTGCTTCAAGCACTTTGCTCCTGAAATCCTTGGCAACATCCCTTCCTCCCTTTCTGTTTCCTTTCTTTACAAACACTGGTTGACTCCTTAGAGTAAGTTCAGTTTCCACAGCAGTAGAAATACTGAAATTACTGGAGGATGATTGAACATGAGGGGTTTTTCTCCATATATTTTTTCAGTATCAATTTGGTATATTTTTTAACTAACACATGCAGCTGTATCTTGAACTGTACATGCATAACAGTCATGCACTTCTAGGAGACTGTACATGTGATGGAATTTGGATTAGCTGGATTGAGGAGGTTTAATATTTGCTTTCAAAGTTATCTTGTTCAGGAACAAATAAATTAATTCTGTAGACTGATGTGTATTCCTTCTGTGCTGTGGGCCTGCATCAGTACCACCTCAGGTGAAGGTTTTTGGCAGGACTCCTAAGGTCAGTGGGATTTGGCCTGTCAAATCCTGGAGTAGCAGATCACAGGAGAAAGTACAGAGTGCCTTGGGGAAGAGCTGTCATGGTTTGAAACACCTGAGCTGCCACTGGACAATTTCCCCAGCCTGTGCCGGGAGTGGGCTGTCTGCCTGATACTGCCCTTTTTATTTGGTGGGCAGTAGGGATGGATGAAACTCTGGATGTCTTCCCTCTTTCCTTATGAATGCACCATTATTGTGGTAGCTAGGACACAGTAATTGCCAGTCATGTCCAGGTTTTAGGGCTGCTTCCTTTTTAAGAGAGGTTCCAGGAAATTTTAAATGAGAAAGGTGTGTGCAACATGATGGACTGAGAGGTGCTTCTCTGTTATTCCCACGGTGCTGTCTGTGCTGCAGGAGGGATGAGGAGTCTGGCACTGAGAAGCCCTTTGGAATAGCCTGCTGTGTTTGGTGGGGCTGTAAAGGGAGTTGTGGCACCGTTCCTCTCCTACAGGGGTGTTTTAGAGGATGAGAGTTAAATGTGGGAGGGGTTAAGAGTGAAAGGTAGGTGTAACTGGGATTCCTCAAAAATTCCTTTGCTTCTTCACAGCTAGCAAAACATTGAGTGAGGGAAGGGAGAGGAAGTGGTTGATACCTGGTGAAGCACTGGGGATAATGTGGGGCAGGAAAGGGAGCAAGGGAAGCATTTCACTGCGTCATTTGACCCACTCACATTCGTGGAGTGGAAGGGAGGAGAACACTTACTGGTTTCTAGGTCTGAGCTTGCATAACTACTTAACACTTCCTTCTGGGAGAGAAATACGTTCCCTGTCAGGTCCTGAAAATTGTGTCTGGGAGTCAGCAGGGTATTGGCTAAAAGGCAATTGATACCTTGCTTTTATGTGGAGCTTCAGGAAAGCTTTGTTGAGTTCTTCTAGGAGAGAGGTCTACTCACAGGTTAGAGAGAAAATGGCATCACTGATTTGAGGGAGAGCAGCAAAGCAGAAATAAATGACTGGGTTTTCTTCAGTTTTGAAGGAAGTAAAAATAGTCAAATGCCCCCAGGAGCAGTACTGGAAATAGTGTCAGTCAATACAATTATGAAACTTCTAGAAAAGAGGTGAACTGTGAGGTGGGAAAATGTTCTGGGGAGAGCAGTTAGGGAAGACTTAGGTCCTTCAGAGGCATCTCACACTTGAACAAAACAAGGCAATGGGACGGCCCTATGAGGCATGAAACTTGCTGCAGACAGGTGCTAGGAAATGCACACTGAAAGGAACAACAGAAACTACTCTGAGAATCTATCAAGTGTATAAGTGATGTGGACTTACTCTGAGGCAGAGGGAGGGTGTGGGAAGGAAATCATGAACAGATTTGTACTCAGTGTTGGTACAAAATACAAGCTGTTAGACTGTGTTTAAAATAAAAGGATGGAGAAATGGAGAATAATTCTGAGAGGGAGAATCTCATGAGGTTCAATTTTGCTCATCTCCTACTCCAAACAGAATAAAGTGGAAACAGGCTGTGTGCTATCCTGCCATATGCATAAGGAAGGTTTTTCATGCTTCCAGAAACAGGGGAGCATGGCTATAAACAAACAGAAATACTTAAAGCTGTTTAGTGAAAGAAGTGGGATTCTTTCAGAATTATACAAGGTGAAACAGGCTTGTATTGGCTGTTTTTCACTACCTACGTTGTGGGGGGCTTTAGGGAGTCCATTTCTGTACTGTAATAGGGAAAATGCTGAACGGGGTGAAAATACTTGAAGAGATGGGTTTGGTACAGTTTGAAATTGGGAATCATGGATCACTGCTGATGTCAAATTTGTTGCTGAAGGGAATTATACAGACAGAGCAGAAAAAGAAGTGTGAGAGCTCTCTCAAAAAGCAAAGAGAGACTTTTGGGGAAATTGAAAGACAATACTTGAGATTGATTTTTACAGGCACAGAATGATCTGATGGAACTTATTGCTACAAAACACTGCTGAAGTGGAGTGCTCTCTCTCCTAATGGGTTGTATAGCCATAAAAATACTCTTTGCTGATTTCACTGGAGGGGTGAAGGTTCAGAATGCTTTTCAGCTCTTGAGCTTGAAGCTAGGGAGAACCTGCTGGTTGTGCATGGGGAAGGAAGGTCTCTTCTGAGAGGGTGACTCTGTAGTTTCCTGTAGCTGCTGTCTGCTCCCAGTGTCCCTCCTAACCTCTGGTTGAACCTGCGTGACAGTTCCTGCAGCATGGCAGCCCCTGTGCGTGACATGCAGGCAGTTTTGGCTGTGCCCCCGGCTGCAAGGGGTCTGCTGTAGGCTCTGTGGGAAAGGAACAAACCTTTGTGTCCACGTGGTGAACGCAGAGCTACTTAACCAGTGTCTGCTCTCCTCTGTTGCCACAGAGTGCTTTTCACCTCAGTCCCAAAGCATTTTGATGCTGATCTAGTGCCATGGTTTATCCCCAGCCTGCAACGAAGCACCACACAGCCCCTTGCTCACCCTGCCCCCAGCAGGCTGGGGGGGATGGAGAACTGGAAGGGTAAAAGTGAGAAAATTCATGGGTTGGATAAGAACAGTTTAATAATGGAAATAAAATATGATGATGATAATAATAATACTGTAATGAGAAGGAAAAAACCAAGAAAGAGAAATAAACAGCAAGAAAGACAAATGATGCAAATGAAAAATAATTGCTCACCACCAACTGACTGAAGCCCAGACAGGCCCTGAGCAGTGGCCCCCAGCCAACTTTCCCCCTAGTCTATATGCTGAGCATGAATCCATATGGAATGGAATATCCCTTGGGTCAGTTAGGGCCAGCTGTCCTGTCTGTTTCCCCTCTCAACTCCTTGTGTACCCCCAGCCCACTTGCTGGTGGGGTGGGGTGAGAGGCAGGAAAGGCCTTCGCTCTGTGCAAGCCCTGCTCAGCAATAACCAAAACATCCCTGAGTTATCAACACTGTTTCCGGCACAAATCCAAAACACAGCCCATACCAGCTACTATGAAGAAAATTAACTCTAGTCCAGCCAAAACCAGCCCATCTAGTCATGCAAAAATGATGCACATTATTGTGCTTCTTTTCTCCAAATGAGGACCTAATCTTGTTTAACTGATGTGGAAACCAAATCACAAAACTGCTAAGCAGCATGGACAAAGTTGTGTAACAAACTGCTGGTATAGGAGAGGACAGTATAAGCCATGTGAGTCCTGAACTCTGCTCATTAACATGTGTTGCCTTTCATTTGTGACAAGTCATTTTATTAAAAATATGCTGGCTGTGGCTTTCTTGTCAGTAGTACCTGCAGAGAGGCTTGTGGCCCTCTGGTGTTGGCAAAAAAGTTTCCATCTTTCTGTGCCTTAAACAGCCCCAGGAACACTGTGCTGTGAGTCACAGACTAGTGTCATGTCAGAGTACATAAAGCTCTCAGTGGGAGGGAGATGAGCGTGTCTCAACCAGCACTCTTGCCCTTTGAAACAACCCAGTCCACCGAGACTTGCATTCTTCTCTGAGGGTCTGGGCACTGACTGTTGCCAAAAACATTGCTGGTTCTGGATTCTTCATCCTAGGAAATGTGCTTGCCTCCTAGGATCTCTCAGCGGGTGGAGGCCAGCCGGGCACAGCTTCAGGCAATTGGTGAGAGAGTCACACTCGCCCAAGCGAAGATTGAGAAGATAAAGGGCAGCAAGAAGGCTATTAAGGTAGTGACTTCTGTGAAGGCTGCACTGCCTCCTTTCTTCCTTCCACCTTCTCTCTGTACTCCTGATGTAAGCTTTGGTGAAGAAAGGGTGCTCAGCTGCCACACCATGCCTTGCTGCTGAGCAGGGTTGTGATGAGAATCCCATTCCTGACTTGGCCAACGGATGAATTTTAGACCCATGAGCCACACAGCCCCAGGATTTATAGGGGCCTTTATAGGTTTCTGGCCCAGCTACTTCCCGAGAAAGATGAAAGGACTGTGCTGAGTAAGCTCAACACCCTTGCACTTCAGACTCATAAACACTTTGGCTATTTGAATGAAAGCTGCTGTTAGAGAGCCTCCCCTTAGTGCATCTTAATCCCATTGAGCCATGTAAAACTGGTAAAAATCCTCCTTTCACTATTCTTTCTCCATTTTATACAGTATTTCCAACTCCTTTCCTGCCAGTGGAAGCATTTTTGCCAATGATCTCCTTGTACTTTATTTATAGAGAGGTTCTGGCACTACCAGTTTCGGAAGTGGCAGTCCATGCACATAACCCTTAGGAGCCTGCTATCTTCAAGGCTCTCCATTCCTATTGGCAGCACAGATGGGGTGCTCACTCCACTCCATTTCTGTGCTGTAGAATTTCCCAGCTCTTGGGATGTTTCAGTCCCTCCTTGTTTCTCCACAGGTATTTTCCAGTGCCAAGTACCCAGCCCCTGAACGGCTGCAGGAGTACAGCTCAATTTTTGCTGGTGCAGAAGACCCAGCTAAACAGAAAGGGCCAAGACACAAGATTCAGAGCAAACATCGAATGCTGGATGAGAAAGCTCTGCAGGTAAGGAGCAAGAGCACAGACCTTGGCATGAACAAGCAAAAAGAAGATGGGAGGCTGTTAGTCTCTTTGACTAAGTGGACCAAGGCTATGGGCTGGGAGCAGAACATATTTTCATTTGGTCTGTCAGTGGAGGGGTGTGGGGTCAGGCTGGGAAGCTTGTGGAGATGCCAATTTGACGGGGCTGTGTCAGTACAAGACCTTGTCTGGGTGGTTGAGTGCTCTGGGAGGCTGTCAGCTGCCAACTCTCTGGAGCAGTTCCATTTCCTGAAATGCTCTTTTCTGCAGCAGTGTTGGTGGGTGCTGCTGCCTGGGCTTAATCCTTTGACTGTGTATATCTGGGATCAGGATCGTAATTGTTTGGAAAATAGTTTCGGAAGGCTCTGATGGAAGTGATGGTGAGAGGGGAAAGGTAAGAAGGATTGTGAGTGTGTCAGGAGAAAAAGAAGTCCTTCATTGGAGCATTTTTCTGCCCCAGGAAACTGTTGCACTTGGGTGTTATCCCCTGTTCATTATTATCTTCCCAGCAAAGTTGTACATCTTGGGGAGGAGAGAATATAATTTTGTTTCTTTAGTTTTTGCTTTGCTCTTCCTTTGCCTCATGCTCTGTTGTAGGTTTCAAGCCCTTCAGAGGGGCTGAATCTCTCAGTATCCAGCACAGCTGGGGCTTCCAGGTGTACCCATAGCACAGATGCCTGCAGCTGGTGATGTTGAAGGAGGTTCTGAACTTCTGAGTTCCCTTTTAACTTGTGGATTGAGTGGCAGAGAGGGGAGGTCCTAGGGAGGTCTAAGAAGCAAGGAATTTGGCAGGAATTTGCTACCAAAGGATTCTTCAACAATTTGAGTCAACATTCCTGGGTTGGAAGGAGAGGAGGAAAAGTTGACATGCTTAAAGTTTAAAAGTTGATGTGTATATGCTGTGTCAGGAGTAGCAAATGTGCTGTTCCAGGCAGGTTAGGGATCAGCTTGACAACGTCCCTGCTTTCCACCCCTAAAGAGACTTCCTTCCTAATCCATGTGTGACTTGGCCCAAAAATAAAGCTGTCACTGAATAATTTATCATGCTAAACTTTCCTGAGTGTTAATGGAGTTGAGGCCTCACACAGTGAGGTAGTTATGAATATTTCAGCCAGGCCAAGGAATCAGGGCTGCTGGCCAAATGGACAGCTGGCCACCTCGAGCAGGGTCCCTGCTTCCTTTGGGTCCTGGGAGCAGGGCAGGGCAGAGCTGTGTGGGACCTGCTGCCAGCCTTTGGGAGGCCACTTAGTGGTGCTGTCTGGCTGGTGGCCCCGTCCCATCAGAGCGTGGCGGGAGCAGAGGTAGGCAGTGAGCAGTGAGTGGACAGGGAGATGTGCCCCCACCCTGAAGGGCTGGTACCAGTGTACAACCCCTCACATGGGAGGGGGATTGAGAAGAGCTTCAGCTGGTAGAAAGCAGTGTCCTGCAAAGAGCCAGTGGTGCCCCCGTTCAGCTGGCCTGCTGGCTCCAGTGGGCTCCACGAGCCTTTCCCCAGAGCCATCTGCCTGCGATGCCACCTCTTCCCAGTCCCAGGTAGTCTCCGTAGCATTGCCATGTTCTGCCCTTTGTGATTAAGGCTGCATCCCCACAGGGACTTTGTTTCAGGCTCTGGGGGATGTCTGTATTTGTTGTTCCCCTCCTGTGACCCATCTTTTGATTCTCCATTGGGGCTGTTGGTCTTTTTCTGGCTTTGCTGACCCTGCCTCATGCAGCAGCCTTGTCACTCTTGTCAGGCTCACACACATGAGCTCCTGCATGTCTTCTGTGGGATGGGGGGATGCTGCTTTCAGGTGGTGGACGATGGAGGGCCCTGCCCCAAGAGAGCTGGTGTGTTGAGTGGTGCTTGGTGCGACCGAGCTCTGACCATGCTCCAGTGGGACAGACGCGTCTCGGCCATAGCTGAGCACGGAGCCTGACGTGCCTTGCAGTAATGAAATGTGCCAGGGAGAAGTCTAATGTTTGCATTTATGCCCTCCTCAATTATTTAGGGCTTTCAGCAGAGGCTCACTGCCTGTTTTCACTTCTAATGAGGGCCTCTTTGCTGGGAGAAATTGCTAACTCCACTCGCACACACCCCACCAGGAGAGCAAACTCTGCTCGTGTCAGTTTGAGAGTAAGTGGTGGCAGCCTGTGCTCAGCATTTAGGGTTTGTGCTTGGGGGGTAAGCAGCTGTGTTGGAAATCTGTGGGGTTCTGCAGTTTATTTGAAAATGGTTCCCCCCTTGGAATTTCTTCTTTCCCCCTTCACCCCAAAGCAAGTGAAAACTCAGTCATTGAGTGGACACCGTTTAGGTTGGTAAGGTAAGCACTGGTGGCTAAGGGTGCCAGAAACACAGTCCTGGTAAGCCTGAAAAGCCACTTGCTTTGCACATTGCTGTGGTAGCAGCTAGGCAGGGCTCAGCAGGGAGTTGTCTGCAGCCCTGTGGAGCTTCCCAGGCTCTGTGCCCTGCCTTTGCGGTGGGAGCTGTGTCTGGGTGCTGCGTGTGCCCCTCAGGAGACTGAAAAATGGGATAGGAGACATGGTCTGCCTGGGCTTTGGAGGAGGTGCAAGCAAAAGTGACAGTCTGCTGCTGGAGTAACCTTGCTAGGCTTCAAAAATGTCAGAACTTGGCATCTTCTTGGGAATCCTGCCTCTCTCAGAGCCACCATAGGCATGGAGAGGCTAAACCAGCTTTTTGCCACTTGCTTATCTTGAAGTGCTTTTCCAGATAGCCTAAGCACTCCCTTGGTGTGGGGGAGTGGGATTTGTGGGGTGTCACACCAATTCCCTTTGTAATAGTGTGTGCTTAATTAAACTTCAGAACCAGGGTGACTTTATATATTTTCAACTGTAGGTTCTTAGGAAGAAAAATGCCTGAAAATGCAGTGTCCTTGGGGGTGTGATCCTGCCAAGTGCCAAACCCCAGGCTGGGGTGTTTGAGCATTCAAGCATCCCCCAAGACTTCAGTATGTCGAGGCTGCTGACCTTTGGCTTAAGGCCTTAACTTTCCTGTAAGAAAACTACTTTTTAAATGGCATGCCAGCTTCTGGAATTTACAGTTGCAGGATGTTATTGACAGTGTGTAGCTGTTCCAAATTTCAAAACAGATCTAGGTACTCGAATAAAACTAGCACTTTGATGGCATTTAAATTAAAAGTTCCAGAGTTTCATGCTTAGTGCTTTTATGACTGCCTTAGATGAGTCTTATAAGTAAATGTAGGTAATGGTTGGTTTCTCACTATGCCCTTAAAGTGATGCACAGTCTTCCAGTGCTGACTGAAATCTACAAAGAGATAATTAAAAAAATATATATATGACTTTAGGGCTAAGTGTGTCTGAACAGTTCTAGCAAAAAAGTCAGTACTCCCTCATGCTTAAAAAATTAAACATTGAGAAATGAGTATTAATGATCAAAAGAACTTTTATTTTTGAGTCTCTGCTTCTGCAGTCTCTAAATAACAATTTATATATTTTTGCCTACTTGCTTCTGTAAAAAAATACAAGATGTTCATTTCAGTGTATTTTTCTCAAGTTGGAATATGAATTAAATCAAAACCTCCCAGGTCTTTTCTTATAGCATTTTATAGACTCAGAGTATCATAGAAACTCAGTGGATTAACTGAGCTGTGACTAAGCCATTTCCTAGGATTTGTGGCTACCAGATTCAAGACTGAAATTTCAATCGGGAGGAACCGCTTGTGTCACTGAGATGTGGCCTTAAAGCTGAACCAATGGTGGTCTCCATTTCCCCCGTGCAAATACAGGGTGGGATGATGCAGAGAATGGGATGGTGCAGGGATGCTGGAAGTAGTGAGGCTGTTAGGAAGCTATGGGCACTATTTGAAGTGATCATCTTCTGGTGACAAAAGGAAACCACAAATGTGGCCAGTTATTTAAACTGACAAACTGCTCTGGTTTGTCCTGGTATGAACACTTAACGCCTTGTGGCTGCCAGGCTGCTGCTTGTCGTAGTTTGTGAAGAAAGCAGGAGTTGTAAAGGGGTTGAGGTGTGTGAAGGGGTCTGGGGTGGTGTTTTTTTCCATCCCAAACTGTCTCTGGGTTCAGGAACTGATGCCTTTCCTCCCACTAGAGCAGAGTGCTGTAGGCGCTGAGCTTCATCCCCCGGAGCATGTGGCAGTGGGCACTGTCACGCCAGCTGAAACACTGGTCTGATGTGGGATGGCAGTTCCTGTGCTCTATAAAAGTCAGGCAGTTCAGATGTAATAAGTCCTTTTCTAAAGGGAGTTCTATATATATATATATTGTGCATGAAGTTTTAGAACTGAGAGAGAGGAGATTTCAGTTCATTAGAGTTGAAAACTCCTGCAAATCCCTCAGGCTTTGCAAAACCATCTGGCACACATTCCACCCTGCGCACTCTCTTCTTCGTGATCTCTTGCCTAGTGCAGGCACTCTGTTTTTTCCCAACCTCTTTTCCTTTGCCTTCCCTGCATACCTCAACAGTGGGATCACAGTTCTTAAAACATAAATGAAGGCAGCAGAGGAGGGGTGATAGAGATGTCTGGGGGACTCTGCCTGCATGAAAATGTGTAGCAGTTGGAGACACTGTAACAAACGCCTTTTAGACTGTTGTGCTTGATCCCTGCCTCTGACTACAGAGCCTGAGTGGTGGCTTTACCTTGGTGGATCTTTGCCACAGCAACACGTGTTTGATATGACCCACCCATGGCACCAAAAGCACATGCCATGAGTCTGAACTGCTGAGATTTGTGATGAGTGTGGGGTTGCAATGTTGTCCCTGTGCTTCCTTGCTCAAAGGCAGATAGAGAGGAAGCAGTAGGGTTCCCAGACTGTACAGTGCAGCCAGCAATGTGGGTTGTGGTGGCTGAGGAGAGCCATCTCAGCAGCCGTGGTTTTAGTGTCTTACCACCTGTTATCTGTTCTCTTGCAGGAAAAGCTCAAGTATTTCCCCGTGTGTGTGAGCACCAAAATTCACCAGGAGGATGATGCAGAAGAAGGCCTTGGCAGCCTTCCCAGGAACATCAGCTCCCTCAGTTCCCTTCTACTCTTCAATACTACCGAGAACCTGTGAGAGCTGGAGCAGTGCTGTGCTGCTCACCTGCCCCTGCTTGTCCTCAGAGGAGTTTTCCCTTCCCCAGGAGTAGCAGTAACTGGCTGCTTTCCTGGGGGTGTTACATATCAGGCTCCTGATAGGACAGAGTTTGCTACATCTGGCTTCTAGCTAGGAACCCTTTCTTCCCCATTCTTTCCCTTGGGTGGAAGGAGTTGTTTTATCTGCACCTGATCCTCTACTCATCTGCATTCAATCCAGTTTTGCACTTCCTGTACCCAGCTTAGTTTTTCCTATTGTTCCCCTGTAATTTCTCTCCAGCCCTGAGATGTGCCATCACTCCTATCCTTCTCTGCCCCATGTGCCAGCCTAGGTACTGCTTCTTCTCCCAGTGATTCCTTGCAGCATCACTTGACTGCCCTCACTGTTTCAATGTCTCCACCACCTCCCTCACTGTGGTTCCCTTTCCCATTACTGGGCTTTGCCTCGTTGTTCCTCCTTCTGCCCATATTGAAGAGCTTATTTAAGCCCTTTTAGAGATTTCAGCTGCTGGACCTTCTCTTTCTTCTCCTGAGTCATGGATCATTTTCCCTTTTTGCCTTTCTTCCTGGACCTTGAGTGACAATTCACTGGTGTCCTGCTGCAGGCTGTGGGATGGTTCAGCCTGGGTGGTAGAAAGGGGAGAGCTTGGTAATGGTGGCACTGCAGTGGAGTTTGCTTTAGAGTGAATGTGGAGGCTGCACGGGCAGGGTGGGTAGCTGATCACTTCCTGGTTGTGGAGGGGAAAGGCTGGAAAATGTGGCTAAAAGAAGGAAACTGGAAGGCCCAACCTTTTTGAATGAAGTCAGGAGGTCTCCGCCTCCAAGGCCTTCTTGGGTACACTTTCTTCTGGCCTTGGCTCTCAAGGTAGGAACAATAAAATACATGTCCTTTACTCTTAGGTACAAGAAGTATGTTTTCCTGGATCCTCTGGCTGGAGCAGTGACCAAGACCCATGTGGCTCTGGAAACAGAGACAGAAGAGAAGCTCTTTGATGCTCCTCTCTCCATCACCAAAAGGGGACAGCTGGACCGACAGGTGAGATGCAGCTGTGGTGATGCAGCTACTTCTACTTCAGAGGGTTGTGCTCAGCTCTCTGAGAAGAGGGTGGGTAGGAGGGCAGGTAGGAGAATGGGGCTCAGATTATCTTACTTACCAGGAGGACCCTGCTTGGTTTTGTGCTTGAGGTCCTGGTATGTTTGATGTGAGACAAAACCCTCAGACTTGGCAGGCATTTCGCTCTCTGCTCAAGCCTTTGCTGAGTGGTGTGAGAAGAGTAACATGACACCAGTTCACCTTGTCAGGAGACCTCAGGTCTGTAGGGGAGTTTGGAGGATCTGTCACTTGATCAGCCCCCTTGTGCTAACTCCTGAGCCTCATGAGGAGTCTGACTGTGAGGTGCCACTGCTAGAAGGTCCCTGGTGGGAGGTCTGATCCCCATCATTCCCGCTGGGAAGGGGTGCCTGCTGGTGCAAACAGAAGGGCCAGCCAGACTGAGCAAAGGGCTTGTGCTCGGTGCAGACACCCACCCAGTTGCTCAAACATGTGACTGATCTTGTACCTGACACTTAGTTGAGGCCATACCTGGGACATACCAGCTTTGCTGGTGTGTGGTTGAATGTGTGGTTTGGAAATGGGAAAAGGAGCCTAGGAGCCATTTGCTCATCATATTGGACTGGAGGATATAGTGTATATAGTGAATAAACCCTTTATTCACAGTGCACCTTGCTGCTGTTCTCCCTGTGTTAAACACAAGACCAAGCCCATCTAACCACTTGGTTGGGCTTCTCTCCTGCATCATCCTCTTCTGGAGGAGAAGGGACTGGCTTATGCTGGCTGCAACATTAGTGCATGAAACCTTCAAAGAAGAGAGTCCACTTGCAAGAAATTAGGAAGAGTCCCTCACTTTGTCCTCCTGCAGCCCGCCTTTTCCAGGCCTGGTCTGCAGGAGGTAGCCTCTGAGCACAGAGTTGCAGGGGTAGCTGATGAGTGGCCACTGTACCAAGGTACACAAGTTAAGCACTGACTGCCACCCAGAGTGTTCCCTGCAGTGCCCCCGTTTGCTGCAAGTGCATAGCCACTGCCTTATCTTGCTGGTTTGCGTTTCTTTTAGGTAGCTGAAAACTACTTCTACGTGCCAGATCTGGGCCAGGTTCCTGAGATTGATGTGCCATCCTACCTGCCAGACCTGCCTGGCATCGCTGCAGATCTCATGTACAGCGCTGACCTGGGCCCCGGCATCGCACCGTCTGCCCCCAGCAGTGCTATTCCAGAGCTGCCCACCTTCAACACGGAGTTGGTGGAGCCTTTGCAACCAGGTATTTCCAATCCCTGATCCCAGGACCCTGTGAAGGAGGAAGGCAGGGATTGCTAGAAGATGGAGATGAAGCATGTGTGCCTTGGTAGAGATTTTAAGCTGGATGTTGGAGATACCTTTGGCTTATGCTTAGCCTTGAGTGAAAGCTGCAACTGGCTCAGGTGTGGGCTTCAGGCCCCTTACCTTCCTCACCTTCTGCATGGCTTGAGAGGAGGGAGCACAGTGTGCAGGCACTGGCCCCATGTCAGCCTGGTGGGATGCCCTTGGTGAGCAGGATGCAGCTGGGGAAGGGAGTAGGGGAATCTCAGACTCCACCTTGGCCCTGCCTGCTGGGCAGAGATGGTGCACAGGTGGGAGTGCTCCGCTGCAGGGCGTGTGCTGAGGGCTCTGACCATTGCTGCTGTGGCATGTGAAGCTCTGAGCTGAAGCTCTCAGTGTGCCATTCTCTGGGATCCTTCAGGTACAACTTCTTTCATCTTTCAGATCTTCAAGATGCTGAACTATTGCCACCTCCTCCCCCTCCGCCTCCCCCACCGCCTCCTGTTGCGCCAACCACTGTGCCTCCTCCGCCACCCCTGCCCCAGCCCACGGCCCCCTCGGAGCCGGCACGGACAGCAAGCGAGGAGAGCAGCAACACAGTGCCTGCAGGTAAGGGCTGGGCATCTCCACAGCTTCACCAGCCCAGTCTGACTCTGACTCCTTGGCTTCAGCCTGTGTCCTTGGGTGGTTTCCTGTGCCTTCCCAGCCTTCTAGTAGAGTGGCGAGGCTGGCAGGGTATTGGAGTAGCCCTTTCCATTGGAATTTGGCTGGGCCTGTAGCTGATGCACTGACCCGTGTGTGCTGCCTGTCCTTCCTGTCTCTGCAGCTTCTGTCCAGGGAGCCCCAAAGGAGGTGGTGAACCCCTCTACTGGGCGTGCCAGTCTCCTGGAGTCCATCCGCCAGGCCGGTGGCATTGGGAAGGCCAACCTCCGAAGTGTCAAGGAGAGGAAGCTGGAGAAAAAGAAACAGAAGGAACAGGAACAAGGTGCTGAGGCCCTTCAGCAGAACTGCACTTCCTTGCTCTCTGTCCCAGGCTGGGGAGGTGTGGGTCTGGGGGCAGGCGGGCAAGTCAGGAGCACAGTGAACTCACAGAGCAGAAAGGGGTTCTCTCTCCTCATGTTTCCCACTCTGTGAACTCGCTGAACCCCATCTGCCAGGGAATCCGTGTTCTTCATGGAGACACGCTCTGTCTCAGGGCACATGTAGACGTTTCCCATGTGTTGCATGGGAGCAGGCACACAAATGAAACCCCAGGGCCAAGAGGAGCAAGGCTGAACCAGTCTGAGCACCTGGGCTGAGGTAGCTGGGGAGGGGAGTGATAGAGCTGGTTTGGCAGAATGAGACTGCAAATGCACAGGCCCTCTTGGATTTCCCCGGAAGATGCCATTACGCTGCTGTCTACTGTTTTCCTGACCTGGAACTGGGCTATAGTTTTGGGGTGTGATACAAGAAGTTTGGGATTTTTTCTTTAATCTGAAGACAGTATTGCAGGGGAATGCTTTTGCCATAGGGCTTGGTTCAGACTAGTGTTTCTTGACTGACTTGTTCTCCTGTTTCAGTGAGAGCTACAGGACAAGGTGGAGATTTGATGTCAGACCTCTTCAACAAACTGGTGCTGAGGCGAAAAGGTACTGTCCTGCAGGGTGGGCTGCTCCTTCCCCCTAGGAAAGAGGGAGAGCAGTTCCTGGCACCTCAGTTGTCAGCCACAGCTCTAGAAACAGGAACAGAGAGACTTTCCCCGGCAAGTGGGGCTGGTAGTGTCTTTAGAGAGGGTGAGCAGAGGAATCTCCACCTCAAGTCCAGCTGAAGGTACTGGAGGAAGTTGTGTGTCTCAGAGGATGGACTCTGAAAGCTGCCTGGACCCCTCACCCACGGGGGCACCTGAGTTGCCCTGCCAGGGGCACTTAGGGCCAGGTGCATTTAGGCCTCAGTGCTGGGCAAAGAACAGCAGGGACTTGCTCAGGTGGAGCTGTAGTTAAACGAGCCCCTGGCACAGGACTGTGGCAGTACTGAACATCTTGGCTGCTCTACTTACCTGGGTGCTGGGAGCATGGCTTTCCCCCTTCTCTTTGCTGAGTCTGTGTGGTGTCCCTGGGTGTCACTTACTGGTATTTTCCTTCCATCGCAGGTATTTCAGGGAAAGGGCCAGGAGCCTCTGGGAATGTCGATGCTCCGGGCAGTCCTGCTGGTGCCTTTGCTCGCATGTCGGACTCAATACCACCCCTCCCACCCCCACAGCAGCCCGTGGGTGAGGACGATGAGGATGACTGGGAGTCATAGATGGGCTTAGTTGAGCATTAGTGTCAATCTGCTGCTGTCTGAAAAATTTCAATAAAGTTGAAGGAAGCAGGTCCTTCCACCTTCACTTTGGTAAAAGTGGGAAGTGTCATCAATTAAGGGTGTGGAAAGGGAAAGCCCAGCTGTCCACTCATGGCTGGCAGAGACCAGCCTTACAGCCCAGCACCACCAGCTTCCAGAAGCAGGTGCCCCCCCTCTCTCTCTTTGCCTGGGGTGAAGGCAGAGCTAGTGCAGGGTTTGTGCCCTCTGAAGGGGCAGGAGACTCACAATGGAAGTTTCTCATAGGCAGCTGTTTCTTTCCCTGTGGGGCTAATTAACACACAGGGAGTAGGTAACAGCTCTTGTGTCATAAGTACTTTCTTCGTTGTGAAGAGCCTTGAGAGGTAGCATCCAGCTGCTGAAACTGGCAGAGAGGAAAAGGAAGCTCCTGGGAAGACACTTGCTCAGGATGACAGAACAAGCTGAGGACGGCTGTGGGATGATGTAGCTGTCCCTGTTGTTATTGCTGCCCTCCAGCACTGACCTATAACCTGGGAAAGAACCCCAGGAAGGTTAACCTAAAAAAGTTACCTTGAATTGAAAAACTTAGGCAGTAGAAAAAAATGGATCAACCCTGTGCTTAAGCATGATCAAAGGAGAAGTGCTGTATTATGGCCATATCTTTATTCCCCTGGAAAGAATGAACCGTTCCTTGAATCTACTGACTGCTTGAAGCAAGAGGATAAAAAATGTTACCCATAGCTGCCCTGTGTCTTACCACTCCAGCTGTGTTATTCCAACAGGGCACAAACTATTAGTCTGCTAGTTTACAGTTCCTGTGAAAAGCTCTATGTTGTCACTGGCCATCAGGCTTCCTACATGGGGTGGTTGATGGGAAAAAACAGATGTATTCAGTTAAAATAATTATAACTCCCCATACTTAATGTTTTGGTTGAAAGTATTTAATCAATTTAAATAAAACCTTAACAGCTGTAAACAAATAGAAGCCTGCTGCTACTACCTTCACCTGCCTCAGACCTACAGCCAGTTTCCCTTCTGGTTATGGTGCTGAAGGCTGTCTCACCATCGTAGTGCTCAGATACTGGACAGCAAACATCCACAAAGGAGGCAGAAGGCAGAGATTTACAAAGTCCATGTACAGAAAAGCAGAAACTTGTGTTGCTTCACCCATTTTTCAGAGGTGTAACTCACAGACGTGAATACCATCTGTTCTCTGGCCCATGTCACAAAGCATCCAACTTCCCTCGATGGAACTGGGAACACAGAAAACCAGACAGTTTGTCCCTGGCTTTACTCTAAAGGGAAGACTTGACACAAGTCCAGATGAGCACAGTGGGAAACGGTTTGGGAAGCAGTACATGAGATAGAAGTTCTGACCTTTCTTAATTCTGCAAATGCTGATCCAAAGGCAGGTTTCACCTGGCTTCTCTCCCTGATCCACTGTGGCAGTTTGTTAAAGATGGCAGGCCGTGCGTACCTGTGGTCCAGGAGCAGGATGCTTGCAAAGTCCTTCTGGTGGCGAATGGCTCTGCCTGTACAGACCATAAAAACAAAAAATGGCCCAGTCAGGTGTTTGTTCAAGGAAGCTCATGTTCCCATCATCTGTACTTAGACAACTGGGTAAGGCTTCCTTTTTCCCACCCTGCTCCTTCAGTGCAGTCGGATTTTGTATCTCCCAGCCTGTCCAAGGAAGGATGAATTACCTATCGACTGGTTTACTGCCTTCATGCACAGGTTTTCAATCAGCACTCTGCTAGGTGCCTGGCCAGCAGCTCTGGGCTGGAAAGGAGAAATAGGCAGGTCTGAACATGAGGCAGATGTAAAATCAAACTAGAGAGTCTGAATGACAACGTGAGGCAAATGCTTTTACCCCTGCAGAGTGAGCAGGTGGCAAGGCAGACCCCAAGCTGAGAGCAAGGAGGGACAGAAGAAAGGCTGCAGTCAGAAAACTATGTTGAGCATTCACAAAGAGCCAGCCCATGGCTCCCGTGAAGGCAGAAATATTCTCCCCAGCTGCCCCGGAACAGCACATCCAGTGTGCAGTAAGAAAGGACAAATGACCCAAGAAAAGTGATCCTGGCAAGCAGATTCTACCACCCTGCCACCCCCTCTGGGGTAAAGCGTCCTTACTCCCTTTGGAACTCAGAGTTTCCAATGAGCCCTGGTGGTATTTCCCTCCACTGAGCTTCTTCCCTGTGTTTGGCACCACCTGTTCATGAGCTGCCTGGAGAAGGCTGTGCTCTCGGTACCACACAGTCTGGGAAACGAGGGCAAGCTCAGAGAAAACACAGCAAAGCCTCCAAAGGCATCTCTTGCATGCCTATGCTGAGAGAAAAGTTAATACTATAAAGCAGAAGTGAAACAGGCAGAGGTGTGTCTCTGTTACCATTGTTTTG
Source organism: Myiotriccus ornatus (assembly GCA_036023395.1). Lineage (NCBI taxonomy): Eukaryota > Metazoa > Chordata > Aves > Passeriformes > Tyrannidae > Myiotriccus > Myiotriccus ornatus. The sequence continues at coordinate 62,291,692 of JAYRBT010000042.1, read as the reverse complement.
TCAAGCCAAGCCATTTTTTCCTGAAGCTCTGGAGATTTAATGTTGGGGTAGGGCATTCCCACCATAATCACACACCTGCAAGGAAGGGACTGCATTATTCTTAATGTCTCATCCTGTAGCACTGTGCCAATACACTGATAAATTAAAGGTCACTGCACCCCCGAAAGACAGGCAGCCCTGACAACCAAAGGTGGCAATAAAGCACAGCAGTCTGACAAGCACATTCTGAACAGAGCTGCAGAGGGATTCAGGGTGCCAAAACAAGGGATTATGTAGCACAGCAAGCCTAACTGCATCATTCACAGGAAAAGCAGCCTGGACAATCAGGTTTACACCACCCAGCAGACCCTCCTCTTGCTTTAAGCATCAGCTGAAGTCACATGCAGATTTTCTATCTATGCAAGTACTGATGTGACCATCCTGCTTGGAGTCACCACAAGCCAGAGCTCATCTCTCAAGAAGGAGCAGTCACCTTACCTTCCCAGGTCATCTGAGAAGTTGATCCCTTCACTCATTTTGCCTCCAACTACAGAAAGCAGCAGGGCCCCTGTCATCTGTCCTCCTGCCTGGCTGCAGCGCTGCAGGAGAGGGACCACCAACTTAAACCAGAGTAGGGAAGATATCTGTGCTTCAGAAACACTCCCACACCTCAGCTAGAGCCCTCTTCCCTTGTTAAAGCTGCAGTGCCCTCTTTAGCAGCACTCCCACACGAGCTGGGATGCCACACTCCCACCAGCCTGCCAGCTCAGCTTACCTTTATGCACTTGGCATATTCCACCAGCACCTGCTCCACCTGGTTGGCTTTCTTAGGCTCCTGAAAGATCTGTCACAGGCACAGTGCGTCAGTCGCAACAACAGGAAGCAAACAGTTTAAAGAAAGCAAATCATTTCACTCTCACGCCATTAAACAGCATATGGAACCGAGATTAGGGAAAGGCAAATTGCCTGAGAAACCAACTTAACCAGCACCTTTCCCCTCCACCGTGGAAAGGCACTGCATGTTCACTTCCCAGCTGGGCTGTGAAGGGAGCAGCAGCTGCTCCTGCCCTTCCAGCATTCCCTTTCAGCTTTGGCAGACTTGTTTAATTCTGCAAGAAGTTAAAAGTTATCCAAGAGCTGAGAGGCAGGAAAGCAGTGTGCACCCCTTGCACCTGTGAATCAAGATCCTCCAGGATGAGAAGACTCTCCAGCTCCAAGATCTTGGAGGACAGTGACAGGACTGATCAATTTGAATCATTAATTAATTAATTCTAAGTGATAGTTTCACTTGCCCAGTGAATAAATTAGCTTTTTATGCAATGCATAAATAAAGTAATATTTCATTATGTTATTCTTGCATGCCTAATTAGTCACTGAAAGCCTCTGCAGTTAATTAAGCTGTATTTTGATCGATGCTGCACCTTGGCCTAAATCACAAGTTGTTTTCCTAGTAAACAAGAGGTGCAACATCTGTCTTCTCTGTGACAGTGAAGAACCTAAAGGATGTGCTTTTCTTGGTTAGCAAGAAGTACTATCAAATTTTATCAGTCAAAATCAGTCCTTCAGTAGAAAAATAACTGGTAATTACAAATATAGACCCAAACTAATTTATTGAAGAGTAGGTATTTAATCCTTTGATTTAAATTAATTTCCCCTACATTATTTATATACAATCTCAGTGTGATGTCACCAGAACCACCTCAGGACTCGAGCCTTCCCGTGCTATGGTCTGGTCCTGTGTGCGGGCAGCTGAAAGTCACACTTGCTGCACTTGTACCAAATTGCCTTGCTAACGCATATCCAATTTGCTGGAGACTGCAAAGGCCAAACAAGAATAAATCAGAGTTGAAAGGTAGAACAAACTGTGTGATTGTGGCAGAAAGCCTTGGAGGCACCAGCCAGAGCACTGGGACCCTGACAGGACACACCTGAAAGGCACAAGGAGGAGTAGCTGTACAAACACATGGAGAAGCCGAAGCATAATGCTTCCACCACAAAAACCTACAAGCAGATCCACGTGCCAGAACGCTGGCACCAAGGCTGTGAAATGCACAAGACTGTGCTCTCCTAATCCACGTGGTAAGTTATTTAGCTTTTGGTAAACAGAAGTCACAGCCAGGGTATACGTAACTTCCCCCCCTCCCCACGGCACCCCCAGCGTGTGATCAAAGATCCCTGCACCACACCCTGAACTGCCTGATCTTCAATACCCAGCCTTCAAATGCTTCTGAAAAGTTCATGGCAAAGATTTTTAGATTTGCAGTGATTTCCCTATTTAATGTGTTGCATCACTCCTTCAGTAGGAGTCACCACTGTTGGTCTTCCAGTTCTCATCTGTGTTACCTCTACCAGGAAGCAAACCACCATTTTTTCTATGAACTGCAGTGTGGTCCCACTCTGCCTAGCCCTTGGTTGTGCTGGTCTGTGCTCAAGGAACACAGCTGAGCCTGGGAAAAACAAATTCCCTGTAAGAGCTCAATCTGAACAGCATCCCAACCACATGGGAACAAGCCTGCTGGTTATGGAAATCAAAGACTGTCTCCCTTCATGGCCACTACACAGACCGTGCACTTACAGAATGTATAGCTGCACTCAGTCTAATTTAGATCCCAGCTCAGTGATCAGCCACCCGGGAAGTATCATTTATTTGTAACTGGAGGGATTAGCCAGATAAACATCCTCTCTGCTCTGCTGTGCAGGGTATGAGAACAACTCAGAGAGAGAGGTCTGTAGTGCATATGTAATTGTTTGATTTTTGAAACCTCCATGTAAAGCACCAACTGCCCCAGCTATACAATCACCTTCTTCTTAGTTGCCAGGCGGGTGAGCAGCCCTGTCTTCTCCCAGTGTGCGTACACCTGCTTCTCATATTCATAGGAGGGGAAGAAGCACACCACACCTCCTGGGATCACATTGCACAGGTTGCAAAGGATCCGACCTGTCTCATCCATCTGCAAGAGAGATAAGAGCATATTGCAGCTGGCAGGAGCTCCAGCTAATGCTGCTCCAGTTCTGTGCTCAATCTCAGGATCACACCTTCCCTGTGACATGCCTTAGGGGAGATAAAAATGTGGGAAATGTGCCAAGTCTAAGAGAACTCTCTGGGGGAGCTGAGCATCACAAAAAAGTTCTTCACTGCTCAGCCTTTTTCCCTAACCTAGTGTTTCTGTTGGTGCTGTGGAGCACTGGTCACTCGGGAAACGAGGCTTTGCCTCAGTGGATGGGAGCTGTCACACCAGAACAGATGCTGAGAGGTAGTTAGCATGTCTGGTGGAGATTCCGCAGGGGCAGAGCAGATCTAGGGTCCGACCTTGGGTGTTTACTGGCCTGCCACAGGAAGAAGGTAAAAAGTGCCAAAACACCTGCTGCTGCCCCTGTGGTTTGGGCTGCGTTTTGCAGGGCCGCCCTGCTCCACTGTCACTGAGCCCTTCAAACTGTGACACACAGTCAGAAACCTCCTCCTGATGCCCAGCACACAACTGCAGGATCTCAGTACAGCCAAACAGAAGTTGCTAGATAACTCACCTCAAAAGCTACCTCTGACAAAACAGCTCAAAATCCATTTTGCTATCGATCTTTCTCAACTACCTGGCAACACACCTGCCCCAAATCTTACGGATTTCCCTTGCCATGGCTTTTGGTGAGCACACCTTTCAAACAGAGAGCGTACTGTCCTATGAAACATAAGCATGTGAAGCAGAAAAGGGATCCAAAGGAAGGGAACAAAGGACAGACTGACCATCTGGGGCAGGTCTCTTGTCTGGTAGGTGAATTCCAGCTGCTGGTTGGAAGGACCATTGCAGAGGATTATGGGTAAGATGTTTTCTGGAGGAATCACATGTCCTGGAGCCAAAAACAAGTAGTGAGAGTCAACATCACTGCTGTTGGCACAAATCCCACAAGCTGAAGAGCTTTACCTGCGTGACAGAGGCAAATGTTTTCATGACTAAGCCGAAGTGTTTAAGTCACTCAGCTGTGCCGACTTCCATTCCCTGAGCCCCTGGGAAGAAGGCATGGCACACTGCCTGCCAGTACTGGCACTGAGGAAGCTCAGAGTGGAAGGGAACTTGCACACTTTTGCAGCCCTGACAAAACAGCACCAAAGGCAGACTGCAGCACTCCCTGCCAGCCCGGCACACTCACCACAAGAGAACTCCAGGACACGTGCAGGGTCCACACCAGCACAGGACAGCAGCTGCTCTCGGAAATCAGCCACCTACGAACCACGAGCCACATGTAAGGTACCAGTGGCCCAAAAGACACCACACCAGAGGCACCTCTACTGCTCCTCGAGCACCAGTGTCGAGGGAGTGCCGGCCAGATCCCTCCAGGATGAGGACATCGGGGACAGGGAATGCCGAACACATACCGCCCCCAGCCCGTGCTCCCGGCCCGCCGGAGAAGCGGCAGCGCCCCCTGCCTGCATACATCGGGACTGATTTTCCTGAATCCCTACGGGATGGTCCCTGTGGGATCCCTCTCCCTGCAGGACAGATGGTACCACAAGGTCCTCCAACTGCTACCCGTGCTGGTTCCAAACTACCAAGAGCTCAGCCTGTATCGTCTTGAGGACAAGAGAGGCTGATGAGGGCAGTCCTGCCCTCGCACCTACAACTTCATCCATAAACAGGCAGTGACACCTCATGCAGGGAACCCATACCAAAGGGCAGGTAGGAGAAGTCTTTTCCCACACACACCACAGGGAGCAAGAAGAGCAGTACATCCCAGTGGGGCTTAGCTGCTCTCTCTCCATGCCTGTGTGCACACAGCACCTCCTGAGATCGCAGCACAGCATCCTGATTTCCTCACCGGCTGCATGGTGCCTCCCGCAATGATTACAGCACGGCATTCTTCCACCACCTTGGCAAAGTGGACAGCTGGATTCAGCAGGAGGAATTTGAGAGTGCTCTGACCAACTGTGCCTGGGAAAAGGAGAGGAGGAGAATCAGGAGCTAGCTGTGGGATACGCACACTCAGGGATATAGAAGAGATTCTCCCTCGTGCCCTGGGCACTCTGGCAGGTCCTCACTTCTCAAAGCAAGGACTTGCTATTCAGCACTGACAGAGGCAGCAGCAGGTGAACCAACCTGGAATTTACCTTCTGCTTCCTAATCTTCCCAGAGCTGCAGTAAACTGCTGGATGAAAACATCCAAATCGGGAGCAGAGATCTGCAAACCCTGGCACCAATGCCCTTAGTTAAGAATTCCTCTGGGGTCATGAGCATCCTCAGACAGACCAAGCCTGCCAGCCTGCATCATATATGGCACAGAAATGTTGCTACAGGCTCCTCCCAGGCTCCAGATCTCCTCCCTCACTGCCAGTGAAGCACCCTGCTCGTGACTGACTCATGCCACCTCTCCCCAGCTCGCCCTTTCCAGTACCTTGTCTGTTGAGAATGACTCTGCCATCTTGGTTTGCATTTGTGAGGGCCGACAGAAATCCTTCAATCTGCATCAGCGGAGAGGCAGCTCGGAGCTGGTCGTTCTCAGCCTCCACAGGAGGGCTCTGGGCGGTACCTGCTGGCCCAAAAAGGAGAGGAGAGGCAGGCAATTTAAGCCACACTTCTAAAGACAGGCATTAAACATGAAATATGCTCTGCAGGAACATGATACCTGGTCTACATGTGCAGGCAGAGAACAAAGACCCAGTAAAGGGGAAAACCCAAATTCTGTCTCATTGCTATGAAAGAAAAAAAAAGAAAAAGATCTGTTTCTTGTGTCGGCACCACTAAGCAGAGCTACATGCAGTAGCTTTAGACCCAGAGCCAGCAGGTCACAGCAGTGCAAAGCTTGAGTGTGTGCAGTGTGAATATGGACTCACATCATCATTCAGCTTGGAAGGGACCTCAGGAGACTTTCTAATGAAACGTATAGTTGCCTAGGTCAGCTAGCCAGACTTGTTAAAAAACACCTATGCAGGACACCTCCTGCAGTCTCTCATTCTTCAAATCTGCCTCCCACCTTTCCTCATGTGGATTGATGCAGGTTCCACATCCTCACTGTGCCCTGAAGGGGAGGATGTCTGAACTCACCCTCCTTATCAGATCCCTGCTGAAGGGTCAGGAGAAAGTTCTGCAAACCAGCCAGCTTCTGGTTCTCCTTGTTGTTTTTCACAGCTGTGGCAGAGCCTCCATATCGCTCCATAAACCCAAAAAGCTGCCAAACAAAAGGCACAAAGACCAAGATACCAACAGTAAGAATCAGACAAGATAAAAGGAGGTTTGCTGGTCTGCCACAGATAAAGTTCCTTAGTAGGTGTTCACAAACCAGCCTGATCAGAATCTATCAGCACAGCCCAGAGCTTCCATTACCTTCCTACAGCTACTGAATCAAAACCATAACAAGTCTGATGCTTGTTCCTCCAGCACAAGTCTACACAGCTGGCAGGTTTGAGGCCAAGCAGCACAGAATTAGCACCCACTGGAATACCATGATACACCACACTGTATGTTTCTTTGCTGGAAAAGCAAAAGTTAATCTGCACATATAGTCCTTTTTGCAGGAACTATTTTGTTTGCAGAGCAGGGTGGAGAAGACAGGCTCCCACCCCAGCTGTTGCATCTTCCACTTCATATTCCATGTCTGAAACAGCATTGGAACACTGCTGACCATAAAACCTCAGGGGCAAGTACCTTCCTGCTGATGAGGCTCTTCTCACAGTAACGCTGAACCTGTTGGAGGAAGACAGAAAAATGAACTGGCATTCAGTATCTGTTCTCCCATCCTGCTGTCCTTGATCCCTGACCAGCAGGGATATCACTTGTTGTGCTTTTGGGGAGCTCTTTGTGAGCTCTGCCTCCCAGACAACAGTTTATTACAAAGGCATTGCATCCAGAGTGGAAACACACAGTGCTAAGGGGCTGTGTTTGAAGGTTCAAGGGATGGACTGCAATACTGGAGTAGTATGGTTTCTGCATCCTCAGCCCTTACAGTTTAGCTCTGCCTACAGACAGCTTCTGCACTTGTACATGCTTAATCACTTGCTTCCCTCTAGCCCAAGAGCACCTATCCAGCCTCAAAGCACTTCTATCCAGACTGCAGAAGAGACCTGTACACTGGGGAGGTGGGGAGACCCTACCATGTGTGCCTTGGCTCTACTTTCAGCTCTCACACACACTCCCCAATAACCTCGAACAAGTCTGCTGTGCCCCAGCAGACAACAACATCCGCATTACCTTGAAGAGGTTTATGTTGTCAATCTGGCTCTGAAATAGAAAGTCATTGATGGATTTTAGCACTGTCCCTGAAAGAAAAGGGGGGAAAGGAGAAAATCTTTATTACTGCTGGGCCTGCACCCACACCGACACCCACAAACTGACAGCTGCACACACCAGGAATTCACTCCAGCCTTACCTGTTTGGGAAACTGTCTGACAGCCAGGATTCTGATTCACATTACCTGAAAAACATGAAACCAACTCAAGGAAGGCTTTCAATGGGTCTGTCTCAAAATTAAGCAAGAAACTAACAACCCAGCTGATAGGTACCCTGCACCATGACAAAACCCAAGAAATAACTACAGCTCTGTAAAATGTAGCTATACAGACAAAACAGCTCCCACTCAGTTTTAATTTGCCCTGCAGTGTAGCCCTACACTGTAGGACAAGAGTGCTGCTGCATCCTAAGAAACATCACCTACATTCCTTCTGAGGCAGGAAGCAGCAGGTAGGGTGGGTGCTCAGGAGCGCTCACACACTATGCAGTCATCATGCTGCAAAGGTAAAGGGACAGGGACTGCAATGCATCCCTCCTCAGTGCAGCAGCAAGGAGCTGGGAGGCACAGAGGCTGGCAGGTGATTGGGAAGAGGGGAAAACCTGAGGACACCTCCATGCCCAAACCCCAACAACCAGGACAGGATTAATTGCTGCCACTCGCTGTGTTTTATGTCCTAGTGTTTAACATCCACCTCACATCCCACTTTTGCAGCCTCAGTCATGAAGCTGCACAGAGGCTGCATTTTCTAATGAAAGCACTTCACTGAGTGTGGGGAAGAGTGGCAGGACAGAGCAGGAAGAGAAGTAACATCTGAGAGAAAGGCAGAGAGCACCACCAGCCCCCTGCCCCAAAGGGCTGCATTATTCCTGGGCATGGCGGAAGGTCTTTATGAACTTAGGACAGGCTCTCCCCTCAAGACACGCTGAGGTCTAGCAAGCAAATCATCAGAGAAAAAGAGCTCTGTGAATTCCTGTGGATCTAAAATCACAGCAAAATGGTAATTTTTTTGCAAAGGAAAGGCACCACTCAAGAAAGATTCATTCTGCAGAGGCATGCTGACACGTGTAGAGGCCTCGCTACCAGATGACCCAGGAGATTCATTCCACACAGCTCTTGTGCTGCACTGTCATATATCTGCTGTATTCCTCATTTGGCATCTTACATCATCCCCACTCAAATCAGATCTGAAAACCACAAAGAAAGAGAAGAAACTGCCTCTACAACTTACAATGTCATCTGCTGATCCTCAGCTAATGAAACAAAGAGAAGGGTGTCAAGTAAACACCAGTTAACTTCCCCACCTTACAAACCAGCCTAAGAAATAAAATTACTGGCTTCTGAACCTGTACATGAGCAACACTTCCCCACAGTTTCTGCAGAGTGGGGAGGGGAACAGTGTCCTGAGGAAGCACTAACTAGCTCAGACCCTATCAGTATTCCTGGAGGTAGAATTGGTTTTCTTACCTCCCAGCATGGCCACAAATCGCTCCAGTAAATACAGGATCTGCTTAATGTACATCAAGTTCTTGGCCTTCAAACGTTTCCTATGAAAAATGAGACAGATATTAGGCCCCAAAACATCTTCAGGCACTAACACAAGCAGCTGAGCTGCAGACACAAGTACCTGAACTCTTCTTCATTTTGGAGAGATAGGAACCAAGAACGATTTCTCCCAGGCTCACTCTCCCTCTTTGTGGCAGGGCATAGTCCTCCAAGGTCACCCCAAAGCACTCACCCGCATACCCCACACTGTTCCTACCATTGCCCCTCTCCTCACACATTAGTTTGTTATTACAGTGGCAGTGACGCCTCAAGTCCCTGTTGCAATAAAGCTCCACAAATTCAAAGTTATTCAAAGCACTGAGCACAACAACCAACCACAGCAGGGATGACAAGATGCAGAGCAAAAACCCAAATACAGCTTCCTCCTCCTCAGAGCTTACTGCCTCTACCATAATGCCAGTCAGCACATGAAAGACTAAGGTCCAAGAGAGACATAAGAGACTGAATCTTTTAAAACTCTGCATCACAAAGTAGGAGTGACTAGAGGGAGATATTTGGAAAGGAACTGAGTATAAGGGAAAGCCACAATCCTCAGGGTATCCTCTTCTCACTGCTTCATACCAGCCCCAGGAGTCTGACTTAAGACAGATCCTAGACAAAAATAATGAAGCAAACGCCTTTTCATCTGCAGAACTATTAATGCAGTAACTTTACACCAGGGAAAAGCAAGAAAGACTCTGCAAGAAAGACAAGCCATGGCATCCAGACTGCCTGCCACTGCTGTGCAGTTTTCCCCCAAGAGCCTCACCTGTATCGCTCCATGTACTGGGACAGCTGGGAGTGGGCGCAGCACAGCTGCACAAACAGAAAGAAGGAGCTGTTGTTACCAAGGAGTGAAGAAAGGGCGGTCTGCTGGATGCAGAGCTCCCTCTCCACTAACAGGCCAGGCCGTGACTCACCTGAGAGCCGCTGACCTCCGCACTGTGGATACAGGTGATGGTGTCTATGAGGTTGTGGGCCTCGTCGATGATCACGACCTGGTCCTTCAGCTTGATCCCAGCAGCGCTCCTGGTAGGCTCATGCAGGAGCATCTGGTAGGGCAGCACCACCAGCTACAGGAGAAGCACACACTGCCCTGATTCCAGCTCTCACCCTTGCAAACTAAAGGCACTCTCCAGCCACTCACTAAAGGCCTGTCTCAGAGGGCCTCGCGAAATTCAGCCAAGTGACTTATTATGGGAAAGGCAGGAAGAGAGACAGGAGCACACTTGGCTTGAGAGGGCCACTGGGATGTAAGCTGAAGAGAAATGATTATGCTACAATTGCATATAGGCTCAGGTTACCTTCCAAATCTCCTGTGAAGCACTGAAAGCACGTCTTCTGAGAGAGAATCAAGCAGGAAAGAAGAGCTAAGAGCACACCCATGTGTCAGTATTGCCTCACACTTACTGAACCTTTCAAATCCTTCAGAATGCTGAGACATCCTCACAGCCTCCCTATTAACTTCTGATGGGAATTCTCATTTTCCTTCGCTTTCTCAGCAAAACTACAGCTGACAGCAACACAGCCTGTTTACAGACTCCCACACTATTCAGCAGCAGCACTGAAGGGAGCAGGCAATCGATTTATTTTTAGAGCACCTGGCATTAATTCTGCTAAAACTGCGCAGCTTACCTGAGCAGCAGGAATGGCATATCGACTCCCATAGTATGGGCAGGCTTTGGTCTCCCTTCCCAAGGACACCAACTGCTCAATATCCTTCACTTCCACTAGAACTTCATCGCGGAGAAACTGCATTTGCTCGTAGGAATAAAATGGGCACACGGTGCGGCTCACACGTCTCTTCTTCCCCTCATTCTCTTCATCACTCTTCTTTTCTAACAGCAGAAATCAACAGAAAGCCATGAGCAACACACAGCAGCCTAAAACAACCACTATGCAGAACTTCATGGATTTCAAAGCAAGCTCTGTCATGTATTTTTGACCTATGGCTTATTTAAAAATTACTCAGCTTTCACATTTCCATCTCCGCAGCGGACGCTACTCTTGACAGTTAGATTTAGCCATGTGACATTTACCAACGTTTCTAGTGCTGAGTTAACAAACACAAGCACCCTTCCGTAGCAGAAGTCTTGACCAACTTCACACACTGAGAAAATACATACAGATCTCAGTATCCTAGCCTGGAGATCAAGAAAAGTAAAAGCACTGGGGATCTCTAGCTCTGCTCCTCCAACCTGTCATTTCCAAGCTCCTGACACTCTTGCCAGAACTGACTGGCAGTGCCCCCTGTCTCCAGACTCTTACAGCAGCTTTATCAGCAATTGCTTCCCCAGGCTGGAAGTCTTCCTACCATGTTTGTTCTTTTGCATCTCCATGCAGCGGTCATTGATGAGCTGGAGAGCACCCAAGCGTTGCACCTCCTCGTTCACACACAGGTTCTGGGACGTGCAAAGAGAGGAAGAGGAAGGGGGTCAATTCTGAACGGAGAGCCCCATGCTCTCATTGCTTCTTTAAAGCAATCTTAGGCCAGATTCCAAAATGGAAAACTCTACCAGTCACACACTGTGCGTACTAACTGCTACAAACATGCTTGAAACCCATAAAAACTTTGCAAGGAGAAAAAATATGAGGAAAGGTGCACTGAGAGGGCTCACTGCTACACAACAGCTTCTAAAAAATGCTGCCAGAAGTACTACTAAGAGGAGTGCCTTCTCAGTGACTCAGACATCTGTAAAATGCCACATCAGAAAAGGTAAAACAGACTCTTGCATTTACATCAAAAAGTAAATGACCAAAAGAGAGTTCACAGAAAAATCTACACACAGATCTGTGCTGAGACCCACGACTGCTTTGGTTTTCCAGTGGAAGACTCAGACAATCCCCAAGGTGCCTTCTGTGGCACCAGATCCACACACCTCCTCACAAAGTCTCTCACACTAGGTTAACGTGCCCTCTGGGTCCCTGGAGAACACCACCACATACCTGCCTCGATCCCAAGGAGACCAGACGTGTGTCTTTGCCAAAAGGACTTTTTTGGACCTCGCGCACAAACTGGGAGAGCTGGGAGTGAGTGCGGCTGCAGTAGTAAATCTGCAACGAGGGAGAACAAAGGGAAGACAAGAAGAACATGGAAGCCAATCCCTTACCTACAACCAACCCTGCAAGAATGCAGCCAAGCACTTCAACAAGGTCCACCTCGCTCAAGCCTTCAAAAACACAAGTTTGAGTGTCACAACTGCTGAGGCTAAAAGCCCCATCTTTGTTTTCTCCTATGCATTTGTCTTTGTTTCCACTTAATTTTCCAACGTCTCTATAAAAACAGGGACTCACCATTGGAGAGTAATAAAAAGCTATTTATTGCAGTGTGCTTTTACAGCAAGCCACAGCAAAAATTAAGCAGTGCTAGCAGACAAAGCTGCTTAGGCAGCCAGTGTAGTCCAGAAGGAGATGAGCACAGCAGAACTAGTTGTCACTATCAACAAACCTGGCAGTTCTTGTACGCCAGTTCCTAAATCCTTCTGTACCACATGACTGTTGGAAAGGTGCAAGGAAGCCATCATTCTGCTCAATCCTACACTATTTTATGAGGTGACACTATTTACTTTCCTCATCTCACCTTAGTCACATGCTCCTCTTCCAAATCATCATCATCATCTTCTTCCAGCCTAAGAAAAGAGAAAGCTCAAACAGTTGCCTTTCAGCAGATCAGTGGCAGTAAGAATAAAATTATGCTCTACTAAAAGAGAGAGGTCTCAAAAGATAGAGGTGGTTAAGTCATCTCAAAAAACCCCTCAGATCTTAACCCAGGTGGTAAAAGAAAAATCAACTTTTTAAGAATAGTGTAAGTGTGCACAATCAAGCCAAGCCTTGCTCTTTAAAAGGAAAATGTCTTTAGGGTTCTGCCTTTTGCAAATTCAAGAATTTTTTTCTTTTGATTCTGGGGCTTCTAAGCCCCAGGCATAAGCTAATCACTGCTATACTATTCTTTGGTGAGCTTATTTATTTATTTGTGTAAAGCTTTCCCTTTAGAGGCAATTTACCACCCTCCAGCTATTGCATAAAGAAAAGCTTCAGGAAAGCCCTCAGCTGCCACAGAGTTTCTCAAAGGCAACAGCAGTTTAATGTTTGATAAACTCCATGTAAACGGAGTAGTTAAGCATTTTTCAATTTTTTAAGGCAGAAGGATTCTGTCTAGATACTAATTAGTAAATTTGTATTTTAAACACATTTGACTTTTTGTGCTGAAGTATGACTACTGGCTTTCTGCATAAACCAAATGTACGAGAGAGAAAAGTGTGCATGAGATTTTCATGCCGAAGCTCCATCTTTAGAAATGTGAATGTCTCTCCCTTTAGAGTATCAAAAGATGCCAGTGCTATCTGCAGGACTGACAGCTTCCTCTGATGTTGTGGGTTCCATTCTGCTTTTCCAATGCAAGGAACTTAATCTCAAGTCATTCACTCAGTATCCAGAGGCACCTTTTGGGAAACTGGGCGTATGTAAAGGCAGGACACTGCCACACATTTTAAGATGTACTTTCTCAGAAAGCATTTCAGGTCACTCTGATCAATCTAAGAAAAGCTTAAAAAAACAAACAAACAAACAAAACCCCAGAACAACCACTACCTTACACAGTCTGAAAAGGTGAGAAACTCTTTTGAATAAAATCTGCACCATTACAGGTGACGTCTCTTTAATCAGAGCAAGCCAAAAACTATACAGAAAATGCTTCTTTCCCATGGAAGCCCCTCAGTCCCTGTCCTTACCCAGATACCGCTTTCTTTTCTTCATCACTCTCATATTCAGCAAGAATCAGCTCCTCCTCATTGTGATCCAGCTGGTCCAGAACATCCGCTCCAGCTCCCTGTGAAAGAGCCTCCTTGCTGAGCTGAAGAAGGCGCTTTGTCTCATCCTCCTCGGATCTCTGAGAGGAACACAGGAGTGCAGTATTTCTCATATAAAAAGAGAGGCAGAAAGAGCATCACTTCGTGGCACAGACATGTCGGAAGACTGCAGAGTCCCTCACACACAGCACAGGGAATGACTTGCTGAGTAAACCCACAGCAGGACAAGCACGTGCACCAAAGGGGCCTGAAGCTGCTCAGCCCCACAGAATGCAGCTGTTACCAACAATCAAAGACTTGCCCACACAGACAGGTACGAAAGGGAAACGTAAAGAACCTTCTGTGCCAAAGGCCTGCTGAACTAACAGACCCTCAAAGAAACATTCATGTAAAGTATTAGTTGCTTAAAGTGGCCCAAAACTGCCTGAGAAAAAAAAGTTTGTAAATAAACCCAAGCAAACATATAAAGATATAATCAAACACTCAGTGCACACTTAATACAAAACTAGGATAAACTCAGCATCTGTTTTAGAACATAGACCACAAGACTTCTCTTGCTGGTTTTTTTTCTCCAGTTATGTGATTGCTGTTCTAACACAAGTCTAGCTTTCAAAAAAATTCCATTAAGTTGTTGAAGAAGAGTTTCCTGATTGATTTTTGTGTCCTGATAAAGTTTGGTTTTCGATCTGAAAACAGTATCTTCCAATGTCAATGAGTGTTTTATTACCATGGCATTCTAAAGAAATGCAGTTGGTAAGCCCTAAATAGAAGATTAATTGCTTTTCCAAGTCTCTATAATATTTCTCTCATTTATTTTCTTGCTTTTTGTCATGCTTCTCATTTCACAGGCTCTTCATCCTCTTAAAAGAGACAAGGTCTTTGTTTCACCTGTTTTTTATTTGTCATTCTTTACTATTTCTGTAACATCCCTTTGACAGGAGTTGACCAAAACATTACATAACACTTGAGATGGAGCACACTAGAAACTAACAGCCTGGCAGCCTCATAAATCTGCCTGTTTGGGGACCTGAAATGTGTATTTCTGGAAAGTTCCGCTCGTACCATCAAAAACCCCTTACAGTTAAGAGTACTGAGGCCAGTTCATTCACCTGAATTACAGGAAAATATACCTGAGAACATTTTGTACGCAGTAAAGAAACGCTTCTGAACAATATAATCATGTTTACCGTGGAGGTAAACAAAAACAATCGTTCCCTAGTGGTGACTGAAGTAGAATCAACGCCTGACCTGGCTTCCTTTGAGTGGTATTGTGTTCCCATGACCATAAATTTAACCACAGTTTTTATTCCAGAAGTACAGAGAGCTTTAAAAAAAAAATCCAAGTATTAAAACTTCTAAAAAGAAGCAGAGGGCCAGAGGTCATCAAAACACACGTCACTTCTACCCACACACAAACACACTCAGAGGAGATTATTGATGCACAGATTGTTTTTCACATCATTTAAAAAGAAGATAAAACCAAAAAATTTTGGATGGCAAATTTCAGCATTCAAATACAAAGAGCTCCTCAAAAAGGCAGTTGAAAGCACAGACACAAGCATGAACAACACTCAGTGCAACCAAAACAGAAGGTTCTGTGGAATAACTCACCTTCCTCTTTGCTGCATATTTTAACTGCACGTTATTGCGAATTTTCTCAAGACGATCTTCTCGCTTTCTCCTCCTGATCTGCTCTTCCTACAATAAAGGGAGAGGGAAGTGTATTTAGTCCTCAACCCTTGGTATCACTAAGCTCTGGAAATAGATAGAAATTGCTAGTACACAGTCCCATTCTCCTCGAGCACCTACTGCGTGTTGCTCTGCTCAAAGCAATATAGTTTCCCGTCTTATGCAACCCGCAGGGGAATGCCTCAGCCCTCCTCATGGAAACAAAGTCCTGTGACAGACAGACCACCACCAAATTTGCCTCACGTGCTTTTCCACTCATCACCCGGGATACAAGAACAGTTTGCCCAGAGGCTGTGGAGTCTCCTTCCCTGGAGGTATTAAAAAGCCGTCTGGACACAATCCTGCTCCAGGGGCTCTGGAGCCGGGAGGTTGCTCTAGATGACCTCCAGTGGTCCCCGCCAGCCCCCGCCACTCTGTGACATCAGCCTTCCCAATCCCTTCCTCGTTATCTCACCCATCCCCTACAGATGAGCGTTTCCCAACCTTTAGCCTGTCCACCTTGTCCCGCTCCTCCTTCCTCTGCACGAAGGCCGTCACCCAGTCCGGTTCCCCGGCCGTGCCGGTGCTTCCCGCGTGTCCCGGCTCCGCCGGGCTCGGCCCCTGCAGGAGCCGCGCCTCCTCCTGCCGCTTCTTCTCCTCCAAGTCCCGCAGCCACGAGAGGGCCCCGCAGATGAGGCTCAGGGATTTTCCCTGCCGTGGGAAGCCAACAGGGTGAGGGAGCGCTGCTGTCACAGACCCCCCCCCCATCCCGCAGCCGTGCCCGGCCGCGGCCCCGCCGCCTCACCGTGCCCGTGGGGCTCTCGAAGATGCCGACCCGGCCGGCCTCCAGCGCGCCGTACAGCGCCTCCATGAACTGCTCCTGGATGCGGTACGGCGTGTAGGGGAATGGGAACCGGCCGCTCGCAGGGCCCGGAGCCGCCTCCACTCCGCTCCCCATCCCGCTCTCCATCCCGCTCTCCACTCCTCTCTCCATCCCGCCCCGTTCGAACCCGGCGCCGGAGCCGCCCCCGCCCCTTCCCGTGACGCGGCGGAAGGACCGGAGCCCCGTCCTGCCTCCCCCGCTCCCATCGCTCTCCCCGAGCATCCCGCCTCGCCAAACCCCGCCTGGTGCTCACCCCCCCGCCCCTTCCCACCTTCCATCGCACGCAGAGACAGAAAACTGGATTGTAGGCAGGAGCGAAAAAAAAAAGGTTTAATTCGGATGGAAACACGTAGTAACAAAACACTGCAATATAGGTTTATGTAATACGCAGTCGTTGGCATAGTAATAAATGCAAATATAATCGTTCCTGCTAGATGCTGAACTTTATATGTTAACGCTTTTCAAACAACGGTGAGCTAAAGAAGAGTAGCATAAAAAGGACTACAGAACTGCATCCAGAACTCACCACGTAACATTTCAGACTAGTACATCTGGGGGAAAAATCCTGTTTTTTTGGTTAAATAAAATAAGGCCACATTTTTTCCATGTTTCACTGACATCCCAAGTTGGAAGCAGTTTCAAATCAGCAACAAGAAATCTGGGAGAAGCTGTCACAGACTATTAATGGGCTGCTTTTCAACTGGAAACGCTTCCACATCCACGTTTTCTGGGTACATACTCACCTATCGTGAGGTAGGAACTCATTGTCCCAGGTAAAATTTGGAAAAGACAAAACAGACTGAAGTTCAGCTCCAAAGTTCCAAAGTCTCAGACTCAAAAGATTTGAAAATGCCTTGTCAAACATGGCTAAACCTGTCAAACAACGGTAAACTTACTACATTCATGAAAAATAAGAGAGTTCAGTTCCTAAGACTACTACAGTGTCTAACAAGCTAAAGTTTTGAGCCAGAACTAACCTGAAACATTTTATTATTATCTTCTCTTTTGTTGTATTTTACAAGCCCAATTCTCCCAGTTGTTATCCTACCACATATTCTCAGCCCCTGATTTACCCTGAGGCTGGTGCTCATTCCTCACGTTCCTGGCACTCTTCCTAAACCACCAGCACTCAGCTGTTAGGACTAACTCCCTGTTTCCAGATCTCTTAATGGTTTTTGTGACACTGGGGTTTAGCACTCAGCCCTAACACCAGAGATACCGTTTCTCCAGTCCCTTCACACCATGGTTCTCACTACCCACCTTTTTAAGGTACCCCCAACACTACTTTAGTTTCCTGCTCTGAACACCCACTCCAGGCTTATGGCAGAAGCGAGTGGAAAGCAAACACCCTTCTACCTACCACACTTTTATAGGGTGTCTTGGCCGCATGGATTCTCAAATGCACTTTAAGTGTTGAGCTTTTCCGGAAGCTTTTCCCACACTCGCCGCACTCGTAGGGCTTGGTTCCTGCGTGGATCCTCAGGTGGGCACCGAGGGCGGAGCTGTGCCTGAACGTTTTTTCGCACTCCTCGCACTTGTAGGGTCTCTCCCCACGGTGGATCCGCAGGTGGACGTTGAGAGCCGAGCTCCGTCGGAAGCTGTCCCCGCATTCCACGCAGATGAAGGGCCGCTCCTCGGCGTGTGTGCTCTGGTGCTTGGCCAGGGTGGAGTGGTCGCTGCACCTCCGGCCGCACTCGGTGCACTGGTAGAGGTTAGGCAGGAGGCCACTGTGGTACATGGGCAGGGCCTTTCCGCCGTGGATCCGGCGGTGAGTGGTGAGCGCCGAGCTCTGGCTGAAGCCCTTCCCACACACAGGGCACTTGTAGGGCTTCTCGCCTGTATGCGTCCGTGTGTGGGTCACCAGTGAGGAGCTCTGCCGGAAGGTTTTCCCACACTCGGTGCACTCGTATGGTTTCTCTCCCGTGTGAATCCTCTGATGCCGAATGATGGCTGAGCTGTCCCGGAAACACTTACCGCAGTCTTGGCATTTGTGGGGCTTCTCTCCCGTGTGGACTCTCCGGTGTATGATCAGGGAGGAACGGTCACTGAAGCTTTTCTCACACCGGAGGCAACTAAAGGGTTTCTCACCCTTGTGGCTGCGCTGGTGGACGATGAGATGTGAGTTCTGGCTGAAGCTCTTCCCGCACTCGTTGCACAGGTAGTGTCTCTCTCCCGTGTGGGTCCGCTGGTGTCTGATCACATTGGACCTCTGGCTGAAGGTCTTCTCGCACTCGTTGCACTGGTAGGGCTTCTCGCCGGTGTGGATCCGCTGATGTTTGATCAGGTCCGAGTTGCGGGTGAAACTCTTCCCACATTCGGAGCAGCTGAAGGGTTTCTCTGCCAGGTGGATCCTCTGGTGTTGGCTCAGGTAAGAACTCCGGCTGAAGCTCTTCCCACATTCGCGACACTCATAGGTTTTCTCTCCCACCTGCTGAATCCAAATGGCACCATTCCCACACATGGGTTGGCTGGGCTTGTCCCCAGCAAGGATAACCTTGCTGATGTGGCCTCTACCACTGTCCTCGCACTCCCAGATTTCCATCCCGTAGGGAGTTACCATTCCCTGTCTCTTTGCAAAAGATGCCTCCATCTCACTTTCCATCTCCAGCTCCTGCTTGCAGTCTTGTCTTTGATTGGCATCCTGCAAGGTATCTCCTTTGAGCTTCCTGGGGGAACACAGAAGCAATTCAGCTCTCACAGGACTTTCCTGATGAAGGCTGCTGTTCTGCATGTCGCCCGTGGTCCTGTCACCTGCTGGAGTGAACAGAGGAACTAGCAATGAATAACCCCCTGCCTTTCTGAACGAGAAACCCAAACAGGAAGGCCACCAAGACCTCCTGCAGCATGAGCTGACAGCACAGGAGACAGGTCCTCAGTATCTTCTCAGGGCGGAGGGCACAGAAACCAAGGAACATAGGAATGGAATGTGACTCGAGAATGGGTGGCCACTGTGGCACAGATTGCAAAGGGGGTCCTCTGTCATAAAGTTACAGCCCTAAAGGGCAAGACCTGTCGCTTGCCCTCAAAGTTCCCACGTAGCAAGGTTAGAGGAACATCACAACTGCTCTCCTCAACAACCCCCACTGTATCTGCTTCCCTTCCTGCTGCCTGTGAATCACTGTTCTTCTGCCAACATTCCCACACTTAATCAAGGAAGGAAACAGCCACCACCACTGGAACATCTACCCAAGTAGATGCCCAGTAGACTATTGTCCTTCTTCTTTCCAGTCATAGCACTCTTCCTTAAAAAGAAAGCCCTATATATTCTACAGCAAATTCTATCTAAATTTTGTCTACAGAACAGGTAGGCGAGTGGAAAGATAAGCTGTTTTATTAATCAAGCAGGAAAATGAACCTTTAGACTGAAACATTTAGAGGCTCCTGATTTTTCAGTGGTTGTACTCATTTGGAGAACATGCCTTGGAAATGCATGCTGGAGCGTGAGGTAAGCGGATGAGCTGGATGGCACTGCTTAAGATCATCCTCTGACATGGGATATGAGGTCATGCAGCAGGTTTTGTTTCAGGTGATCTGCAGATTTTGGAAGGCACCACTACACTGGTTATATCAATTCCCAAAGTTTTGTTTACAACACTCAGGGATGAGAAACGTTTGTAGTACAAATAAAGGTACTCAAAAGCATCTTAAAGCACATCAAAGCAGCAAAGTGACCAATAAAACATTAAAAATACTGTCTGTATGAAAGGAAGAAAAAGCCACACTTTGGTAAGTTATGTCTTTTAACACTCTGAGCTCAGTCTTTGCTGAAAAATGCACAGGATTTGGTTTCATTTTGGACAGGGTCTAGATACCCCAGGAGCGTATTTAGTCTTTGTCATACCCTGCCTACAAATCTTCCTGAAAGCAGCATCTCTACAGTATGGGAGCAGAAGAGGCAGGGTGACTGCAGAGTGTGCAGCACAGTACACACCACATTATCAGCATCCAGCTCTTCCCTTCCTGGACATGCTTCATGCAATTTCTCACCTTGTGAGGAGTCTCTCTACTGTCTTGGTATTTAGTTGCTTTTGGTCAAAAGGCTGTTTCTCTTCATTCCATCTGAAAGGTTAAAGCCAAGCTGGGGACTGCAGGTCCTGATCAGAGGAAGGAAAACAGACATAATAAATACCCATCATAGTAGCAGTGCTGTAGAATGAGATTTCAGGAGGGTAGGTGTTTAGGAGCTGGAAGCAACCTAGACCATAGGAAAATGACACCCAAAAATATGAGTCAGGGTCACTTTCTGTCCTGCCATGCACAGTCTGACACCACTGTTCAGGTCTGATAACTAGGGCCATCTCATGTAGCACAGACAGGTTAACCACAGACACTGAGAGCTGCCTGCCAGCTTGCTGCCTTCTCACAAGTGTCTGGATGTTCCTCTTGCTGCACTCCCAGACCAAAAATGCCTCCTGATGAGTTTTGTATAAGAAAAATATCAATTCTTCAAACCCTGTTCTCCCCATCACCTTTCATCTGCGTGAACTAAAGGAGAACATAATGTAGCTAATGCAGTTCTGTTCTGCAGGTGGAGTAAAAATGCCACCTTCACAACCAGGCTGCTTTTTGCCTCTGTCTGGAACCCCATTTATTGCCTTCACTGAAGGAGTACCTTGCTCAGTTGCTCTCAGTTGGATCAGCCAGGCACACACAGATCTGGGCAAGAGACGAGATTTTGATCTGTTCCCACATTTATTGACAGGAGCAGTCCGAAGGCAGAATTTTTTGTCCTGTGCTCCGTCAAAATGGCCTCCTTCCAGATGGACTTCAAAGAGCCGGCAGTGAGCAGGAGTTTGTGCACAAATACCAGTATGTCCACACTCAGCCTGTCATGGGGAAGCAGGGGGAGGGAGGCATCAGGGAGGCAAAGAGGGAGGAAGCGGGAGCAGCAGAGAATGGAGTGTTGGGAATGCAGCTGTCTATGACATCACCAGTGAAGAAGTGGAGGTGACACCTCTGGCAGCACACTGGGCCCCGACTGTCGGCCCTGCCTGTCGCAGGCCCTGCTCACAGCTCGATGTCGGCTATGAGGGCTTACCTGGTTTTGTCTGGTGAGTAGGAAACATCTCTCCTCCAAGCCCTGCTGAGAGGAAGGGCAGCTGAAGTGGCTGCTCTGCACCCCTCCCCATTGCTCCTCAGCTTGGGCAGTCTGGAGGCAAAAGGAAGGGACGGGAGCACCCTCCAACACCTCAGGTGCAAAGATCCCAAGGCTTACAATTTTGCCAGTTTTCATCCACTGGTGCTGGTAGTGACCTAGGAGCTGGGGAGGAGTCAGAGCTGGATGTGTAGGCACAGACTGGAGCAGAGGTGGAGACGGAGACAGGGACACTTGGGTGCATTAAACCAGACAGAAGCACAGAATCTAGACTTGACCTGCAAGGCCAGGAGGAAAGAGCTGGCCCAGTGAAGCAACAGGGGAGCAGAAGAAAGAGGTCTGAGAGAGGACCTTGGTTAAAGACCTACTTAGCCAGAGAAAGAACATTTGCAGAGGCTAAAAATCTTGAAATGGAACAGTCTCCTTGCTCCAGCCCCAACAGCATAGCAATATTCCCAGTTTAAGCCATGACTTTCAAGACATTTCTCCCAGTTCAAGATTTGAATCTCCAGAGTTATGGTGAAGGCCCCTTAGCCAAGTACTGTCCCCAAAATACTACACCCCTTTCAACATGGGTGGAGCAGGTTTTCTCCAGGTCTGGACCCACCATCTCTAGTCTGTTACTGCATTTCCCATATGCTGAATCCTGCACCCAGAAAAGGCAACAGAGGTTTGGATTCAGCCCTCCAGCTCTTCTGAATGTAGCGTGATTAGCGCTTCCTTCTCCCTCTGACTCCCTGCACTTTATTTTTCACTAGTGCTCTTGGGTTGGGGCTGCATAGTTGGCCCTCAGGGGACGAAGGCACAGCAGGCAGGAACGCCACTCTCCAACCAGGAGTACCGCCAGTTCTTCAAGTTCCTCCGGATCACCCTCCAAGCCAGCACTGCCTGCCATCTCCGTGAGCTGTATGGCTGCCAGAACTCACTGGTCCAGACACTGGACAAGTACGAAAACCACGGAGTCATCCCTCAAGGTAAAGCCAGCTGTGATTCCCAATAGCAGGCGGCTGGATGGGGGTCCCACACAGCCAGCATGGGACCTGATCACTGGGAGAGGACAGACTCAGGAGGTGGTGAGGGAGAGAGGTGGGAAGCAATCCTGCAGTGAAGAGAAGGCATGTGCTCATGCACATCCTCTCTCACACCTGATTGCATCCACACAGGACCCTAGGACCAGCCTCCTCTCACACCCTGGGTCATGGAGATGACCAAGAAATCATTGAGTTTCTCACAAGGTTCAGAGGGTACCCAAGTGACACAGGAGTTTTCATGGAGGGATGTCACTCGACAGTGAGGTTATTGCTAAGGGCTGGTAGGATGCCAGCACTGAAGTTTATCACTAGATTTGTTTCTTTATCTCTTTCTAGGACCCGTATGTTCCGAAATGCCAGGAAATCCTTTCTTCCCCAACTTCTGCACCTTTTCTTTTTATCGCTGTATTAAGAAAAAGTATTTTCTTAAGGTGAGTTATTTAGCTATTTCCCAGTGATTATGCGTGTCCTGGGCAAGTAACAGGCAAAAGGGAGGGCCCTGAAAATGAGGAAGTGGGAAAACAAGAGGCTAAAAGACAGGGAAGAGAGGAGAGAGCCAGGGGCAGCCCACCTTCCAGGGGCACCTACACCAAGCTGATTAGCTTCAAATGGCACCTGAAGCCACTTGCCAAAAAGGAGACTTTGCAGGACTTATCTTCAATAAAATGAACCTTTGAGAACCACCTCAGCCCTCCTCTCCAGCTCTCACTCCCAATCAAGTTGAGACAATCTAGGTTTCTCCAGAGAGAGGAGGATTCTGGCTAAAAGAGAAGGAAAGTAAAGACAGCTGTGAGTCCCATGAGAGTCTTACAGGGAGACTTGACAAAGAAAGGATATGAAGGTTTCTTTGCCTTCTTGGGCTCATCTTTGTAGGGAGTGGGAAAGATGGGATTGTGCAGTGAGAGCTAAACTCACAGAACAGGGGAGTGCCGAGGTGCCTGCTCCTGAAGCCTCTACAAAGGTACGTTTTCTCCTCCACAGAGGATTGCATGCCCAGGAGAGAGCAGCGCCAAGCTGCACAACACACCAGGCACCAACGACATTACCACGAGCAGTGATGCCGTGTCATCCAGAAACGTCAACCCGCAGCCACTTTACCCCACATCTCCCACAAGTACCCATCCAGCTGGCTCCAGCCCTGACATGGAAGTATCTGTGACCTCCACCTTCTTACCTGCTGGCCCAGAAGCCACAGAGGTGACAGCCAGTGGCCAGCAGGTGCCCAGCAGTGACATCGAGGATCTCCTCCTCAGGCTGCTAGATAGCCAGGTGCAGAGCTCACTGCAGACACTGAAGTTGCTGTTGTCCGTTGGGAAGGCAGTGAAGGAAGAAGAGTTGCAGGAGGCTGCCACGAGGCTGCTGGAGGCTCTGAACAATGCAAATGTGTCTCAGTAGCCAAACAACTGTCACAGGTCAACAGTGTGGGAAATTACGAGGGGAAAGCCACCTCTTCCAAGTGCATGGGGAAACAGAGTCACATGAAATGCTGCTGCTCAGGATTCAAATTAAAAGATGGTATCCTCTTGGAAGGGAATGTACTGAAGAGATACTGTTCTGTCCTGCAAAAACTGTTTGCTCACTACTGTGATGGTGCTTGTGTCACTCAAGGAATGTCATGGGACAATGCTGTCTTTTCATCATTAAATGTAGTCCTTCTGCTCAAAAGCATTAAGAGCAGAATCTTCTTTGGAAGTATGTATGTGAATATACACATACAGATACACAGGGCGTGCCCTCCAAATGCAGGAAGGTCTTATCCTGCAAGGGAACTGCTGGTCTAGCATTCTCCTTGTATTGGGGCTTGCACATGGTTGACATCTACTTCCAAAATGATGCTATGAAACACACAGGATATATATTCATATTAAGAGCCTCCCTTTGTCTCAGAAAATCAGTCTGATTTATGGGACTTTGACTGAAGTGCTGTTCCTTTTCTAACCACTGAACATACCTGTAAGTAAAACTGTGTCAAGGCATTTGGAGACATCACTTGCTGCCAAAAGCAGAGTGGGAAATCTCCAGGAACCAGCTTTGCTGCTCTGAATGTCCACTCAGAATGAGTCTGAAGCCACCTCAAACTCAATATAATAAGCTCCAGGGGCTCTGGCCTTCAGGAGACCACCACTGAAGTGAGAAACCCCTTCCTTCTGCAGACCTTCTTGTAATCTATTCCACCGAGGGCTATGAGGAGAAAGGGACCAAAGGCATTTCTCCTCGAGAGATGCACCACACCAAGCAACAACCCTGTGGAGAGGGTCAGGGATTTTGGTTTTCTTTATACTGCCTAAGTGTCACAAACACAGCTGAGTGAAATATGGGCTCTCTATCCATTGAAGGAAGTTCCTTAGAAAGAAGATCTCAAAATCACAGGTTCTCCATTTGTTCTCATAAATGTAATCTTTCCCAAGGCTGAAGGCAGGTCACACATGGGAAATATGCAAGCCCTGGGACAAGACTGCTGGCTTCCTTTCACAAAGGACTGCTCAGCTCACAGTCCTTACCTGGCGGGATCCCTAACAGAGCACACACTGCCCTGGCATCACCCTGGCACACCATCTCATTATCTTCTCCCTAGTAAGTGGCCAAAGCTGCAGGATCCCTGCCTGAGGTACCAGGGCTTGTGTCCCCGCCAGCTGCCTGGGCAATGACATCTCCTCCAGCCCCAGTAACGGGGGCACTTCTGGCAGCATCCTTGCTTGCCATCACCGCCCTCGCGTCCCGGCTGGGGGCGTCAGATTTGGCAACCGCGAGCCGATCACTACAGATTTCCGACTCGGGTGGCTCCGGCCGGGCCCTCCGCGAAGCCACGGCCCGGAGCGGCCACCCACGGCCGGGGCGGAGCGGGCAGCGGGGGCTGCGGGCCGGGCAGAGCCGCTCAGCGCCCGCACCGCCCGCTCCCGGGCCGGACCCCGCAGCGCCTCGACACTGCCCCGGCGCTCCCCAGCCCGTCCCTTCGCGGGGCTCCCTCGCCCGGCCCCGCCCCGCTTTTGTTGCGGACTTACCCGCGGACTTACCGGGCCCATGAGCGCGGCGGCGGCGGCGGGGCCGGGGCAGGCGGGGCCGGGCGAGGGGCGGCGCGCTGGGCTCCGCTGGCTCGGCGGTGTTAACCCTTGTGAGCGCCGGGCGATGGGGAGCTGGCTCGGCAGTGTTTAACCCGTGTGTGCGCCGGGCGATGGGGAGCAGTTCCGAAGCTCCAGGGCCGCACTGCCCGGAGCTCTGCGCGGGGCCGCGCCCGGAGGGAGGTGCCCGCTCGGCGGACGGCGAGCGGAGAGCCGCCCCCGGGGGCTGGGGGGCCCGGCGCGGTCGGCGGGGTCACTGCTGCCCACCCTGCTCGGCGGTGCTGGGAAGGAGGCGGCTGGGCACGGGTTTGCATCCTAGTGAGTACCGGGGCTCTCCGGAGGGGGAGCATCGCTGGCTCCCGTGCCAGAGGAGCCCCGGTCGCAGCTCGTACCTGCCCAGACGCACCGTAGTCAACAACCAGACACGGTTCTCAGGGCACCACGCAGCCTGGGTTTCCAGAGCTCCTTGCTCTCGATTCCCAGCGCTGGCTGTGTTCTGCAGAGCCTGCAGGCCCCAGCGGGTAGGGAAGCACCACTGCTGGAGCCTAGAGCTGCTTTCTTTGTGTGCCAGGATGGTGTTTTCTTGCCCGCGAACACTTACTTCCAGGCTGCCCTCCGCTTCCCTCCGCTGCGGTTGCTCAAGGTTTTCTGAGACTGGTCACCACCGCAGCTTCTGCTGTGCACGTACGGCGTAATATATCCCAGGACATACACATGTACAGCTTATGCCACAGGAAAGGATCCATCCATCCACCACAGGCAAAACTGAGCCGTTGCAGTACAGCCCGCAAGTGCTGCTGGTGCACAGGCGTTCAGACAGTTACTTTTTCACCAGGAGAACGCAGGAATGGCTGTTACCTTTGACTGAGGTACAGCAGTAAGGGGCTGAAGTGTGTGGCAATCAATTTCTGGCAATGACTGAAATATTTTTGCTGGGCTTTAGAGAAGAATGTTGGGAAAGTGTTGTTCACCAAGCCCTCCACACATGCAACTGAGGAAAAATGTTATCGTTTTTCAGGGAGCAACTAACTTCACAGTTCATCCACTCCTGCAAAAGTCTCTAATCTTGGGAGATAGAAAAGTGCTAATCACACCAGTAAAGAAGGACAATGACATGCCCCTTAGGTGATTTCAAGAAAATTAACGTTAACATTCAGGAACTCGGTAAATACTGGGCCATCTCCTTATTTCTAACTGCCCTCAGCAACACCAAATAGGATTCTTATCTTCACCTTAGTAAGAAACCAACTATCTTCCCTTCCTACTTTTGGATAGCAACATTTCCAGAGACAGAGAGAGTGGAGTTATTCCTAAATACAAAGTCTGGGTTGAGCGATTGCTGATTCCAAAGGAGTTAGACTGCAATCTAGACTTTGCAGCCTTCCTTTTTCAGAGGGGAGGACTTTGCACAGATCACACATTTTTTCTCATGAGCACTGCCCCATCTCCCTTCTCCAAGATGCTCTCCCTTGTAGGATAGGCA
Organism: Myiotriccus ornatus; assembly: GCA_036023395.1. NCBI lineage: Eukaryota > Metazoa > Chordata > Aves > Passeriformes > Tyrannidae > Myiotriccus > Myiotriccus ornatus. The sequence goes on along the minus strand of JAYRBT010000042.1, from coordinate 62,264,929 downwards.
AGTAAGATTAATATCACTGGTAGCAAAAAACGAACCACTTGTGCAAAAATCCCATTATCAGAGGATGGGTCCAAACAGCGAGAGGTGGAAGAGGAAAGGGGAGTCAAGTAATTTCTTAAAGGCAGGCATAGTGAAGTCTTCCCTGCCTTTTATTTCAGACATTGCTGCAAAAGCCCCAGTGCAGCACAGCTCTGACAACAAACTTGAAGGGACATGGGAAAAATCTGTTTCAACAACACCTTGTTTCAAAAGCAAACTATGAAAAAGCCAAATTGTCACTTATTACTTGGCCCTAATCAGTATTCCACAGTAAAAGCATGGGTATTATCAGAGTCTGCCATGTGATTTATAAGCCCAAGCCCAGTTATCACCTATGGCCGCTACTGCAATCTTGCAACCTGTCTGCATGTTGTTTTCTGCCTCCTGAGAGCACACCTCAGTGAGTATCCTGTACCTGACTGCCTTGCTTCTGAAGTAGAACTGTCAGCTGAATTTTTCAAAGTACTACTGGGATATTAGCTGAATGACCTTGACTAGTTTAATCACCAGTCAGAACACCTCCATTTTTAAACAAAGTAAAGACCTGATGGTCCTGCTTCTTACTGTTCACCTGTTGCCCAAGTGCACATCTAAACCTAGTTTCATAGTAAATCAGTGGCACCTTTTTTTTGGCAGCTATCTTCAGCAGCCCAGCATATTGTGTCACTTCCACAGAAGCTATCCATATGACATGAACAACACTGCAGGCATACATGAAAGCAGAAATTGTGAAAATCCAAGTTATCCCACTCATTCACCCCATGAAACCTCATCTCTTTCCCCAGAGATGCTGCTATCTACAAACGAATGTTAAGACCCACCGAACTCATGCCACAATAAAGAAATTTCATCACCTGTTTGAGCAAAGGATGCTTCCACACCTTTTCAACACAATTTCCAGCAGCAGTCCCAGTGCAGTCACCCAACTGCAGCCCCCACCAGAGTGCAGCCCAACAAAGCACGTTTCATGATATCTTTAGGAATTTTCTTCTACTCCATCCCCTGCACAGGTAGCAGCTTGTTGCACCAGGCAGAGATTTTCTTCACTGGGGATTTAAGAGCAGCTACTGCCATTGCACTTTCTCCACGTGTCATTTATGGAACATTAAGCTTTTGCAGAGGGTTAATTATCTCTGTTCTCTGTAACTCCTTCCTCTACACTGTGAGACACCTGTGGCCAAAAGAAGCAGAGTTCACCATCAGACAACAAGAAATGGCTTTTCTGAGCTGCACTACCTCTTATTCCCACTACCTTTATCACAAATCAAGTCTTACAATATTTTCTCTGTAACTGAGGGCAAGGGCTATTAGTTCCAGATAAAAGTGTATCACACATCAACCTTCACTGATTTTCTGTCTGCCTGAAGGTTAATAGCAGCAGCAACTGTATTACACTATGTAGTAATGAAAAAAAGTAGGAAACATTAGACATTTCAATTTAAACAAAAAGGAAACTGGAATCAATGAAAAAGGTTAACAAGCTTTGCTTTGCTGCCTCGTGACTGTACAAAAATGTCCAGCTCAGTCTCATCAGACTGCATTTCACAGTATTGCAATACAAGTCCTCACCCTCATTTCCTTTTTTACCTCAATGTTAATAGGGTCACTATTTTCTATTTTCAGTGGTGGTTGTGATCTTTGGCAGTATCATACATCTCAAGAGCATATTTCTTCAGTTAAGGACTCAGTGCTTAAAAAAAATCTGATTTGTTAAATTGAGTTGAAAAAGCACAGCCCACTATGTATTAAAAAAGAATACCTTAAATAACTCTGAAAACTCAAACATGAACTCAGAATCAACAATTCCCAATTCAGTGAGTCCAATTTAATTTATTTTTTTTTTTGGCCAGTATTCTGAAACAACTATTTAAGTTTTCAAAAGCTGACTATTGAGTCAGTTATTCCAGCTCCCTCTGAAATGAACAGTTTTGTGGCTAAAGTTGGCTACAGCTGGCTGGAGTTCTTAATTACTTGTTTTCCCATTAGGCAAAGCCTTTCAAAACAAACAAGAGCTGAGTTTGTAATTACAGGAATGTTACTTGAGTGGTTTTCAGAAAACGGAGAGATACCTGGAAGAAGCAATAAGAAACTGGTTTATGTTCGGATAACTTTCAAAGACAACAAAGTATCAAAACATTCTGAAATACTGAGTGAAAAGTCTCCAAAGTACCTTACTCTGTTCCCGGAGCAATGCTTTTGAGAACTGGGAGAAAGTTTGGGTTATTTCTCCATAATCTTAAAATAATCAAGCTTGCTTTTCCCAACTTCCATTTGTGGTCCTGAGGAGTCTTATTACGTTCCCAAGTAATAGAGAAGTAAATCTCTGATTTCTCTATGCAACATTCATATTCTGCTGCTCAGTGACCATGGACCCTGATTATAGAGGTATCTGCAGGCAGTTCCTCCTGGATGCAGTACCTACATGCATGGCTCTGAAATCATGGAGGGAGGTGGGAGAAAATGGTGCTGAAAGGTAGCCTGTCTAGATGAAAGCAGTGAACTCAGAGGCCCGTGTTTTATATTCACGTGTAACTGCAACCTGCAAAATTATTTCGTCTTCTTTCATTTCAAGACAGGGGTAAAAAGGTGTGAGGCCAAGTCTCAAACACCAATATCTGCCTCGTCAAGCACGTTGCCTGTTGAAAGCCATCAGTAAGCTGTTTGTGGGAGGAATATGACACACACGGGTGCATGCTGTAAGTCTCCTAAAGGTATCATAGAAGAGTATTAAGTACAAGAGGGCAATAGGGAAGACAGAAAAAAAAATTCTTTCTTTTGGAGTATTCACTTCTGCGAGGTGCAGCTGTCCTAGAGTAGCTTACAAACAACTGACGGGCAGGCAGGACTGAGATCCTGAAGCCCAACATGGAGTATCTTCAGCATTGCAGAATAACCACTCCAAAGCTAAAAGAAGAGAAGCCACAAGATGGAAGGTGAAGTTGAACACCTAATTTATCCCCATACTGTTCCAGTACAGCACAGTGGCCACAGAGTTCATCTCAGCACTCTCAAAAAAGGCACCCTTTGAGTGTATTTCCCTGAAGTCTGGTACAAGTAGACATAGTTTCTTTTCTTTATAGAGGTTCTCCAAAGTGAAATAAGATGCTGAATTCTCATCAGGTTCAATACACACTCAGTTTTAAGTTTTGTGACAATGCATCAAATTCCTGCTACCCCTCCCCGGTCCAGAAAGACCGATCCTTTCTTTCTTGAACACCAGCTCTGCAAGAGGTGATTCACTGGAACACAAAAACAGTCGCTATAAACAAAGACACCATTCAGTCACAGCCAAAGATGAAAAAACAAAATCAGGCTAAATTTAAATGTATTCCATGTATTGCAGTGAGCAGACTGTTTACTAAGGCTTTTGTACACTGACAATTTGCCACAGAATCCAAAATACTGGTCCTTTTGTTTTACCAAGATGACATACTGTGCTGCACACAACCCAACCAAATTCCTACCTGCTCCTTTCAGAACTTGCCTGCTCACCATGTTTGATTGTTTCAGCACCTCCCCAGCAGTGACTTGTCCTTGTGGGAGAGCTACATCAGTCCTTGAGCTTCAGAGGCAGAGGGGTGGGAACCCTGGAAGTGGGAAAAGCCAGAGAAGAAAAGAGGAGCCCGAGGTGGTGAAACAGGTGATGGCGGTGGCAGTGGGGTGAGGTTGGGGGTGACTGAAGGATTTGCAAGACAACCACCCCCCCCTCTCTTCTGGGCTGGAGAGATCAATGTGGCTTTCCCTACAACAGGCAGTGGGAGCACCAGAGAGTACCCAGTGATCCTAAACCAGTGACTCTCAAAGGTCTGGGGCATTTGCTTGTGACTGCAGACACCTGGGAGCTGTTGTCCTCCACCTGGTAGGGCAGGAGCTCTGGTGAGACAGTGCTTGTGCTCGCTACAGAGCACATTAGGCATTAGATGCACATATGACTGTAACACAAATGGAAAATTACAGGTTGCAAACACTTGCAAAGTTACTTTTAGCTGCCCTTTAAACCTTTGAACCGCAGCTTAAACACCCCGACCTCCCTCCAAAAAAACCGCAAACCCATCAAACAAAAATAGCAAACAAAAAAAGCAAACAAAAAACCCACCAAACCAAAACAAACCAACCAATCAAAACCAAACAAAACCTAGCCAAACAAAAAAAAACCACCCAGACCAAAAGCATCTAACCATACAAGAGTTCAAAATGTCATTTCAGTAGTCTTTCCACCTTGGCAGGCAAACCTTAATTAGGGTATATGGTAGGGAAAGTTAATAATTTGTATAATAGAGTAGGCAGGTATAGGTACAAAAATGGGTCTCTGCTCCAGTTTGTCTCCAGTCTGATCCTTTCAGGCCAGTTCTCACTGATCTTCTTGATAATAGCATATTTTACAAATCTTTCTCTTTTTTTCCCCTGATACTGTTCTTATAAAAAAAAAAATAGCACTAGATGCTCTAAAAGCATGTAAAATGTCTTTCAGGAGCTCTTACTGATCTCTGCCTGACTTCAGTAAAATCTTTTCAAATGCTACTTTCCCAGCCTTCATCTCCATATTCTCCTTGTCTTCCCGAAGCCTGTCCTTCAGGCGTTTGTACTCTGAAGGAGAAAGAAGCAATCTCCTTGTCAGACAGAGACACGAAGTCTTGTTTGTGTATGCAGGCTGCATCTTCCTTGCACTTTAGTATCCTTATTCCACATGAAATAGTATAACTCTTGCATATTTTCAGTGGTATTTATAAGCACTCAGATTAGTTCTGTACTAGTAAGTCTGGTTCTCAGTCACCTCTTAAAATAAAGGGAGACTGACTGTGTTTTAAAGGCAGTCTCTCGAGCTCAGCAGAAGAATCTATTTCAGATCTGATAGCTTTAAAAAAAAAAAATCCAAGTAATCCTAATTCCATTTTTCAGTAGACCTTTCAATACAGGATATCTGGGAGCGGATGTTACACTGTGGAATTTCTCCGACAGCCCTTGAAAATGGCTGAAAGTTCTGTTCTTTGAAGCACAGCTCATTACTCAGCCCCCTTCTGTGGTTCTGTGCCTGGCAAATGCAGATATGAAGGGCGTTACGAGATGCTCTAATGCTGGATTCCCTATAGCACAACCACAGGGAAATGCAAACAATGAGCCAACACTGCCATGTAGTCTCTGGCAGAAAAGCAAAGTATAAATATATCTACACTTCAAACCATGGCTGTAGTGTCTCCTGATCTATCAGCATGAGTTGTATTGTTTTCTAAGTTGGTATTTTGAAGCAATAGCTCGGTTTCAACAATTTTCTTTATCTCTTAGTTTTTATGAGGCTGCCACATGTACATAGCTTATGCTTACCATTTACATTTTTCTATACCCATATGAGCCTGCTGAATTCTCCAAAGAATATCAGATTTCAATGCACTTTGCACTGCTCTTCTGTTACCTCTAACGACCAGGCCATTCTTAAAAGCAATCTCCAGTTTGAATTGGTAATGTGAGCTTGTTCTGTAATTCCCTGACTCCTTTACAGTGACAGCCCTAATGCCTTTTTATAATCTCTCATCTTTTACTGTGCCTCTGCAAATTTATTCCACATTTCTGAGAGCAACCTATTCCCTTTTCTCATATTTATGTGCATTGTATTTCTGGGTTCCTTTATCTTATATAAGTCATGTTTTCAAACCTAATATCGGCTCTTTGTTTCCAGCAGCTGTAATAAACTAAATATACAACAGAGAGTACAAAATCAGAGGAAGTATATATCTGTGCCTGACTTGCTTAGACCAGCTCTCATTGCTCCTCTGAAAGATGCAGTATCTTCCTCTTTACAGCCTTTTCGCTCTCCGCCCCCAACACTGGCAGGAAATGAAGGCCCTTCAAAACTCCCTCCTCTGCCCCTCTATATGCAGATATGTTTGGTAAAAACATAATTCTCCCTTTTCTGAAGGCTGGGATTCTTGTGTAAAATCACAGGCATTTAGACACAGAGGACTGAAGGGAAACCTGAGATCTCAGAAGAAAAAAGGAATCCCAAAAGACAGAAGCACTGCTTCTCCATCCCACTCCACCAGCTGCTTGTAGTGCCATCATTTCCTTCAGTCAGATCCCCCTGCAGCACGTTACTTTATGTAGGGAATGCTGGTCCCCTCAGAGACTTACCATAACTCCATGTACAGAAGATCAGTATAGGAACACGCAGGGCAGGGGAGGGGCAGGGGCTGGATCCAGACACAAGCCAGATTGCTGATTTTGGAGACAAACAACAGTTATGAATATAGGTTTATTATCCCACATTAAGGTTGTGACACTCATGCTTAATTATTCCAATGCAGTAAGGCATGTGGCAGGTGCCTGTGGCTCATTTCTATAAAACAGCATCAGGAATGCCATGGAGGTCACCAGTGCCTGAGAGAGGTTCAGTCCTTGACTTGTGCTGATGGAGAATGTACTTTCATGAAGACAGAAGTCAGAGACACTCCTGTGGACCACTTACAACATCTGAGGCACTACACTGCAGTGTTATAGGAAGGTCTGTTGAAGAGGCATGTAAAAAACCTTGAGTTTTGGACCATTTCTGGTTCTTGTCCCTTAGGTTACAATCTAACCAGACAGACTCCAAGCTAACACTGAGCCACACTCACTCCTTGGATAGGGAGGCAGTATCTCAAGCACTGGTTTGCATAAACCTTTACCTCAAAGAAACAGTAATTCTCATTTATCTATGCAATAGTTGACATTAATATAATTATTTGAAACATAGATATTATTACAGCTGGGTGCAAGATTAAACTTATTGTCCTAGCTGTTACAAGGACTATCCTAAAAGCACTTCACATCAAGAATTCTGTGAATGATTCTGAAGACTGCATATGATATTCTAAATCTGAACTCGTACCAACTTGAATGGTTGAACTAACACTTAGGCTCTTACTCTTAAAATATTTAATTGTGCCATATATAGCTTGGTGAGACATTAATTATTTCACTCACTTGGAACTAATCCATAAGTCTAAGGAGTTCATAGGTATATTGGGTAATAGAACCTCTATAAATTCCCAAATACAAAGTGGAATGTATAATTTTATTTTCTCATTAACATGTAAGATATGCCTTACATACAGCATCAAATCTGGGCTGAAGAGAGAACTAGAAGTAGAAATGCCCTGAGCACATCACTAAGTGTGCAAAGTTCACTGTATGGTTGTAAAAATGTGGTTGAAATTTGTACAGTAACTCGATGTCTGCGATACATCCATTCATTGGGAATCTCTCTACAGTTCCCAAACTGGTATATTCAGTAAGTCCCATCTATGTAATTAAAACCACTGCCATGGTTTCATGTTCCAGATATTGCAGTGTGCAGCCAGATTGTCCTTTTTCATGCCAGCATCAGGTATGAAATCCATCTTTTTTCCTTCAGTTTGGTATCTGGAGCTTAATTTGATCCACAAGTTCTGCTTGCACTCCACTCCCAGAGTATGTCCCCAGTGCTGAGTTTCTAGGGTGAACTTTCGTATAAATCACCCTGATAGTTACCAATCCTGATCCAAAGTTTTTTCCAAGGTCTAGGGCACACGTCATCTAGTCTTTCATAGCTGTTTCTAATCTTAAAACACTCTCCAGTCAGAGTGACACACTGACTGAAGCAAAAAAAATATCATTGCAGGAGTGCAGTGTTCGATTCTTATTTGTATATACGAGAGCATTCTCGTTTTCTTTTCATGGTTATTCAATGGTCTATCTTCAGTGGTTTACTGCCTGCTTGGTAATAGCTCCTTTCTAATCAATTTTAGATTATTTTTCTCCATATTTACTCCTATCTTCTTTTACAGCCCTTTTAAACCAAAATCAATTTCACTTTTGCCTCAAATAGCCCTCCTGGCTATGCAAGCATAGATCCTTTAACTTCGTTCTTGGAATCTAAATTAGAGCTTGCACCATATTAATCCTGGTCTTAAACAGAGAAGCACACACTCATTCAACTTTTCTGAGATTCTGGACAAGGCACACTGAAACCACCCACAATTTAGATCATGACTGCTGTGCCTGAACAGGGATCCCAAACAACTGGAGAATAGTTTTATGTTACAAGCACCCTAAGTCTGGGTTCACACCCGAGGTGACAAACCCATCCCCAGGTGCTGTCCCAGTGCTAACAGCAGCTCTGTACCCAATTAACATGTGCAGTACCATGCAAAGCACTGCTGTATGGCAATATCTTACGATGCTAAAAACACACTTATACCTACCCTGCCTTTGCATCACACTGAACAAGAGCTACGCCCAGCTTTCCAGCACTTACTCCATGGAAAGAAAGCAGTGGAAGAACAATGTCCTTCACAGAATCGTAGAATGCTTTGGGTTGAAAGGGACCTTAAAGATCAACTCATTCTAAAACCCTGCTATGGGCAGGGATGCCACTCACTAGATCAAGTTGCTCAGGGCCCCACCCATCCTGGCTTTGAACGTGGAGCATCCGCAACCTCTCTGGGCAATTTCCTCCTGTCCAACCATAATTAAGCTCCTGATTGACCGTCATATCCCACCACATTGCTGACTATCCTCTGTGCTCTGCTACAACTACATGGCACACTGGATCTCTCCAGAGATACACGTATCTTTGCCCTGTGACTGCTGGCCCTGCATCCCCAAAGTGATGTGGATCACCTGGAGCACATCAAATAACAGTGAGCCTCAGGAGGGAGGAGAGGACACAAGACCTACTGGAGAACAGAGCAAGAAAAGGGGTGAATGCATACATGGTGAGTGCTGCTGAATAGAAGAGGAATTTACTTGGAAAGCGTGGAGCAATCCCAAAGCTACCATGCTCTGTTGTCTGATGCCCTCTGGTGACGTCGTGGAGCCGTGTGCTCTCCCAGGAGATGACTTCTACAGAGACATCAAGTCCAACACCTCTCACAGCAACACCCTACATGAAGATGAGCCACAGGAGAGACGAGCAAAACAAAACACAGGCCATGGGAGGGGGTCAGCATGAGGGCATGTGCATGCCCACAGTGCTGCAGGAGTGAGGGAGTCTGAGGAACTGGAACTGAGCGAAGGAGCTCTGTGACAGCTCACAGACCACGATCGTGGGGAAAAGCAGGCCAAGAGACTGAAGTAAGGAAATATACCCAGCAGAAGAGCACATGTGGTATCTTCACAGGAGCTCTGCAGTTCAGCATCATTATCCTTTCTTCTCTCCTGAGTCCTCTCTCTCCTCCCAGCGAGGAGAAGGGACCATAACAAACCCATTTGCAGCAGTTATCTCTTGCACACACAACCACTGCTGCATTGCAAAGAGGCTTCTCTGTTATTCACTGGCAGGATCCATTCCTCCTCCCGGAGGCACCATGAGAGGAGGGGTTGTGGGTGCCCAATGCTCCCACATACTGGGAAAATTTCTGTGCCAACAAGAAAACTCTAATTTATCTCTAAAAAAAAAAAATAGAAACATTGTTAATGACTAAGTTATACCCAAGGTGGCACTTTCCAAACATAATCTGTCTCAACTCTTGACCTCTTGTATTTATGGCTCTCTCAGCACAAGGTAGTAGATACACACTCATCCAGTCTCTAATTTACCTAGGGGCTCTCAGTGGTGTGGCACAGTGGAGTATGACATTTGAGTGAGTTGCATTCCCATGTAAAAGCAGTGTCTTTTTGGAGGGTGCAAGTCTTTAGATGAAGTGGGAGAAAAACCTAAAAACCTGGGTTGTAGGTCCTGACAATTAGGAGCTCCTGGATGTCTCAGTGCTGAACTTAGTTCCAAATGAAAGGCACTTTCTTCTCTGCAGTAGGGAAGTTAAAAGAAATAACCAGCAGGTGAGCAAAAACAACACTGTTTTAATGAAAAATGGAAGACAGTCTAGACACCAAAGCCAACACAGGGAGGAAGAAGGCAGATTTCAGATAAATGACAGAGGGAGAGAGAAGGAAGAAAGCCAAATCTTCAGAGGTCTGAAAAAAGCAGTAGCAGAAACTATCTTTATGTGTATGCAGGTAAATCCTGTTCTTTTCCTCCATCAGCAATTTATTGTAATAAATTAAGGGAAGTCGCTGATAACATTTAAAAATGCAGATACTTGATATCCCCAGTTTTTTTTCCTGGCTAAGCATAAAGCTGTGTCCATCTGGAGACAATGAAGGGATGAACTGGCTTAAAGGTGAGGAAAGATTTAATGCCGACTTTCTAACTAAGCCTGTGACTGTGAGGAAAGATAGTCGGGTCTTCACACGTCCTCCCCCGCTCCTTTCCTCACCTCTCATGGGCAACGTGTTTTGTCCTAAGATAAGAACAGTGGGTCGGTTTGGCAGAAGGAACTGTCTGGATGCTTGCATAATTAACACATTCCAGAGGGGGGAGAGCAGAGATGTTTTGGGGGTTGGCTTTGATGCACATCTGCCTGCATAAGGTTGTAAAACTCTGCTGGAGACGGGGCAAGTTCGTCTCCCAAGGTTAGGGGCAGCTTCTGGGTGCAGTGCACTAGTGTGGGCATGGGATGATGCTACAAAAATAGTGTGGGTGGGTGTGAATCCCCGAAACTTACCCTGAGAGCAGCGAAGCGTAAGAAAAACCCTATCGTCCACTCAAACCAGGGGCAATGTGTGAGCCCCCAGCTGGCTCAGCCAATGTCTCCCTGGGATGGTGGCGTTTCCTCATCTCAACCTCTTTTTGCTTCTTCTGTCTTTATGTGATCTCCTTCAGTCTTCACGCCATGGGTAGACATTCCAGATCACATTCCACTTAGTTTGAATACGCCCCTTAACGTTATTAAATCAGGATCATTTAATTTTACTACTTAAGTTTTATAGATTTTTTTTTCATTTTTGTAATGAAAGTTTAAAAATAATCAGTGAGAAGAGTGCTTTGCAGAAGAGAAAAGCATAAGAAAGACTATTTTCTTAGAAGTATGATGCAGTAATAAATTTGAGTGTATAAAACTGGAGAGATCATCTCTCTAAGGAGCTGTTCTGTGCTTGTTTAGACATTATCTTTTGAGGCAGCCAGCAGTTTTTCATTAAAAAAGAAGTATGATGTAGGGAGATAAGCCCAGGTTAATGGTGCTTAGGTGAGTGCCTGTTTGTTTAAGCATCTTCTTATATTATGGTTCTTTGGAGAGGGCTCATATTTAAGAACAACTGTTTGAGTGTAGTGCCCAGTGTGAGGATAAATAAAAAAAAAAATAAAAAAAAAAAAAAAAGGGAAATAAAAGAGAGGGAAATTGTGGAGATGCAGGAGGAAAAAATCCCCGGAAGAGTATTTTACATAGGAAAAGAACAAATAAATGGAGGCAGAAAATGAGCAGAAGATGAGAAAAGGAAGATCTGCTTCCCAGGATGAGAAGGGAGGTACCCAGCATCTTTGTGAGGCCACTTCATCACTATCAAATGCCTTGGAGATTGGGGAGCTTCCTGGTGACTGGAAAGAGTATGGGCAATATGGGCAGGAAAAATGACCCAGGGGCAGACAGACCAGTCTGTCCCTGTCCCTGGGAAGGTTGTAAAGCAAGTCCCAGCAAATGAATAACAGGGTGATTAGAAACAACCAGCATAGATTTACCACAGCCCGGCCATGTCTGTGGCTGCTGGTGACGATGCAGTGATTGGCTTCTTTGGATGCAGAGTGTGTTTGATGCTCTTTCCTTGTCTGTAGTAAAGCTTTACACATGGTCCTCTAATAGGAGCCTTACAGCAAGAAACTGGTGAGATGTATCCTGTCTTGATAATCACACTTGTCCCATTAACATCTCCCTGCCAGAGTCCATGCAGTTGGCACTCTTATTTTGTACTTCAAAGGTGGCAATCCTCAGAAGGTCTTGACTCTTGCTTTCTTGGGTGGACATAGGTTCTGTTCCTGTGCCTGGCAGATTTTTGGCCTCTGAATTGCTGAGAGCCGAGCGTTGACCCTCAGGCTCCCAAGTGTGTCATATGCAGCCAAGTGCTGTTCTTGCCCAGATGAGAAGAGCTCTGGGTAACTAGAGAGTAAAATACTACTGTAAAATACTGGGCCTCCACACGTGGTTAATAAATCACATTTTATAGGGTGATTTTTCTATGTTTCTGAAAAGCACCATATATTTATAATGGCAACGGTTCTGAGAAAGGTTAAACGTGTCACTGCTAAAGAAAATGCATTACAAAGCTGATATTGCTGGAAGGACAAGTGCTTTTTTTGCAAGAAACCTTAAGGTCTTGAAACATGACAGCCAGGAGCAGGACTCTCACAGTTTTGTCCCCAGATGGCACAAATAAATTTGAAGAGGAACAGAAATACTCCTTGAGTTACGGATATACAACGGTGAGCTGAGTTGGCCAGTTCTCAGACCGTCACAGCAGCAGTAGCAGCTGTCTAACAATTCCAGAGCTTCCCTAAGCTGAGCTCTTCATATAAATGCAAAGATGGAAGACTGAGATGCCACTACTTAGGTAGGCCCCTTTTTTTGAAAGTTTCAGAATTATGGTGCCATTAGGATTAAAAGAATTATAAACAAGCTCTCAAACCAAGTTCTCAAACACCTCATTCACCCCTTTACTACTAATAACTAAGTCAAAGCTGATGGTGTAAAACAATTTAACAGCACTTGAAAATGCAGTATGCAGAGGCATTTTGCATCCCACAATAGTTCTTGCTACATGGATGTGTTAGCAGTGCTCACATACCAGAGCTAACTGCAGCTCTCACAGAAGAGTATGCAGCAGTCTTGAGGGTCCAACTACCTCATACTCCCAGAAGACTTGGGAAACTATTTATGGGAAGTTGGGTGTTTCGGTTGGTTTGGTTGGGTTTTTTTAAGAAAAAGAGGTTCTCTGTCTTTTTAAGACCATCTGAAAGTGTATAAATCCAACTGTTCACTGATACCACACATCACACCCTCACCAATAAACAATGCTGGAAAACTGGAAACAGTGGATGAGGAGAAGGCTGAGGTACTCACATGAGGTACAACTTCTTTGCCTGTCTTCAATGGCAACTTCTTGAGTGGATGGCCAGCAGGATGGGGACTGAGGGAGCAAGTAGTTTTTGCCCTGAAGAAGTACAAATCACTCATGCCAGTACAAAACACTCAAGCATGTTTGCTTGACTGCAAGAGCTGTACCTCTGTAAACAAAAAGGGGAGAAGGCAGTGGTTATTGCTGAGCTGATTGGAATGATTTCCTAAATTCCATACATGGGAGGGTATATCCCATGGCTGCAACGCTCAGAGACAATGCTTTCCAGAAAGAGGGAGGTTTCCATCACTCTTCCCAGCAAAATTTAGTATTCCAGACTTTGCACCTGGGTATTCCAACAAAATCCCAAATCTGCTTTTCCAGTACAATTCACTACACCCTTGGATCTTGGGAAGTAAGTAATGGAAACACATCAACCCTAAAACTGGAAAACACAGTATTTAAAATTCTCCTTTATGAGTAAGAAATAGTCATGGCTTTTGTTTATTCCTCCAGGGATTCCTTCCCCAGTGTTTAACGTGGCAATCCATAACTTCTGAGCTCATCACCTGATGGATGATGTGCTTGGCAAGAAACAAACCTGAAAGCTTTGGATAGAACTTGGGCATTTTTCATCACATGTCATCCCACAGACACCACTGCATCTCAAAATCCTTCATATTCCTTTTTCTGCAGCAAGTTTTCAAAGGATTCAACTATCTGAAGCCACACAGACATTGCAGGATACCAGTGTGTCAGGGGCCCTCTGCATTGCTGTTACGTTACATATTTATCCAGGAAAAAAGGGCCAGCAAATTTGTTACCACTGCTTATGACCATCCACATTATATTCCTCTGAGTAAACATGCTACTGGCACCACTTCATTGCAGAAACTTTGGATCAGAACTGAGATATTTAACTTTTATCTCGGCAGGGTGATGATTTTGAACTGTGTCCTCACAAACCTCTGCAGAAATTTAAAAAACACCTCAGAGCAATATGTATTTTGGATGGTGAAAATTATGGCAATCCCAAACAGTTGTGTATCCTGGATGGGAAATTCCTCCTTAGTATACAGGATCACTTGGGATCTATGGGAGCAGGGCTATTGTGTGAAAAACTGCAGTTTGAGGAGAAGGAAAGGTAGAGACCACTAAGTGCTGTATTAGAATCGCCATATAAAACATTGCCAAAGGTATGGTAGGCTACATCTTCAGTAACACCCTTCAGTAGCAGGGTGAACCTGCAAGATGGAGGATTTCAAAAAGTCTTACAAGAAATGCACCTAAACACAGTACACAGGATAGTTCTGAGACTCTCAGAAGAAAAGCTGTGAAACATTTATTCTGCCATAGATGAAAAACTCTGAAGAAGCTGGGAAGAAAGACAAAGAGTTCTCCTGAGGGTGAAAGAGATGGTTAAAAATGGCCTTTCTCACTGTCAGTCTAAGAAGTGCACTAAATCTAAAGTAGGTCTGTTCCAAATAACTCTCATACAGACCAGGAGAGAGTTTTTTTACCCATGCATTGAGGTGACAGTAGACGAAAAGATAGCAAAATTTAAGTTTAGTCCAGTAAATCTCCCATTATTTCACCAGCTGTTTTAAGAGAGTATCTTTTATTACTCATGCTTTTTATGGGGGTCCTTTTTTTTTGTTAGAAGTCTTGTCAAAAGCATGTTTGCTTTTAAGATGCTGAAGGGTGTTTTTGAAATGGCTGCTACTAAATTGTCTAAGGCAGAACAGAATATAACTTCCTTGTGTTGGAGTGGTGAGCAGCTTTAAGAGGCTCATATTTCTCTTAATGCATCTGGATGGGCTTTCTTTCAGCAGAAACAGACTTTAAAAAGTGTTTGTTGCTATATCATCTCATTTTATACTCAGGGATAGCTTTTCAGAAAGTATAAACCAGTAGGCAATCTAGAAGGAAAAGCCTAAAACTCTGGGGTGCAAAAGCATTCAACACCAATCCTGGATATTTGCATCTGGATATTAACATCCCCAAAAGCTTCTACATGGAACAGGATGATGCAGGCTGTGTTCCTGTGAACACTGACTCTTCTGATTCAGAAGCTGCTTTATCAAGGGAACAGGTATGATACAGAATGCAGAGGTGGAAACATCTAAGCAAGGCTATGGTGTGCTTTCCAGCAATGTTGTCAATATGTTGCATAGTGAGATCTCAAGATCTGAGAAAAACAGAGAGTGAAAGAGTTCAGCAGGATCTCCCACACCAGCTTGGTTAATAGCTTTTTTGCCCAAATTTTCCTCTCCAATGGGAAGCACTAGCTTGTCACTCAGAAGGCTTCATCCCTGTTGCCAAAATCAATAAATGCACCTCACTGCATGTACAGAAAACACCAGGAAACTCATTTTCTTGTCCTAGATCTGTGCACTACATGGGACCAGCACATGGCTTCTGAGAGAGATGTGTTTTCTTTTTCCCCTCCAGCTGGAGGCCAGTCCCCAGCAGTAGACCCCAGGGGTTAATAGTGGGACTTCTTAACGTACTTCCTAACATCTTTATAAATGACCCAGACAAGGAGGCAAAGTGCACCCTCAGAGGGTCCAAAACTGAGAGGAGAAACAACCCCATACACCAGGACAGGCTGGAGAAGAGAAGTGGGATCTTATCCATGTCTATAAATACCTGATAGGAAGGAGTAAAGACAGAGCCAGGCGCTTATCTGTGATGCCCAGTGGAGGAATGAGAAGCAACAGGGACAAACTGAAATACGGGAAATTCCAATGAAATGTAAGAAAAACCTTTTTTTCCATGAGAGTGGCCAGATACTGGAATAGGCTACCCAGAGCTGTGGAGTTTCCACCTTTGGAGATATTCAAAACCTCACTAGAAATAGCCCTTACCTGCTTGAGGTGACCCTGCTCTGAGCAGGGGTTGGACTGGAGGCTTCCAGAGGTGCCTTCACCCCGTGGCCATTCTGCAGTTTTGGAGCGACAATGGTCAGCCTGGCCCCAGGCAGCCAGATGCACCAGGCTCTCTCTCAGGGTATTTTCTGTCTAAGACACTCATGGACATCAGCCTTTTCAGAACATTCCTGTGACAGATGGTACCCCAGGGCTGAAACCAAAGATAGTCCCAGAGCAGCACAGAAACCCTGTATAGGTCTTTGATGCACCTGTTTCAGCTCATTCAATTCTACCTTCAAGATGAGTCAAAGCTGGAAGTTTTGCTGAATTCTGGATTAGGATGTCTCTGAAGAGCAAAAGAAAATTCTGAATGCTTTATGATCTTATTCTGTCGGCCAGTAGAGGGAGGAAAGAGAGAGAAAATGGAAAGTCATTCTTGATTCTCTGAGACTGTATAGCAATTCTCTATCACACTGGCACCAGGGCATCACAGCCCCGGGCCAAACTTGCTCTGTCAGAGCTGCTGTAATGGATAAAACCACATGAGACTTAGCTATTCTTGTAGGTATTGTAACCACAGTGAACAACCTGCTATGTGGCTAATATCAAGGACTGAACCCAGCTGTAATCTGTCCTGGTAGCTGACTTATCACTCTGAACAAGTTTCCCATACACCTAGAGCAGCATTTGATGCATTAAAGTCTGTGTTTCATTTAAACTTTTTCTCCCCTAACAAGGCTGTAAATTGGTCAAACGAGACTGCTCCATTCCAGCCATTCAGAAGTGTGTCCTCTGATACAAAGTGAGGAGAAAGCACTCTCAGGGGTTTACTTCCAGCAACTATCCCTGAACTGCTTCCTGGACTGAGAGGGGACAGGGGACAAGATCAGTCCCCCACCCCAACCTTTCATTGCTTTCAACATTTCATTGCAAAGAGTGCTGTTCTTTCCCTTTCTGATGCCCTATCACTAAGCAAAGTAATACCTGGTGAGTGGTTTGCTCATGTGTAATACTGAAACAAGTTAACCTCACAAAAGATAAGGTTGCAGGACCTGCCACAGCCTGCCACCACTTTCTAACAGAGTTGCATCTGCATGTTGCTTTTTAATGGCAGCAGATTATAAATGATGCATTTAATGCTGAGAGTTATTGATGGAGAAATATAGGAAAATAAGTTATAGTTTAATCTAAAATTAGATCATGTTTTTCTGTGTCCAATTTCAAATATGGTTATCCACGTGCCTCTGGCCTGAGTAAGCCCCAAGGTGAACAGGATCCAGGTTGTGCTCCTGCTGCAATTCAGTCCTGTCATTGAACTGTGTGAGCTGCACCAGACATCTTCATTTCTCCCTCTTCTTCTCCAGAACTCCATGTTGGCAATTTTAATAGAGTTCTGCTCTCAAAATAGTATTTCCAGGACAGCCTAAACGGTGTCGAGTCCCAAGTGCAATTTTCAGAGCTGATGTATGGCACATAAAAGCCAGTCAATCAGCCCTCAGTGACACAGATCCTTCTGCATATAATTGCCTCATGAGCAGCCCTTTGGAAAAATTGTGCTCAGGCTTGAGCCTGGCTCTTGATTGAGATGCCTGTGAAGCTTCTGTCTGATGTTTGTAACTTGCTATGCATACTCAGTTACTCTACATAACCTTCTCTAGAGTGTGAAAAATGTACACCTTCTGGAACTTTTTCGGTAGAAAAATGGGAAAGTAAAACATGATGGAGATTCTCTCTCCTTGCTTTGTTATTTTAATATGTCAGATTCCTCCCAGCTGAATTTCATGGCAAATGAAGAGACATGTTGTGTACAGTTAAAAACTGCAATACAATCAAGGATAGAGGATATTCTTCTCAAAGATTAATACAAACCTTAAATGGACACTGAGACATGTCCACGCGGTGGCAGCAGAGGAGGAAAGTGAGGAAATATCTGCAGGAAGCCCAAAGACTAAACATTAGGAACCTAAGCTGAAGCATTTTTTAGTTAAGTGCACACTTAAAAGCATGTATGTTCAAAATTAGGGCTGTGATCCAATGTGCTGAGCATCTGTGACCACCCTAATCCAGCCAGAAGACTCAATTACCATCAGAGTAAACAAACATGTGGTCACCTGGCACACACACACACTCATCTCTCTCTCAAGAAAACTGCTTCAGCTGTCACAAGTCAGGAATAAAGAAAAATGAGCTTAATAAGAAGGAGGTGGACAAGAAAAACCCTCAAGCAACTAAATAATGGCTTTCTACTCTGAGAAATATGCGGTGTAATTGAGTCTGTTTTATTTTTTAAAAGTTAGCTCTGCTTTGCCTCTTGCAAGCCAGGTGAGTGTATTTTTTCCTTCTGCCTCACCACTCTGACGGGCTCACATAGCTGGACAAGGCTCCCAGCACTCTCCAGACTCCTAACTGGTACAGAACCAGGTGGATGTATACAACCCAGTCAGCTCTGGGCAGAACTCCCAGGGAGTTACAAGGGAAGAGCAGGACACAGCACATGCTTTTGCTAAATTTCCTACTTTTACTTTGGAGGAAAAAAATGTGCTGAATTCCAGCTGAGCTAGAGAAGGGAGTGATAGAGTAAGCTGCTCCTTAGGCTTTTCACATGAACTATATTTCCTAAGCAACTTCTGTGAGAGAAGAGTGACAATTGCTGAGGAATTCAACTCAAACGGGCTCCATTGAAGTGTTTTAATTTCTTGATCACAAAGTGAGAATAGCTCCCTCCCAGCTGGTTTCATTACCAGATAGCCCAAGGAATGCTGTGCTCACAGCAGACTAAGCTCCCTTTTCCAACCCACAGAATGTCAACAGTAGCCAGTGCTGCCAGTTCCTCAAGAAATGGTGTCTGTTGATGGTACCTTCACATACGACAGGGGAACACAAAGCAACTAATCCTTATTAGTGTGTGAGAGCAATCATTCTGCATCCAAAGAAAATACAGACATGCAGAATGTGTCCCCAGGACATAGGACAAGACAAATGTGGTTCTCCATAAGGATGGGGCTGAGCACTGATATTAGTGTTTAGGGTAGCTCTGTATCACGAAAATTCAAACCCAGTTTGAGCATTGTTTGGGGTTTCCATTAACTAGGATTCCTCTCCATGGTCAGGGGAAAGAAAGGGGGCAAACAGCAGTGGTTAGGGACCCTGGGAAATCTGTCACGGACTGTCTTCACTGATGACCAACTGCAAGTCTTCAGGACTTAGTTTTACTCTCCAGCTTACTGCTCGGACTGAAGAGCCCTCACTCCCAAATAAAACATCTGTGCCCTCTCTCCTTCTGGAACCTGCTCTCTTTCTTGCTAGTCTGAACATGGAGTCTGTCATGATTTTAGAGCATGGTGTGTTCCTGCTGTCGTGCCTTTACATACGAGTCCCCATCCTCTGCCTATGGCACACATTCCTTATGCCTCTTCTTATTCACTGTGTCTTGTAGTGTTCCAGGTATCTTGTCCCCTTCTAAGCACTAAATCTCACATGCAAATGCAGGTTAAATACAGTTTAGGATTCGTGCTGGGAACTTTTATCTGAAAACAGTGGAAAGCAGCACATCACTAGATAGGAGCCTGCCACTACATTTACTGCAGTGAGCAGACATCTACCCATAACACACTGATTTTCACACACACACAAATTCAAAGAGCTTGAATCCAAGGTGGCACAACTCCACCTTACTGATCAGAGGCAGCAGCAACCACCCATTTAAACTGCCTTGGACCAGACCTCCCTTGTGCATCAGTGGGGGTGGTATAGGGTGATAGCATTTCTGTAAGATGCCTTAGACAAGGGAGAGACAGGACCTGGAGCTTCAGACTGTACTTTGGAAGAAATGGGAGAAGAACAAGGGAGAAGAACAAGGCTGGACATAGCTAAGTACAGGACAAGTAAATATCACTAAATGCCGTGAATTTTAAAAGGCGTTTTGAAAGAAAGAGAAGCCAGTTCCTCCCAGCTCTGCTGAAGCCCCACCTGACTTCTACCCTATATAACCACCTTTTTCAATAGACTCGGTAGAAGTTAGTATTTACTAAGCCCGAGACCACTTTTCTCTCCAAAATCACACAGTGAAACTATTTATGCTACCCTTGATATGCATGAATTTCAGGATCTGCTAGTCAGCAATAGATTTTTGCTGGGGTTTTTTTTTTCAGAAATATGGCATTTAATAGGTCCATTTAGGACTAGCAGCCAAGCAACCGTGAGTTCCTCCTGAGCAGGCAGGCCCAGCTAATTTCAAAATGAATTGCTCTGTGAAGGAAGCATAGCACTTCCCAGATCACAGAAATGGTTTACTGGCCCAAGTCTCATATAAAATAGTCTCTTGGTGAGAAGCTGCACAGTTTTAAAAGGTGTCAGAGAAACCATTAGGTGATAAAAATTCACAGAGCAATTTTACCAAAGAAAAAGCATAAATAAAAAGTGCATCATTTCTCTCCCAGACTTTCTCGCAAGTCAGCTGCATCCAAGGAGCTGTGCCGCAGCTACAGGCGAGCTAAAGGCAATTAAAAAGCTTTGGCTGCCTTGTGTCAAACCTTCAGCTTGTACTCATGCACTTTAATCAGAAAAGCAGCAATTACATAAACAGTGCCACTAAATTAAGGGCGAGCAGAGAGTACAGAGAGCATAGATCAAATCCTGCATGTGTCTTGAGAAGAAAATAGCAACTGATCCTTATTAGTATGCGAGTGCATTCATTCTGCACCCAAAGAAAATATATATACAAAGAACTGGCTCTTGCAATGAAATGTAGATGCTAAAACAACAGCTTCCAGCCAGTTCAGGCTATTTTGCTCCAAGGATATACTGATCTGCTTTTGAGTTTGTAAGGGTTTAGTTATGTCAAAAGTTACAGATTCTTCTTGGAGGCCTCTCAGTCCATGTGCAAATGTGACAGGCTACTTAGAGCATGAAAAGAAAGATATCTGAGCCCCAACATTAGGCACAAGCTATTCTGGGAGAAAAAAGTAATCAAAATTTCACGCCACTCATCTTAATCCAGCACTTGCTAAAATTTTAAAAACCTCTGCTTGTAAAACCAGCAGCTTGTAGTTTCTTGTTAAGCTACTTTTAAGCAAAGAGAAAAAAAATCACGAAGTGAGAGCAATGAATCAGGAGAATATCTTCATTGCAATTAAGTAGAACATCCCTCTTTGATAGGACAATCAACTTTGTGCAGTAACTGCAAAGAGAAGGACATTTATAGCAGCATCAGGACGTGCTGTGTTCCCGGCTACTTGAGAAACTGTAATGAGAAGTCTGTTTGGGATTTCATAGTCCCATTCCTTGGGCCATAAAAAGCTCACACCCAGCATTCAGGCACAACCAGCTAATGCCAGCCAGAAGCCCTCCTTCTCTCTCCAGACTTTAACATACAACCCCTGGAGCCCAAGGAACCAAAATGTCAGGTTAGTCAGAACTACAGCTTGGGCTGGTGGAGGAGCTGGTGGTCAGGAGAACTTTCTCCTGATTTTGAATTCCTGTGTTGACACTGCAGCCAAACGGCATAGAAGAGTTAAAGCTGGTGCAGCAAACACTTACTGTGCCCTCTTTAACCATAAAACCATCAGTGCTGCGGGATTTGTGCATGGATATTTCTGAAAGGATGAATCAGGAATAACATTTGCAGTGTGGTAAAGCTGCTGCCCTGCAGTGAAGAGCTATTCTGAAAAAAAAAGAAGAAAAAAAACCAGCAACAAAGCCACAATGCTCTATAGATTAATTTATGATCTACCCTTGCTTCAGACTAGTCTAGAACTAGAGAAAAGAGCTCATTAGAGTCCACACTTATGGGAATTACTTGTCACGTTTTAATTATGCAACTCTTCCCCAACATCTATGCCTCCTTCTTCAGTATTGCAGTGCCTCTTCCTCCAAAAGATGCAAATAATTCCTGGATCTGCTGTTCCTTTCCCCTCAGAGGTAAATTTATAACATAAGATCCAGACTTGCTTAAAAAAGCTGGGGAGGGAACACTCCTATGTGCAAAGTGCTGCACCTCACCTTGGATTGTGTCTCTTCTCTTACCAAATGCCTCTGCATCAAACAGATGGAGACCATGCAGCAGATCTTGAGGGACAAGAGCAGATATCCTACATATTCATTTCAATTTTAGCTCTGCACTGGAAGTCCAAATTATTTTACATGGTGACGCTTTCCTTAGCAGGTCAGTAGTTACATCCCTCAGCACCTGGCTGCCCCTTTCTACCTCATAAAACAAAAAATGTTCAGAGGAGTGTTAATTTCTGTCCTTGAGGTTTGCCAGAAGCTTTCCTAACACTCTTTCCTGGTGAAATTTAAGGTATAAAGTCCCGTGTGGCAGGCCAAGGGGTTCTGCTGCCATCACTAACATGTCCCAGAGCCTGGTTTCACCCCACAGCTCCATCAATCTCCCAGGGCATGGACAGGACCATTCTTAGGACAAGGCTGTCACTTCACTGGGAAGCACATCCTCTTTCCAGATGTAAGAAGTGGTGACTGGCACATCAGGAACCCTGGGGACGGGTTTCCTTCTGCCTATCTCCCTGCCACCAGGAGCAGGCAGGGTGACCCATCCTGCCTCCACATCTTTGAAGGTTTCAGTCAGTCTGTTATTCCCCTAATGCCACACACATTTTCACAATAGGAAAGCTCCCTGGTCTGTGATACAGCACTAAATTGCAAACCCTAAGCTGCTCTATTTGCACAGCTGAAGACACATTGTGGAAATCACATCTTTAAGCCAAAACCACAACACGTTTGCTGTCATGATGGCAGAGCAGTTTTTTAAAGTTAGTTATAACACAACAAGTCAGTCATCAGCAACAGCAGCCTGACAAAATACCGCAATTTACAGCTCTGCTAGTTCAGGGGAACTATTATTTTTGTACAGATTGACTGATGTTTTCTGAATTGTGCTAGAATATGAGGTTTTCTTTCCATAAGCAGAATGGGATGTGGATAGGAGAAAGAAGGGTTTCTTTTAAGCAACAGAGATGC
The DNA here is from genome assembly GCA_036023395.1 of Myiotriccus ornatus. Classification (NCBI taxonomy): domain Eukaryota; kingdom Metazoa; phylum Chordata; class Aves; order Passeriformes; family Tyrannidae; genus Myiotriccus; species Myiotriccus ornatus. Next base: position 62,242,145 of record JAYRBT010000042.1, on the reverse strand, counting down.
TGGTATTTGGTAAGTCTACTAAATCAGAAGTTACACACGTGATCTTTTAATTATTGTATGTATGTGTGTAATAACTATGACCTGGTGTAAGGGCAGGCTGCAGTTCTTCAGCCATTTAGCAGCAGATGGTTGCCAAGTTCACTTGGTTACATGACATCATGTTGCTTCATCACATAAACTCCTATGTTTATATTTCCATATTTAAGTGGACTACAATATACAGCATAGAGATGGAAAAGAGCTTCCTATCTTCTGTTTAAAGAATGGATGTGTTTGAAGTGCACAGTAGTGCTGAAACCAGAGGAGATGGACGCAGGCAGAGGTTTCCTGGCTTGTAATTTATTGATATGTATGATAGGGCTGACCATTAAAATCCTTCTTCACCAGCACATTTCGCTTCCAAGTCTAGTTTTGAGCTACCAGCTCACAGGAAAATTTAGGTAAGTCTAGCTCCCCTCTCCACCTGCAAGAAGGTACATTTAAAAGAAAAAACAACCTTCTAGCAAATGGAATCTTGTCAGTATGGTCTTCCTAATAGGAGCGACAAGACTAAAAGCTTGGTATAGATAAATCTCTCCGAAACCTGAAGGCATATTTACAATGGATGAGCCATCACACCAAGTTTCAGATCACTTCCTTTCCAGCAAAGTAACACTGCAGTCAAAGCAGTCCATCTTCTCTACCCATGCTGCTGCAGCAGCTACTTTACTTCTGGTAAATCAGGTTATCCAAGAGGAACAGGGATACCAGTTCTGACAGACGAATACCAGCTGTGTAAAGGACTTGACACTGGCCACGCACCCAGATGCTGAAGGATAATATTTCCTAGGCATCTTTCAGGCACTGAATTGATATCAGTGCTGCAGCACCAGAAGGTTTACTGCAGTAAAAAAGGGGATTTCTGAAACAGAGCACTCAAGTGAATTTCCAAAGAAGAAGGGTTTGGAGGGAAGTGATCCGAGTCACAAACCCGGTATATGTGACAACCTCTTTACTGAGCAAAAACACACTAAAGCCTGCAAAGCTCCTGTTCTAGTTAATCAAATGTTTTGGTTTGTGACTGGTGAAATCCAGTGTCTGGAGGCAGAAACCCAGGTGCAAATTGTCAGGGACCCTGGAGGGCACTTGTCACTGCCTCACACTGCAATACTGACCAACCTCTCGTGCCTGTCAAACAAACAGATCTGTGGCCACCCAGAGTCTCCCTGAAAGAAGGAAAAGGGGAAGAAGAGAGAAGGAGGAAGCAAAGGGTTATCTACTTGTTAACAGTGTCAAAAGCATCCACATCCAGGAAGCCAGGGAGGGACATGGCTTTGTGTCCTGACTCTCTGCAGTGAGAATTCCCACACTCTCAGTTACACACTGTGCTGAAAGTTGCCCCTGTAGCTCTCCCACAGATGTTGGTCTCTTCAATATTTTGTCCCCAGGAGTCTCCCATAGCACAGGCCTCATGGGAGAGGAGAGAGGAGGAGAGAGATCTCCACTTGTTGCAGCCTGGCAAACAGTTCTTCCTCTGGAAAACACAACAGCATCAGGGAGTTTACAGGGGTAGGAGTCACAGCTCTTTAAATGCTCCTAGGAGCCAATGAACACACTTTTGGGGGCAGACCCCTACCTGGGGACTATATCCCTCTGCATGTATGTTATTCAGGTATTTAACATTTTTCATGTGCTTCAGGAGAAGCAGTCACTCTCCAGACAGTTGTATGGAGCCACCTTGGCTTTTGCTGTTGAGTTGCTTGGATCAAGGGGAGCCAAGCCTATCAGCCAGGAGCTGTAATAGGGTGTTAGTCACCAGTGGAAAGTGTACATGATTTATTAAGGCCTATAGTCCCCATAACCCATCCTTGTCTCTTGCATGGGTCACCAAAAGACCAGCAGTGTTGGGACAAGCCCCTAAGAGAGGGAGCAAAGGCAGCACACAACCAGGGATTGAATGCCTCTTTGCAGGGCACAGATGAGCACGCACAAACCTTCTGGCAGCATCCTCAAATCTGTCATGAACTCACCAGCTGTCCCAGGTTACCTCCAGCCAGGCAGCAGGGTGCTTCCTTGCCACTATCCGTGCTAGACTTTGGCACAGGGGCCGGTCACACAGGACACAGACCAGCTCTGTGCCAGCTGCACCCAGGCACGTGTATTCCCCATCTCCTGGGAGAGGGTCAGTGGCTGTTTTGGATGAGGGGGTGGTGCAGCTCTCTTCAGTTTGCAGATGGGGGAGCAGTTTCTCCTCCCGAGACACTGTGTCCCAAGGAGACACGAGGTATGTGACCATCCTACCAAGCAGCAGGGGTGGCACGGGCCAGAGAACCCTGGGCACTCACCATGAGAGTGATTTCATCTCCCTTGAGTTCATTTCCCTTGAGTTCATTTCCCTTTGCTTAGCTTCCACCTTGGCTTTGCCTTTCCCAGAACTTCCCAACTTTCCAACAGAAGAGACAGCCTGGCTCCTAGGTGGAAAATGTTTCATACACTGCAGACAACACGTAGGGAGCAGGGGAAATCTCTCTTGGCACTGCCCCCAGCCTGAGCTGGCACTGCCCTTGACTGGTCATAGGTGCTCTTTCATGTCAGAGTAAGGTGAACTCACTGCCACCTCCTGTCTCCCCATCCTGCTGTTAAGATCTTGCAGCAGTGTTTGTTCCTCTCCACCATGTGCCAGCAGCTGATTGTTCCTGTTGAACTGTGTTCGATGGGAAACTGTGGGAAAGCAAATTCCCATCAGCACGAGGTACATCTTTCCTGCCCTTACTTCTGTCAGCCCTCTGCTTTTCTTGCTTTTTAACTCGCTGCTTCCTCTCCCCCCTCCTCCCATATATCCCACAACAAGACTGCAGAGCAGATGAGACAGAGCTTTAATAATGTATATGTTCCCTTGCTGTACTTGCTGGATGCCCAAAAGCACTGTTTTAATGAGTCAGATCAGGCTTTCTCCTAATACCACTATTTGAGGCCACAGCACAGTCAAACTGAACATATTTTGAAGGCTGTTTCTAAGATGAGAGACGAGGCCCTCCAAAGAGACATGGATCCAGAGACTTGAAGGAAGACACTTTCCTCGGGCCAGTTTGACCCAGGACTTCACTCCTTCAGTGCAGAAGCCTCCCATCATCAGTGCACGTAGTTAGACAGTTCTTTGAAGAACTGTAGTATTTTCTTTGTGGATACTACTAAGAGGACATGGCAAGATCCATGTGCTCTATAGCCTCCTATTCACAAGCTCTGTGCTTATGCACTGGCTCTATTTACATCTCATTTCACTAATGCTCAATATTTGTCTTCAGTTTTTATCCTTTCCTTCCCACAGGTCCTGCCCCTGGTTGTACATAGCAAACTGGAAGGAGTAACTTCTCTCAGCTCTATCCAAGCTTGGCACTTTTTTGTATTTGAGCATTGGGCAAGGAAGAAGGAAAGCAAATATATTATTTCAGTCTAAAAAACCCTATAGTTCAGGCAACAGGAAGAGTCCACATTTCACCTGTAGCATCTGCTGCCGAACAACACTCACACTTCAGGACTTATAACCTTGCATCATAGGGACACTTTTGGGAATCCAAGTTGAGGTCTCAGTGCTTTGGGTGCTGTGCTGAAGAGAACCTTGACTTGTACCTCTAAAGTTTTGCTGCTCTTACAATTAACACAGGGAGTCCAGAGGCGAGTCAGTCACTCACCTTCTCAGGCAGATGGAGCTTACAGTGAAGCTACAGCTCCTGATGAAACATCTGAGACCTATGCCACCCTCACAGGTATCCACATAAGTCAGAGATGAAAGTTCAACACAAGGATGTGGTACCTCTGCCTAATGAGGCCAGGAAGTACCTAATACAGGCATCAGCATGTTTGGGGGGGCAGAGGACAAGCTCTCCCAGGACTGCATGCATGCATTAATCACCAGGTACACATCAATCTCTACTGCCACCATTGCTAGCAGCACAGGATGCTACACAGGAAGGTTTAAGCTGCTGGAGGGCAGCTCGACATGGCCTCAAACAGTAAACACGTGGGAAACAGCAAGCCCATCTCTCTTTCCCAGGACTGACAAGATGACAATAGTAATGGCCCTCTCTGGAGGTTAGCAAGATGTGTACAGGCTGGCAACATGTCCCGGGTTAGCAGCTCTCCACACATTTTCCAGAAAGACATATTCTGCGTGTGAGAATAATTTCCTGACCTTTTCAGCTGAAACAGTATTTATGAAGTGTTTCCACTACAGTAAGTCTTCATTTTACAAAATTAGTTTGCTACAGTGTTCCCAACCATCTCCAGTAACAGCAAATTAAACAGCACATAAACAACCTGTATCCCACCACCAGCAGCTTCCACTGATCACAAGAGATGTCAGCACAAGAAAGGAAAGGAACGAAGCTGAAAGTGAAGAGTATTCACTTTCCTCAGAAACTAGTAAAACAGAAGATGAATCTAGAGGGGGAAAAAAAGGTTTAACAGAAAATAAATCCATTAAAATCTTGTCAGTGGTAGAACTAGTACAGAGAAACCTACTGAGGATTTTGAGGGCTAAGGTACAACACATCCCCCTGTTTCCCCTGTTTTGGTGGATCACACTACGGGAACTTACCTTTTAATAATGGAATCCCTCTCTCCCTTCTGTGTGCCGCAGGAAAAGGCACAACCCTCTAATGCAAGCAGCCAAGCTCTCAAGCAAAAGTTAGCACAGATGGCTTAAACTGTTTGTTTTTCTGCTTCCCGTTTATAGTGTTGGGTTCCAGACAGTGGTTATTAATTAATCCAAGGTCAGTTACACGCTGAGACCAATCGTTCCTCCCAATAAGCATCTGTTTTAAACAAAAGCAAGCCAATCCAAGAACTAGTTTAAATAATCAGTCATTCCTCAGGGATGTTCCTGTACTTGGTTCAGTGGCAGTGTGAACTGCAGAGATACAGGGACTACCACCTAGTGGGGAGTGCCTGGGGTGAGCACTGAATTAAGTCGCTGCAGTTTTGAATACATCAGAGCATGGAAGAGTATCTTGAAATGATCTCAGAAAGTAGCTTAAGGGAAAGCACATTCACCAAATAATCAGTGTGATAACAACAGCACTGCTTTGTGGCTGTCACGGTTTAACCCCAGCTGGCAACTAAGCCCCACGCAGCCCCTCGCTTACTTCCCCACCAGCAGGATCAGGGAGAGAATTGGAAAAGTGAGAAAACTTGTGGGCTGAGATAAAGACAGTTTAATAGGTGAAGCAAATGCCATGCACACAAGCAAAGCAAAACAAGGAATGCATTTACCACTTCCCACTGGCAGGCAGGTGTTCTGCCATCCCCAGGAAAGCAGGGCTCCATCAGGTGTAACAGTTTATTGGGAAGACAAACACCACCACTCCAAACGTTCCCCCCCACTTCCTCCTTCTTCCACCAGCTTTATATGCTGAGCAAGATGCCGTATGGTATGGGATATCCCTTTGGTCAGCTGTCCTGGCTGTGTCCCCTCATAACTCCTTGTGCACCCCCACCTTCCTTACTGGCGGGGCAGTATGAGAAGCAGAAAAGGCCTTGACTCTGTGTAAGCACTGCTTAGCGGTAATAAAGACATCTCTATTACCCAACACCCTTCTCAGCACAAATCCAAAACACAGCCCCACACCAGCTACTCTCAAGAAAATTAACTCTACTCCAGGCCAAAACAGCACAGTGGCATATGCAGTGAAAGACCCAGTCTCACTTACCACTGGCTGCTGCCTTCCAGTTCGCTTTGTGTTGGCTGCTCATACGACTCTACAAGAAGGATTTTGAGGCCTCTGTATCCTACAGTTTCATCAGTTTTGAAATGCAGGGTTAGGAAGCTGCTTTAGCACAGAGAACATGCTAAAAAGTTTTTCTGACAAAATAAATTGGCTATGTTCAAGGCCAGGTTGGATGGGGACTTTGAGCAACCTGGTCTAGGGGAAGGCATCCCTGCCCAGGGCAGAGTGTTTGGAACCATATCATCTTTAAGGTCCTTCCAAACCAAACCATTCTATGATTCTGTGACGCTTTTGCCTTGCATTTATAGTTGCCAACAAAGCTGATTAAAATGCAGAATGCCTTGTTCTAGGGATGTGAACATTTTATTACATGATTTGGTGGAATAGTCTATATTGTTTCAAGGAATTCCCTAAATAAAACTGACTACCATCACACACTGGTTTACTGGGGTGAAAGGAGAGCAGGGCTGACAGCATACTTTTTAGGGTGATGAGGGAAAGGAAACCGAGCTTGTTGGAAACTTGAAAGTTGTAGAATCTTGATGAGGATTTTAAACTTCCACCTTGAGGATCCCTCTGGCTGAACAGCTGGGAACATGCTTCAGGCAGGCTGGTCAACCTGGCTAAAGTTCATATCTTCATACAAAGTGCAGAGCTCTTAGATCCAATGTATTTGAGGATTTTTGGATTTAGGTAAGGTTTGGGACTTTTCTGGTGAGGTTTTATTTTGTTTGGTTTCGGTGTTTGGTTTTTTTTTCCTTCAAGTATCTATGTATTTCTCCCAATATACATAGTAGCCCTGGTAGCAAGAATTGAAAGTGAATATAGTAAAATAGGGATGTGAAGAATTAAGAAAGTACATTTAGTACTGACATGGCTAGTGTTTCTGGGGACCATTTCATGCCCAAATGTCGACACTTACCCATGACAGAGATTAACTCCCAAGCCACAAACAGAGAATGTGCATAATAAGAAGAGAGGGATTTTTGTTTTAGTAGGCTTTCTACCCCTTCCCTCTCACCAGGTTTATGGAAGGTTACAACCAGTTTTACTTTTGTCAGCAACCTCCATGTTTCCAGGTTCCTGACCTGAAAGCAGAGTGCTGTCTTACACAATTACTGAGAGATTACAGACTATTCTGGGGAGGGGAGTCTGAGTCAAGAGGAGTTTT